>OY728135.1:2042669539-2043964979 GCA_963277665.1 Viscum album
CTAGCGCCGAGCTGTCTGGCCACGCGGGCCGTGCCCGCGCCAAGCCACCCGGCCGCCCAGGCCGGGACCGGTCGAAACGGGCTGGGCCACACCCACTAGGTCTGTCCACGCCCTAATGGGCTGGACCCGGACCCAGGTTCGGTCACCCCAGTTCGGGCCGACCCAGGGCGTCTTGGGTCGGGTCGGTGAGGGCCCAAAACCCCCTAAAACAGGACATGTTCGTTAAAATGACTGTAACATGGGCTGAGGACCTCCCGATCGATGCACCGTTAGTTGTCATGAGGTTATAGGATCAAGACGGTTGTTTCGGTATATTACACTCATGTTTTCGGAAAACAATGGGTACGGTCGGGTTGGTTCGAACACGAATCAAATCGGGCCCTCGGAGCGGAAACGCTTATAAATTGGGCTTCGGACATCCGATTGACATGTCGTTGACTTTGTTGGATTCTTCTTAGTGAGACAGTTCTTTTTTCTAACTCCACTCAACGTTTGGACGCACCTAGAGTATGGTTGAGTTGGTTTTATCTTAAAAACCAAATATGCCCCTGGGACGAAAAAGCCAATAACTCTCAGATCGGGCGTCCAATTGACAGGCCGTCTGTTGCATTGTGTTTCTTTTGATGTGATAGAACATTGCGATACATCAACTCTGGTCTATTTTATAGTTGTTGTATTTACCTCGTGGTTCGTGGAGCGGACCCTCCTGGAACGAGTGTGCTGTGTGCGGAAACCCTAGAGCTGGCTGAGACTTGACGACTGATGATCGATCGACTCAGAGTGTTTCGATAGCCTAGTGGGGAGCGCTTGGTTGTAGTGGAAGACCCACGAAGGAGGAGGGCATGGTTGTAGTGGCAGACCCACGATACTCAATAGAAGGAGTACCTCTGTAGGCTATGAGGGGGAGCGCATGGTTGTAGTGGTAGACCCATGGTGGGAAGCGCATGGATGTAGTAGCAGGACCAAAGTACTCGATAGGTGGAGTACTACATCAATACAAGGTTAGTGGGAAGCGCTTGGTGGTAGCGGCAAGCCCACTGTAATCGATAGAGGAGTAGTTCCCCAGCATCTATTGGTTCGATGGTGATGGAAAACGTACTGGAATCCTCTGCGGGTTCGACGGTGAAGACTATCATACTGGAATCCTCCGTGGGTTTGACGATGACGACAACTGCACTGGAATACTCCGTGGGTTCGGCTGTGATGACTATAGTACTTGTATCCAATGTGGGTCCCAGGTAGATGAAGCAGTAAATACATCTGATCATATACTTTTTCTTTTCATATGATGTATACATGTGTGAGCTGAGTCATACCTTTCAATCATATCTTCGATATGATTGACTTGTTTTTCTATGCGTATTGGTTTTGCTTTCTTGTGTGGATTGTGTTGTACTATCCTTTGTGGACGTGATCTAACATGGTCTCAGATGTTGGAGTCTAACTGGAATTGATGACATTGGTATATGTATGGGCATATACCTAGGTAGTGTTGGATGTTACTTTGTGATTGTATGTCTCCTTTGTGGATTATCCATTGTGGATTCTGGGAGACCTTCAGGGGTCTCGGGGTCCCTACTAAGTAGTGTATACTCACCCCTACATGGGCTATTCCTACACTACGTTGTGTTGGATGCAGAAGATGGACAGCGCTGATCGCGGTTGAGGCTTGTGGAATAAGTCGGTACCTAGAGGTAGACCACTGGGTGGGACGTACATGGAGCGGATGGCCGGACCCAAGGATCTGAGGAGGCTATCTGTACCCACCCTTCAAGTGGGCCTTATTGTGGGTAGCTCGACATTGCTGATTTACTTTTTAGTTTTTGTACTTTCTTTCAGTTGTACTTTACTTTATTTGGGTTTGTATTATGGCCCATTTACTTTCCATCACTTACAGTTGTACCCATTTTACTTAGTTTTTACTTCATCCTGCTTACTCTGGTGTTTGTTTACTTTATAAAGGAAATGCCTTCCATTTTTATCAGGATTTACACCTTTAGTGCTAGTCATCAGCCCCTGGACTATGGGAGGCGGGCTTGGGGTAGTCACGACACGGGCCCCGAGGACAGGTCGTGACAAATTGGTATCAGAAGAGTTTGGTTCTACCGCATAACTCAGGACAATGATCTTTCTTATATGTGAAGCAATAATGTTAAGGGTATTGAGTGTGGTTATTATTCCTGGGAGTCCAGTGTTAGTGTGGCGGCCGACGTATCCGTACACCAGGACCCTTACTTCTGATACCCAACTCAGTTCCTGAAAACACTGATTGCATGTGTGTTTCAAATGTTTTCATTGTAATTACTTTGTGTCAGCTCACCAGGTATACAGTTTTGACCGTGGCACACCTGTCTCTTTTCAGGATGGCCCGACGACGACATCTAGCAAGGGTTTGGAGCTTTGTGTGAGATGAAAGCCCATCGAGCGATGATGCCTCGGTGTAGGGCCCCATTACAGCGAAGGCACCGGCGGTACCTCTGCCCGCCGAGCCACCGATGCCACCATCCCCAATTGCTGAGAGTGCACGTCGCCTTAGAGCACTACACGAGTTTCAGTGTTAGAGACCACCCAGGTTCCGTGGGGAGATGGACCCTCAGGCAGCCGAGGATTGGATGGAGGCTGTAGTTCGAGTTTTCATGTTAGTGGGACACCAGCTGACCTCATGGTAATCCTTGCAGCGAGCCTCCTGCACGTGGCAGCAGGCAGATGGTGGAGCTTGATGCTCCAGGTGCACGAAGAGGCATCCCTTATGTGGGAAAAATTCGGGATCCTGTTCCAGGAAGATTTTGTACCATCCACCCTTCCAGCGGTGCGCATACATGAGCTACTTCATCTTCAGCAGGGTACATTGACAGTGGTGCAGTATTCAGCGAGGTTCACTGATCTCTTGCGTTACTCTACAGATATGGTACGATACCCGTTCTTTAGGGCCCAATCCTTTGAGCAGAGGCTAAGGCGAGATATTAGAACTTCAGATGTTTCTCACAGCATCCCGACACAGATAGGGGTGTTGGAGAGAGCCCTCTTAGTGGAGAGTTTCCTTACTGAGAAGTCTCCAGTAGCAGGACCCACCACTAGCCGGCATGTGGCAGAGTCTTCTGCAGCGGGCAGTAGACAGATGTCATAGAGGTCCAAGAGGACCATACCTACAAGTGATCGACTGCATGACACAAGATCGTGTGTGCGAGGCACCCGGGGTGGAGAACGAATTACCAAGAACAAACAGTGTTACTCCTGCGGCGGGGTTGGTCACATGGCACGTGACTATCCAACCCGCCATACAGATGACCAGCTGATAAACGAAGGACCTCCCAGGTAGAGGCAGAAGTTCAATCGGGGCGGATCTCAAGGAGCAGGAGACCGAGGTAGGGGAGATGGTCGTGCAGCGGGTGGTGGGAGACACTTTGAGGCCCTACCACCACCACCACCAGGAAGACCACCCCGACCGTAGGGAACGGGTGGACATGGGAGAGCACAAATTCAGGAAGCTGAGGCCTACGATCATGGAGCTCCGAGAGCAGGTGGACAAGAGTGGGACTAGCTCCAGACATGGAGACGTTTGTTCATGTTGCTTCAAGCTTTGATGATGTTTGTATGTGGATTCTTTGTGTCTTTGTACATTGAGATGCAATAATTAAAGACACATTTATTTATGGAATATAGTTTCATGTCCTCTCTTTATACTTTTAGTAAGAGGATCCAGTTTAAACTATTGACTTGACCCTCACTTTTGAGTTTCCTACTCGAGGAAACCCAGTGACCACACACTGATGCCGACAGTGTGACTCAACCCTTGGAAGCGAGAGTAACGGTTGGATCTTTTGGTAGTACCATTGGGCCCTTACGACATCATCCTTGGTATTGATTAGTATCATCCATGTCAGGATTGACTATATTAGGCGAAGAATGTGGTTCATCCTGGGGATGAGACCAGTTTTCTCTTATCGGCAAAGATGAAATCTTAGTAGCTCGTGTAAGACCAGAGAAGGTCCAGGTCATCCAAGAGTGGATGAGGACAGCTTAGAGCCGACCAAAGTCTTGTGCTGACAGGAGGCGAAGGCCACTAGAGATTGGGGATGGCGACCACGTTTTCCTACGGGTCTCACCTCAACGTGGATTACAGAGTTTTAACCACGACGACAAGTTATCTTCGTGCTTCATCGGACCCTTCTAGGTCCTCAACAGGGTAGGCGAGGTGGTTTACCGCTTGACCCATCTACCTTAGTTTCACCAGTTGCATGATGTTTTCCACATATCTCAGCTGAGGAGATACGTGCACGACCCGACGCATATCATTTACAATGGGGAAATTTTTGCGGAGGTCCGGAGCAGGTCCCACATGGGCGGTCGATTCCTCCAGTGTGCATCAGATAGCAGCACATGAACCTCCAGAGAGCACTTGAGGGTGGGTGGCTCAGATGCGTGCTCAGTTCCTTCATTTGTTCGCCTAGTTTTTGATTCATCTTTACGGGGATATAAACCCCTGAGCTGTACGTAATGTAAAGACCCATAAATTACAAGGGAAATTTTTTATCATAATTTTTTCTTTGTGATTTTACGAGTACACATATTCTAACAGCACCTAATTCTGAGGTCCGGTGTGCCCGGAATCGTATTCCAAAGTTTTTCTCGGGTATGTTTAGTGAACTAACGAGCGGGTTTTTCTAACTTTTCAACTGATTCTCAGAATTCAAATCCGAAGGCACCGATGAAACCGAAATGCCTGTTTTTGCTTAGGAACACCTTTTCTGGAGTTTTGTTTTCTCGGGTGAGGTTTTTAAAGAAAAATGGATAACTAAGGAATGAAATAAAAATTTTGTGCAACAATTTTTATTTTCTATTCTAAGTATTTTAACCTATGAATGGTTATTTGAGTGGGACCCACTACATCTTAACTCCACTAGGTAGGATATTAGTAAAGTGGGGCTGACACGATCCCCACCCCTTCAAATCCCTTAAAACCTCCCACGTGCATTTAATTGTGTAACACACCGTCACCCCCCTATTTAATGACATGTCAACTCTTGACATTAAATTTGGATTTTTTAAATGCTCATCAATTAATTCAATTAATTGATTGTGATCTTTTCAATTTTGAAAAGGGTTCGCATGAGTAATTAAATAAGGCAAAGCCTTATTTACTTATTTATTGAATCGTTGTGTGGAGATTTACGGGAGAGGAGAGCTCATGTCTTGGAGATCTTCTTCTTCCGTGGAGAAGAACGCGAAGAACGCCGAGTCTATGATGAAGAACTCTATCACCAAAAGGGGAGATCTTCGTATTGTCTCCTCTCCTCTCTACAGTCAGAGAGAGATTCCTTCTTCAAAGAACGACGGCGCACCACATCCAACATCAGGCGTGCACCGACGACGTATACGATGACGTCTTCCGCGATGCTGTCATCCGCAATTCCGTCTTCTGTGACGTCCTTTTTCTGTGAAGATCCTCATTTGATGACTTCTTAGTGGTTTTATTTTGTTCATGAATTATTATTTACTGTTCATTGTCAATTTATTTGGGCCACTTGTTATCAATTTAATGGGAGGAGGTCGGACCGCACGAACACGGCTGACCCCCTCCCCCATTTTTTATTCTATTCGTTACGGCTCGAACGAAGGCGGCGTGGTGCAACGGCACCGCACATAAATAAGGAGAAATGCAGAAAAGAAGGGTGCCGCCGTCACGCCACGCCCTTGAGGCGGAAACAAGCCGTGGCCGGAGTCGGGCCGCGGCGAAGGGGTGCGGCGCCGTCATGCCCCGCCTGTCGGATCAAGGCCGCGGTGGAGCAGGGAGCGGCAACTGGAACCGCCGGCCGCCAACGCCTCGGCGGAGCAGGGCCGTGGGGTCCCTTGGCGGCGGCATCGTCCGACCATCCGGGCCGGTCGTTCGGAGGAGCTGGGGGTTGTAACCTGCGGCTGACAAAGGAGGGGCCCCCACGTGGGGGCCTCCATTTCAAAACATGGGGGTAGCCCCCCCCCCCTTCCGCGACATCTCGGCTAGCGCCGAGCTCTCTGGCCACACGGGTCGCGCCTGTGCCAAGCCAACTGGCCGCCCAGGCCGCACCGGCCGCACCGGGCCGGGCCGCGCCAGCGGGGCCATGTGACACCCTACTGGGCTGGACCCAGACCCTGGTCGGGTCGACACGGTTCAGGCTGCCCTAGGGGGTCTCGGGTCGGGTCAGTCCGGGCCCAAAACCCCATAAACAAGAAATGTTCATTAAAATGACCATAACATTGGCTATGGACCTCCGATCGACACACTATCAGTTTCAGTACAATCCTTGGATCGAGACGGTCGTTTTGGTATATTACACTCAATGTTTCGGAGATCTTTGGGTATGGCCGGGTTGGTTCGAGCACGAATCCAACTGGGCCCTCGGAGCGGAAACACTTATAACGTGAGCGTCGGACGTCCGATTGACGTGCTGTAAACATTGCTGGATTCCTCTAGTGAGATGGTTCTTTTGGATTACACCGCTCGAGGATTGGACGCAGCTATAGTACAGTCGAGTTGGTTTTAGCTTAAAAACCAATCAGGCCCCTCGGACAAAAAAGCCAATAACTCTCTGACTGGGCGTCCGATTTACGCGTCGTCTGTCGCGTTGTGTTCCTTTTGACGTGACAGAACATTTCAATACATCAATTCTGGTATACATGATAGTTGGTGTATTTAAATCTTGGTTCTTGGAGCGTACCATCCTGGAACGAGCGTGCTGTTTGCGGAAACCCTATAGCTGGCTGAGACATGACGACTGTTGATCTATCGACTCGGAGTGTTTCGATAGCCCAGTGGGGAGCGCTTGGTTGTAGCGGCAGACCCACGGCGGAGGATTTCTGGTTGTAGCGGCAGACCTGCGGTACTCAATAGAAGGAGTACCTCTGTATGCTATGAGGGGGAGCGCTTGGTTGTAGCGGCAGACCCATGGTGGGAAGCGCTTGGTTGTAGGAGCAGGCCCACAGTACTTGACAGGTTGAGTACTACAGCAGTCCAAGGTTAGTGGGAAGAGATTGGTTGTAGCGGCAGGCCCATTTTAATCGATAGAGGATGAGTTCCCCAGTAGCTATGGGTTCGACGGTGATGGAAAATGTACAGGAATCCTTCGTGGGTTCGGCGGTGATGACTAAAGTACTTGTATCCTACATGGGTCCCAGCTAGATGAATCAGTAACTACATCTAATCATATCCTTTTGCATTAAAAATTATGTATACCTGTGTGAGCTAAGTCTTGCCTTTCAATCATTATCTTTGATATGATTGACTTGTTTTCCTATGCGGATTGGTTGTGCTTTTCTGTGTGGATTGTGTGGTACTATCCTTTGTGGACGAGATCGAACATGAGCTCGGATGTTGGATCCAAACTAGAATTGATGACTTAGGTATATGTATGGTCATATACATAAGTAGTGTTGGATGTTACTTCGTGATTTTATCTTTCCTTTTTGGTTTATCCTTTTTGGATTCTGGGAGACCTTTGGGGGTCTCGGGGTCCCTACTGAGTTGCATATACTCACCCCTGCACGGGCTATGCCTGCACTATGTTGTGTTGGATGCAGACGACGAACAGTGCTGATCACCGTTGCGGCTTGTGGATAAAGTTAGTACCTAGAGGTGGACTACTGGGCGGGACGTACACGGAGCGGATGCCTGTACCCGAGGAGCTGAGGAGGCTATCTGTACCCACCCTTTAGGTGGGACTTCAAGTGGATGGCTCGGTATTGCTGCTTTACTTTTCAGTTGCTATACTTTCTTTCAGTTGTACTTTACTTCAGTTGGTTTTGTATTCTGGCCCGTTTACATTCCAGCACTTACAGTTGTACCTAGTTTACTTAGTGTTTACTTCAGCTTTCTTACTCTGGTGTTGTTTACTTTATAAAGTAAATTCTTCCACTTTTTATTGGGATTTACGCCTTTGGTGCTACTCGCTAGCCCCTGGCCTATGGGAGGCGTGTTTGGGGTAGTCACGGAACGGGCCCTGAGGACGGGTCATGATAATACACACATAATCATAGAAAATCATTTCTTACTAGTCAAAACTTGTTTCCAAGACTATCCTAGCTGACTACGTCCATTTCTAAACCGAGTTCAGTCCTCATTTTAGTACTGTATCACTGAACTGGATTAACCTTCCATTCCAGCAATGTATATATCATGAGATATAAATCATTACCCAATGCATTGGAGGGAGATATGGGTCACACCCTTCTCATAATGATATCATTTTTTATGTGTGCCACAAGATCCTAAATCATACATCATAGCATTACCCATGTAATAAAAATGGGATTCTTAAACAACATGCCATCAAAACATAATCCATATAAAATAAAAGGACATCATAAAAATAATTCTATCATAACAAAATAAAATCAGTTTAAAAATATGGATAGAAACAGAACACTATATTATCTTAGATGGTAAATAATTATGATAATACACTTAAACTCCATTCTTGAGGAATATATCTTTTCTACATAAATTTTTTTCCTTTCTCAATAGGTCATACAATTTTTAAACTAAAAGAAGTTGATTAAAAATAATCTTAATAACTTGTAAAGTAAGCTTCATGTAAATAATGTTATTTGAAATCATAAAACCCATTCATGCCGTATAAGTTAAAAAAACATTTTTCTCGTACTTTGGCCAGAAAGGTCAAAAAGTACCTCCTACTAAAAACGAAAAAATATTCATTTCATATCTTTTAGTAAAAACTCTCAAATGAGTAAAATTGGATTTAAATAATTTTAGCAGGATATAAATAATATTACATATTGAGGAAACATGGATTTGGATGATAAATACACCCCAGTAAATATCAAAGTATAAACAATCTCAGAAAAAAAATGAGATTGTGAGATTTTCCCTTACTTGAGGTCTGATATTCTTCGTAGGTATCCGAACATCCTGTATAATGATTTAAATAATGTCATTGAATTATTACAGAATCATATTAATTTTTATGATATCATATATTTTCATATTCTTATATTCTTATTAGTAATATTTCATTGCTACTTTTTATTCGGGTGTCCATTGCTTTATGTTCTTATGCATGTCTTGTCAAATAAATTATTATTCCTCTTTTTAGGTTATAGATACCTTATTTAAATAATCGTATTAGTGTAACATATATCATATGAATTCATTGAATTCAGTTATATAATCATTATTCAACGAAGATCATGTAGAACGAGTCACATCACATCATGGAGACGGTCGGCCGTATGTACGCATGAGCGATGATATCGTTCCCATAACTACTAAATGGTATTGGAGAGGAAGATGGAATGTCTCAGAATTAGTATCATGTTATAATAATCATATATAGTTATTCTTTACACCATTATACCCATCCATGTAAGGTGGTATGGAAAATAGATTACACCACACCGTGGAGACGGTATTCCGTACGTACGCACACGCGATGATTTCTTTTTCCATTGGATGTATAGAAGGTGAAATAGGGTTGTTTCATATTTATAATAACATATCATTATATGAGTGAAAACGTTGTTATAAATTTATGATGAAAAAAATAAAGAAGAAGAGGTAGAAGAGGAAATATATTGGAATGAATCGGTAAAGGAAATTACCTCTTCTTTGAAGCGCCTCATCTTATCCTCCTCTTAGGGCAATAAAGTTGGTCATTGAAGAAGACCAGGACCTCTAGGATGTTTCTTGGGAAGTGGATAAGTGAAATTGGTAGGGGTTGTCCAAGCATGATGGCTCAATTTTGTGTGAGGAGGAGATGGAGGAGGTGTCCTTTTATAAGGGAAGAGAGGGTCCCCCTAGGAAAAAAACATAAAATATTATTTTATAATAAAGTCATATTCGGTTTTTAATATCTACAAATTTATATATTTCGAAGATAAGGGGGGTATGGGTCTCAATCCTCTCAACCAATAGGTTTTATACAAGTTTAGAATACTTTTTTAACCTTATAATTTAGATTTTCCTCTATGTTAAATAATTTAACTTTTACCATGTCTTCTAGTTTTCTTACACTATATGGTTAATAAACTTATTATAACAAGCCAAAAAAACTCCAAGTGGGTCATTATTAATATATATAACCTTATCTAAGTAATTTGGCCGAACCTAATATTTTTAGGAATAAAATAACAATTATTAATATAATATTTGTTTTAAAAACTATTTTATGTAAAATTTGACACTATTTGGTAATTGATTTTTGTGAAAATCATAACAGCATGATTAGTTCGAAAAAAGTTCATTTAATAAATAATAACATGTCATATTAACCTATAAAATTAGTTTAATTCATAAAAAGTCTCAATGTACATTTAATTTAGTATTCATAATATCAATTATGTTCATATTTCATTAATAAGGTAATTACTGCATCACCATTGTGTCATAAATAAATTAAATTATATAATCTCTAAAATTTATAAATAAAATAAAATTATGTAGGAAAGATTTTTATCTTTCTATGTAATATTTACAGTCTAATTTATCTTATGTATAACCCTATATTAAAATTGTTTTAGTTATTGAACTTTGATTTTAACTCTTTTAACTCTTCTTTAAATAAAATAATAATAAGTGTTCTAATCTAATCCATGTGAATCTAAATGGTCATGTTTTATTCATAAGGTTTTTATTGGTCCAATTAAACTTATCCATTATAATTAGGACATGTGTTAGGGTAATAAAAATATCATTCTTACCCTTAATTACCCTATTTACTTTTAACCGTGCTAAATAAATGAAAAAAGTTACTATTCACCAAAAATAATTTTTATCTAATTGAACCAAATATTAAACTTTGATATTAACTGTGTCTCTTGGATTTTCTAAATTCAACTCACAGAAGTGGTAAAATTATGTTTTATGTACAATTGCAAATGCTCTTAGGAGGTGGTTAAAAGATGGTAAAAAGTTCAATAAAATTTTTATGTTTCTATATTATTATAAAATTACTCCAATGAATTACATTGAACTTATATAGTTATTATTTATCTATTTTGAACTAAAAATAATTTGAATAAAAAATGATTCTTTAAATAAAAAATTGGTCTTAAGCAATAATAATCTGTTTTCACAATTCATCAAAAATTGATTTTTTTCAGAAAAATTCCAAAAATTCACCCTGGCTAATTTCAAAATTCCGAATCCAAAAATGAAGTCCATTTTGAATGATAAAATTTATAAAATTTCTAGAAGTGGGTATTAATATTCATAACGACTAGTTTTAATACTATTTTAATAAAAGAACATTGTTTAGTGAAACTCAGTATTGTGTACAACGCAAGCTATCGAGGAAGGTTGCTCGTGCGTGCAATGCAAGCCAAAACAATTTTGTGTGCAGTGAATGATTCCACTAGTTTTGTGCATACATAAAAAAAATATTTCTCAGAAAATCTAGGGAGTTACATTCTACCCCCCTTAAATGAATTTCGCCCTCGAAATTCGTCACTTTATAACAAACAGATGGGAATACCTCTCCCTCATCATATCCTCAAGTTCCCATGTAGCATCATCTAATTGGTTGTTCCTCCATAAAACATTCCTCAAGCTAGTGGTCTTGTTCTATATGCCTTTTTCCCTACGATCCAGAATATCTATCAGTTGTTCTTCATAATAAATATGTTGCTCTAGTGGTGCAACTTCTGAGCTGAGTACATGTGAAGGATCGAGTGTGTAATTTCTCAAGAGAGATACATCGAACACATCATGAACTTGAGAGAGAATCGGTGGATGTGCCAATAAGTAAGCTACCTTCCCAACACTATCCAGTATTTTAAAAGGACCAATATACATAGAGCTCAGCTTTCCCTTCTTTCCAAATCTCACTACTCTCTTCCAGGGAGATATTTGTAAGAACACTTTATCACCCACTTCAAACTATAGGTCTTTTCTTCGGTTACCGGCATAACGTATTTGTCTAATCCTAGTATCTCTTATGTGTTGTTGAATAAATCTTACCTTTTTTTGCCCTGTCATCTACAAGATCAGGTCCTCATAGCATTCTTTCCCCAACTTCATCCCAGTAAGTTGGAGTTCTGCATTTGTTTCCATAGTGAGCTTCGTAATGAGCCATCTGAATACTTGACTGAAATCTATTATTATATGAAAATTCCACCAAAGGTAAATGTTGATCCCAACAACCATTTGAATCCATAAAGAAATATCTCAACATATCTTCTAGATTTTGAATTGTCCTCTCAGATTGACCGTCTGTCTGAGGATGATAAGTAGTGCTGAAACTCAACTCTATATCTACAGTATGCTGAAGGCTTCACCAAAACAACGAGGTAAACCTCGGCTCCCAATCAGATATAACGGAAAGTGGTAATCCATGAAATCGTACCACTTCCTTCACATATATCATGATTAGATGATCAAGAGAGAAATCTTCTCTAATAGTAATGAAATGTGCCGACTTCGTTAAACGATCCACTATATCCCAGATAGAATTATTGCCTTTGGATGTTTTAGGATGTCCAGTGACAAAGTCCATAGTGATGTCTTCCCATTTCAAATCTGGTATGGGTAATGGTTGTAACATCACCTTATACTTCTATCTCTCAGCTTTAACTTGATGAAAAACCAAGAATCGAGACACATATTCAACAACATCTCTTTTAATGCCATCCAACCAGAATTACTCCTTCAGGTCCCTAAACATATTCGTGCTCCCAGCATGAATAGAGAAAGATGAACTATGAGCTTTATCCAGTATTTTCTTATTTAATTCTGGTATGGGAGGAACACAAACCCGATTCCGGAACCTTATTATTTCATCACAATCAATGTGAAATTTAGGAACATTTCTCACCTTCTTTTGTAACTCTACATCTTCATTCCGCGCCTCTTTAATATTTTCATGTATAGATGGTTGAACATTCATTTGAGAAAGATAAGATTTTACCCCATTCATTATATGTCCAAGATCCATCCTTTGTAAATCGATAAATATTGGATCTTTTTTTATCTTCATTATGGATAAGCTAGCATGGTCTTGTCGACTTAATGTATCTACCACCTTGTTTTCATTCCTAGTGTGATAATGAATTGAGCAGTAATAATCCTTAATCAGCTCCAACCATCTTCTTTGGAGCATATTCAGCTCCTTTTGTGTAAAAATATACTTTCAACTTTTATGATCAGTATAAATATCACACCTTTCACCATAAAAACAATGCCTCCAAATTATCAATGCAATGATTACTGCAGATAATTCCAAATCATAAGTTGGATTTTTTTGCTCATGTATTTTCAACATTCGTGAGGCATAAGCTATCACTATATCATTTTCCATGAGAACATAACCCAATCCATTCTTGGATGCATCATTGTAGATCACAAACCTTTCTCCACTACAAGGATGTGTGAGCACATGTGTAAGGGATAACATTCATTTTAACTCCTAGAAATTCTCTTCACACTCCTCCGTCCAAATGAACATAACTCCTTTTCGATTCAACTTGGTGAGTGGATTAGATAATCGTGAAAAATATTTCACAAAAAGTTGGTAATATCCAGCCAAAACAAGAAAACTTCGGATCTAAGTTACTACTGTTGGTCTTGAAAAACTTTCGATAATGTCTGTTTTTGCTGCATCTTTTGACATCCCCTCTTTTGATATTATAACACCCAAAAAATGAATTCACACTTGGTAAATTTGTCATAATGCTTATCCTTTCTCAGGGTATTCAATACAATTCTCAAGTGATCATCATGTTCTTTCTTGCTCATTGAATAGATATGAATATCGTTTATAAACACTACCACAAACGGATCAAGATAGTCTCTAAAGACTCTATTCATTAGATCCATGATGATAGTTGGGGCAGTAGTAAGACCAAATGGTATCACTATAAATTCATAATTTCCATCCCTTGTACGGAAATTTTTCATTTCTATATCCTCCTTTTTGACCTTTAATTGATGATACCCTGAACAAAAATCAATCTTGGAAACATAAATAACTCTGCCTAGGTGGTCAAATAAGTCATCAATGCGTGGGAGAGGATATTTTTTCTTGATAGTGATCTTGTTATGTTATCGATAATAAATTCAGAGTCTCATTGATCCATATTTCTTCTTAACAAATAGAACAAGTGCTCCCCAAGGTGATGCACTAGGGTATATTAATCCCTTATCAAAATTCTCTTGGAGTTGCTTCTTCAATTCTTGTAACTCAATTGGGGATATTATATAAGTTTTCTTTGAAATATGTAAAGCACTTGGTATGAGTTCTATTGAAAACTCATCTTCACGATTTGGTGGAAGCACTGGAAATTCCTCCGGAAAGACATCATAAAACTCCCATACAATGTTCATATTATTAATCGTGGGTTTTTCTACAACCATTTGAGATAAATAACCTTTATTTAGTGGAATCAAGACCCATAAGATGGAAGAAATTTCCACTGGAAGGTTATGTTCATCCTTGCATCAATAGATGCTCATAGATTGATCTGGAATATGATTTATGACTTCCCTTATTTGGAAATTGATTTGATCTCCATACAAGGAAAGATAATCCATGCCAGGAATGACATAAAATTCTAATATAGGAAGGATCACAATATTTTCAGGAAGCAATTAACCAAAAACTTCAATCAGAGAAGAATTATAAACTTTTGATGCAACTGTTGTGCCATTAGGGGTTTTCACAGCTAACTCAATTTCTAACTACTGAGGTAATATGACGATACCATTATAAATTTCTTCTAAAATAAAAGTGTGGGTGGATCCAAAATCAAATGAAATATTTGCTACCTTAGAGTGGATGGTAAGTGTACCTTTCACCACTTCATTATCAACTCCACATTGCCGAAAGAAATTGCATGTGACTTTCCTTTTTCTTTGGCCTTAAGAATTTGTTGATGTAGATCATCATCAAAAACCCTTGGATTAGGGAATTGATTATCATAATTCCCCCATTTACATACACTTCTAACATTGAAGTGTAGGAGGTGCATTATGTGTAGCCCTTTCTTTGTTCACATCACTAGACATCCTTTTCCCATCATTACAGCATTCAAATTCCCAATGTCCTTCTTTTCTACATTTGAAACATTTAATTGTCCAATTAATACAATTCCCTCCATGTTTCAGTCCACACATTGAGCATAAAGGAAAACTCATCTTCTTTTCAGTGTGGTCATTAGATTTTCCTTTGAATTCCATTTTCCTCTTCTTATCAAACCCATATGACTGATGGGTTTCCCTAATCTCCATCTCAACCTTGAGAGAACATCGAACAATTTCCTCACATCTATTGAAGTCCCTTATTGCTAATGCCCTTCTAAGACTTGGTTTTAATCCACTAATGAATCAATTAATTTTACTCTCAGGTTGGATAATAATTCTAGAAGCATACCTTGCAAGTCTTGTAAAATTTTCTTCGTAGTTACCAAAAGATTCAGCATGCTTTTGCTTTAGTTCAAGAAACTCCTTCTGCATATTTGTTCGAAAACTACGATGGAAGTACTTATTTAAAAATATGTCCATGAACTCGTCCCATTCCATGGAGTCAATTTCATACCTTTTCCTTGTATTCTTGATAAGATTCCACCATTGATCATCTTCACCTTCCAAACGATATACTGCTAAGATGACTTTATCATGTTCAGAACATTGAAGAACTGAAAATATCTTTTTAGTGGTACTGATCCACTGTTTAGCCACGAATGGATCAGTAGACCCACTGATCCATTCGTGGATGATACTTCATGAAAGATTCAACAGAATGTTGCTCCTTCCTTTTCTCTTTTGGAAGTCCATCATGATTATTAGACTGATAATGTTGTGTGAGAATGGCTACAATATTTTTCATTCTAGCTCCCATAACATTTGGTTTCACAGGGGGACAATCATTTCATTTCCCATCGCATTCCGCATTAACATGGTTCCTTCGGGATCCGGCCATTGACTAAAACCAAGAAGAATAGTCTATGAAACAATAATTATAACAAGAAAACAACATAATCAGTAATAATATTTCACACGTTAGGTATTTTCATATGTTGTTCATGGAAATTTCTTAAACACTAATATTTTGTTCTATGTTTAGACATATCTCTAGGGTTCTTACTAAGGCTTTCTCATCCAAGTTTCCAAAGGTTGATTATACCTCTTCTCTGATTCCAAGTATAATGAACCATACATTACATACATTATTATTAATTCAAAATTGAAACACACTTATTACAACATGTAACAAAACCATGAAAGGGCCTTATAGGTATAGTGTCTTCAGAAAATGGGAAACATAAACAACAAGTTCATAAATCATCTACATTGTCTCTATTTTATTTTATCATATCTAGAGTCCCTTTTGGCATATCTTACTTAATTTCCTTCTTCTTGACCTGGGGAGAATAAAACATACAAAAGAGTGAGCTCAAATGCTCAGTATGGGTAAAAAAAATATCAATCATATCATATTCATAAGATCATAACATTTCGAATAGTTTAACCTTCAAAATAGATCATAATATCATAAAATGGGAGAAATCCTAGTAGTGAAATGTAATCCCAATAATAATAACATTAAAATCATTGAAATACACACATAATAATAGAGAATCATTTCATAGTAGTCAAGAATAATTTCCAAGACTATCCTAGTAGACAAAGTCCATTTCGGAACCGAGTTCACTCCTCATTTCAGTCCTGTGTCACTAAATCGGATTAACCTGCCGTTCCATCCATGTCTATCTAATGATATATAAATCATTAGCCTATGAATTTTAGGGAGATATAGGTCCCACCCATCTCATAATGATACCATTCTTATGTGTGCCACAAGATCATAAATCATACATCATAACATAACCCATGTAATAAAAATGGGTTTCTTAAACATCAAGCCATCATAACATAATCCATATAAAATAAAAGGATATCATAAAAATAATTCCATCATAAAATAATCAAATAAATGAAAAATTAGGGATAGAAACAGAACACTATATTATCATATATGGAAAATAATTTTTTATAAAACTCTTGAACTCCATTCTTGAGGAAAATATCATTTCTACTTCAAAAAGATTTTTCCTTTCATAACATGTCATACAATTTTAAAACCAAAAAAGTTGATTTAAAATAAACCTAAAAACATGTAAAGTAATATTCCGGGAAAAAATTGTCTATGAAATCATAAAATCCATTCATGCCGTATAAGTTAGAAAAAACGTTTTTCTCATACTTTGGCCGGAAAAGTCAAAAAGTACCTCGTACTAAAAACGACAAAAGATTCATTTCATATCATTTAATAAAAACTCACCAATGAGAAATATTGGATTTAATAAATTGTATGAGGATATAAATAATATTATATATTGAGGAAACAAGGATGTGGATGATAAATACTCCCCAGTAAATACTAAATTATAAAAAATCTCGGATTAAAATGAGATTGTGAGATTTTCACTTACCTTAGGTTTGATATGCTTCGTACATATCTGAACCTCCATTATAATGATTTAAATAATGTCATTGACTTATTATATAATCATATTAATTGTTATGATATCATATAAGGTCATATTCTTATATTCTTATTAGTAATATTTCATTGCTACTTGTTATTTAAGTGTTCATTACTTTATGTTCATATGCAGGTCTTGTTGAATAAATTCGTGTTCCTATTTTTAGGTTATAGATAAACTATTTAAAGAATTTTATTAGTTTAATATATATCATATTTATTCATTAATATCATTTATATAACCTTTATTCAATGAACATCATGTAGAACAATTCGCATCACATCGTGGAGACAGTAGGTCGTACGCACGCCCGAGCGATGGTATCATTCCTATAACTATTGAATGGTATTGGAGTGTAATATGGAATGTATAGGAATTAGTATCATGTTATAATAATAATATATAGTTATTATTTACACCATTATACCCATCCATGTAAGGTGGTGGTGGAAAACATATTACACCATGACGTGGAGACGGTATTTCGTACGTAGGCACGCGTGATGATTTCATTTTCTGTAGGGTGGATAGAAGTTGAAATTGGTTTGTTTCATATTTATAATAACATATAACTATATGAGTGATACTGATGTTATTAATTAATGATGAAACAAATAAATAAGAATACGTATAAGAAAAATTAAATTGGAAAGAATCGGTATAGGACATTACCTCTTCTTTGAAGCACCTCTTATTAACCTACTCTTTGGGCACTAAATATGGAATTTGAAGAAGACCAGAACCTCTAGGATGTTTCTAGGGAAGTGGAGACGAGAAAATGGTAGGTTTTGGCCGAGCATGAATGCTCAATGTGGTTTGAGGAAGAGAGGGAGTAGGTTCCCTTTTATAAGAGAGGAGAGGGCACCTTTGGAAAAACATAAAATATTATTTTATAATAATGTCATATTCAGTTTTTAATTGCTCCAAATTAATTTAGTTCGAAGATAAGGTGGGTATGAGTCTAAATAATCTCAACCAAATGGTTTTATACAAGTTGAGGATACTATTTTAACCTTATCATTTAGATTTAACTCTAAGTGAAATAATTTATCTTTTACTGTGTCTTCTTGTTTTCTGACACAATATGGTTAATAAACATACAATAACAAGCCAAACGAAACACAAGTCGTTAATTATTAATATATATAACTTTATATAAGTCAATTGGCCAAACCATAAATTTTTATGAATAAAATAACAATTGATAATATAATACTTATTCTAAAAACTATTTTATGTCAATTTTGACACAATTTGGTGATTGATTTTTGTAAAACTCATAACATCATGATTAGTTCGATAAAAGTTAATTAAATCAATAATAACATTTCATGTTAACCTATAAAATTATTTTAAATCATAAAAAGTCTAAAATTATATTTATTTGGGTATTCATAATATCAATTTTGTTAATATTTCATTAATAATGTAATTACTGCATCATCATTATGTCATTAATAAAATAATATATTTAGTCTCTAAAAATTATAAATAAAATACCATTATGTAGGAAATATTTTTATATTTATAATGGATATTTATAGTCAAATTTATATTATGTATAACCCTATATTGAAAATGTTTTAGTTATTAAACATTGATTTTAACTCTTTTAACTCTTCTTTAAATAAAATAATAATAAGTGTCCAAATCTAATCAAAGATGACCTAAATGGTAATATTTTCTTTCTAATGTTATTTTTGGTCGAATTAAACTTATCCAATAGAATTAGGACATGTGTTAAGGTAATAATAATATAATTTTTATCTTTAATTTCCCTATTTACATTTAACCGTGGAAAATAAAAGTAAAAAAGTTACTATTCACCAAAAATTATTTTTATCTTATTGAACCACATTTTACTTTTCATTATTAACCGTGTGTCTCGTATTTTTTAAATTAAACTCAAAGAAGCGGTAAAATTATGTTTTATGTACAATTGCAAATTCTACTATGAGGTGGGTAAAAGATGGTAAAATTTTCAATAAAATTTTTATGTATCTATTTTATTATAAAATTACTCCAATGATTTACATTGAACATATATAGGTATTATTTATCTATATTGACCTAAAATTAATTTAAAAAAATGATTATTTAAATAAAAAGTCGGTTTTAACCAATAACTTATTTTTTTCACTATTCATCAAAAATTGAATGTTTTCAGACAAATACCAAAAAATAACCCAATGCTAATTTCGATATTCCAAATCCTAAAAGGAAGTCCATTTTGAAAGATAAAATTTATAAAATTTCAAAATGTGGGTATTTCTATTCATAACGTCTAGTTTTAATAATATTTTAATAACATGACATTGTTTAGTGAAACTAGGTATTGCGTACAACACAAGCTATCGTGGAAGTTTTCTCTTGTATGCAATGCAATCCAAGACAGTGTTGTGTGCAGTGAAAAATTACATTGGTGTTGCGTATATAGAAAAACTAAATATTTCTCTTAATCTCTCAGGTGTTACATTATGTTTCATATCTATCTATTACAAATAATTGGATAGGGGTTGTGGTATTTTTGACACTCCTTTTTCGTCAAAGAGTCCAATGGAATGTAAAGGGAAATAACTTATCACAAATTGATTCATCCTTTGAATAAAATATCAAAAATCGACAAAGGGATGAACAAGGAGAACATTTCCCATAGGTCTCGCATGTTCCCTCATAGTCATGCAAGTCCCCTTGCGCGACGCATGATGGTTGCACATGTGACTTGCGCGACCTAAGTGATAACCACCTAGGGTCTTCTCCTGTCTATAAATAGACCCTGCGGGCCCCCCATTCGGGGATGATTTTTTCCAGATACTCATATTTGAGCTCCCGGCGCCCTAGTCTCTTCTCAATGCTTCCGAAACACTTCTAAGGTAATTTCTTACCTAGAACGGAAGATCTATAGAGGGGGAGGAAGGCCTAAGTTTTGAAACTCATCAACACTTGCACGCCTGAGTGGCCAGCCCTTAAGGGAAAAGGCCCCACTTGCACGCCACCTTACTCCTTCAATAAAACTTGCGCGACCATCTTCTGGAAGAACCTCAAGAGGATTCTAAAGGCTTTAATCAAGAGTCGCTCAAGTATTACCCTGCTGGTTAATCATCACGCAAGTACCCCATATGACGTGCAGGCATACCTGCGCGACCAGGACTTGGGTGCCCATGCAGTACCTGCGCGCCTACCAGGACTTGCGCGCCCCTTCCTTTTTGGGTTCCCTTCATTCCCATTTCACCCCTCTTAAGCCATCCCACCTTTCCTATTCAAGATTCAGTCTTTAAGACACTCTTCAAATCCATTTATGGCATGATTTATTGATTTGACTTCCGTATCTGAGAGGAATTGTGTGCAATATCTCTCAAAACCTTGTGATTTACACATCTTTATGTCACTAAAGATTGAGATTTCATTCATTAAACCTCATACTTTAGGATGAGAGAATCCTTAACCTGGTTCCCCTTTTCAAGAATAATCCCGAGTCATAAGTCCTCTAATTTGTTCATCCTCTTCAGGAGTAAGCCCTAAGTCATCTAATTTGGGAATCCTCTTTAAGAGTAAGCCCCAAGTCCTCTAATATGGGCATCCTCCTTAGGAGTAAGACCCAGATCCCCTAATCTGGGTGTCCTTTTCAAGAGTAATCCCCAGTCATAATTCCCCAAAATATGGGCATCCTCTTTAAGAATAAGCCCCAAGTCCTTTAATTTTTCAAATCTCTTAACCTGGGCCTCCTTTCCAAGAGTAAGCCCCAGTCTTAATTTCTCTTAAATAATCCCAATTTACCATTGATATGGGATTCCTTTTCAGGAGTAAAACACAATCATAAATCCTATCCTAATTTGGGCCTCCTTTTTAGGAGTAAGCCCCAAGTTAGAGTATTCAAAATCTCCATGAAGCACATATACCTTTATGGCCCCTGCTCCTGGATTTCTTCCCTAAAGTAAATCCTAACCTTCATTTATCTAGATAGTCATACATACATAAGCCCCACATTATTTCTTATGATTTCATCTTTCATGGCACAATTGTCTAATTTTTACCAATACCTATTGTTTCTCACACCGAGCATGACTCACATGAGCTTAGAGTGTAAAAGTAATGACATCCTTATTTGATCCATCAATAATAAACATCATACTCCCTTACTCGAACTCTATGGGTTCTGATTCCTTTTTTAGACAAAGGATACGTAGGTACCCCATCTACGGGTTCGATCCCAACTATGAAATAATTCATGTCCTTCTGAATGACAATAAACTTCTTGTACCCCACTAAGTGGCTTTTAAACCAGCATGGTCATCATACTGACCAAAAGACTTCTATATAAATGTGTCGAAGGGTACCATTGACCAATAATATCTAATAAATATATATGATTCTCTATCGATGAAGAACTTCGAATAAATATAAAATATTCTCTAAATTTCCTACATATTTAATCATTGATTTTTAAATATGAAGGAAAGCTCATTTTTTACTTGGTAATGTAATAAGGATTCATTAACATAACATAAATCTATAAAGAGAGTCCCAGATTAGACAATAATTCCCCTCAAAATGGTGTGATGAGTCCGACCTCCCATCCTCTCGACCAATGAAAATTCCTAAGCCTCATCAGTCCACAAACTAATGAGCACCTACCTTTGGAAAGTAGGTCCGAATGGATGTGGAATCATTGGATGTTTTTGGTACTACGAAAAAACCCGATAGAAACCGATCGGAATTTTGAACCTCCCATCAAGGAGGTCATCCCTGAAATCCAAGGGAAACAAAAAATGGTGAACCCGATGTGAATCCTTAACCAAGTTAAAATTATGTATTACCTATTTTTTAGGCCCCTATTTAAAACTCAATGAGAGGGCCAAAAAAACAATCCTTGACATATGTGCTCATCCAAAAGATGTAGTGGATGAATTTATCTTGATTACGTCTATTATATCAAACATGCACTCTTTTCCAAGATATTCTGCATTTATATAATGGATGCTCTCAAGTTCACACCTGTGAATACTGCTGCTGAAAATGCCACTGCTGTTACTACTGCTGGATCGTCGTCTGCTCTAAGGACGTTATCACCTACTCAGCTTCTTCAAGGTGTCAAACGCACTGGTTAAGCAGTACCATCAACATGGTACCATCCCAACTCTAGAGGCTGCCTGACAAGCCCTCCAAGTGAACAACTCACACCGGTCGTCCAAACAACGACGACCCGTGATCAAGAAGCATGCAGTTCTGACTACCGTCTCCAACCGTTTCGGGTCGTTATCCCCAGAACGCAATCACTATTCGCTCCCTTATTCTGGGGAGGCGAATGAGAAGGTCCCTCAGGGCCTTAATTCAAATAGACATGAGTCCTTCCTGAGGTATCCCACCAACAATCGCTGCTAGACTCATGCGGTAGTGCGCCCTCAACATGATGAGGGTACTGACTCCAAGAGTTCGGCTCAGGTTCCTCGATCCCGAGAAATAAAGACGAACCACCAGAGGCGGAATCTGGTCAACATTGAGTAGGTTATCATCTCTTCCATATCCGGAGAAGTCCACAAAGCTAACTTGGTGGCAAGCAACGAGTAGGAACACACACCTGCCCATTTTAATTCTGTTGTCCAGCAGACTCATCTGGCATCATCACGCCAATCCCGCCAGGCAATTCTGGCTAAGTACTATAGGCAGGAACATACACCTGTTTATACATCATCAGCTAGTCACCGGGCTTGTATGACTACATATTATGGATCTCTTCAACCACGTTTGGTGAAGTGCAATCAGCAGGCACATACACCTCCTAGTATTAATCAAGCCTACCAACAGTCTCACTTGGTAGCATTCGGAGAAGTTAGTCAGAAAGCCCCGACGACAAACAAGAGGCAGACTCAACTCTTTTCCCCCACACTTGAGTAAAATCAGGATTCACTGACAGGAAAAGGAGGACAGGAGCAGGAACATACACCTACTCCATGCCCGGAATGGACGTATATTCCCGTTCCGGTAGCTGAAGTCACCAAGCATATTCTATCAATGGTGAAAGAGCAGAAGAAAATCCCTGCGCATATTCTGGATGCCTTCCAGGATATTATAACAACTTCAGCAGCATCTCAGGGAAAGAAACATAAATATATCCCTACCATTGGAGTGACACATAAACAATTCACTCTGGAACAGACACACACATCTGTTCCAGTCCAAGAGGGTTGTGGGGCATACTCCCCCATATCATACGGACAACCAAGTCAGGAACATTCACCTGATTTGAGTGGATATCATCAGCCTAACCTGGCAATCTTTCCTGATCAGGCATATACACCTGCTTAGAGCAGCCACTTTCGTCAACAAGTGGTTTCCAAGGTGAGTAAGATGGTGTTTAAGAAAAAGACCCACCCATCACAGTTAGGAGATCAGGATCCAATCTGTAACAAGCCCTTGCTCGATGCTGGAGTTCATGAAGTCCTCGGACAATTATCTGTTTAAATTCACAATTCTACTCCCTCATTTCCGAATAGTGGGAATATTAATTCTGATGGTCTTCAACAGACACTTCCTCATGAAGGCTTGCTTCATGAAAATTCGGTCGATTTCGAAGTGTCATCTTCAGATGAGATCCACAGGAACCCTCTTTGTGGTCAGAAGACCAAGGAGCAAGAGATATCATCTTTTACTGTAACCCATTATGGTGGTCCTCCCCATGATGATGAATTTCACTGCAAAAGTCCTCTCCGCAGTAGTGATGCACATTTCCCGGAAAATGCTCCAGTGGACAATGTAGTGCCGAGAAAGCCCTCTTATCTTGAGGCACTTGCAAATGCGAAACAAGTCATGTTCGAAGCTTCATCGCTAGCATGTGAAATACTTTCTCAATCAGAATATAGCCTAGGGTGTATTTCATTCTCCAAACCACCCCTAAGTCATGCATCTTCTAGTTTGATCAATGATTTCTCTACCAATCCTGTTGAATCCAATGAAGAAACAAGGAAACACCAACTCTGGTCAAATCTGTTGGAAGAATCTTCATCAAATGATAAAGAGGAAATGTTGAACATGAGAAAACAACTAGCGAAAGGTGAAGTGCCAGTCATGTTTTGGCCTCTGGCTGACTCTCAGTATAACATTCCAGAAATGTTGACGGAATATGAAATTCATGATATTCGTCTCAACATATGGAAAACACTTTGTCAGTTGAAAATGAAAGTATTATCTTATGATGAATATGAAAATCATCTTAAGATAATAGAAGTATTGCAATGTCGGATTGATTTGGTGTCTCTATCAGTCTCTCTATATCTGAAGTCTGAAAAACAATAGAGAGCCCTTCAACGTTCATGCCTTAGCGCACTATGAAGATTGTGTCAGTTAATTTCCAATGCCCCATCTAGTATTCATGTCAGAGGATGTGGTGTTCATGGAGCACTGAATTTCATAGTGCTCTCCAGTCAGCAAATCCCGCCGAAAATGGTCTCATGCAATGTTATTGTCCATGGCCGACCAAAGTCAAGGGGCTTTGTTTGTAATCAAAATCTTGCCCAAGAACATGCTTCAACTAGTTCCTCTCAAAATCAAGAATACCGAAAAGAAGTTGTTGAATTAATCTTGCATCAAGCAAACGAGAATATTGAACAGGCCTCTCGTTTGGAGCATGCACGTCACCAAGTGATAGATAAGTCAGAAATCATCCAACGGTCTTTTGAACCGGGTGATAAAAGTGGATATAGGTTAATGCATCCTGCTAATTTCTGGACTATGGTTTGTAAGATCAGGAGGTATTTTAAGAATGTCTCAAACATAGCATGTCAAGAGCCACCCTAGCTTTCCAGACTGGGGACTCTTTTAAACAAACCCTTAGAATCATCAAAATAAGATTCGAGGAGTTGAGCGAGAATAGCAGGAACAGCCCCAATCCACCGGACAGGGGACTTTTTCAAATCATCAATCCCCTCCTCAGAGAAAGTCGGTCTTTTCACGATTGAGGACAAAACATTAAGAGGAACGAAGAGCCAAATTATCAGGAGATTCCTGCCAAATTACGGTTCGTCAAGAAATTCCTGAGGGATTGAATCAACAAAATGCAATGTCTCATCAATGAAATGGAAGAAGACAATATCACAGAAATGATAATAGAAGGGATGCAATGAGTTATTCATCAATCAATGTCTTCAATGTCGTTGTTGCTGATCTACCAGATGAGGCTCAATCAGGGGACTCAGATGAAGAGGTTCCTGCTCAAGAAGATGTACTCACCGACACAAATGAAGACGGTGTGCGTACACGAAGTCAAAGGATTACTCAAAACCTAGGTAATCCTTCAAGTAACCCACATCCCTTTCTCCGAAAAGGATCTAACAAAGGGAATGGAAAGAACCAGGTTACATATCCTTCCTATGTAGAAGGTCAATCGCTTTCACTAGAGCAAAGGTTTGCTCAAAAGGAGGAAGAAATGAAAGAATTAAGAAGGTTGAATGCAGAACTACTTCAGAGTAGTCTACTTCTTAAGCATGCTGGAGTCAAGTCAACCAAAGAAATTTGTTGGAGCTATTGAGATGGATCAAGAATATCCTCCTCTATCAGTACACCCTCATAGGTCTAATCCTATGGGTCATGTGCAACAATAGTCGGCAGTGCTACCATCAATTGCAGCACCAATCGCCACATCTGTCCAAGCTCCAGTCATTGCACCTACCGAAGTCCATGTTCAACCGGATGTTTCTCAAAAGCTAATAACTACTATTGAGTCATTAACAGCTCGATTAGGAACTATGGAAGAGAAACGTGCGCAAGTTTAACCAGAAAATAAAGTTTACTCTGAATGGGTAGATTCAATCTCTCCTCCATCCAGTTTTGGGAACCCTGTATTCCCTATTTTCAATGGATCAGGCGATCTTGAACAGCATTTGACGCATTACGTGTCATATTGCGATCCTATGATGGGAACTCCGGATCAGCAAGAAGCAGTGAAACTCAAATGCTTCGTGCGAACCTTACAAGGACCAGCTTTTGACTGGTATACAAGCTTGAAATCAAGGTCAATTACCGGATGGGAGGTTCTTCGCCAAAAATTCCTCCTTCAGTTCATCTCAACCTTTCCAAAGACAATAGTTTTTCATCTTACAAACTGTAAGAAAAGGGAGAATGAAAGTGTCTCTGATTTCATTCCTTGATGGAAGGGATTAACATATTCCTTGAGTTTAGCACTCCCTCAAAAATAATTGTTGCCAATCTGTGTGGAAAATATGTGTGACGAATTACACACGCCGTTAATCCCTGTGAAATACACAGGAGGGTTTCGAGACCATACTTCAATCGCTCAATAGATTGAAGATTCCCTTATATAGGCTAAGGATAAATCTCGTGTAATTCCATCAACTCCAGGAAGGATAATGGGTAAAGCAGAAAATGATACAGTTATGCTTAAACAGGAACCTGTACCTATTTCTCCCTCAAAACATTCATCTTTTCAAAGGGCTCCACATTCTGAGCGCCAACAAAAAAGGTCGTTTCATCCAGATGATCAAATAGATCAAAGATGGAAACAATTTTAGGATCTGAAGAGGAAAAAAATACTCTTTCTGAAATTAACATGTTCCTGGTTATTTCAATTCAGTTCTGGAAAACAATTTGGTTCAATTGCAAATGCCCAAGAGGCCAAACAATAAAGGAGATGAAAATCATCCCAATTATTTACCTTTTCATAAAATGTTGGGGCATCCCATCCAGGAGTGTTTTGTCTTCAAAGACCTCCTGAAAAATATGGTCGACTCGGGACAAGTCACATTGGAAGGATCCTCAGCCCAGGTATCATGTGTCACTGCTACAGTTCTAGAGGAGGAATGTGAATGGAAAGAAGTCAAAAGAAAAAAAATGCACAGAATTATGATGATTGGATGGTCATAAAGACAATCAATCAAACTCATGCTATTTGGAGAACATAATTAAAGAAGCCAGTTGTTTCTTCTGCCATGAATGTTACGTCAAACCCCTCTTTGTTAGAGGTAATGTCCTCAAAGAAACGGCATGATTCAAAGAAAGAAAAAGAATCAGAAGAAGATGAGTATGTGTCAAAGCCTAAGTTGTCTTTGACTTTGGCGGAATTCATTCCATCTAATTCAAAGCCACGGGTACCGCCCCACCAAACGACACAGCCTAAATAGGCTAATCAGGCAGAGTATTCATCAGACGATGAGTTAATCATTGGTTCTGTTAATATGATTCAATTAACAGATCCATATTCCAGTCGCAGTTTCGATTTCAATGAATCTGAATTCCCTTTATCAAAGAGGGGAATCAGAGGATGTTCCAGGGGCTCAGGATATAGGGGAAGATGTGGAACTTTCAGAAGACACTATTCTAATTCTACCCCTTCTAGAACTGTGTACGCAGCAGAAACTCGTGGTAGAGACCTTCAGCGAGCTCAGAAAGAACAAGAAAGTTCTTTTACCAATACCAAATTCAGTCCTTGCACAGTTATTTTGGAAGATCGAATGAAGGTTCCATATTCTTCCTCTCAGCATGTAAATGGCTCTAATCGGTCTAATCTTCCAAAACCAGGAATATTTCCAACTCCTATCCCAATACAAGATGCGTCAACTTCCAAAGCATCTTCTTCCAAGGTACCTACTAAACTACATATTCATATTGGGAAACGTAGACCTATAGATCAAAAGTATGATATATTGAAACACTTGGCCCATGTACCAGCCATGTTATCAATTCTGGATGCTCTGAATCTGTCAAAAGGTCTTCGGGAAGCATTCATCGAGGCTTTGGCAAGTCCTCAAGAGTTTGAAACTGAAATTGATGCTACTGAAGTCAATCACATAGAGAATAATCCTGCATAATTCCATGAAATAATATATTTTACTGATGAAGATGAAGATGATGTTGTTCATGGACATATTAGATCATTGTACTTGTCTGGAAAGGTCAATGGCATAGACTTCCGTAGAGATTTCATTGAAAATGGTTCAGGAGTCAACCGTATTCCCATTCGTACACTTCATCGATTGGGCCTCACGAAATCAGATTTATCTCCTTCTACCATGATGTTACAAGGATATGATAAAAATGAACATGAACCACTAGGAGATGTTACACTCAGAACTTAGTTTGGAGATCTTGTATCCAATTCAGATTTCATTGTTGTTGATCAAGACTCAGCCTTCAACATCTTCCTTGGAAGACCCTGGATACATCAGCATGCGGATATCCCTTCATCATACCATCAATGTCTATAATATTGTTTTTATGGTCGAGTTGGGACATTGTTTGGTGATAAGGCCTCGTTCAAGACATGTGAGTCTCAATACATTGAGGCAGAATTCTATCACATAAAGGGAAGGGAAAAATCCATAACAAAGGAGATTACCAAAGTTAATGCTCCATATGGTTTGGAGAAAATTCCAGTAAATCCATTTACACATGTGAGTACAGATTATGTGTTGCCTATTAGTCAAATTGAAAAGATAGACCCAAATCAAAATACTCTTATGGAAAGATCCATAATGTCAATTACAGCAATTGAGCCAGACAACATGGGAGAAATTGGTAATCCACCAAGCAGTGATGAAAGTAGAAATGGAGACGTCTTCATTTCATCTTCTGAAATCCAAAGATTATATGCTTCACCAATTAGGCTAGAAGAAGTTATAGAAACATCAGAGGTGAATAATGATGTCGATCTTCAATCCATCATCTTCTCATTATTACCCAAAGAAGGCCCTTCGTCATCAATCGGGTCGGAAATGGAAGCTTCTTCTTTAAGATATGCAAACTTTGACGTCTCTTTGGATCATGAAAATACTAATTTATCATCTACTATGCAAGTTAAAACGGAAGAAATTATACATGATGAAGTGGAAGAGGAAAATCTCAGAGATTCTCCTCCAGCATTTGAAGAGGGAGTCTCTACCACTGTGGATGAACTCAGAGAAATAAATCTGGGTACAAAAGAAGATCCACGCCCCACTTTAATTAGTGCAGCCATGACTCTTGAAGAGAAAGAAATGTATATTTCTTTACTAATGAAAAATAGAGATATATTTTCCTGGAACTATAGAGAAATGTCCGTGCTAGATCCTGATGTTGCTACTCATCATTTGGGATTACCAGATGAACATCGAGGATTTAAGCAAGCCGCGAGAAGAACACACCCAACATATGCTTCCAAAATTGAAGCTTAAGTGGATAAGATTATCAAAGATAACATTTTCAGAGAATTTCAATATCCCAAATGGTTTGCTAATATTGTCCCTGTAAAGAAAAAGAACGGACAAATTAGAGTTTTCATCGATTTCAGAGATCTTAATCAGCATTGTCCTAAGGATGATTTCCCAGTTCCGATTACAGAACATATTATTGATTCAACAGCTGGATATGAAGCACTTTATTTCATGGATAGATATTCTGGATATAATCATATCCGAATGGCCCTAGAAGACAAGGAATCTACATCCTTCAGAGCCCCTCAGGGTGTGTTTTGCTACCGGGTAAGGACCATTGGCTTAAAGAATGCAGGTGCAACTTATCAGCGTTCCATGAATCGTATCTTCAAACCCTTATTAGGGTATTTTGTTGAATGCTATGTAGACGATTTGGTAGTTAAATCCAAACAAAGTTCTAATCCCTTGGCTGATTTGGAAGTCATATTCCGCAAGCTTCGACAACATAATTTGAAGATGAACCGCTTAAAATGTGCTTTTGGGGTAACCTCGGGAAAATTTCTCGGCTTTGTTGTACGCCATCGTGGTATTGAAGTCGATCCTGAGAAGACCAAGTCAATCCTTGGTATATCACCTCCCCGAAATTTGAATGAATTAAGAGGACTTCAAGGACACTTAGCCTATATTTGGCATTTCATCACCAATTTAGCAGGCAAAAGTTTACCCTTCACCAATTTGATGAAGAAGGGAGTCACTTACCAGTAGACTGAATAATGTCATGAAGAATTCGACATTATCAAAAAATACCTCTTGAGTCCACTGGTACTCATGACACCTGTTGAAGGAAGACCACTTATCTTCTACTTGACAGATCTAGAGCGATCATTGGGTGCCTTTCTTGCTCAAAAGAATGTTGCTGGGAATGAAAACAGCCTCTACTATCTCAGTCGAACCATGCTTGAAGCAGAAACCCGGTATTCAAGTATTGAGAATTGGTGCCTAGCATTAATCGTTGCAGTTCAGAAGTTGATACACTACCTACAATATCACAAGGTCCAATTGGTATCTCGCAATAACATGCTCAAATTTATCCTTAAACTTCCAATTCTTACAGGACGTCTGGCAAGGTGGGAAGTTATTTTGCAGCAATCCGATAGTCAGTATGTGTCTCAAAAGGCAATAAAGGGCCAAGATCTGGCTGATTTCCTATCTGAACACCCATTAGTGGAAGACACATCTACAGATATTGAACTCACTGATGAGGAAGTCTTCACTACTCAAGAAATTATTTAGGCATGGGAAATGTATTTTGATGGTGCTTCCAGAAGTCCAACAGGGAGGAAAATGGAAAATCCTAAATTCAACAAATTTGGCTTAGGAATTGTGCTCATTTCTCCAGAAAAGGCAGTGTTACCTTTTTCCTTCTTATTGTCAGAAGGTGGTACCAATAATGAAGCAGAATACCAAGCTCTCATCGTAGGCTTGGAATTAGCACTTCAAGCACAAGTGAATCAGTTAAAGGTGAAAGGTGATTCAGACCTGGTAATCAAACAAGTCAGTGGGGATTATGTCATCAGAAAAGAAGAAGTAATCCATTTGAATGATTATGTCAGAGAGTTAATGGCAGAATTCCCTTTGGAACTGACATTTTCTTATGTCCCAAGATCACAAAATGCTCAAGCTGATGCACTGGCTAATATAGCCACAGCTTTGGCAGATCCAAATCGGGACGAGACAACCATTAGTATTGCCCACCGTCGTGCAATTTCACCTTATGTTCGAATCAGAATTGAGGAAATTAATGAAATTTGTCCCATTCCTGAACCGTAAGGTCATACTACAAGATGGATGTCACCTATCAGGTAATACCTTCAAAATGGAACACTTCCATCTGATAGACCTGAGAATGAACAAATCCGGTGACGTGTGGTCAATTTTACTCTTTATGATAACCCAGATCACCTAGAGAAAATTCTCTACAAACGTGGTTTTTATGGAGTTCTCTTCAGATGTATTGATGGTAAAGAGACAGTGGATGTTATGAAAGAAGTGAATGCAAGAGTCTGTGTTGCCCACCAGTCTAGACATATACTGTCTGATTAGATTCGAAGGATTGGATACTTTTGGCCTTCAAATATATGAGATTCTGTCGATTTCACAATGAAGGGTCATTCATGAAATGTACATGCCAACTTCATTCATCAACCTTCAGAGTTTCTTCATACAGCTAAATACTCATGGCCATTTTCCACATGGGGAATGGATGTGGTGGGACCATACCCATCGGCTACGGCCAAGAAGTTTAAGTATATTCATACTACTACTGACTTCTTATCCAAATGGGAAGAGGCAATACCTCTCAAGGAAGTCAGTTCTAAATGTGTTGTTAGCTTCATCAAGTCTAACATCATTACCAGATTTGGTGTCCCTCGTACCATATTGACAGACAATGGCACCAATTTATGTTCATCCGAGGTGAATAAGTTGTATCAAGAATACAACATCAAATCCAACCATTCATCTCGGTATCATGCAGTAGCCAATGACCAGATAGAAGCCTTTAACATGACTCTTTCAAATATACTGCAAAATATGGTGGATAAATATAAGAGGTCATGGCCTGATAAACTCTTTCATGATTTATGGGCTTATTGAACTACCACCCGCACTACAACTCGGTCAATTCCATATTCATTGGTATATTGAACAGAAGCCATATTTCCCATTGAAGTTCAACTACCCTCGCTCAGAGTTTCCATTTGTGATCAATCATCTATAGATGAACAATATCTAAAGCAAATGAATGAATTGGAACAGTTATATGAGAAAAGATTGTGCACTTTTCACGACATGGAAGTCTATCAGAATCGAATAGCTCGAGCTTTTCACAAAAAAAGTTTGTCTTCGTTCATTCACTCAGGGAGAATTGGAATTAGTTCTCAGAACTCCCATGATACGAGGAAAGAAACCTCCCAAGCATGAGCCAAAATGGGAAGGACCTTATTCAATACATAGGGTCTACTCCAATGGAGCTTATTCATTAATCTCGATGGATGGAGAACTCATCACTACTCCAAAAAATGCCAGATTTTTTAAAATTATTTTGTATAAACACTATATACATCGCAACTTGGTCCAACATGATGTTAAAATGTGTCCCCCTTGGTCCAACATGACGTTAAAATGTGTCCCCCTTGGTCCAAAATGATGTTAAATTGTGTCCCCCTTGGTCCAACATGACGTTAAAGTGTGTCCCCTTGGTCCAACATGATGTTAAACGATGTCCCCCATGGTCCAACATGACGTTAAACTATGTCCCCCTTGGTCCAACATGACGTTAAACTGTGTCTCCCTTGGTCCAACATGAAGTTAAACTATGACCCCCTTGGTCCAACATGACATTAAACTGTGTCCCCCTTGGTCAAACATGACATTAAACTGTGTCTCCAAAATGGTCCGGTATGACCTTAAACTGCAACTTGGTCCAACATGATGTTAAACTGTGATGTCCTCACTACATGACATTAAACTGCAAATTCCCTCTTTCGTCCATGCTAAATGACGTTAAACTATACAGCAACGGTCCATACATATGACCTTAGACTATTTGAATTAATTTCGTCCCACACGACGTTATACTGTGAAAAAGTACCCTAAATGGTCCAGTATGACCTTAAACTGCAACTAGGTCCTGTATGACCTTAAACTGAATCATCAACGATCCATGTATATGACCCTAAACTATTTGCAAGTCCCTTATGTCCAGCAAGACATTAAATTGTGACGTCTTAACTACATGACGCTAAACTATATAAAAGTCCCTTACGTCCGGAAAGATGTTAAACTACATAATCATCAATGGTCCTGTATGACCTTAAACTACACTTTTGTCCAGCATGACATTAAACTGAACTATCCACGGTCCATGAATATGACCTTAAAATATTCGCACTTTCATCCAAAATGACACTAAACTATGGGAAAAAAATCCCCAATGTGTCCAACATGATGTTAAATGGTGTACTCTTTTGTCCTCACTGCATGACATTAAACTACACAGTCCCCCTTTTGTCCAACATGATGTTAAACTCTATTGTTTCCATCATCCTAACTACATGACGCTAAACTGTGCAGCACCTATATTCCGAACTACAAGACTTTAAACTGCATATTCCCTTTATATGTCCTACATGACATTAAAATATGCATCGTTAAGGTTGTTGTTACCTCTTGTTTCTCACACCGAGTTTGACTCACGTGAGCTAAGAGAAAACCTCAACCAGAACACTCTCTTTGGGCCGCTAACCATGTGTAAGTCCCAAAAACATTATTTTTTTAGGTCATTGTCCCCAAGAACAACTTGATCATTAATTAATTATTTAATTGAACTACACAGACTTTGATCATTGCCTTCTAGGCTAGGTATGTAGGCAACCTCCCAATGTTCAAGCCCAAAACCAATCTCTTCACATCGGTTCACCTACATCTCATACGATGTTGATTCATGAGACCGTCCCTAGAATCAATATCTTTACATTGGTTCACATTCGTCCTTGTTGTACGACATTAAACTATAAAACAATTTTTTCCTGTATGAAAACAAACTACAATATTCTTTGATACTCTCACCTGATAGGAAACCATTATTTACATTGATTTTTCAATCATGTTTCATTTCAAATACTATGTGCATACATGGCAATGCCCAAACCTTTTATCTTGGGTTAAACCATCATTATTCTAAAGTCCCCTTTCACCCTTCACATGTACGAACCAAATTTGTACAAAGGGTTATTCTAGAACTACGTGTGCTTGATTCCCATCCTTATAGGATACGTAGGGAGGTTCGAGTGTCCCTCAAATCCATCCCCAAGTCATTGGGCCTAACACCAAATTCCATTTTCAATCCCTTGGCTGAAAAGTCCAAATGAAAACACACACTATGTATTTCTTATAATGGTCCAAGATCTATGACCCTAAACTAATATCTCTAATCCATTTTTCCCACACGACGTTAAAATATAGTTTAAGAACTACGTATTGCTTGATTCTCATCCTTATGGGATACGTAGTGAAGTCCAACATTTCAATTCAGGACCCAGCCACAACATGATTATGGTTTGCATTGACCTGTATATCTCTGTATACATTGAACAATACCCATCTATATGTGTCATAATTCTAACCTTAAATATTTTCAGATCCTCATCACCCTTTTCATGACTTCTAGTCACAAAAATGTAAATCATCTGAGAGTTATTTTTCCTGACTATGAAGCACGTGCCCATAGCCGGCCTTGTATAAATATTCTACATAACAGACTTGTTAGCCAAAAGATACTATTATTTGACTATGCAGCCAATTCCCTTAGGTGGCCCTGCACAATTCAACTCCCAAACGGGTTTTTCAGATAGTGGTAACTTCATTCTTGGTAATAATTCCTCTTTTTTCCTTATTTGTCTTAAATGACAGTATGTATGGATCCGCAAAAATATCCATCCTTAACATATTTTTCCCATATCCTTTTTCATGATCTGAAAGTATTCAAGTATATGGATTATATTCTCCTTCCCTACATTTGGGTCAGACCTTCGTAGGAGTGATATTCATCTAGTTCTTCGATAATCTTGATTGGAAATATCTTTTCCATATTCAAGTACCTCTTTCCATATAGAAAACTCTATACATTAGAAGATTTAAATCTCCATAATCTTTCACTAGATTTTACCACTAGGAATGTAAATTTCTGAGAGTTCTTTTGCCTCACTATGCAGCCCGTGCCCATAGGCGGCCTTGTATAAACAATCTACATAACAGAATTGCTAGCCAAAAGATACTATTTTATTTAACTATGCAGCCAATTCCCTTAGGTGGCCCTGCATAATTCAACCCCCTAACGGGTTTGTTTAATAATTTTGTCTTCATTGTTGGAAACTACTTCTTCTAATTCCTTTTACCTCTTTTTTTATATCATTTCTCGGATTCAAATAATCTTAAGTCATAGCTTACATATTTTCCCTAATACTTGATTATGGTAATATGTTTTCAGATGAATTTTCAAGGAATTGAGTCAATTCTAATCCATTTCGGTCAAATCTATTTCGACCTTAAACATTATCCTTTTTTATGTCCAATGTGCATGACATTAAACTGCCCACAAAAGACAAGGGAACTCTGAATAAAAGTCAAGTTCCCAGCTCACTAAACATACATTTTGTATGATTTAGGTAATATTGAGCAATTAAAAGGTTTATGTTTGTAGGGTTATTTACAACAATCCTAGTAAAAATCAAACTATGATTACTAGGCCCATTGTCTTAGGTAAAATCTAATGAATCTAGAAAAATAGAATGCTGGTACAAATGAGTGAATGTCACGACCCGTCCTCGGGGCCCGTGCCGTGACTACCCCAAGCCCGCCTTCCATAGGCCAGGGGCTGGCGACTAGCACCAAAGGCGTAAAATCCCGATAACTGGGAAGGCATTGCCTTTATAAAAGAAAACAAGCACCACAGAGTACAAGCGGAAGTAAAACACTAAGTACAAAAAGAAGAGCTGAAAAGTAAAAAGGGGCCGGAAATACAAGCCCAACTGTAAAGTACAACTCGAAAGGGAAAACAGCGACTGAAAAGTAAAGCTGCTACGCTGAGATGTCCACTGGAAATCCCACCTGAAGGGTGGGTACAAATAGCTCCTCTGCTCCTCGGGTCCCGCCATCCGCTCCGAGTATGTCCTGCCCAGTGGTCCACCTCCGGGTACCGCCTCGTCGTATAGTCCACCTCCAGGTACCGTCCAGTCCTCGAACCTTCGGCTTCTGTCAGCACTGTCCGTCGTCTGCAACCAACACAACGAGGTGCGGGCATAGCCCGTGCAGGGGTGAGTATAACGATACTCAGTAGGGACCCCGAGACCCTCAAGGTCTCACTAAAACCAACAAGGATAAACACAAGAAGATCTCAACAGATAAACTCTACTTAGGTATATGCCCATACATATACCTAAGTTATCAAGTAACCCATCTCAATCATGAGGAAACACAAGGATTGTGAAAATGACGGATAACCACTACTCGGGTATATGCCCATACATATACCAAAGTTAGCAAGTGACCCATCTCAATCATGAGGTAAACACAAGGTCAAAAGTCTCAGCTCAAACCAGGATTTTCATTATCGAAACCGTAACTGCTGAAGAGCTCCGTCTCTAGAGTGTACAGTGGTCCTGTCACGACTCCGAGGCCACCGCTCACAAACCTAAGACTGCTGAGGTACTCCTCCTGTCGAGTACTGCGGGTTTGCGGCCAACTACCTGGCGCTCCGTCCGCTGAGGGTCTGTCGCCAAATACCTGGCGCTCGCCCAAATAGCCTAATGAGGTACTCCTCCTGTCGAGTACCGCGGGTTTGCTGCCAACCACCTGGCGCTCCGTCCGCCGTGGGTCTGCAGCCAAATACCGGCGCTCCGTCCACTGGGCTAGTCGACTCATTCCAAGTCGAGTCGGTCAAGCAGTCGTCAGGTCTCAGCCGGCTACACGGTCTCCGTACTCTGCACGCTCGTCTCCGGGAGGGTCCGCTCCACGAGCTACTGGTCGATACTCCAAGTATCTCAAAGTCCCATGAAGAAGTATCTCAAAAGTCCGTCTCGTCACAGGGGTCTCAACGCAACAGACGGCGCGTCGATCGGACGCCCGGTCTGTGAGTTATTAGCCTTTTCGTCCCAGGGGCCCGGTTGGTTTCGAGAGCGAAACCAATCCCGGCCGTATCTCAACTGTACCCCGAACTCCAATAGGGTATACTCATTGGGACCGTTACTAAACGTATCCACCAACGCCGCTGACGGTTCGTCAAACGGACGTCCTGTCTGAAAGATATCAGCTTTCCCGTTCCAGGGGCCCGGTTGGATTTCGGGTACAATCCTACCCGGCCATACTCCGACTGCATCCAAAACTCGGGCGGAGTATGTCAAAAGTTCCGTCTCATCAAGAGGAAGTCAACGAAACAGACGGCGCGTCAATCGGACGTTCTTGGCTCAAGATATGAGCGTTTCCGCTCCGAAGGCCCGGTTGGTTTCGTGAACGAACCAACCCGGCCAGACTCAAAGTAAACCGAAACCTTGAGTGCGATATACCGAAACGACCGTCTCGATCCAAGGATCGCTTTTCCGCAGACGGTTCGTCATTCGGAGGTCCGAGGCTCAAGTTATGAGCCAAAAAAGAAAACTGGTTCGAAACGGGGGGGTCCGGGTCCGGGCCGACCCGGCCCGACCCCCCCGGGGGCGGCGCGGCGGCGGCGGCGGCGGGGCGCGGTGGTGGCGGCGGCGGACCGCGGTGGCGGCGGCGGGCCGCGGCGGCTGGCGCTGGCGCCGCACGGGGAGCCGCACGCGGGGGGCTCAGCCCCCGCTTCTTTGGAGCGGCGCGGCCTTGTGCCGCGCCTTATTCAACAATCGGCCCCCACGTGGGGGCCGGTTTGATTCAAGGGAACCGGGGGGCTGCTGCCCCCCTTTTATGGAACCGCCCCCCTCATTAAGAGGGGGGTTTTGCTGAACGGTCCGGGGGATTTATTCCCCCGGTTTTCAGTCATCCGGCCGGCCAGCTGGCCGGCCGGTTTTTACCTAAGGGACCGGAAATTCCGGTCCCGCCTTCGACTACCGACGCCGGCGGCCCGGCCGCCGGTCTCCTCTTCCGCCGCGGCCCAGAACCGGCCGCGGTCTTCTCGTCCCGCCGCGGCCCGGAACCGGCCGCGGTGTTCGTCGTCCGGCGCGGTGCGACAGCACCGCGCCCCTTCGCCGTACCATGATTCCTTCCAACGCGGCGCGACGGCGTCGCATTCTTGAAGATTCTCCTCGGCATAGCGCGACGGCGTTGCGTAAATTATAAGCACAATCATCCGCGTGGTGCGACGGCACCACGCCACTTGCTTCCACCGCAAGAATTAAACAACAACGATGGAGGGGGGTTTCGGCCGTGTTCGTGCGGTCCGGCCCCCCTCACGTTAAAATAAAAACGCAACTTAAAATTAATCAAATCACACGTTAGTCTTGATAAAATCACGATCAAGAATTAAATAAGGAAACCAAAAGAAAACGACAACCCCTACCTCGGGTTTAAGATTCGAAGAATCGTCTACGTCCCGCGGAAGACGGCGTCGCGGAGGTCGGGCGTCGCGGTCATCGTTCGTCAAATCCGTTGACGAAGTGTTATGCCCGAAGAGACACGACGTTGGCGGATCTTCGTTTGCCGACGAAGAAGGTCCGAGGAGGAAGAAGAGGTCCGAAGATACCGGGTCGCCGAGTCGATGATCCTTGACGAAGTGTTGTCGTTCTTCATTGAGGATGATGACGTTCTTCGCCGGAGAAGATGAAGAGGAGCTCTCAAAAAAGACAAAATAAAGAACTCAAAATAAAATAAGACTACCTCTTATTTTATTAACACAACACAAACGAATTTCAAAGTTTGAAATTCAAAAAGACTTAACTCCCACAATTAATTAAGAGTAACTTAAGCCAATTAATTAGGGGTTAAGTATGTTGAGAGAAATTGAAAAGGTTAGGGGTTCATGTGGGCCCCACCACATTTAATCCTCCCAAGGGAGGTTAAGTGGGTGTGGGTCCCACTTCCAACCACCTTTGATAGGTTTTAACTTGTTGTAATAAAATTGTTCTTCACAATTTTATTTAACTCAAACTAAAAACCCCAAAACGTAACTTTCAACCCGCAACAAACGCAACTCCCGAAAAGGTCTCTTTAAGCGAATATCGGCGCTGCGAGTTCATCGGTGCCCTCAGATTTCAATTCTGCGCACTGGATCAAAAGTTAGGAATTCCCGCTCGTTCGTTCACTGAACGTACCCGAGCCAAACTTCGGAAATTAATTCCGGGCACTCCGGGCCTCGGAATTAGGTGCCGTCTGGAACCGCGCTCTTGTAAAATTCTAAAGAAAATTAAGAAAAAAATTTCCCTTGAATTTTACGGGTCTTTACATTACTCCCACCTCAGGGATTTACGTCCCCGTAAAGCTACATCAAAAACTAGGGAAACAAAAGAGGGTACTGAGCACGCATCTGAGCCTCCCGCTCCCATGTGCTCTCCTGGAGATTCCCGTGCCGCCATCTGTTGCGCACAAGAGGAATCGATCGTCCATGTAGGACCCGCTCCTGTCGATCCTCTATCTCCACCAGGACCTCCGTAAAAGTCGCCCCATCGTCAAGGATGTGCGTCGGGTCATGCACGTATCTCCTCAGCTGAGACACGTGTAAGACGTCGTGCACCTGGTGTAACTGAGGTGGTAGAGCCAGGCGATAAGCCACCTCACCTATCCTGCTGAGGACCTGGAAGGGTCCGATGAAGCACGGAGATAACTTGCCGCCTCGGCCAAATCTCCGAATACCACGTCGAGGTGAGACCCACAAGAAGACGTGGTAACCATCCTCGAACTCTAGTGGCCTCCGCCTCCTGTCAGCGTATGACTTCTGCCGGCTCTGTGTTGTCCTCATCCGCTCCTGGATGACATGGACCTCCTCTGACGTGGCCCGGACCATCTCTGGTCCCACAAGAGCTGCAAGATTTCTTCTTTGCCGATAAGAGAAACCTGGTCTCATCCCCTGGATGAACCACATTCTTTGCCTAAAACAGTCAATCCTAACATGGATGATACTAATCCATACCAAGGATGACGTCGTAAGGCCTCGACGCTACTACTAAGAGATCCAACCGTTACTCTCGCCTCCAAGGGTTGAGTCACACTGTCGGCATCAGTGTGTGGTAACTGGGTCTCCTCCAGTAGATGTCTCACAAGTGAGGGTCAAGTCAACAGTCAACTGGAACCTCTTAGTAACATCACAAAAGAGGACAGGAAAGAAAACATCACAAAGGTATGCGTCTTTTATTATTGCAGCTCATATTACAAGACGCTACACAAAATCAACATCAACATGGAACTAGAAGCACAAAAGACGTATCCACTAGTTCCTCCCCTGTCCACCTGCTCCCAGAGCTTCAGCATTTGTCACTGCCTCAACCTCGGTGGCTCCCTCCAAGCCTGCGGATCTAGGAGTCGGACAGTCACGTGCCAGGTGTCCCTTTCCGCCACAGGAGTAACATTGTCCGTTTCTGGCACGCCTGGCTCTGACCCCACCTCGGGTGCCCCGCACCACCGGTCCTAAAACCCGAGATCGCCCAACTGCTGGTCTGGTCCTCCTGGACCTCTGCATCATCTGTCTATTGCCCACAGATGACTCGGCTTCTGATCGAAAAACACGCGGCAAAGGCAGAATCTCATGTACACGCTCGGGGTGTAGAGATACTGGCACAAATTCCACCCTGAAGAAGGTCTCGAAGTCTTCCCATGCGAAGTTCATCTCATCGCAGAACTGAAACAAGTGGCTCCACCACCTACCTGCTGCTGCCTGAAGGAGGCTGGTAGCAAAGATCACCATGAAGTCTGCCGGCGTCCCCACTAGCCTGAAGACTCTCACCACAGCCTCCAGCCAAACCTCAGCCGCCTGCGGGTCCGTCTCTCCCCGGAACCTGGGTGGCCTCTGGCGCTGGAACTCGTGCAGCGCGCTCAAGCGTCGTGCATCGCCTACTGCTGGGGATGGTGGCATCGGTGGCCCAACGTATGGTAGTACCGCTGGTGCCTCCGCTGGTGCCTCAACTGCAAGAGGGCCCTGTACCGAAGCCTCGTCGCTCGACAGACTGTCAGCACGCTAATCCCTCCGGGCTCTAGCTGGTCGTCTGAGAAAAGACATCCTGAAAGAAACAACGTAACACGATCAAACGATTATACCTGGTGAGCTGACCTGGTTTGAGCTGTTTTAAGGGGAAAAACCTTTGAAAACACACACGCAATCAGTGTTTTCGTGCACAAAGTCGGAAATCAGTTGTCAGGGTCCTGGTGTATGGATACGTCGGCCGCCCGCACCAACACTGGACTCCCTGAACTAAAAACCACACTCGGTACCCTTAACACTATTGCTTCACAGAAAGAAAGATCAGAGTTATATGTTCTGCGGTAGAACCGAACTCCTTTGATACCAATTTGTCACGACCCGTCCTCGGGGCCCATGCCGTGACTACCCCAAGCCCGCCTTCCATAGGCCAGGGGCTGGCGACTAGCACCAAAGGCGTAAAATCCCGATAACTGGGAAGGCATTGCCTTTATAAAAGAAAACAAGCACCACAGAGTACAAGCGGAAGTAAAACACTAAGTACAAAAAGAAGAGCTGAAAAGTAAAAAGGGGCCGGAAATACAAGCCCAACTGTAAAGTACAACTCGAAAGGGAAAACAGCGACTGAAAAGTAAAGCTGCTACGCTGAGATGTCCACTGGAAATCCCACCTGAAGGGTGGGTACAAATAGCTCCTCTGCTCCTCGGGTCCCGCCATCCGCTCCGAGTATGTCCCGCCCAGTGGTCCACCTCCGGGTACCGCCTCGTCGTATAGTCCACCTCCAGGTACCGTCCAGTCCTCGAACCTTCGGCTTCTGTCAGCACTGTCCGTCGTCTGCAACCAACACAACGAGGTGCGGGCATAGCCCGTGCAGGGGTGAGTATAACGATACTCAGTAGGGACCCCGAGACCCTCAAGGTCTCACTAAAACCAACAAGGATAAACACAAGAAGATCTCAACAGATAAACTCTACTTAGGTATATGCCCATACATATACCTAAGTTATCAAGTAACCCATCTCAATCATGAGGAAACACAAGGATTGTGAAAATGACGGATAACCACTACTCGGGTATATGCCCATACATATACCAAAGTTAGCAAGTGACCCATCTCAATCATGAGGTAAACACAAGGTCAAAAGTCTCAGCTCAAACCAGGATTTTCATTATCGAAACCGTAACTGCTGAAGAGCTCCGTCTCTAGAGTGTACAGTGGTCCTGTCACGACTCCGAGGCCACCGCTCACTAACCTAAGACTGCTGAAGTACTCCTCCTGTCGAGTACTGCGGGTTTGCGGCCAACTACCTGGTGCTCCGTCCGCTGAGGGTCTGTCGCCAAATACCGGGCGCTCGCCCAAATAGCCTACTGAGGTACTCCTCCTGTCGAGTACCGCGGGTTTGCTGCCAACCACCTGGCGCTCCGTCCGCCGTGGGTCTGCAGCCAAATACCGGCGCTCCGTCCACTGGGCTAGTCGACTCACTCCAAGTCGAGTCGGTCAAGCAGTCGTCAGGTCTCAGCCGGCTACACGGTCTCCGTACTCTGCACGCTCTTCTCCGGGAGGGTCCGCTCCACGAGCTACTGGTCGATACTCCAAGTATCTCAAAGTCCCATGAAGAAGTATCTCAAAAGTCCGTCTCGTCACAGGGGTCTCAATGCAACAGACGACGCGTCGATCGGACGCCCGGTCTGTGAGTTATTAGCCTTTTCGTCCCAGGGGCCCGGTTGGTTTCAAGAGCGAAACCAATCCCGGCCGTATCTCAACTGTACCCCGAACTCCCATAGGGTATACTCATTGGGACCGTTACTAAACGTATCCACCAACGCCGCTGACGGTTCGTCAAACGGACGTCCTGTCTGAAAGATATCAGCTTTCCCGTTCCAGGGGCCCGGTTGGATTTCGGGTACAATCCAACCCGGCCATACTCCGACTGCATCCAAAACTCGGGCGGAGTATGTCAAAAGTTCCGTCTCATCAAGAGGAAGTCAACGAAACAGACGGCGCGTCAATCGGACGTTCGTGGCTCAAGATATGAGCGTTTCCGCTCCGAAGGCCCGGTTGGTTTCGTGAACGAACCAACCCGGCTAGACTCAAAGTAAACCGAAACCTTGAGTGCGATATACCGAAACGACCGACTCGATCCAAGGATCGCGTTGCCGCAGACGGTTCGTCATTCGGAGGTCCGAGGCTCAAGTTATGAGCCAAAAACCAAAACTGGTTCGAAACGGGGGGGTCCGGGTCCGGGCCGACCCGGCCCGACCCCCCCCCCCCCTGGGGGCGGCGCGGCGGCGGCGGCGCGGCGGCGGGCCGCGGCGGCCGGCGCTGGCGCCGCACGGGGAGCCGCACGCGGGGGGCTCAGCCCCCGCTTCTTTGGAGCGGCGCGGCCTTGTGCCGCGCCTTATTCAACAATCGGCCCCCACGTGGGGGCCGGTTTGATTCAAGGGAACCGGGGGGCTGCTGCCCCCCTTTTATGGAACCGCCCCCCTCATTAAGAGGGGGGTTTTGCTGAACGGTCCGGGGGATTTATTCCCCCGGTTTTCAGTCATCCGGCCGGCCAGCTGGCCGGCCGGTTTTTACCAAAGGGACCGGAAATTCCGGTCCCGCCTTCGACTACCGACGCCGGCGGCCCGGCCGCCGGTCTCCTCTTCCGCCGCGGCCTGGAATCGGCCGCGGTCTTCTCGTCCCGCCGCGGCCCGGAACCGGCCGCGGTGTTCGTCGTCCGGCGCGGTGCGACGGCACCGCGCCCCTTCGCCGTACCATGATTCCTTCCAACGCGGCGCGACGGCGTCGCATTCTTGAAGATTCTCCTCGGCATAGCGCGACGGCGTTGCGTAAATTATAAGCACAATCATCCGCGTGGTGCGACGGCACCACGCCACTTGCTTCCACCGCAAGAATTAAACAACAACGATGGAGGGGGGTTTCGGCCGTGTTCGTGCGGTCCGACCCCCCTCACGTTAAAATAAAAACGCAACTTAAAATTAATCAAGTCACACTTTAGTCTTGATAAAATCACGATCAAGAATTAAATAAGGAAACCAAAAGAAAACGACAACCCCTACCTCAGGTTTAAGATTCGAAGAATCGTCTACGTCCCGCGGAAGACGGCGTCGCGGAGGTCGGGCGTCGCGGTCGTCGTTCGTCAAATCTGTTGACGAAGTGTTATGCCCGAAGAGACACGACGTTGGCGGATCTTCGTTTGCCGACGAAGAAGGTCCGAGGAGGAAGAAGAGGTTCGAAGATACCAGGTCGCCGAGTCGATGATCCTTGACGAAGTGTTGTCGTTCTTCGTTGAGGATGATGACGTTCTTCGCCGGAGAAGATGAAGAGGAGCTCTCAAAAAAGACAAAACAAAGAACTCAAAATAAAATAAGACTACCTCTTATTTTATTAACACAACACAAAAGAATTTCAAAGTTTGAAATTCAAAAAGACTTAACTCCCACAATTAATTAAGAGTAACTTAAGCCAATTAATTAGGGGTTAAGTATGTTGAGAGAAATTGAAAAGGTTAGGGGTTCGTGTGGGCCCCACCACACTTAATCCTCCCAAGGGAGGTTAAGTGGGTGTGGGTCCCACTTCCAACCACCTTTGATAGGTTTTAACTTGTTGTAATAAAATTGTTCTTCACAATTTTATTTAACTCAAACTAAAAACCCCAAAACGTAACTTTCAACCCGCAACAAACGCAACTCCCAAAAAGGTCTCTTTAAGCGAATATCGGCGCTGCGAGTTCATCGGTGCCCTCGGATTTCAATTCCGAGCACCGGATCAAAAGTTAGGAATTCCCGCTCGTTCGTTCACTGAACGTACCCGAGCCAAACTTCGGAAATTAATTCTGGGCACTCCGGGCCTCGGAATCAGGTGCCGTCTGGAACCGCGCTCTTGTAAAATTCTAAAGAAAATTAAGAAAAAAATTTCCCTTGATTTTTACGGGTCTTTACAGTGAAGGAGAAAGTTTTTTTCATTAATGCACAAGAGTTAGAAGGACATCCACAGATTTGAGTCTCTTCTCTTTTCTAAGGAGATTATATAAGTCTTTAAAAATAACTCTTCATTTGATTTACGGCATCCCATGATTCATCAGAAACCACCTAGAATTCATTCATTCAACTAGATATAATAAGATATGCAGTGATACCAGCTCTTCTTGGAACAATTGTAAAAGGATGTTATTGAGTGCGGTTTGAGAAAATTTTCTGCTGATCAAACAGTGACTCCATTTCTGTCCAAGAGACTTGGATGATGGATACATGGATTTGAGAATGGATCATTGTAAGTAAAGAGCCATTTGGAGAGTACCCTTTTCAGATATTTCTCTAATTCCATGTTTGTCTTCTCTCCACCAACCGGCAGTGGAAAACATTTCAGCCCATGGGTTTTCCATTTACATATCTGCATGAAAATGACATTGAGGAAGAATTTGAAAGTCCACACCATTGTTGTTGCTCTTAATGCACAACATAACCGAAATAAAGGAGTAGCAGTGCAGCTGCATTTTAGGCGTATATTTCCTTGCATCTGGAACATTGACTCCTTCCAGATGACCATGACCATATAGTGGCAGGTAGATGCTCTGTGGGAAATGAAGATGATATTTCTTCAAGTACTTAGCCAAATCTGGGAGAGTGCTCTCGCAGATATCATAATAATCATGGCCAATGATGTTCATCATGTCATCAATCAGCTTTCTAGACAGTTCATCATCCATTTTAATTTCCTTGGGAGCCGTTGAATCTACACAAAAGTTGAATAAACTAACTCTTAAATGGGTTTATTTTTCATAAAATTTGTAAAAGAAGTTGAAAAAATGGAGAATGCATTACAGCGCGCAAGTCTAAACTTGACACGCAAGTGTTGGTGTGTCACGCTAGTTATTGACACGCAAGTATAAACCATGCAAGTACAAATACCTATACAGCAGCGCGACAGAAAGAAACATCGGGAAACCGAACAACCTGCGCGGCTAAGGTGACCTGCGCGATGAGAGCTCGAAGGTTTGAAATCCAGAAATCTGGATGCTTTGTACGGAAGTGAGGCCCTCTATTTATAGACGCGGTCGGGACCCTACACGATCAAGGGACGTATCCCTACGCGCCAGAGCCTATGCGCCCAAAGCTCATTTGCGCGCCCTACCTTGCACGCCACCTTTCCTTTGAATATCTCCTTTTTTCCTTAGAGTCACATCCTCATTTCTTTCAAATCCAATTATGAGGGGGGGATTTTTTCGACGCTCCATTTTCATCACAGAGTCCAAAGGAATGTAAAGGGAAATGACTTAGCACAAATTGATTCATCCATTGAAGAAAATATCAAAAATCGACAAAGGGATGAACAAGGAGAACATTGCCTGTAAGTCGTGCAAATTCCCTCATAGTCACGCAAGTCCACTTGCGCGACGCATGATGGTCACGCAAGTGACTTGTGCGACCTATGTGATAATAGCACAAGGTCGTCTCCTGCCTATAAATAGACCCTGTGGGCCCCCCATTCGGGGAGGATTTTTTCTAGAAACACAGATTTGAACTCCCGACGCCCTAGTCTCTTCTCAAAGATTCCAAAACACTTCTAAGGTAATTTCATACCTAGAACGGATGATCTAAAGAGGGGGAGGAAGGCCTAAGTGTTGAAACATGTAATCACTTGCACGCCTGAGTGGCCAGCCCTTAAGGGAAAAGGCTACACTTGTGCGCCTCCTTACTCCTTCAATAGAACTTGCGCGCCCATCTTCTGGAAGAACCTCAAGAGGATTCTAAAGGCTTTAATCAAGAGTCGCTCAAGTATTACCCTGCTGGTTAATCGCTGCGCAAGTACCCTATATGTCGTGTAGGCATAACTGTGTGACCAGGACATGCACGCCCACGCAGTACCTGTGCGCCTGCTAGGACATGCACGCCCCTGCCTTTTTGGCTGCCCTTCTTGCCCATTTCACCCCTCTTAAGATATTCCACCATTCCTATTCATGATTCGGTCTTCAAGACACTCTTCAAAGCCATTTATGGCAAGATTTCTTGATTTTAATTCCCTATGTGAAAGGAATTCTGTGGAATATCTCTCAAAACCTAGTGATTTACACATCTTTATGTCACTAAAGATTGAGAATTCATTCATTCAACCTCATCCTTTATGATGAGAGAATCCTTAACATGGGTCTCCTTTTCAAGAATAATCCACAATCATAAGTCCACTAATTTGGGCATCCTCTTTAGGAGTAATCCCCAAGTCCTCTAATTTGGGCATCCCCTTTAAGAGTAACCCCCAAGTCCTCTAATATGGGCATCCTCCTGAGGAGTAATCCCCAGATCCCCTAACATGGGCCTCCTTTTTAAGAGTAAGCCCCAGTCATAATTACCCAAAATATGGGCATCTTCTTTAGGAGTAATCCCCATGTCCCTTAATTTTTCAAATTTCTTAACCTGGGCCTCCTTTTCAAGAGTAAGCTTCAGTCTTAATTTCTATTAACCAGTCCTAATTTACCGTTGATCTGGGATTCCTTTTCATAAGTAAAACCCAATCATAAGTCATCTCCTAATTTGTGCCTCCTTTTTAGGAGTAATCCCCAAGTTAGAGTATTCAAAATCTCTATGAAGCACATATACATTTATGGACCCTGCTCCTGGATTTCTTCCCTAAAGTAAATCCTAACCTTCATTTATCTGGGTAGTCATACATACATAAACCCCAAATTATTTCTTATGATTTCATCTTTCATGGAACAATTGTCTAATATTTACCAATACCTCTTCTTTCTCACACCGAGCATGACTCACGTGAGCATAGAGTGTAAAAGTAATTATGAAATCATTCTTTGAGCCATCAATCATAAACATCATATTCCCTTAATCGAACTACGTGGGTTATAATTCCTTTTAAAAAAAAAGGATATGTAGGTAGCCCATCTACGAGTTCGATCTCAACTCTGAAATAATTCATGTCCTTCTGAATGACAATAATCATCAAGTGACCCACTTAGTGGCTTTAAAACCATCATGGTCATCATAATGACCAAGAGACTTCTATATAAATGTGCCGAAGGTTACCATTGACCAAGAATCTCTAAATAATACATATGATTCCCTATCAATGAAGAACCTCGAATACATATAAAAGATTCTCTAAATTTCCTACATATTTAATCATTGATTGTCAAATATGAAGGAAATCTTATTTTATACTTGGTAGTGTAATAAGGATTCATGAACATAACTTAAATCTATAAAGAGAGTCCTGGAGTAGACAATAATTCCCCTAAAAAGGTGTGATGAGTCCGACCTCCCATCCTCTCAACCAATGTAGTTTTCTATGCCTCATCATTCAACAAACTAATGATCACATACCTTTAGAAATTAGGTCTGAATGGATGTGGAATCATTGGATGTTTCCAGTTCTACGAACAAACCCATTAGAAACCGATCAGAATGTTTGAACCTACCATCACGGCGGTCATCCTCGAAATCCGAGGGAAACAGGTATTTATAAACAACAGAAATAAACAGACTCTCCTTCCTCATATTCTTCATTCATCCCCATATATCTCCTATGTGCACGAACTCATCTATAAACATATCAAATAAGAGAACACAAAACATTTTAGAAGCCATAACATTCATTGAAAACATTGGCACATTGGAATTAAACATAGTTTTTTCAATACCTTTCACTATGTGGTCATATAATCCAATAATAATAGGTTATGGCCTCAGTCCTATAGTCACTGTTTTAAAAATTTGGCGATAGGTGGCTCGACCATAGTTTTAAAACAATTGCGATAGGTCATTATTTCATGGGAAATAATTATGGTTTTGAGAACCATTCCTATAGCCCACACCTATAACCCCCATTTTGGAATCCATGGTTATTGGACATTTTTTGAAGGGCTATAGCCACAGTTTTGGAAACGGTGGATATAGGACTTCTTCACATGCACGAGACAAGAAATTCCCCACAACAGAATGGTGTGAATCACTATATTCACTATTTTCAGGATATTGCCATGGGTTTTTGTAATCTATATTACGTATTATATATATATAAACAAATTTCCTTGGTGGTGTACTGGTTTTAGCTCTAAAATGAGAAGTAGAGGTGATTGGATCCAATCTAACAAGTCACACATTATTTTTAGGGTATTTCCAAGGATTTCTAAGGCTATATATACAGTCAAAATTGTGGCCATCGGTAAACTGCCACAATTGACAATGGCGACACCTATTTCCATGATTTTAAAAACAATGTCACTAGTCCATCTATTTCCAAGATTAAAATGGTGGCCATAGGTCAAATGTTATGGCCATGGTGATAAGTCTCCCAGTTTGAAAAAATCGTGGCCCTAGCATACAACCATTGTTTTGGGTCCTATTTTTACTTCTTTGAACATTGAAAATAGAACATTTTTATGGTTGTGTTAATCTCTAAAAAAATAAAACATTAAAATGAAATGATCTAGCTGAATCACGAAAAAAATTTATTTTTCATGAAATTATCTTTTAGTGAGAAAAACTCAATAATCATACTAAAAAATTTCCATACTCTTCATGATGTCATTTGTTTGATCCCATGTCAAAATATGTGATGAATATGATCATAATATATATTTGATGTTTTTTGAAACATTCAAAACTCTATGATGATAATGTTTAGAATTCAAGCTCCCTCATCAATCAAGAAAACTATATTCCCTATTTGTGCCTACTTGTGAATATTATTCTAACACCATACCTACCTTATGCATAAGAAATCACACATGCATTTTAGTATAGTTTCCATAATAATGATCATCATCCCTAAATCTCTATATTTATCAAAAAACATTATTGAGATGGCCTCTTACTTGTGTGGTTGATCTGGAAAGACTTGGTTGCTTATGGTATGTAAAGACCCGTAAAAATAAAGGGAATTTTTTTTATTTTCATTGGGATTTTACAAGAACGTGGTTTCCAACGACACCCGATTCCGAGGTCTGGTGTGCCCGGAATATTTATCCGAAGTTTAGCTCGGGTACGTTCAGTGAACGAACGAGCAGGATTTCTTAGCTTTTGACCCGGAGCTCGGAATCGAATTCTGAGTGCGCCGATGGAACCGCAGCGCTGGTAATTTCTTAGGAACACCTTTTCCGGAGTTTTGTTTAAACGGGAGAAGTTGTTAAAAATTCTGGAAGTTTAAAATAAAAATTGATCTACAATTTTTAATTTTTACTAAGTGGTTATCCTTTGGGTGGAAGTTGGGTCATCACCCAAGAGAGGCTATGAGGGCGGTGGGGCCCACACTAACCCCACCCCTTCATTTTCCCTAACCCCTCTTAACCCCGTTTTGTTGAAAACTTTTAATTAAGTGGTTTAAATTCAATTTTTGTATTTTAAAACATCAGTCATGATAATAAAATAAGTAAAGCAATTATTTTATTTTTGGTTGAACATGTTGTGTTGAGAGGGGATTGGGATAAAAAGGGGAGGCCGGAAGATGTTCATATTCTTCGTCGAAGAACGCGAAGAACGCGAAGAACACACCGATCTCCAACGAAGAACGCCGAATCCATAGAGATCGACTATGTGGCGCCGTGTACCGCGACGCCAATGACCCTCTCCTTCCGTGACGTCTTCTTCCATGATGATAAATTCCGCGACATACCCTCACTCAACGAATTCGACGAGGTAGGGGATTTTGTTTTTGTTTGTGAATACTTCCATTGTCATTCTTCGTGAAACTTTGCCTCTTGCTATCGATTAACGGGAGGGGGTTGGAACACACAAACACGTCCGAACCTCCTCCCTTGTAAGTTGTGTTGATGTGGTTCGAAGGAAAGAGGCACGGTGCAACGGCACCACGCGGGATCATATGACAATGGCGCACAGCGCTGTCGCGCCGCTCTTTTGAAGTCGAACAAAGGCAGGGTGCCATCGCGGTGCACCGGAGAACCTCGAAGGATCCTCGAAGACACCGCAGCCGGAGTGGGGCCGCGGTGGAGGGGCACGTCGCCGTCGCGCCGCACCGGACGGACCAAGGCTGCGGATGAGGCCGTGGTGGACCAGGGACCGGCGGCCGGCTCGGGGCCACCGGTAGCGGAGCTGGGGAACTGGCCCATGCCGGTCCCGTGGCAGCAGCAGCCGGTAGGCCAGAGCGGGCCGACCGGTGAGAGGAGGAGCCGAGAGTTACGACCCCCGGCTAGCCGGACATGAGCGCCCCCCCCCCCACCTGGGGGCCACAGTTACGAATAGGCGGGGGGCAGCACCCCCCCCCCCCCCCCCCCCCGCACCCCAAACGCTCGGTCGTTTCGGTCGAGCCACCCGGCCAGCGCCAGCGCGCCGGGCCGAGCCACCGGGTCGGGCCGTGCCTAGGCCGGGTCGGGTCGTGCCAGCCGGGCCGGGCCACGCCCAAGCAGGACGTACCCGGACCCGGTTCGGGTCGACTCGGTTCGGGCCGACCCAGGGGGTCTCGGGCCGTGTCGGTCCAGGCCCGACAACCCCACTTCCGGACCCCTTTCGGTCTTTTGCCCATAACATGGGCTAAGGACCTCTGATCGACGCACCGTCAGCTGCGATGCGATCCTTGGATTGAGTCAGTCATTTAGGTATATTACACTCAAGGTTTTGGAAAACATTGGGTTCGGTCGTCTTTGTTCGAGTACGAAACCAACTGGGTCCTCAGAGTGGAAACGCTTATAACTTGTGCTTCAGACGTCCGATTGACATTCCGTCGACTTTGATGGATTTCTTTTACTGATACGGACCTTTTGGCTTACGCCGCACAAGGTTTGGATACAGTTGGAGTACAGTTGGTTTGGTTTTGACTTAAAAACCAACCTGTCCTATGGAACAAAAAAGCCAATAACTCTCAGACCGGTCGTCCCATTGACGTACTGTCTGTGACGTTGATTTCATGTTGAAAATTCGGAACTTTTGGATACATCAACTCTGGACTATGTGTTAGTTGATTTATCAGTCCCTCGGCTCATGGAGTGGACCCTCCCGAATGAGCTTGCTGTGTGCGGGAACCCTAGAGCTGGCTGCGACTGCAATGACGATAATGACTATACCGAAATCCTCCGTCGATTCAACGGAAACGACTACATCACTCAGAGATCCTACATGGATCAGTGCTACCGATCTTGTGTGGGTCAGATCCTGTGTGGGTCAGCGCTTAGCGGTCCTGTGTGGGCCAGCGCCTATAGATCATGCGTGGGACTGAACCTGTGTGGGTCATTGCGAGGGTTAGTTACCTATTGATCCTTTTTGGTTCATTGCGGGGGTTAGTACATATCGATCCTATGTGGGTTCGACAGCATAGATGAATCAGTCGCTACGTCTGATCATCTCTATCGTCTTATGAAGAAGTATACCTTTGTGAGCTGAATCTTGAGTTTCTATCATTATCTTCAATATGATTGACTTGCACTCCTATGTGGATTGTGTTGTGTTATCCTGTGTGGGAGTGATCGGACTAGGGCTCAGTTGTTGGAGCCAAACAAGAATTGATGACTTAGGTATACGTATGGGAATATACCTAAGTAGTGGCAGATGTTACTTCATGATTGTATCTTTCATTGTGGATTATCCTTTGTGGATTCTGGGAGACCTTCGGGGGTCTCGTGGTCCCTACTGAGTAGCGTATACTCACCCCTACACGGGATATGCCCGCACTACATTGTGTTGGTTGCAGACGATAGACAGCGCTGATCGTGGTTGAGGCTTGCAGAGAAAGTCAGTACCTGGAGGTGGACCACTGGGTGGGACGTACACGGAGCGGATGGCTGGACTCGAGGAGCTGTGGAGGCCATATGAACCCACCCTTCAGGTGGGACTTCCAGTGGACGGCTCGACATTGTGGATTTTCTTTTCAGTTGATGTACTCCCTTTTTCATTTGTAATTTACTTTCAGTTTGGGTTTGTATTCTGGCCCACATACATTTCTGCATTTACTTTTGCACCCATTTTTACTTAGTTTTTACTTCTGATTACATACTTTGAGGTGTTTGTTAACATTACAAAGGCAATTCATTCCCTTTTTATCGAGAATTACGCCTTGGTGCTAGTCGCTAGCCCCTGGCCTCTGGAAGGCAGGCTTGGGGTAGTCACGGCACGGGCCCCGAGGATGGGTCGTGAGAATTTTTTATCGGAGGAGTTCAGTTCTACGATAGCACTCCGGACTTTGATCTTTTTCTATGTGAAGAAATAGTGTTAAGAGTATTGAGTGTGGTTATCAGTCCAGGGAGTCCAGTGTTGGTGCGGCGGCCGGCGTATCCGTACACCAGGACCCTGAATTCTAATTTCTGACTTAATGCACGAAAACATTGATTGCATGTGTGTTTCATGTTTTCTTTTTGATTAATTTGTGTCAGCTCACCAGGTATACTGTTTGACCATGGAACACATGTTTCTTTTCAGGATGGCCCCACGACGGCAGCCAGCTAGGGTTCCAAGCGTTGGGCGAGACGACATCCCACCGAGCGACGAGGCCTCGGTACATGCCCCTTTGACAGCAGAGGCACCGGAGGTACCTCTACCCGCCGAGCCACCGATGCTTCCATCCCTATCTGCTGACGATGAACGTATCCTTAGTGCAATGCATGAGTTTCACCGTCAGCGACCGCCCAGGTTCTGCGGGGAGATGGACCCCTAGGTAGCCGAGGATTGGCTGGAGGCAGTTGTACGAGTTTTCAGGTTAGTGAGGACACCAGCTGACCTCATGGTGATCCTCACAGCGAGCCTCCTACACGCGGCAGCAGGCAGATGGTGGAGCATGATGCTCCAGGTGCACGACGACGCATCACTCCTCTGGACGGACACTAAGAGCCTCTTTAACTTGGAGTTCGTTCCGACCACCCTCCATGCACTGCGCATCCAGGACCTTTTACAGCTGCGGCAGGGTAGCATGACAATCACCCAGTACTCGGCGAGATTTACAGACCTCTCCCGCTATTCGACGGACATGGTACATAACCCATTATTCCGGGCCCAGACCTTCGAGCAAGGACTGAGTCATGAGATCAGGGCATCGCTGATCTCCCTCAGCATTCCGAAACATGAAGGGGTACTAGAGCGAGCCACTCTCATTGAGAGATTCCTTTCTGAGCCTACATCAGCAGCAATACTTACCACAGGGAGGCACGTATCAGAGTCTTCTACAACAAGTAGTTGATGGAAGAAACATGGGTCCAGGCAGACCAGACCCTCATGTAGATGACCTCAGGACACTGGATCAGAGGTGCGGGGAACACAGTGCAGAGCCAGTCTTTCGAGAGGCAGACAGTGTTACGCATGCCGCGGGCAGGGCCACATGGCTCGTGACTACCCGACCCGTCGTACAGAGGAGCATCACATGGTTGAGGGACCACCCAGGCAGAGGCAGAGGGTCAACCGTGGTGGTCCGCAGGGAGCAGGCGGACGAGGCAGAGGAGCAGGCCGAGCAGTAGGTGGTGGGAGACGCTTTGAGGCTCTACCACCACCACCACCACTAGGAGGTCCACCCTGACAACAGGGAGCTGGCAAGCAGATACAGGCACAGCTTCAGGCAGCGGAGGCCTACGACCACGTCATTCCTGAGATGATTTGAGGTACTATCTGTATCTATTACTCCCTTGATACAATTATTATAGACATATTAACGAGTCATTCTTTCATAGTCGCTGCCCTTGTTCGGATCTCGGAGTTTCCGACAGAGTCATTGGCTCGATCCTTAGGGCTAGAGACTCCTACGGGAGCAGACTCAACGATTCCGCACTGGTGTCAGTAGTGTGATCTTACTATAGGAGGCGAGATCTTCGGCTGGGATCTTCTTGTAGTGGTATCGAGGCCTTACGACGTCATCTTGGGCATGGATTGGTTATCTATAGTATATGCTCAGATTGATTGTATTAGGCGCAAGGTGCGGGGTGTACGCACCGATGGGAGCTGGTTCACCGTCACCGGTGAGAAGGGAGCCTTCATAGCAGAAGATGGACTCTCATATAGGAGAGGACAACCCATCACTCATCAGTTGGCTAGCCTCATACTAATAGCAGTTGACATGAGATGTCATGATTTTCCTACAGTGGTGGATCATTATGTGGACGTTTTCCCTGACGACGTTCCAAGACTACATCCTCGCAGAGAGGTAGAATTTTATATTGATATGTAACTCGGGACAGCCCTGATATCCACCCCAGCATATCAGATGTCCCCCGCTGAGCTACGAGATCTACGGGTACGGTTGGAGGACTTTCAGGGCAAGGGATTAATCCGACCCAGTGTCTCAGCCTGGGCTTCCCCAATATTGTTCGCCAAGAAGGCGGATGGGAGCTTACGATTGTGTGTCGACTATCGTCGCCTGAACCAGGTGACCGTGAGGAACAAGTATCCTCTAATTAGGATTTACGACCTCTTCGATAAGCTCAAGGGAGCACGGTGGTTCTAGAAGATAGACCTCAGGTCAGATTATCACCAGCTCAGAGTTCGGGACAAGGACGTTCAGAAGACGGACTTTGGGTGTCGGTATGGCCACTATGAGTTCTTGGTTATTCCATCGGCATAACCAATGCTCTAGCAGTGTTCATGGGCCTCATGAACAGGATCTTTCAGCCATATCTCTATTGATTTGTCATGGTCTTCATCGATGACATTTTGATTTACTCGACGACTGAGGAGGAGCACGTCTACCACTTACGGGTAGTACTGGACATACCCCGAGAGCACCAGCTTTATGGAAAGCTCTCGAAGTTTCATTTCTGGTTACATGAGGTCCAATTCTTGGGACACATCATCTCTGAGGTGGGAGTTTAAGTGGATCCTGTGAAGATCGAGATAGTTCTAGATTGGGAGCCACCCAGGAGCATGATAGAGGTGAGGAGTTTCTTGGGGCTAGCTGGATATTACCGGATATTCGTAGCCGACTTTTCCAGAGTTGTGCACCACTATAGGCTTTGACGAAGAAGGAGAAACCCTTCGTGTGGTTAGATAGATGTTAGTAGAGCTTCCAGAAGCTGAGATAGAGATTGACCAGCGCACCTATCTTGAGGCTACCGGAGGAGGGAGTAGGGTACGTAGTCTACTGCGATGCATCAGGGACTGAACATGGATGTGTACTGATGTAGGAGTGGGTGGTGATTGCCTATGGATCACGTCAGTTGATGTAGCATGAGCAGAGCTATGCTACCCATGACCTGGAGTTGGCATCAGTGGTCTTCACTCTGAATATGTGGTGACACTTTCTGATGGGTGAGCGCTTTACAGTCTTCTCTGACCACCAGAGTCTCAGATACATCTTCTCACAGAAGGAACTGAACCTGAGACAGCGGCGATGGCTCGACTTCCTCCAGGATTATGACTTTGAGATAGTCTATACTCCTAGAAAGGGTAACGTAGTAGCCAATGCCCTTAGCAGGAGGACAAGAATCTAGCTACTTGGGGAGGCGACAGAGCAGCTAGCCACTTTGCATATATCCTTCGTGGATAGTGATAGAGCAGCCTTTCTACATTCACTCACAATCACTCCTCCACTTCTACAGCGGGTCAGAGAGGCACAACGTGGGGATGTTGACTGTGAGACGTGGCATGCACAGATATCCTCAGGACAGGAACCTGATGGATTCACTATGGGAGGAGAGCACGTCATCCTTTTCAAGGGATTTACCATGGTACCAGCTGCTTTAAGGGAGGTGGTGGTGAGAGAGTTTCACACATCCTCTTTGGCGGTTCATCCTGGAGTGGCGAAGATGTACCAGGATCTCAGACGACAGCACTGGTGGCTGGGAATGAAGAAGGTTGTGGCAGAGTTCGTTTCTCGATGCCTCACCTGCCAGCAGGTGAAGGCAGAGTAACAGGTACCAGCAGGCTTGGTGCAGCCCTTGGAGGTCCCTAAGTGGATGTGGGACGTGGTATATATGGACTTCGTGACTGGACTTCCACGCACTTCCAGAGGTCACGACTCCATTTGGGTGATTGCTGGCTGACTCACCAAGTTGGCTCAATTCTTACCCATCAGAGATCAGGGCTCAGTGGAGATCTTGGGACATCTCTATGTTCAGGAGATTGTACGGCCTCATGGTGTGCCATCATTTATCGTCTCCGATGGAGATGCTGGCTTTACTTCCTGGATTTGGAATGGGTTGAAGGAGGCATTCGGTACATAGTTACGTCTAAGCACCGCCTTTCACCCTCAGAAGGATGGTCAGATGGAGAGGACTGTTCAGACTCTCAAGGACATGCTTCGCGCATGTGTCCTCGACTTTGTTCACAACTGGGAGGACCACCTACCCTCGGTGGAGTTCATGTACAACAACAGCTACCACTCCACCATTGGGATGGCACCATAGGAAGCATTGTATGGATGACCTTGCAGATCTCCTCTGTGCTAGACAGACCCTGAGGAGTCAGCACTTGTGGGACCGGAGATGGTTCCGGCCATGACAGAGAAGGGCAGGTCATCCAGGAGAGGATGAGGACAGATCAGAGCCGGCAGTAGTCTTATGCTGACAGGAGGCGGAGGCCACTAGAGTTTGAGGATGGCGACCACATCTTCTTGCAGGTCTCACCTCGACGGGGATTACGAATATTTGGCCGAGGCGACATGTTGTCTCCATGCTTCATCAGACCATTCCAGGTACTTAGTAAAATTGGCGAGGTGGCTTATCGCCTGGCTCAACCACCTCAGTTGCACCGGGTGCACGACGTATTCCACATATCCCAGCTGAGGAGATACGTGTACGACCCGACACATATCATTGACCACGGGGAGCTGAACATTGATGATGGGGTGACTTTTGCGGTGGTCCCAGTGGAGATTGAGGATCGACAGGAGAGTGTCCTTTGTGGATGGTCAATTTCTCTAGTGCGGATCAGATGGCAGCACGAGAACCTCCAGGAGAGCATTTGGGAGAGGGAGGCTCTTATGCGTGCACAATACCAAAATTTGTTCCCCTACATTATGATGTATCTTTATGGGGACATAAATCCCTGAGGTGGGAGTAATTAAAAGACCCGTAAAATTAAAGGGAAATTTTTTTAATTTTCTTTGGGATGTTACAAGAACGCGGTTTCTAACGGCACCTGATTCCGAGGCCCGGTGTGCCCGGAATATTTATCCGAAGATTAGCTTGGGTACATTCAGTGAACGAACGAGCGGGATTTCCTAACTTTTTGACCGGTGCACGGAATCAAATTCTGAGGGCACCGATGGAACCGAAACGCTGGTAATTGCTTAGGAACACCTTTTCCAGAGTTGTTTTTACATGGGAGAAGTTGTTAAAAGTTTTGGAAGTTAAAAATAAAAATTGGGCGACAATTTTTATTTTTACTAAGTGGTTAAACTTTGGGTGGAAGTTGGGTAACCACCCAAGAGAGGTTATGAGGGAGGTGTGGCCCACACGAACCCCACCCCATCATTTTCTATAACCCAACTTAACCTCATTTTAATGAAAACATTTAATTAAGTGGTTTAAATTCAATTTTTGAATTTTAAAACTTATGTCATGATAATAAAATAAGTGAAACACTTATTTTATTTTTGGTTGGACTTGTTGTGTTGAGAGGGGATTTGGAGAAAAAGGGGAGGCTTGAAGATCTTCATCTTCATCATCGAAGAACGCGAAGAACACACCGATCTCCGATGAAAAACGATGAATCCTCGGAGATAAACTACGCGACGCCGAGTACAGCGACGCCAACGACCCTCTCCTTCTGCGACGCCTCCCTCCGTGATGATAAATTCTGTAATGAACCCTCGCTCAACGAATTCGACGAGGTAGGGGATTTTGTTTTTGTTCGTGAATAATTATATTGACGTTCTTCGTGAATCTTTCCACTTGCTATCGATTAACGGGAGGGGCTGGACCACACAAACACGACCAACCCTCCTCCCTTGTAAGTTGTGTTGATGCGGTTTGAAGGAAAGGGGCGCGGTGCAACGGCACCGCGCGGGATCATACGACAAGGGTGCAGGGCGCCGTCGCGCCGTGCCGTTGATGTCGAACAAAGGCACGGCGCCGTCACGCCGCGCCGGAGAACCTCAAAGGAACCTCAAAGACACAGCGGCCGGAGTAGAGATGCAGCGGAGGGGCACAACACCGTCACGCCGCAGCGGACGGACCAAGGCTGCGGCTTAGGCCACGACGGAGCAGGGACCAGCGGCCGGTTCTGGGCTGCCTGCGTCGGAGCAGGGGGACCGGCCCATGCCGGTCCCGTGGCGGTAGCAGTCGGCCGGCCGGAGCGGGCCAGCCGATCAGAGGAAGATCCAGGGGTTACAACCCCCGGCTGGCCGGACAAGAGCAGCCCCCCACATGGGGGCCGCGATTACGAACATGTGGGGGGCAGCGCGCCCCCCCGCACCCCAAACGCTCGGCCGTTTCGGCCGAACCACCTGGCCAGCGCCGGCGCGCCGGGCCGAGCCGCCAGGCCGGGCCGTGCCTGGGCTGGACCACGCCAGCCGGGTAGGGCCATGCCCGAGCGGGCCGGACCCGGTCCCGGTTCGAGTCGACCTGATTCGGGCTGACCCCGGGGGTCTCGGGCCGGGTCGGTCCTGGCCAGAAACCCCCACTTCTGGACCCCTTTCAGTATTTTTCCCATAACATGGGCAACTGACCTCCGATCGACGCACCATCATCTACGATGCGATCTTTGGATCGAGATGGTCATTTCAGTATATTACGTTCAACGTTTCGGGGAACCTTGGGTTCGGCCGGGTTGGTTCGAGCACGAAACCAACCGGGCCCTCGGAGCGGAAATGCTTATAACTTGAGCTCCGGACGTCCGATTGACGTGCCGTCTACTTTGATGGATTTCTTTTAGTGAGACGGACTTTTGGATTACTCCGCTCGAGGTTTGGACGCAGTTGGAGTATGGTCGGCTTGGTTTTGACTTAAAACCCAACCGGGCCCCTGGAACGAAAAAGCCAATAACTCTCAGACCGGGCGTCCGATTGACGCACCATCTGTGACGTTGAGTTCCTGTTGACGATTCAAAACTTTTGGATACATCAACTATGGACTATGTGTCAGTTGATGTATCAACCCCTCAGCTCGTGGGGCGAACCATCCCGAATGAGCTTGCTGTGTGCGGGAACCCTAGAGCTGGCTGCGACTACGACGACGATGACGACTATACAGATATCCTCCGTGGATTCGACGGTGACGACTACAGCACTCAGCGATCCTACGTCGATCAGTGATACCGATCCTGTGTGGGTCAGATCCTGTGTGGGTTAGTGCTCAGCGGTCCTGTTTGGGCTAGCACTTACATATCCTGTGTGGGTCCAATCGTGTGTGGGTCATTGCGGGGGTTAGTACCTATCGATCCTGTGTGGGTCCGAAGGCTTAGATGAATCAGTGGCTACGTCTGATCATCTCTTTCGTCTTACGAATAAGTATACCTGTGTGAGCTGAATCTTGACATTCAATTATTATTTTCGATATGATTGACTCTCTTTCCTCTGTGGATTGTGTTTTGCTATCCTATGTGGATGTAATCGGACATGGGCTCGGATGTTGGATCCGAGCGAGAATTAATGACTTAGGTATATGTATGGACATATACCTAAGTAGTGGAAGATGTTAATTCGTGATTGTATCTTTCCTTGTGGATTATCATTTGTGGATTCTGGGAGACCTTCGGGGGTCTCGGGGTCCCTACTGAGTAGCGTATACTCACCCCTGCACGGGTTATGCCCTCACTACATTGTGTTGGTTGTAGATGACGGACAACGCTGATCATGGTTGAGGCTTGCGGAGCAGGTCGGTACCTAGAGGTGGACCACTGGTCGGGACGTACTTGGAGCGGACGACTAGACTCGAGGAGCTGTGTAGGCTATCTGTACCCACCCTTCAGGTGGGACTTCCAGTGGACGGCTCGACGTTGCGGCTTTACTTTTCAGTTGCTGTACTCCCTTTTTCAGTTGTACTTTACATTCAGTTTGGGTTTGTATTCTGGCCCACTTACTTTTGCGCACTTACTTTTTTACCCAGTTTTACTTAGTGTTTACTTCTTCTTGTTTACTCTGAGGTGTTTGTTTACTTTACAAAGTCAATGCCTTCCCTTTTTATCGGGAATTACGCCTTGGTGCTAGTCGCCAGCCCCTGGCCTATGAAAGGCGGGCATGGGGTAGTCACGTCACGGGCCCCGAGGATGGGTCGTGACATGGTAGTCATGTTTTTATAATTCATCTATAACATCATAAATTTTAAATCATCAATATAAAAAAAATTAAAATTATATATTTCTATACATAACATATTCATTGAATTTTTGGAATTGAACTATGTAAATTCATATCATTTAATCCATGCTATATAATTTATAATATATTATAGATCTAAATTCTATAATAATTTTATATTTTGGGAATTAAATTTAAATTTTCAAGTCATTATCAACACCTATATTTTTCAATGTGATATGTTCTCTCCAAAACTTCATGGACCTTTTTTGAACATAAATTTTTTTTCTCTAATAAAAAAAAATTATGGTGAGGATTCATCCATAAAAATACCCAAAGAAATCATAAATTACCTCAACACATTTTGAAAGCTCCTCACAACCATTTTAAAAATACATATTGACGAAACAAAATTCACATTATGGGCCCTCTAATCAATCCTTTTATACATGTTTTCAATACCAATAAACACATAACATATCAATATTTGTACTTTTCTTTCTTTTTCATATTGATAATGCATAATAATAAAATTTAATGGATATATATTCCCATATCCATCTTCCTTTTTGATTATTCCACATATTTTCATTTCCATATAGCCATTAGTAGGATAAATGTAAGTTCATGTGGGAATAATTAATGTAGAAAACAACTGTGTATAATATAGTTGTTCATTGATATACATAAAAATTTACACATGTTATAAAGATCCTAGAAAACACCAATATCATAAATTTAAGGATCTCATGTCATCAAATCATGAAATATTTTTATCCAACACATTTATTAATAAATAAAAAAATCGAATGTTGAAGTGAAAAAAATATTTCACCCTTTTTATCAAAATGTCAGCACTCTTTTGATAATATTTTTTAAAAGGGCTACTTCTAGACCCCAAGATCCAATATCAGATTATAAAAATTGTCTTCACAAACTGATTAAATAAAGGTTTAACTGCCTTCACCACAGCTGGAAATGGTAGAGTCTATACGACCTCACATTCTATAGCCGGATGAGACCGCCCGTCCAACCTCTCTCTCTGCTCAGAGGAAACAGCCTATCCAGCACGCTTCATGACCTCTGATGGTAGAGAAATACCCTCATTTACACTATTATAAGTTCGCCCGTGAAAAGGAATCACATGTTGAACCTCCACCAGCAATTTCCCTATACCATTGTCACCAGATCCACCAGAGACCAATTCCACTACTTGTGAATTCCTAGTCACATTCTGTCCTTGACAAACATGCAAAAACGACCAAATCGACGAATATTGACAGATTGACTCATCCAAGACTCAAATATAACCTCCAAATTCCACTATAATTCTTCCTCATTTGTGATACAGACCCAATTCACAGTTGGACTCGCAACATCCACTTCTACGCATATTCTTGGACAAACGGGATAACACCTAACCTTCATTCTCCAATCAGAACAAAGATATCTTCCAATCATATACCCAATAACACACAAGATAGATAGATTTTTAAAGGAATGAGAGATACCAGAGATAATAACCTAGGTTTTGATTGTATCTGGATCACAACAAATATGCAAATCAAAACACATATGAAAGAGAAGGAAGGAAGATCTATTGCATCTTCGGGATTCCCTAGACTAGGAGACGACAAGGACCCCCTCCGATTAGAAACCGAATCATACTGTGACGCCGATCAAGCATCCGGAAAACTACACGCTCCTATTGCTTCCATAAACTAATGATAAAATGATCAAATTCATCTATAGATGGTCGATGATGGCGAAACCATGCAACCAGGGTGAGATTTCAAAGGTCTATGGAGAAAGTGAGCTCCGTCTAGGATAGAGGGAGCTGAGTCACATCGTAAAATAAATCAGGGAATTTCGGTGAAAATGAATCCTTCAAGAAGGGGGGAAGAGAATCAGGCATTGAGAATGGCATGAAGGGATATCTCTTTTTATGAAACTAAACTCGTGATCCTCCCTCCTTCGATCTGGAAGAGGGAGTAGAACCACTCCGCATTAGGGTTACGCCATGTTCATGAGCGAGATATCGGGAAGTGACTCCATCCTAAGATTCAATTCTATTTATCCTAAAATTATGTACCATCAATATTATTTCTTTAGATATTATTCCTTATTCAGTAATCAATGGGTAGAAAGATCACTTGAAAGAACATTTATGTTGATTCATAAAGGACTTAATAGAATTTGGTTCCCGTCGAGGTGAATTTGGACTCTCAATATGATTAGAGTTATTATTCATAAATCGAGTTAGTTAATTTATCATCCCCATGATGTTTTACATTCCATAATACATAATTATGTCTTCAGTGCATCGTTCGTCACACTCACCTTTAACATATCTCATCCAATTTACTAACGTTTTTCCTAATGAAGAAAACCATAGTGGGAATTTTTTAATTTTATGAATCATATAATTGTAAATTAATTTTATGTCATAAATCATAATTCTAAAATATGATATTTATCACTTCTAGTAACAACTTAATTTTTAGATATCCTTTATAATGGTTTATAAAAAACATCAGATTTGAAAAATTGTCACGACCCGACCTCGGAGCCCGTGTTGTGACCACCCCAATCCCGCCTTGTATTGTCTAGGGGCTGGCGACTAGCACCAAAGGCGTAATACCCTAAAACTGGGAAGGTGTTGCCTTCAGAAATCGTAAAAACACACAACTAGAGTACAAGATGAATCCAACAATAAGTAAAATATGTATAACAAGTGAACTAAAAGTAATGGGGGCCAGAATACAAGCCCAACTGTAATGTACAAATACAACGGAAAGCAAGTACAACTAAAAAGGGACAAACAGCTGGAAGGTGAAGGCAGCTCCTAGATCGTCCTCCGGGGTTCCTACTTTAAGGGTAGTTATATATGGACTCCTCATAACTCCAAGTCCATCAGACGCCATCATGTACCAATACATTTCAAGGTCCTCCTCTTGGTACCGTCCTGTCTTAGTGCTCTCGGAATCCGTCCGCGCTGTCCATCATCTGTATCCAACACTACGAGGTGCGGGGCATAGCCCGTGTAGGGGTGAGTATAACGATACTCAGTAGGGACCCCAAAACCCTCAATGTCTCAGAAAATCAAAATATTATAAACCAAAATTTAATATTTCAACGGATAACAATTAAATAGGTATATACCCATACATATACCTAAGTTATCAAGTAACCCATCTCAATCATGAGAAAAACATAATGTTCATTTTGTCAGCTCAAACAGGGACTTTCATTATCGAAACCAAAGCTGCTGGAGAAGTCCTACACTATCGAGTAATGTGGCCCTGTTTTGACTCTGAGGCATGACTCACTAACCATAGACTACTGAGGTACTCTAACTGTCGGGTATCACGGGTCTTCATCCAAACCAGGTTCTCTATCTGATGTGGGTCTGCTGCCAAACCGGGCGCTCCCCCTAATAGCTGTAAGAAGTACTCCTCTTGTAGATTACATAGGGTCTTCTTCCAAACTAGGTGCTCTGTTCTATATGGGTCTACTTCCAAACTGGGCGCTCCATCAACTGGGCTAGTCGAATCACTCCGAGTTTAATCGGCCAAGCAGTCATCTAGTCTACAACTACTAGGTTTCTTCACTGTTTTTGGTTGTCTCTGGGAGGTTCTTCTCAAAAAGCTACTGGTAAATACTCCATATGTCATGAGGTCTCACGTGGATATCTATCAAAGTAATACCATGTCATAGGGGTCTCAACACAACAGACGGTGCGTCAATTGGATGCCCGACCTGTAAGTTATTTGCATTTTAGTCCTGGGGGCCTGGTTGGATTTCGAGTACAATCTAACCCAGCCATAATACAACCTCATATTAATCTTATGTGTATTATTCCAAAAGAACCATCTCATCAAATGGAAACCAACGTAGTTGACGACATGTCAATCGGTCGTCTGGTCCCTAAATTATAAGCGTTTCCGCTCCGAGGGCCCTGTTGGTTGCGGGTTTGAACCAAACTGGAAGTACCCAAAATTCACAAAAAACCATAACTGTGATATACCAGAATGACCTTTTTGATCCAAGAAATCCTATTCAACTAACGGTTCATCGATCGGAGGTCTGTAGCTCATGTTATATGCGAAAAACCAAAAGTTGTCTAATGAGGGGGGTCTAGGTCCAGTTCGGCCCGGCCTAACCTGCCCTGGGTCAGCCTGAACTTGGTCAACCCAACCCATATTTGGGCATGGACCGGTAGGGTGCGGCATGGCCCGGCGGCTGTGGCCTGGCCCATGCGGCAAGCATCTCGGCCCGGCGGCGGGCGCGGCCTGCATGGCTCAGTGGCCCAACTTGACTGGCTGGGGGTGGTGAATCCCGCCTGGTCAGGGAGACCAAGCGGCGGTGGCTCCCTATAGGGACCACCCTATTCAATAAATGGGGGATTCTCCCCCAATCTCCATATAATGGAAGTAGTAGTTGCCAGTTCCTCTCCGTGGAATCCATCTTGGTTCTTCCTTGGCACCCACTGGCGGCCCGCTGAGCCGACCTCCCTCCCATGTCTACTGCGGCCGTAGGGCGCAGGTCTTCTCTGGCACGACGCGATGGCGCAATGCCACTGCTCTCCTTCCACGGCTTTCCCTAGCCACAGACCTACATCATTGGCATGGCGCGACAGCACCGCGCCCCTCCGCCGTGGCCCACCTTGGTCGCGGCCTTGTGCTGCCCTCCGCACGGCGCGATGGTGTTGTGCACCTTCACCATGGCCGCAACTCTTCTCCGCATAGCAAGGCGATGTCGCACCCTCTTGGTGACCCAATGTACTTTGTGTTGACAACGCATTATTCGCGGCTAGCTCGTTGCTGGTCACACATGTCCGCTCCCGTCATCAACCACAAACAAGAACAAAAAGGAAGGATTTGGCCATGTTTGTGCAGACTGCATTTCCCCCAAGTTACAGTGATATCATTTGGTTTTCAAGCCATAATTTCACCAACATAGAATGGGTAAAGAATTAATTTAAACACCTCCCGTGATTTAGGGTACGTTGTCAAAGTCGTGGAAGACAGAATCACGGAAGATGGAATTCGTCCCATCAGCGTAGGAGGGAATGACATAGTCGTTGGTGGCGCTCTAAGCGGATGACGTCTTCTCCCATGACACGGATGAAGAGGATGGAAGATGGGCATTCCTCGTGGGAATAGCCTCACGTTTGTTCCTCGTTTGATGAAGTGGAGGGGATTTTGCTACAATTCCTTCAGAGACATAGAGCGTTCTTCGTCGAGAGGAAGATGTTCTTCGTGTTCTTCGTGGGAGAACACTTCCTTTTCTCCAGTGCTCTCCAACGAATATTCCAACTCTAAATAAAAGAAAATCATCACTTATTTTTTGTTTGCATAATGTTTTCAAAATTCCATACACATAAATTAATTAATTAATTGTGGAGCATAATTAATTTATTAGTGGTGTTCGTAAATTAATGTGAGGAAGTATGAGGTAGAGAGTTCAACATTAAAAGAGGGGAGTTAGATGCATAAGAGTTAAAGGGTGATTCTTGGGGAGTTGAAGAGTTTGGGTTCGTGTGGGCCCCACCATATAATATCCTCTCATTGGTGGTTTTGTGGGGTGTGGGCCCCACCTCCCTCTCCTCTTTGTAGAAAATAACCGCCCTTTAACAAATATTATATAAAACCTAATTTTTAATAAATTTATTAATAATTACCAAAAAGTAACTTTCAACTCTTAAAAAACGCAAATGCGGTAAAGGTCCACATAAGCGAATACAGGCGATGTGAGTTCATTGGTATCCTATGATTTTAATTCGTAGCACCAGTTCAATAGATAGAAAATCCCTCTCATATGATCACTGAACATACTGAACAAAACGTCATAAAATTATTCTGAGCAAACTGGGCCTCAGAATCAGGTGCCCTCAGAAACTACTGTCTCGTAAAATATCAAATAATTTATGAAAAAAAAAACAAATATTCCACGGGAAATCCAGGCCTTTACACAAATATATCCTTTGAGACACCAATCCAATAGTTTATAAAGGTCCATTTTTTTGCACCAGTTCCTGTTACAGTATAGATCAATGTGTTGTTTTTGGGTGTTACCCATATGTATATCTATGCCAGATGCACATCAACTTTTTCATGTCATGACATGAGTTTTAATGGTTAGAAACCACATACATAATACATATAAAATAAATTTATTTTTTCCTCTATATAGACTTATCAGTATGGTAATTTATAGATTTTTCAACTCCATATTTACAAAAAAATAACTAAACCTTCATTTGATAATGAACTATGGAATCCCACCATATTTTTGTACCATTTCAATACATGGTTCAAAACCGAGGATCATTTCATGTGTTGTATCTTGCAAAAAATGAACATAATATATGAAAACATACAAAATTCTCCAAAATAACATGAAATAATTCTTCATGGGTTCACTATATTTTACATATACGATATCTCATATCATAGAGAAATATATAAATTGAATTGGGAGATCATGAATCCTAGTAATTCAATAAGAAAGAGAAAAAACAACCATACGATCCTGAGACATATTATTTAGAACATAATGCATGAAAATAAGGAATAAAAAAGGGTAATAACATAATAATATGATAATTAATAATTACATGGAAATGGGGCATGAAATTTTAAATTATACATTAATAACAATGTCACCAAGGTTAATCCTAAAGGTCTTGTAAATAAAAATTACCGACGATACTCACAATAGTGTCATAAAACATGTCATCTCTATAAATTAAATTTATTACCAAATTAATTGTAGTGATATCCAGGATCATACAAGCTATGCATTAACATAACATGATCCACATAGATCATTATAAATTTTCTCATCAATAACCCATTTAAAATAAAGAATATGATTATTATCAAAATTCATGGCATATAAAAGATCTTAAAGACAAGATTATAATTCCATTTTTATCCATTATATGGGAATGAGAGGTTCTTATTTTTAAATCCATCAATAAAAATTCATTATTACATATTTTTTAATACCGATTAAAAATAAAGGGTTTTAGGTATTCAAATAAAAACGGAAATGATAAGTTCTCATGTAAAATAGAGCATTTTGAGAAATAAATTTGGCAGCATTTCAGGTATTAAACATGGCTTCAGAAATTTTAATAATTAATGGGAATAAGGGTAAACCATTAAAAATAGACTTATTATAACTATGGGAAAATTAAAAGTGAAAAAATGTGTATTTTTATAAATTTTAATACATAACACATTAAATGTAAACCTTCATGGAATAGAGAAGTGATGATTTTCCATTACAATAAAGAGTTGTTCATAAAACATTAGGATTCAATGATGGGGTAATTAAGACACAATAGGGGACTCCTTGGGAAGGGAATTAATGTACAATATATAATTTTGTATAAATAGTTAATAAAAATGGTGAAATGGATGGTTATTTGATGGGAAAATAGAGCAATTGTTTAATAATTTACAATTTTATGTCATCAAAAAATATGATAAAAAAAATTAAAAAACATTTGTTTACCAATGGTATTCGCTCATGTTATATGAAATTTTGGTCACATTTTAATATAACATAATCATAAAAATTAAAAAAAATATTTAGTACATCTTTTGAAATGGAAGAGTAAATATTCCAAAAATAATTTTTTTCAAAAATAATATTTTCCTATTTAGAGATTGGTAAGTAACATATAATTTCAAAATTGGAGTAAAATATTTTAAAACACATAATATCAATAAAAATATATATTTATTGTTTAGTTTTTATTTAATTAACTGTTGACTCATTATAAATTAATTATGATGTTCTAAAATATAACGAGACCCTAAAAAAATATTTTTTACATTTCTTGGGAAGAAATTATTATTTAATAAAATTATCAGAAATCCAAAAAACCTTAATTTAACACTCGTATCTAAAAATGGGGTTTATTTGATCATAAAAATTCAATAAATATGAAAATTTTAAATTTCTAATATAAAAATCATTATTTAATAAAAAATACAGTTTTTAAGGCACAATCACATTCCTGACACTTATAATAAAATTTGTAGTTCATTCAAATTTATTTTATAATTAATCAATTAAATAATAACAATTTAAAATAATATTTTATTAATAAAAATAAAATTCATAATACAATATTATTAAAATAATTCTATATATTTTATTTAAAAAATACACATATATATTATTTTTTTCCAAAAATAAAATTATCAAATTGATCTAAATTAAAAATATAATTTACTAAGGAAATATATTCCTAAGATAAAATGAATGAATGACTATTTTATTTTTAAAAATAAATTTACATATAGGCCTTGACATGTAACTGTTTATTTCACCATCACACACCATAAGTCTAAGGTGTGCGATGGTGGTAGTTTCATGAGGAGATTTTTCTAACATCGACTAAGTGGTAATCTCCAATAAATTGGACTTATCCTATATGTTATTTCCTTAAAGAAAAATTGGTTGAATCATTTCTTGGTGTTATTAAATGTCGAACCATAGTGAGGATACCTTCATCCCATATTCTGGAAAATTGGTATCATGCCGAACAAAAATACTGGATGAGGAAATTATTTATTTTTTTACACAAATTATCAATTTTTATTACTACATCAAAAAACTAACAATAGATTAAATTTATTGATCAATGGTATTGTTACCAATGGTCATATTGACTAACTATCATATTGACAAAAAATAATATATTAGGTGAATTTAAATGGTTAGGTTTAACTTTATACCCTTTAAATAATAATTCTTTCATTCACTCAAAATAACAATACAATCCCTAATATGTTTAAACATCCATTTTAATAATATTTTTATAGGTTTAAAATTATTTTTTTATCTTTCTATATAAATTTCAATGGAAGGATGATTCAAGTAGATTAGAGCGATATTTATTTTCCTGTTTTATAATTTTCTATTTCATATTCATTCACGAGTTTTAATTTATGGAATCATATTTTGATACATAGATAACTAATGTAATGGTTTTACTAAAATTTAATAGTCTATATTTATATATTAATTGTATAATTTTATATAACAAATAAACAACATTTATGAAGTAAAAAATATCATTTAATAAGGACTAGACATTACAAAAGTAATCAAAGATACATTGAATAAATGTTATGAGGGAAACATCGATTTCATAAAATTCAAATTGCAATTTTATAGGAGAAAATTAAAATATATTAAGACGAATAATGATGTGAATATAAAAAAATAAATTAAAAGGATCAACTGGTTTTTAAATTATGATTTAAGTGATTTTAAGAAATTTTTTAGGAGTTGATATTAATGAGTTTAACATTCTCCCCGACACGGTTCATTTTGTGTCTTTGTTATTGAATCACAATGTGGTTTTGTTCAATGGTGAATACTAGTGACTACATATCTTGTTGAAGCTCCAATAAATGATCTTCATTATGTAATTTCATAATGGTTGTGGATATCATTGATTTATTCAGTATCACATTGATTTTTTTAATAACTATTAAACTATTCTTAAAATAATGGTCACTATATAATAGATATATATCCAATTTTCATTAACCATAATTTTATATATTCTAAAACACTTATTATGTATAAATTTTTTAATGGTTGAAAATAATAACAAAATATAGTGATTTTTTCATAAATACATTATATAATGAGGTATATATTCATTAAAACTAAAATTTCATTCATAAAAGTGTGGGTCATTACATTCATCCCCAATTCATAAAATCCACCAAAAAAATTGTATTTCATTCACAAATATAGGTGACATACATTGTTATCAACAATCCTTTTGTGTTCCATGTTTCCTCATAAAACATGTTGTTACCCCAATGTACATTAACTTGCTGAGTTGTCTAGTTTTCTAGAATATTGGCTCTTTGATCAAGGTCCTTGAAAGGAAACTCCTTGTAATATATATCATTCCCTATTGGAATCATTTCTGAATCCATTTCATGATAGGGGTCTAGTATATAATTCTTAAGAGGGAATCATATAACATATCACATATATGAGATTGGTTATGTGGGAGACCTATCCAATTGGACACCATATCGATTCAATTAATGAACACTATGTGGGAAATGTATCGAGGGCTACACATTCCTTTCTTCTTAAACCATGAGAATTTATTCCATGGTGATATAAAAAATTATTAATATCTAACCTCATATTATAGGTAAAATTAATGATTGTCCATGTAGATTACATTCAATAATTTTATGGATTTTATATTATATTGAATGTTTTGAACCATTTCATTAGACACTTAGAGAATATTTGGTTTAATATTATTCCCCATTCAAAATTTGTCCCATTATATTTGAGAACAATACCATTTCCAATACCAGGATTTAAACACCTACAGTTAGATGATAGAATGGGAAATGATGAAATACAATAAATTTACCATATAAAGTTAATGATCCCTACATACATGGAAATCCATTGTACGGGATCATGACATATCCTCTTGATATTGAAAGGTTCTCTTATGAAGGTCATTGATCTGTGGGTGAAAATCAATTTTGAAACACACTTTTTTATAAAACACATTCTAATGGATTCTGACGAACCTCTAGGTAATTCTCATATCCATTTCAGATACAATAGACATTACTTCTATATTATCTGACACCACATATCTTATCTATTTATATTGCAGAGTTTTTCTATAGATAAGTAATCTTTGATATTAATGAAATGTTAAAACCTAGAAAGGTGATAGACAACAAACTATAATGTTTTAATGAATTTCAATTTCCTTGCGAGCCCTGTGATAAAATGTATGGTTTTTTGAACATTTTTATAATGGAATGTGAATTGGTTTCATCATTCTATTATATATCTATCCTTTAACCATGTCTTGTTCACATAACAACATCTACATTCATGATCTGTAGTATCCCACATGATGCATTCCCACATGATGCCTCACTTTTTATCTATATATATGTACTCCTATGATATGTATAGAAGAAAATGTAATATAATTCATCCTTATGATTTAATTTTATTGGTATTAATTTGTCATATACACGATTTAGAAATCATATAAATACATCATTGCTAATATTGACATGAAAAATATTTGCATCTTTTATTTTGTGCTCCAACTGATCTTTTTAATCCAAATAGATCTCTTTAATAATGAATGGTTGACGTGTTATTCATTAATTTTAGGATGTGTTTCTTCTTAATATTTAAATTTAAATCCGTAGAATGTCTAATAATATCAGATCCCTATACAACATCTTCATTTATAGGGCTAGAGTCTAAATTATATTGATTTATTCTGTTCTATAATTGACATTCTCAAGATAATAATATATTGAATTGTCAAAATCTCTTATTAACTCTAAGAAGTATAATGTAAACATATTGCGAACTTTTTGTGTCAATGTATACTTAATGATATTATTTTCTACATATATATGACTTAATTATCTAAAAATAGATAATTTCATCATATCATTCATGTGATCAATACTAAAACAATCGCTAGATCATGCATTGGGATATTCTGGTCATAAATATATAATTGTATATTGGCAGAGGCTATTAATTTATCTTTTTTCAAAAGTAAATATATAAATAATTTCATTTATTGATTGATTTTTTATCAAATTTAATGTCCATATTTTTAATAGTGTGAGGGCAGGAGATGTGACAATATTCTTATTTAAATCTTCAAATATCGCCACCCATTAACCAATACATACAATCTATAATTTATTCATATTAATCTTGGATATAGGGTTTATAAATCCTCGAAAGTATCCATAAAATTGTTTATAGTACACTTCTAGAAATGGAATCCATGGATCTATGATATATATTCCATTATATGTAATTTCTCATTCACATATATCATTTAATTATATACAGATATTACATTACTAGTGATACCAACCCTAAAAAAAGTTACAGTTTTAATCCAAAACAAACATTTACTATAATTTACATATAAAGTTTATTATATACAATTATCTTGGAATGTACAAAAATTATCCTAGTTTTATGATGAATGTCACATCGATCAGAAATGGTTATTTGAGTAATTATAATTAAATTATAAATGAGTACTATTTGATATAAATTAATCACAATATTGGTGGATGGTTTATATTATTTTAATCCATTATTAAAAATCTAGTGAAAATGGAGACAACAACGAAGTGAACATGTAAATTTAACTCATTATGTATCCTTGTAAAGTGGCCTTAAGAAGCTTCCATGTAAATTGAACTTGTAAAGATGTCATTTCAATTGAACATGTGATATATCTTTATCCACTAAAATTGTGATGTGAACATATGAAGTGTCCAAGTGAAGTGACCTTATGAAGTCACCCTTTCATATGACTTTATCATGTGACCATGTCATGTGAACATATATAGTTACCTTGAAAATTGAAATTTCGTGATATCATGGATATGTATAGAATTAACATATAATTAAGTTCCCGGATGTTAATATTTGAAAATTTCTATATGCGGTAGTAAGTGAGTTGACCCTATGTGAAATTTTTGAAAATTCAGTATGCGACCTATTGTGAATGAATATGAATAAAAATTTGACAAACTCGGGGAGTGACCATGAGTGAAGTGACTAAAGTAAAATTAAGGGAAATGTCTAAAAGTAACCAATATAACAAAAATGAGCTGACTACATGAAAAAAAATAAACTAACCATGTGATTAAATAATAGTCCACATGAAAAAAATGAGTTCATCTCATAAAAAACAACTGAGGACATAAAATATGAAGTAATAATATGTACAAAATAATGTTATTGTATGAAAAAAATGAAATAAGTAAATTGTTAAACATACCATATCAAATATTTTCACTTAATTACTATTCATAATATTTGTTAAAAACATGACTTTAGTTATTAATACTTATTTATATTGAATTACATAATGTTTTATCATGATTTAATTATAATTTAAATATATACAAGTTATTTTATTTCAATAGAAATTTTTTTCAACTAACTCTATGATGGAATAATTCCTCATCACATTGGATGATAAGATATGCATGTTTCTTGGGAAAATATGTGTGTAGTTATTAATGTTATTTGAAGTTGAATACATTATCTCAAATAAATCATTTGAGTTTTCAAAAGACATTATTATATTTTCCTATTGATTTTGGGTGATTTATCAATTATTATATTATATTATCACTAAAGAATATGTTTGTAATAATATAGATTATCAATGTGTCCTATGTCTATATTTGTTTCATGTTCATTCATTTATAACATTAATTATTGGATTACGAATCATGAAATTTAATGGAATTAATAATCTGAATTTTTGTGAATATAATAACACTCTATTAAGTGATTTAAGGATCAAGATAAATGATATGAGGTTGAGGATATTCATGAACAATACATGTATGATATAATTTTATGTTCAAATATACTTATCAGTTTTTCATCAATAGTCTGATCCACTGCTACTATAGAGTTAGTTTTTATCCCGACACCCAAAAAAGAATTTTTCATCAGGTTATGTTGTTTTAATAATTTGACTTACTATTTTTGTGTATAATTTTATCTTGTGATACTTCTCATTAAATGTTCATATAGTAAATTTTAACTGAAAAACAAAACTCATGGTTTTTACCACGCCTCTGGGTGTAAAATGGCATGGTAATATTGAAATTTTTTATAACCATAAAATGTTTGAGGATATTTTTTCCAATGTAATTCATAAAAGGAGTGGTTCGTTTCTACCACCACATAAAAATTGTGATTATATGTACTAACTCATAGTGATTAAAATTTCAGATGGTCATGTTAATCCACCACTTGTTCAAAATTATATCATTCTGAGATATGCCTACAATGTTTAAAAAGGTACTTAATATGGTATTAATATACAATCATAACTCACAAGAACCTAGTATAGTGTGTTCTATCTCATCTAGTTAGTGATACTGTAAATAGAATCAGTATAATCATTTAGATCCTATCATCTATAAAATACTCTTCATTTATTTCTAATTTTCTTACACTAAATTATCATAACATTGATATGTGGATAATATAATTTTTAAAATTTATGTCACCCCAATACTAACCATTTGATCATTCTGATTAGGTCCTAAAGATTGGTATCTAATATGGTAACCTATCATTAGAATAGTTTAATGTTATTTGAGCTAATCAAATCTTGACTTAAATGTTCATGAGGTAAATATATATTTTCATATGATAGTAATTAATGTTTAATGATGTATAGAAACCAAAAAACTGCCCACATTTTATGGAACTAAATATGGATACTAATAGTATCACATGGATAATTTTATCAAAAATATTAGACTGATTTATGGAAAATAATTATCAAACCATTAATGATGCTTTAATAGGATCATGAATAATTATTTTGTAATGATTATTTAATGTACCTGATAAAATACATGGAGTTTCCATACCCATCCCCAAGGGATCATGGTTTGACTACTCAATGTCGACCATCCATAGGCCTAGGGCTGGAGACTTGTAATGAGTATGAATTTCCCAATAAAGGGAAGACATTTTCATTATACCTATACACATGCACAATGATGAAACTATGGAAAGGAAAATCAATGTAAACCACATCTATCACTAAGACAACTACTGAGTGTCAATACAATTTGAAATTATAAAGGCTCAAGAATAGAAGCCCATACCCACAAAGGAATGTACAACTTCCACGGTTTATCTACTCAATACCATTCTTGAAGGGTTTGTGATGGGTAGATTCATGTAGCCATAGAAGTATGTACTTCCATCATGTCTCACTGAGCACCTCCTTGTCCTAGACAACCATGGTCTCCATCGAATCATCGATCACCAGCACGAGACATGCCATGTGTAGGCGACGCTAGTGTACGAGTGAGTAAAACAATACTTTTTTTGGATGCCAAACTATAAAGGAAACACAACAAATAAATATCACAAATCATGACCCCAATGAAAAGAAAACTCACTCAAAGTACAAATAAAAGTATATAAATTAAGATTATTAGTCGTCAAGCTGAATCATCATGTACTATTGAGGGACTCTTCCCTGATTTTTCACTGAGATTATTTTAGCTGTTGGACCACTGAGGTCCTCTCAACTACTGGACCACTAAGTTCTGCTCCACTACGGGACCACTAATTTCCACTGAAGTACTAGACCACTGAGACCTGCTCGGGTACTACACCATTGTGGTTCACTCAACCACTAGACCACTGAGGAGTCTTCGGATACTGGACCACTAATTTCGGCTCCCCTAATAGACTACTAAGGTCCCCTCACCTAATGGACCAATTTGATCTTCTCTACTGCCAAACCTCCAATTCCCACTCTGATACTAGGCCACTGAGGCCCCACTCATCATATCCTTCTTGTCACAGATAGCCATAGGAATCCTAGTATCTGGAGCACTTGATTTCGGAAGAATCTAATCCTCAATCCATCAGTCATATGTCGTCTACTCGAAATCCCACATAGATTATATCCAATTTTATTTCGAATCACAATGATCCCAAAAATATATATGGTGTGCCAATCAGATGTCGTTTTTGAGTGATATTGGCATTTTAATAAATATGGGCTTGTTGTGTCCAGCCCTAGTTCGACATGGTAAGACTGTACTGAACAAACCGACATGAGGGTCCTGCTTTACTCGACCTAGTTTGGACAACTCGACCAAATCTAGTTGTGTCTAGACTGAACCACTCTAGCTGGGCCTAGTGGCCTGGCCCATTGTGCCTCACTAGAACGGGACTAATTCTGCCGCGGTTCCAGCCTTTCGGGTCATCCAACGATGTAGTGTGCATTCAATAGCCTAGTCTGACATAGAATGTCCTCTTTCTATCTAGAAAGGCCACTCAGTGGCCCAATTTCATATCGTTTTGATCCCATATAGCATGCTAATTCTCCCCCATCCCGGACCACCCAACAAACTAGTTCAATCTATTGGCATATCTTATATCGGTGGGTCGGATTGGGTATTGAAAAGGCACCACAATGGAATTTTATTGGCAAAACCATGTGGCCCCCAATCAGCACATCCCCTTACATCAACATAACCCCTACTGGTTGCAGCCTTCACCATCTCCATTTTCCACTATCGAACGCAATGGTCACCTCCATAGCCACCAGACATGTTCCCATGGTCAGTTTTTTGATTCATTTGACATTATACTTTCTTTGGACGTCATCATCTATTCCTTATACTTCTCTACTTTCACCCATCACTCTGTGGGTCTCAACTCATTTGGAATCGTCTCAGAAAAGAACTGAAATGACCTTTTGGTTCTATCGTTGAAGGGCAAAGAGAGATATGGGGGATTAAAGTTAACACCCAATCAACAAACTACACTTTGTTCGTATCAGCTAGAAATTTTTCCTGTCGGCGAGATCACAAAGAAAAATTCAATTCACCAAGATTTAATTCCCAACATAAAACCTGCAATATTATTTCTCAACACCATAAGAATAATTCACATACTGATCAACTCGTTGGTGAGATGATTTGCATTCCTCGATTAGATGAGATGTATAGGGGAAGAACAATCACTCAGATTTAATACCCTACCAGGTAAAAGGAGAATGGTTAAGGATAGTCATCTGTCATCATCTCATTATAACTTGTATCAAATACTCTCTCTAAGGGTTTCATCACAACATTAATATTTGATGTAATTCATCAATGGAGAGGATTCCTTTGTCATTATTCAGAGGTATTCTAGGGTTATTTTAAAACCCTAAATCCATTTCTAATTAACGATGGAATATGTGGAACACATTGCAGCGTTGCGATGCTGATTCATTAATGAGGTTCATTAATTGAATCAATTTCCCCTCATCTTTTTACCATAGTGATGTTGATTCACTGCATAATTATGAAGATAAAATAATAAAACAAATTTTTTGATGTTATTTTACTTTTTTTCTCCATGCCCCATAAATTACTTTTTTATCGACCCTTGTCTCTTGATGTGAGGTTATTTGTAGGATAATCCTGACACACTGACTTCAAATGGAACCCTTGGATCTTTGATCAAGGAAATAGTTTAAAATTTAAAAAAACATTCATGGATGATTATATACCTATATTTAAAAGTAGTTCAAAAATTCATTTCATCAACCCAGATTCTCAAGATCACAAGTAGTCTTAAAGAATGGTCTCAAAATTAATCCATTTAATATTCAAAAAAATACATGGAATTTCATGGGTATTACATTTCCCCCAAATTTAGGGATGTATGACCTCATATGGAAAATCATGTTCTAATAAAATTGGGATACTAAGAAAAAATCTAAGCCTCTCATTACAACTAGCCATCCTATATATTCCCTTACTACCAAATAAAACACTCAAATGTAATTAACCATCCATGAATGATCCCCTCATATAGATACTTTGTCTCAACCATGTTCTACACTAATGTCTCCCCATTTTCAATCTCCATCTCTCCATGGTCGATGACATGGTATTGGACTAGCATGTATCTCCTCTGCTTGGATAAATGGAATACAACATGCACCTTCTCTAACTATGAATGTAGTGAAATTTGTTACCCCACCTCATCAACACTACTCAAGAAGATATAAAATGCTGATGAATATCAGAGATTACTTGCCCCATTGGAAAAAATTCTATAACCCTCATCAAGGAGTGACCAGTATGAATATGTGGTCCCCATCCTCGAACTACATGGGTATCTATCGCCTATCAGCATACGACATATAAAGACTCCATGTAGTTTTCATCTTCTATTCGCAGACCTTTACCTTCTCAGTCATATCATGTACCATTTGTGGACACATTAGTGATGAGTCCCCTGAGTCTATCCAGCATAACAATGACCCGCACGGTCATCCATATAGTTCCTTGAATGGTTTCATACAAATGGTGAAGTGGTATATTTCATGTTAAGAAAACTCCAACATTAGTAGGTGGTCCTCTAGAATGTGACTGAAATCAAGATCACAATAATAAATCATGTCCTCCATGGTCTGCATGGTCCACTCTGTCGGACCATATATCTATAAGTGAAAGGTTGTGCTCTAGCACAGCTGACTCCCAAATGCATCTTGCAATCACTTCCATAATTGGGATGCAAATCATGCATCATGATCTAAGAATATCATATATGGTACTCCATGGAGTCGAACTATCTCATGCACATAAAGGTGTCCCAAGACCACTATTTATCCCTACTCTCGAATGGGTAGAAAGTGGTCCAGCATGATGATTTAGACTATTATCACGAATATGGTATTGTACCCCCTAGAACTGTGTGGTAAGACTGTCATGATATCAAGTGATATCTCATCCTACTTTTGCTCTGGTCACTTGTGGGGTTCTTTCAAACATTCTAGAACACTGTGATCAACCTACATTTGCTTCCATGTTTGGCATGACGAGACAAAATATGCCACTTCCTCCTTCATCCCCTACCTTAGATATTGATGTGGAAGGTCCAGATATATCTTTTCCACATTAGGATATATTGACAAGGGGGATATATTTAACTCCAACAACACTTCCTCCCGTAACTCTACTGGTACAACAGTGTTTCATCATAAAAGGAAGACATGCTCCCCACCTTTCAAATATTTATCTGCGCATGCCCTGTGGATATCTAGAAACTTGTGGTCTCATAGCTAGAATCTTTGAGTTGTGCCTCCCTGGATCACTGATATAGTGGGGGGGGGGAAACAATCATCAATAGAAGAAAATATATTTCCTCTCTATCCATGAAGGATATATGAAGCGAGGACAAATGTTCTCTATTATTATTCAATAAATATGAACTATATCTCTTACTGAAAGAATCAACCAACAATTTTTCATTCTCATGATTGTAGACTATCTCAAAGTCACATACCTTTAAAAACTCTATGAAATGTCACTTTCTCATAATCGGATCCATGTGAGAAAAGATACACATGATACTCTTGTGTATATATAAGAAGATTAATCATTCTCCCATAAGATAATACCTCCACATAATCATTTCATAAATAGGAGATGAAATCTCAAGATCATGAGTAACATATTCATGGTCATGCGGTCTCAATTTTTAGAGCCACAAGAAATTTATTCTTTCCCCTCCATCTGGACAAAAAATATATATTCCTAATGCTTAACAAAACACTAAATTATTGGTTTCCTCCTGTAGCTGCCTCAAGATAAGATCACACATCTTGTTCTTCCTAATTTGGTGAATTCTCATCGGGCATCTTTCATTCCACATGAACGGTTTTCCCTTATTATTTGACACCTTCATGAGTGATGAATCTTTTTAGATGTCAGGTAAATTCAACTGATAGTAACCATCCAACCCAAGGAAAATTTTCACAATGGAAATGATCTTGGGACACTCCCATGAATGAACCACCTTGATCATCACTAGATACATCAAAAAACTCCAGCCTCTGAGATGAAATGTCATAGGATGTGGGATAATAGTATCCATTACTCGCACATAAACGGATTTATATAATGAAAGTGCTCTTTGATTATGTCGAGAACCATCCTTAGGTGTATCCAGTGCTCCTCCTTAGACAATGAATACAATAAAATTTCATAATGAAGACCACTACAAACTTGTCAATGTGCAGCTAGAATATCTTATTTATGAGTTTCATAAAAACTACTTGTGAATTATTCATGCCAAAAAACAGAACTAATTACTCATATTTGTCATAGAGAAATCTGAAATCCATCATAGATATGTCTTAATTTCATACTCGAATTTTGTGAAATCCTGATCTGAGGTCTATCTTCAAGAACCATCTCACTCCCTTTCTCTTATCATAGATGTCATCAATCATCGATAGGTATAATTTCTTATTTCACAGTCACCTTTTTGATGTGTATGAAGTCTATCCCTAAGCTCAATATTCCATCATACTTATTTGAAATCAACACAAATTCTACATAAAGTAAAACATTGGTCCTTTGAAACCTCGTCCACTACAAAGTTCTCCAAGTGTACCCTCATCTCTTGGAGCACTGTGGGATCCATCTGATTGGTACCTGTAGATGTTGGTTCCATCTTTGGGTATAGATCAATGAAAATTATATATATCTGTGAGAAGTTAGTCCTTGAACAGCCTCTGCAAATACATCCTCATACATTTCACTCTTCTAGGAAACTGTGGACATGTCTCCTCTACTTCCATGAGGAACATCCTAGCCATCTAAATAGAGATTGGTTTCACCCTCTTATGTGTGAGTCTGTTTTACACCGCACCATTTTCCATCTCACTAAGAAAAGAATATAGGTTCCCATATCAACAGACACACTGAATATTGTTTCTAAAATAATTGATCTGATTTTGAACCACTGATAACCATTCCATACCCAAAATTACATAGTATAGACTCAAAACCTCTTTTAGGAGATCACAACAAAAAATCATGCCTCCATGAGTAAATTCACAGAGTCTTCGCCCATGTGTGATCGTCAAATCCCCTGGTGTATGAGTCTATAATTGTAAATATTGATCTAAAAACTCGATCAGAATATCCTAGCTATGAAAATGGTCCACGGAAAGGAAATAATGACTGAAACCTATGTTTATAAGAACTAAAGCTCTAGTGGGAAAGACAAAAATCATTCCTAATATCATCTCTGGGATGTCGGGAACAAAATCCTTGATTTCCTAAAGATGAGCCCACCCATGTCCAGCTAATCCTATATCTGCTGGTAGACCACTAGGGGTGGTGGTGGTAGTACCTTGTACATGCTCCCACATCCTATTACTTGTCCCAATCTTCTACCACATCCACCACCTCGAGTAATGCCATGTTCATGTATCAGATGCGTTCTGGATGGTCCCTTAACCATTTGTCAATCCTCTACGCTGAGATTCGGGAAATCCCAATCCATGTGCCCCAACCTGCTACAAACATACCATAATCTTCTCCTCTGATGACTCCCTCTTCTAGAGAACCTCGTACCACCAACCATGTGACCTTGGGTCAACCATTGAGTGGTACAACCTGTTTTGTCCTCGGCGTCATCTTTTGGCTACCCGCCACAGATGAATCATCCATCTATCACCATGTAGTGGCTCCCACTGTCATTGCATGCTTTACGAAGAATCTCTTTAATAATAAAGCTTTCACCATCAACTCATCCTTTATATGGATGATGAAATAAATCATCGATGCCTTGATATCATTTGGGATTCCCTAATCAAAGGTATGGTCCTTGAAGAAATGGTCATCTACCATGTCTGTAGAGTAACGATATAGGTTTTTGAACCTCATAGAGTACTCAGCCACTATAAATTTTCCCTTCTAAAGGTGAAATACCTCCTTTATGTGCACTGAAAAAAAAATTATAAGGACGAAATTCTCCAAGAAATGTAACTCGATGTTAGACCATATATGGGACATCTAATCTTTCTTCTAAATCATTAAACTCAAAAATATCAATGTATAGCCCTAATGAAGGCTCGCGGCTAGTACATCCATCAGTTCAAGTGGAATTATCACTATGCAGAAGACTTACATCAGTGCCTCCAGCCTATACATATCGACTTGAGGATCTATCTCTCAACAAAACTTGGGAGATATTTTTCTCTAGAACTATTGTAATACATTGAAACAACATGTTTCTCTAACAATAGCACTGGTAGTAACTGTTGACCAACAGGTAGTTGTATCACTGGGACACAGCCCAAAGGTACCATCTTAGGTAACAATCCATGTAACGAAGCATCAACACTCTATGGTTAATCATCATGGTCATACAATGTAATTATAACTAGTTTTATGCCTGGTGGAATCCTAAATGAGATAATATGAATCATCATTAATATATTGTACCATGTAACCTGACTTTGACTCATAATTTTTATAAGAAAAAATTCAATGGAGCATGCAACAAGTGTTTTCATGTACCCTGTCAGAATGAATAATTATGGGTCTTGGTGTATGGATACGTCGGTCGCCACACCAACACTGGACTCCTTAGTCTGAATGCCCAACATGGAACACATGACAATATTTCCCAAAAAAATTACATATTCTTATTTCATCAGGTAGAACCTATAACCCTCTGATACCTCTATGTTAGGTAACATCCGCCATGGTCCATGTCATGAATACTCCAACCCCGTGTTCAATACACCAGGGGATGGTGACTAGCACAGTGTTAGAATATCTCCAGAAAGTGAATGCTTTTACATTAAACCTATACAAAGACAATATAATAAATTTTTTTGAAATTAAACACAATGTAAACAACATCTATCACTATGAAAACTAATGAATTTATTGTACATACTAAAAGTAATAAAGGTTTCAGAATACAACCTCAAAACCACAAAAGAATGTACAATTCAATGGTCCATCCGATCGAGGCCCAAATAAGAGGGTAGGTGATGGGTATCTTTCTATAGCTTTAGAAGTATGCCCATCAATCAAATTTCAATGAGAACAAACTTGTCCTAGACCGCAAAGGCCTCTGGCAAAGTATCCATCACATGAACGAGATATGACACGTGCGGGTGATACCTGTGTGGTGGTGAGTAAAACAATACTCAGTTGCGAACCCAAACGACAATGGAGGGCCCAATATGAAAGACCAAGAACAAATTAAAAAAATAAAAAACATCTCACACCATGTATAACACAAATTATTTAATGTACAATTATTATTTGTAAAGATGAATCATCTTGAACTGATGAGGGAATCATCCCAGATAAGTCACTGAGGTTCGCTCAGCTACAAGACCAAGGACTTATGCTCCTCTTCTGGACTACTGAAGTGTTCTCTGATACTGGACAACTGAAGACTCCTCCACTATAGTTACCATAAGGTGTACTGACCTACTGGACCACATAGGCCCCATCATTTACTAGACCAAAGAGGTTCCCTCATCTAATAGACCATTAAGGTTCTCTAGGATACTAGACCATTGAGGCATGCTTGGCTAATAGACTACTGTGGCCCGCTCTGCTAATTGAAAACTAATGTTTCTTTGACTACTATACCAATGAGTTCTTCTCTTATATTGAGACACTTAGGTCTCATTCGTAATATCCTTCATGTCACAACCATCCATAGGATTCCCATTCTCCAGTGCACATGATTCAAGGAGAATCTACTCATCATGCTAAAGTTCTTATATCTACTGACATGAAAACTCACATAGAGTTCACTCAATGTACTATAACATTAAAAGATCCAAAATTACGTATATGGTGCGTCAATCATATTCCTGGTCTAATAGAATTAAGTATTTTAGTAAACAGGGGATGGTTATATCCGAGGCCGATGTGACTGGGTCTGACAGACCCGACCAACACGACCCAGGCATCCCACATGACCCAACCCTGGTCAGCCAACCTGGCATGACCAGGTTGGGTCTAGGAATACCCAATATGGATGTTCTCATTGGGTCTTGCAGCACCCACCCCAGTTTTAACGTGGGTACAACCCACTAGGTATCCCTGCAACCCAGTCCGCATTTTCTGGACCCATATGACATATTCGGACCAATTTCATTCATTTTGGGTTGTATAGTGTCCCGACATTATATATGACCCGACATTCATAGCAGGAATGTTCAAATACACACTATGTTTCCCATCAGCACAACTAATCCCATTGGCTCGGCCTGAATTCATGGGCTGGGATGGATTGATCTCGAATGTTGTGTTATAGTCTTTTTGGTACAGAGACATGGCCATATGAGGCCGGACACCTCCCATCCACATGTGGTCTAGTTTGGACCACACACCAGCCCACACAGTGGCCCAAACCAAGAGTCTCTCAAAGCAGCGCAACCCATATGCACCGCCATAACCCCAACTAGTTGCGACCCGTGCTTCCTCAACTAGTGACCGTGGAACGCCGACTCTCACCTCGGCATACCTCTAGTCCACACCAACTCTCTCTTAAGGACACTACTGCAGGAAACTGCTTGTGGTATCCTCCATGGGCCACTGAACATTCTTGGATTGACCGTTTCTTGATCCTTCATTGTTTTCGAGCTTCTTGGGGCGTCACCGTGACTGTAATTTCCTCCTCCCAAATTTTCCATTACTATGGGTGACCTTCCTCATTTGTACTCCCCCCAAAAAATATACGACATTACCTAGTGGGTCATTTGGTGAAAGAAAATGAGAGAGAGAAGGGATCACATAGAACATCCAATGAGACAACCAGCCTTTGTTCATGTGTGCCCAGAAATTTTTATGTCACTAGTATCATGAAGAAAAATTCAAATCACTATGATTAAATTCAGGATATCAACCCCAAAATACTATTTCTCAATCTCACAAAAATAATTTATTCATGTTTCAATGTGTTATTGAGTTGATCCACGTTGATCAATTAGAAAAAGAGAACATGGGAAAACAATCACTCAGATTTAAACCCCTATTAGGGAAAATGATATTGCTTGAGGATGATCATTAGTCATCCTACTTTTATCTTTAGCCCCGATTTTGTCTCCAAGGGTTTGATTTCTACTATCTAACTCATTTTCATTTTCTATTGGATACGTTTACTTCATCATTTGTGAAAGGAATTCCAGAGTTGATTCTCAAGACTTAATCGATATTCGATTAAATAAGGAAGACACATTGTGCATTTCAGAATCCCCATGCTGATTCATTAATGATGTTCCATAATGGATTCAACATATCCTCATCACTTTACATAGTGCAGATAAGTCATTGTGTAATGATGAATAGAATGTAATAAATAAGTTTTTATATTATTTTATAAAACTTTCCAATGTCCCGAAATCAATCTTTTTTGGTAAACCCATTTGGGTTGATGTTAGGCACTTCATATGTGAATCCCAACTCTCTGAGTTTAATGGTTCCCTCATATTTTGGATCTGGATATCTGTTTAAATGTTTCAGAAACCAAATCACATGATTATTTAATGAACATTAATAATAATATGAACATACATTCCAACCACCGAAGGCCTTTGAATCATGTGTCTTCTTAGAGCCTAGTCTCGAAATAATCCCATTTAAATTACAAAAAAAAATTATATTGAATATTCATAGTTTTAAATGGTGCTAATTTATATATATTATTAAATTTAATATTATTTTTACACTCGCAATTATATATACAAAAAATGAAAATAAATTTATAAAATAAGGAATGTATGTCATCTAGGATCTGAAAAAAAATTATGAATTAAATTAGGAATATTAAAATAATATTATGAGGGATTTAAAATGGGACATGAAGTTAAAATTAATGAAATGATTCATATATTTTAATCTATAGTAAATAGACAGAGTGATTTCATATAATTCTTAGGAAATTATATTTTAGGTGAAGGATTTTTATGATATTTAATTAATAAATGTAATTCTAATAAGTTACCATTTTGTTAATGTTAAAATCAATGAATTTACTTTATTTGATATTTTTTTCACTAATGAAATATGATATTGAATCGAAAAATGATGAATAATATGAATATATTAAATAAATTCTTTAATTAAAATAGTAAAATAATTTTAGAATGATCTATTTTTATTATAAATTTAAAATTAGTTAGAGAAACTATATTTATAAGATACTAATGGATGAAAAAAGAATGTATATTCAGGAAGGAACATAAATAATTTCCCTCAAAACAATGGAACAAAAAATTTAATGATTATTATGAAGTAATCTATTATTATTTTAGAGAAACTAGGAACATTTATCTTAACTACCCATAACTCAAGATTGATATGAACATGGGATATCGATAATAACATTATGGAAGAAAATAAATGATATATAGAGTAACTATCTATATTTAGATTCAAGGGATGAATATATGGTTATAAATGTATAAAAAATCATTAGTTTATTAATTATACAAATACGGTAAGGAAATATGACTTCCCAACCTCTTCTAAAGATATATTTTCTGTGGTTTATTTGTATGCGGAGATTTATATAATGAATCATATTTTTATCAAAATTCAATGTTTATTGAAAATTTTAGAAGAGTTAATATATGGATGGTTCTTATAAATTTAAAAAATATAAAATTATTCCGTAATTATAAATTATATATTATATGTAAAAATATAGTATTTTTAGTATGAAAATATATGAAATAATGAGTTTTAGTTCACATATGAAAAATATCAAATAATTACATTTGATTCTATTTTGGAGAAATATATAAGGCTTCGAAATGAATTCAAATTGTTATAAATAGATCATTATTAATTTTTTAAAAAATTTGAAATATTTTTAAGTTGATAGTAATGAAATTTTTTGATAAATCAAATATAATTCTTCTTTTATTATAATCTATCACACAAAATGAAGGTTTTTTTATTATTTAAATGATAAATTCAAAATGATTCAACTGTTTCATGCTTTATATGTTATATAAATAAAAATATCAAATGAATGTTTATTGATATTTCCACAATATCATGGAAAAAGTAAGGATTTTATCACAAAATCAGTATCCTCTATGTTAATTATAAACTAATTCATTAAATCACTTTGGGTTCATATGATTTATTTTATTAAACCCAATAAGTCCCAGATTTATATCCATTCGAAATATTTCATAAATAATAATCTGTAGTATTATTTTATTGGAATAATTTTAAAGAAAACGGGCTATATATAGTGTATTTTCTTGAAATCATTATTTTTATATTTCAAACTTTGTAATATCAATTATTTTAAAATTTGTTATTTGTTAATATTTTGCCTCATAATGATTGGGTTTTTTTAATTTATGTTTGTAACATAATATTTTCAACAGTTTGGAAGTGTTCTATCTAAATGATTTGAATTAGGAAAATAAATATATATTCAATTAATTTTTAAAGTTTCAGAAAAAAAAAATGATTCATTCATGTTTTATTCAGTGTAGTAAACATTTGATTACTTCAACTATAGCATTCATACTAATTTGTTCAAATGAAAACTACTAGTATTTGAGGTAATATTTGTTTATTTAATTTAATTTATAAATATATTATAATTAATTAGAATTATATTCTTACAAATAAATACTATAGTTGATTATATTTATTCTATATTTCAATTCGTTTCAATATTAAAAGAGTTATGTAATTTTATAAATTATTACTAACAAAGGGTGTGTGTCTTCAAATATCTAATTTGGAAAATTCATTGATGTTAATGGTTATAATCAAAATATTTCTTCCATGAGATATCCCCAAATAAAATTTCTTGATATATAAAAGAAGTACATTATAGGAAATGCCTTTGAAAATGTTAATAGTGTTCCCTTTTAAAAAATATGTTTTGGGGGAATTTCATAACTAATATTTTCATGTTTTTAATAAAATTTTACAAAGGATATTTTTAAATAATAAATCAATTGATATTATGAAATTAATTAAGACTAATATTTTTCTATTTTCAATCATTCAAATACAAAGATATAATTTATAATACCAAATATTTACAATACAAACTATAATCAAAAGTTGATAATGTTATTATTCAATTTTTTTATTAAATAATTGTACATAGTGCTTATAAAGAATAAAATTAGTATATAAAGAAACTATCAATTAAATGTTATGAAAATAATTTCATCGAATGAAAATATGAATTTGAGGCGGTTGAGGAAGCCTTTAGATATATCAACATTGGTGGAAATTAAAAATTATAATTGGATATATTTATAAATAGGGAAAATGATTCTCATTAAATAAAATTACAATTATATAATAAAATTACATTGGAAATAATAATTGGGGATATTAATGATGGTGTTGAAATAAAACAATCCTCAGGGAATGTTTATTCCTATCAAGCTTGTATTTTTGATTTTTTTTGCATCGTGATATTGATGAATCATATTCTAATTAATACTAAATTGATGAAACTCATGAAGAAATAAATAAATTTAATATGAATAATGATATAATATTAGTTAGTGACCACAATGATCGAAATATTAAATGAACCAATTAGATATTTGAAATAATTTTATATTTTTATAGTAAAAAATTGAAAACAACACAAGGTTTGGGGATCATAGTTATAATCTAGAAGAAGGAATTTACATTGAAGAATAATTTACCATAGTCACACAATTTGAATACATAATTATTATTGTTTCATAAATATGTCATTTTGGATTTAATTTCTTTTTAAATGGGATTCATATTTACATTTTTTATGTATATTTTTATGAAAATGTTATGTAATATAGCCTCCTATTATTGACAATAAGACTAAATATAACCATCTTTTGAATCTACCAAAAGACATTTTTGGTATAATTAATTGAATCATGCATACAATGATAGGTTGTATTTATTTCCTATAAATAACAGTCTTTATATGGTAAATGTTGATTTAAATATGTTCCACAAAATAACATCAAAATAAATGTTCACAATCTAGATATATATCCATTTTCATATATTAATATATTAATGTGTTTTAAATTGTATTAAATATTCAATTTAAATGGAATAATAATTTTAATTGAGATTTATTGGTGAAAAAAAATAACATTTTGGGTTTAAAAATATTCATGTGAAATATTTTATCTTTATCTATCAATATAAATATTTAAATATTAGGTTAAGTGGTTCGTACATGATTGATTAAAAATATCCCTCATAAAAATATGTATCCCATGTATGTGATATTATACCGATGAAATAATTTTTTAGGTAATAATAAATTTAGTGGAATGAATGATAGATTTCATTATTTTAGAGAATATGGACACAATGTTTGGTTTTTAGTATGTATATGTGTTTGATTTAACACAAATATTGTGTATAGTCATTTAATACTATTAAAAATAGTATTCATGTATGTTCAAGGATCCATTAATCTTATTTATACATTTTCTATTTGAGTTTAAAAGTTTGGAAAATTCCAATTTTTTTGGTTGAAAATTGGTTGAAAAGGAACAACATCTATATGTTAGTTTCATGTTAAATTGATATTTTCTTGGTGTTAAAAGAAATAAAATTTATTTTAATTATCAAATATTGAAAATCATAATTTTTCTGCGATAAATGTATGGAATTATTATAATTGGTATATAACTAGTAGTTATTGTAGAACACTATGGGTGGTTACACCACTATTTCATGGATCATAGCACCGTCCACTTTAGAAGCAATTTATATATGAAGCCTAAGGGTGTAGAGCCATGTTTCTAAAAAATTTTAAATTATAGATTTACCATGGATTTAATGCATTCATTTTCCTTGATAATAAATATAGAAATATGATTATTTTATAGCCAGATATTACATTTTTTTAGATTAATATTCATTTCATTACAGAATGATCCAAAGAAGAATCAACCAGGTGTAGTGTTTTTTTAAATTTGGACACATAGAGAAATGTTTCATAAGTTGACTACATTATCTCCCAATATTTTAATAATAAATATATCCCCACATATACATATCATACATTCTTCAATTCTTTATAACCTATGTTATGGAAACATTTGAAAGGGTGAGATTATATGCTCAGTAATGGTAAAAAATGGAGATATCTATAAATCATGAACAAAAGGACATGAGAGAACGAGAATTAAATTTGAAATCCAAACACTAAAAATAATATATGAAAATATTAAGTCATTCATAAATCATAGGTGTTCATAATACATTAATCAAAATTTAATAAATGAACAAAACCCATGAGTGTATAACAAACCCATAAGACATAAATGTCTATAACACACATATATATTAAAAATAATTTCCATAATAATCTTGGATCATGAAAAAAACTATTATGGTGTAATTTTTACTCCACCTAAATCCTATTATTATTAATTGATTACTATATAAACTATTAATGTGGGAAATTTTTTGTTACTAAATTGGATTAACTCCCGATTCTTTTCGTATTTATCTCATGAGGTATCCATATATACCTAATGAATTATAGATATAAAAAATTAAAATCCAACCCATCACTTTAATAAATTCATAAATATTTATGTCACAATATCATATAACATTCATCATATCAAAAATTATGAATAAGAAATAGGTTTTATAAAAATATCATCACGCCATAACCCATGGAGAAGGAATAGGTTTCAGTAATGTATTTAAATCATTATCATAAACCAAATAATGAATGTATAAGGATGATATCACTAGATCATATCCCCAAAATAAAAAATTTATATTCATTTCTTACTATCATTAATGATTAAAAATACAATTTAAAGATAATAAAAAAATATCTATGAAAATATTCTCATCAAATTAAAATAAAATATTAAAAATAAAATATTCCCATTTATTATAGTAAAAACTTTCTTCGAAAATATTATTGGATTCATTTAATGTTACATTTAAATAAATTAGTTTTAATTATGATGTAATATTATTTTCATATCATACATGTTAAAATAAATATTCCTTTGATATTTTTTGTTAAAGATAAAAAGACCATCATGTGTCAATTGAATAAAGATTCCTAATTAAAATTAAAATAAATAGGAATACCATGGAAATAGTAAAGTTAAAAATCAATTTTTTAATATTAAAAATCTTCATTGAAACATTAATAATAATAATAATAATAATTATAATGAAATTTTTTCAGAATAGAGAAAAAAAATTTTCCTTAAAAATTTATTTATGTATCATTATTCCATAAAGAGAGAAAAAAACATATACTATCCATAAATTACTATGGGAGAAACAAATTGATGATGTACTTCATAGATAAATAATAAGATTTCATAATCATATTTTTGTAGTTAATAGTCCCATTAAATAGTGAGATTGTAATATAAACCCCTTAATCACATTTGAGTCATTAAAATAAGAACCTCACGAAAGTGATAACCATATATGGGACTGAATATCCATATAATTTTCACAATAATAATGATTAATTAAATTCATGGTTAGAATAATCACCGCATAAAATAAACTAGTGGGGAATATTTCAGGTGTCTATGTTAAGATAATGTTAGGAAAAAATCATTTACCTCATCTTAGGCATCCTTCAATCATGTTTGACCATCCTTTATAATAGATATAATTTTGTTATAAAATATATTCTATAACAATATGTTTATATATATTCTAATATAATATTTTCTAATCACCATTTACAATCCTATATTAACAATTCATTATTAAAATAACATATCCAGATAATATTCACTTTTATTTTCAAATATTATTCAGTTATTTTGTTTTTTTGTTATATAATTATATAAAATCCATCATATAAATAATTTCCTCAATTATATATATTTAATATATATTTATTATAAAAATATGTACATACATCAAAAAAATTGAGATATAAAAATAAATGAAGTTGTTCACGGAGATTGTAGGTCCTACAAAAATTTGAATGTTGTTTTCATTTTTAATCTTATGAACAGAAGAAAGGTAAATAATAATTAAAATTGTTATAATAACTGTAAAATTATATAAATCATATATATTTATTAAATATATATTTATTATCTTTATTTTTTATAAAAACTGAAAAAACATTTCACATCACATCATGGTGTTGGTAGATAAAAAATATTCATGTTTAATATTTTCATTTTCCATCACATAACAATCTAAAAAGGTAGAAGATATATTATAATTAATGAATAATTATTATTAAAAATTAATATATATATATATATATGTGTGTGTGTGTATAATTTTAATCATTTTTTATATCGAGCCTTGACAGATGGTGATTGGAAAATAATGTCATCGGTCCATGAGGCGACAATCTGCATACAAAAAATAAAAAGTTTTTTTGCAATTTAATGGAACCGAAAATGGATATAGGTTATGAAATTAAAATAATAATATCTCATAATATTTTATGAAACTATGTTTATATAAAACAATTTTTTAATATAATTTTATGGTGGTAGACATGCAAATAAAATGTAAACATTCCATTAAGAAGGTTGTGAATTTATCAGACAACCTCCTTAGGTTATCATAAAAATCCTTCTATAGAGTATTTACTAATAAAATATTCCATTAATATGTATGTTGGTATTTAATGAAGGTGTATGGGTCTTTATTAAAGAAAAATAATTGTTTTTATTTGTGGATATGAGTGTAGAGAAGTTTTGCTTTTATATGTAGTGGAGGGAATGCACATGAAAATATCCAAAAAAGAATACAATATGATAAACTCATTCTCAAGAAAAATGATTTCAAGTGGAAAATATATTATAATTTCATATAGTATAATGTTAAAATATAGAAAAAAATAATATTTATACAACTTTAAATAGATAATATACACTTACTATTTTTTTAACATCTTTGTAAACCTGTTTTATCATTAACAATGGTAATTAAATTTTAATGTTATTATAATTTATTAGAATAAAAAATAAATTCTTACCTTATTATATATTATAAATTATTTTGTTGAAAAATAGTTAATCCAATATATAAAACTGAAATAAAATAAGTTAATCATTTATTCTAAAATTATACATTCAAGAAGAAAGAAAAAATTTCTTCCAAATCAAAAGTATTCATAATTATGTTATAGTTTTAAATAAAAAAAATAAATCTATTAAAATTATATAAATTTCGATTAATGATATTATAATTTATCAAATAATACTTTTAATCCATTTTAAAATAATATTTAACTGTCTAAATCCTTGAAATTCACAAGTTTCTTTTTATAAAAATACTATTTTTCAACATTAAATGAAGAAGTAATAGCTTTATAAAATTCTAAAAAATCCACCGTAATGTAATTTTGAAATTTTTATTTCATAAATTATGTTAATTTTGTAAAAAAAAATTAATTTTAAAAAAATATTCACTTTAAAAATAGTAATAAAAATGCACGAAAAATGATTATTGTAAAATATAGTTTATAATATTTAAACTCCATTTATTTTTATCTCATTCCCAGAAAAAAAATTTTATTAATGGAAAAAAATTGAATTGAATATATAATATATAAATATCAAAAATATTATCAATGTATGACTAATTTAATTTATTATAATAAAAACACTTTTTATGAACAAAAAAATTAGAAAATATTTCTTTAACTGTAATTTTTTTATTTTCATTTCTATTAAGTTTGTATGAAAGGAATATATTTTCATAAAATTTTAAACAATAATAATTTCATAATTTTTTACACTTATTCATAACGTCTAATTTAATATCACCGTTATAATGGAATACTATATTATGGTTCATTAAAACTCATTTTTTCGTGGAACACATGTTATCATGGTAATTTAATTTATTTTATAAAATATTTTACAAATTATCATGGTATTTCATTCTACACTCCCCCCTCCCAATTGATTTTTTCCTTAAAAATATTTTATTATGATTTAAAAAATTGGGATACATTTTTACATATCATATCCTCCTGATCTCATATTGCATCCTCAAATTGGTGATTTCACCAGAAAACATTGATGATTTGAAAATAATGTTTTATAACAAAATCTCTATAAAATAAATAATTTCTACTATTTATTTATTATATGATATATAATTATCTTGCTATACAACCTATTATTTTAGAACATGTGAATGATGGGGTTTTTATTTCCCCATTAATGATACAGGGAAAAAATTATGGACTTTGGAGAGGTTTAGTGGATCCCCCAAGAAATAAGAAAATGTATTTGCTAGATCAATAATATCAAGAGTTACAATATATATAAGGATAATTGTTATTTTTATTTTCAAAATATCATAAAATTTTTCAATTAATAAATTCGTTGAAAATAATTTAGACCAACTTCAAATTCCATATCACATCGATTAATTTCGGAATCGTTTATCTTTTGACTCTTGCCTTACTAGATGTTCTATTGAATAGATATGAAATTCTCTACTATTTCAATGGATATCTAATGTCCAAATAGATTTATTCTCCAATTTCATATCAACAATATATAGTTGTAGACTTTTTTCAAAGAGGGATTAATAAGGATCCATATTAATTCTAAAATTGAAGTTGTTTTTAAATAAAACTAATTAAAAAAAAGTTGTTGATTGAAACCATGTTTGAAATCCATAAAAAAAAATCAACATATCCTAAAGAGTGTCATGGTTATCTCATAAAGACCATCTATTATATGATTATACATAGTGATGAAACTGAACTATATATCAATGGATTACTACTTAATTCTCCATAACATCAATATAAACCTCAAATCCTGATCAGATACAATAAAATTATGTTAATCCACATAGCATTCCCACATATTTAATGTATATAAACTGAATATATTTCAAATATAATTCATCTATGATGGAAATTATGTGTACTAAATTCCTAAATTGATTTAATACTTACCATATAACATTAGGTAAATTATATTATTTAGGAATTAATATGACAAAATACAAGGTGATGTTGTCCCATTACCATTTGGGTATAAGTAATGGTTATAACAGACCCTTAAAAGTAGTTCTACACTCCCCAACAAGCTGAAAAACCAATAATTTGGATTCAAACATAGCAATATCATACACCATATTGTCCTACCTGAAATATTCTTTAGGATATATATATAATACAATATATCAGGAAAAAATAAGTAAGAATGAACAATGATCCTCAACAAACAGCTCCATTAAATTTGTCATGGATATAAAACATTCAAATTACATAAACTATATCATTTTGTTATAATTAAGGTTAAACTCATAAACACTTCTCACTTTCTTCCAAATTTCAACATGTTCCTTCTTTTCAAAATTAATCTTCACTTCAGTAGATGGTTGATTAATCACTTAATGATGATATGATTTCTCAATTTCCTTCTATATATCATGATCCATCATTCTAATAGACATTAATATTGGTTTTTTTATGATTATAATCAAATATAATCTATCATAATCCATTTTACCCGAAGCATTTTCTACATTGTTTAATTTCTTAGTGGCCAATGTATTTAGAAGTTATAACTTTTAATTTGTTCCAACCATCGTTTATCGATTATATTCATCTAATTCTTTGTAAATACATACATTAATGTTTTATGATTAGTATATACATGACACTATTAAATATAATAATAATTACTTCATATCATTATTGAAAAATTATATAATATTAATATAAATAATTAGTTTTGTAATTCTTCCATCAAAGATCAATTTTAATTAGTTTTAAGCCATCTTTGTATCATTTTTCCTAAAAATTATCCCAAAACATTTGATTATACATCAATATATATTTCAAGTCATTCATTAAAGTATGGTTATGTAAGAATATCTATGTTGACTGACCCTTTAGTTATTACCTTGTACTTTTCATACTTTTCATTTTGCTAATGTTACTTGCCTTTCTTTGGAGTTAACAAATTGATTTGATTATATAGTTGTGAAAAATTATAAATGAAGCATCAATAATATATATTCAAACCAAGAAATCAATAAATCTCATTTGTAGTGATTAGTTTTTTTCTATAATCACTTACTTCATTCATTGATGAATCTATGTATATACCATCCCTTGAGATTATATGTCAAAAGATGTAAATGTTTAGAGCCAAAACATAAATATAGTTAATTTTTCATAAAAAACATCTTTCCACGTGCTCTTTAGTATAATTATAAATTGAACATTATGATAATCCATTCTCATTGAATATAAAAGAATATTATATATAGAATCTATGAAAAGACGATCAAGGTAATATACAAAGTCATTGTTCATTCAAACAATAATTATAGTAGGTTAAATAATAAGAAAAAATGGAATCACTATGTATTCATTCTATCTATACCATGAATGGAAGGTGTTAATGGGTATATCCCCATTCATAGACCTTACATGATGGCTTCTTGAAAAAAAATAATTCTTGTAAGCGTATTGGCCTCTATGATGATGAGGAAAAGTGGTCATAAATACTATGTAAATGATAATTTCTCTTTTTTTCCTCTTATTAAATTCTTTTTAATTAATTAAGAGTATCATTGAACCATATTTATTCTTGAAGAAATGAATATTTCAATCGTAAGGTGACACGCCTGAATAAATAAACCCCCTATCAAGATTAATTTATGCTATCTTCATTAATTATATACAATAAATCAATTATATTTTACATATATTCTTTGAAATAATAATATCACAATTTATGGTTCCTATTGAATACTCTAATTCATGATTGAATAATAAAAATATTCAAATATTCATGTAAAACATCACTAAAATAAAACACAACAATCATATTATTGATTTAGTGTTTCATGTTGAAATTCTTTCCTAGAAACAATTTAATTTATGTCGAATACATGAGTATTTGAGAAATTTAATATTAAAAAAACACCTCATTACATATAGTTCATAATGATTAATTGATTTAATACATATTAAAATTGATAATGTTATATATGTTACCAACTGTGATGAGAATCATGATGATCTGTCAAATAATTCATGAATATAGATCTATGGTTTTGAAAATTATTATGATATATGAGGTATTATTTCCACTATTTGTTTTTCAAACTCCTAATTTGATAAGGATTTATCTCATGATGTTTTCACATACTGTCTCTAATATAGTATATTATAGAAAAAGTCCCACCAATAGGAATTATCCATGTTTGGGTCTCATCCTATATTTTTATCAACGAGCATGTGGAATGGATGTTATACTTTAATATTGTCACTAATGAAAGAAAAGGCTCATTTACATAGACTTGTAGGACAAAATATTCATGTCATTTATTTTAGAGAAGAAGGGTATGATAGGTGAATCATGAATTAATTGTTAATAATGGATAACATGAGGAATGATATTTCCATACAAAATTTAAGATATCTAATATCTCCAAACCTTGATTATAATCAAACTACCATAATAAATTTCATGTCTACAGTATAATGAAGTGTTTCTTTCAAAGAGGCAATGAAATATGTATCGAGCATATATATTGATGAAACATATCTGAGTCCTACTTTATAAGATATTGAGACAGATGGATTATATTATACATAGAGTGTTCATCTTTTTTTATCGACATTGCAACATTAATTTAAATCCCTTCAGTTCGATAATACTTTTTTGATTTGTAATTTTGTAATTTATGATATCATATCTAATGCAAATGATAAATAATCAAAGAGGGACACACATGAATTGTTTCTACTAATCTCAATTGATTTTATTTTAAATTAATTGTTAAAATAAATATTCTTCCAAATACGGAGGAATAATTATATTCATGTTTTTATAGATCAGAAGTATTTATTCTTAAATGAAAATTTTAATTAGTTATAAATTTAGATAATCCAAAAATTATAAGTAGTGTAATTGGTCCAATAAAACATTTAGTGATATATATTAATTTACAAGATGGTAAAATATTAATTTTTATTGTGCATGTTAGAAATTATTCCACAAAATATTACTAGTATTACTGTAATTATTCTTATTATTATTATTACTATGTGGAATTGGGTCTAATAAATATTGTATTATTGATTATGGTCTAGTATATAATTAAATAATATATTAAACTAAGGCCAAGTTCTATAAATATATTACAAGGCCTATCGTGCAGGGTTAATAAAAAAATTAGAATTAAGAATTGTTCCACGAAACAGACATCTCACTCAAATTTCTCTACCCACATAATATTAAGATTGAAAAACATTACATAAATCACGAATCATGTTATTGTGATTATGAAATACAAAAAATGATGGTTGATTCCTAAATATAGAATGTATAAACATATTTTCTTCATTGGAAGATCAAATGAACACATTTACATCATCGTAAGATCGATTATACACATGAATCATTATATTACAAAGAAGGTAATATGAAAAAATGGTCTTTTTTAAGGTGAAAATTATCATATAAGAAGTCAACCAGGGATGAATTAATTTATTTTTTCATATGATAATAATTTAATTCTAAATATGTCATGAAAAATCCACTATTGGATTTTCCGAATCTCTATATTAAAAGACATTTTAATATAACACCCTCTACAAGTGTTTCTGATTCATCAAAAATTGTAATTGTATATCACGGTGATCACATTTAGTATTTATAATATTTTGTTTTATTGAAGATATAGACACACAATAGTGGTTATATTTTACTTCCAATAATTATTAGTTATTTAATATGAATTTTTAAGTTAATTTTTATTTGAAATTATAATTTCATCATTCAATATTATCAATTCAAAATATATATGAAAAAATGATGGTTAACTAGATATTCCATCCTGAATTTTCATGGAATCCTGGAAGATACAACGGGAGTACAAATTTTTTAGCCGGATAACAAATCATGTACCACTGTGCACAACACCTGGCCATGTCGTGGGACACACAACAGGTCGATGTTGAATTTTTTTCACACCCTGTTTATAATAGACCAGCCTGTCACATGAAATGTATGGTTTATAATGTTTATTTTATGTACAGTACATATTTTCTACATAGTTTAGTAGATAAATTCACAAAAACAACATGGTCAAAGACACAATGAATACTACATGAGATGCACAGTCTAGAGAAATATTGAAGTACACTATATGTAAACAGCATAAACTAATTCTAATTCATTAGTTATAAAGCAAAAAATACCATTAAAATTTCACAAATTGTTTTTTAGACATAACGAATTTGAGAGACATTGAATTTAGCTGTATATTCCACGTCTTGTAGTCCAATGTCTAATGAACATGTTCAGTTTTTCGTAGGGTTTCATGGACACACAAAAAATTGGACGAACAACATGTAGCTAGTTTTTAGATATTATTTAGTACTTTCAAATAAAATTTTGAATCCCCAAGTATGTACCCTAGATTGAAAATATTGTAGTTAGATAGTACTTGTATTGTAGACTACCATTGAAGGAAAAAAAATTAAAATTATGTTAAATTTCTAATTTAATATTACAACATTATTATATTTCATTCCACCAATTATGTTTGACTATTTAAAAATGGAATATATAATTTTAAATAATCAGTTAAAGCTATGTAGTATTATATACTTAGTGGATCATTAATATATTTTCCATGACAGAATTTAGGATTGGTATGTCCAAGATAAACCATATTTTCATTTATGATGAGAGGAAATATATATATTTATTTTTTTAGTCTTAAATATTTTTCTTTATTATATACAAAAAATAATAAATTAATGTCAAGTAGTTTTAATTTTTCATATAAATTATATGTATGACTTTTCATGAGCGTGAACAAGTCCTATGAATATATATTTTAATATAATTCACATTCATCCATGGGTATTAAATTTTTTAATATTATTTTATATTTAATGTCATTCCAGTCATCCATCACCCCATTATTATGTCATAAATATATATCCATTATTATTTATATTATTACCCTTAACGATTGCTTATATTCCCCCCACAAGGGTGTGAGTTATAAATACATGAAATTTTTAGAGTGTCCCAGTGTATGTAGAGTATGTTCAAGATGAAACCATAATGATGGAAACCAAGGTGATGCACATGTGCATAGGTGGAATGATGTAACTCGTGTGTAGACTGGAAGAAGGAGTTATTTCCAAAGGTTATAGGTTTATATATAATCTTCTCAATAAACTAACTATTAAAAAATATAATGATCATGTAATTTATTTATTTATATATTTATTTCTACTATTTAATTTATTATTTGTGTAATCCCACGATCACATAAATAAATGAATTAATGTGAAAAGAGATAATTTAAATAAATAGATTGTGTGTAAATATTTTGTCAAAAATGTTAGTTTATTTTGTACAATCCACCTAATATTAAAAATACATGTTAATGATAAAAATGATAATATTTTTGCAAAAAAAATAAAATACCTCAACTAAATTTTATTACATACATTGCCTTCCAATATATGATTACGAATGAAATCATAAACAAGAAGTGGATGACCAACCAATATTTGGAAACAAACCTATAACATGGAGTTCTTATTGAGATTATTAGATGACATAACCATAATACATCAAGATAAGTAACTCATGCATGACATTATATAAAGGGAAGGCTAGTATTAATGAAACCATGTCAATATTTCAATAATGGGGAGTCCACTCAATGGATAACTGAGATTCAATCCAAAAATTAGAAAACACATTCCTACCTAAATGCATTTAAATATCATTACCAACCCTTATTTGGTTAATACTAATGAGAATAAGCATCCTTTCCTTTAGTGTCTCCCGGAAACTAGAAATTTCAAGTTCAATGGTGACGGCTATTGGGACTAGATTAAAAAATAGATTGAATTAATAATTTTAATATAATTATTTCTAACATACATTGTTGTCAAATAATGTACTAAGGATATTATATTTTTAATATTTAGTTATTTGAGTGATCATCTTCAATACTACCCCTCTAATCTATACTTGAGATATATAATCTCTTCACTGATAATAAATTGTTGTAGTGAATCAGATGACTTCAGGTTGAGGTATTCTATTAAAAGAAATCATACCATCTTGAATCCTCAATTCCCGATCATCCTACCACTGATATGGGTGATGATGGATTCCTTTTATAAAGATACCATATGAACAACATATATAGAGTTAAATGTTTGATGATATCGTCTATTTCTAGTTGACCAATTATGTCTAAAAAACATGGATGATTATAACATTATTGATCATATATGTTGTAAACCAATATTATTATTGTATAAATACCATAGTGAGTATTTATTTTTAATGTTAATTGTAATATGAAAAACATATGTATGTATCTTCCAGATCTTCTCATGCTTCATAATCTTGTAAAGAAGTAAGAAAAGCAAATAAAATTCATCATTACGTATAGTGAATTAAGCGAAATCCCAATATAATAGATATAATAAAATACCTTCATAATTCCCCACTATAAAGATAAATATCACGGGGTAAACATGGGAGTAGTATTATTTTTATTCGTGTGGCATGAAGGGTCACTTGAAAAAAAATACACATAAACAACAAATTAATTCTTCTTGTGTGAGTTTTATCATGGAGAATTTATCTATTTCTTTAAATTGGATATTAGATATATCATTTGGTTTTCAAGTATAAGATAAATTATATTAATAAAAATATATTGAACTATTGACCAAGTATAGGTATAATTACAAACTTTAGATGGATCTTAACAAACTATTGTGTCCATTGGGGACTACCACCTCAAATTTCAGTTGTCAATGGTCATTGATTTGATGTTTTTATTTTATTTTTTGACATATTTAAATCAATAAATTATTTATTTATCAATACAATATAAAGATATATTCCCTTTCATGTTTATGAATAAATGATACCTCTTTTATAATGATATCATTTTTAATTTTAAGGCACATTAAAATAGTTGTTTTTTGTTTTGGAGTATACAAAAAATGAAACAAAATATGATAATGAAACCACATCACATTACATATATCAAGCCCAAATTTGGAATCACTAGCATGTTCTTGTAGAAAAATAATTTCAACAAATTAAATATATATATAAATATATATATATATATATATATGTATTTTTAGATTCTATTGAACTAAAACAACAAAGAATAAATCATTCTAGTTTACAAGAAATTTTGACCAAATCCCCATTTAGTAGATAAGTTGAACGATTCTTGGAGCATATTGAATTATTTTATATAAATGTTTATATACTATATATTATTTAATAAAGGGTTTTTAATCACATATTATTACATTAACTACAGATTTTAAGAGATCTGTATATGTCTACATGGCATGGTATATGTTAGATTCCATTAAGAGATTCATCAAATACAATAATGATGTTTTTAACCAGTATGGTAAAATGGTATCCCATAACTATAATATATTAGGAAGAAAATTATGAGGTCATAATTACATTTGTGCTATTGGAATTTATTTTTCAAGGTTATTTTAGGTAACAAAATGACACCTCAATGAAAAATGTGTACCATAATAGTTTACTCTTAATAAAACAATGGGATATTACATATATGAACAATTATAAAAAAAGTAATAGTAGAAAGATTTACTATATTCCTTGAGTTGTTGAACATATCTTAATGAGATAATGGATGTGAGATATTATTTGATGATGTTGAGGCAGAAGTTACACAAGAGTTCGTAGGAGAAAAATTTCTATAATGGCCAATGGAATATGAATGTGTTCCAAAGACACTATTTCGATATAAGACTAATAGAGATGGTAAGAAACAAAAAAATTATAGTCACTAAGAATAGTGAATGGTCATTTTTTATAAATAAGATCATTTAACCAACAAGGAAGCACTATATGGCACAATAGTTTCAAAGTGGAATGTTGTCATGGATTATGAAACAGATTCCTTGTAAGAAAACCATGTTTAAATCTTTGTAGACACTCCAATTGATGTAAATACCAATTTTTATAAATTTATATTCAAAAATTAATTGACATGAATGGTAAATTTGTTCCCTATATGATATCAATGGTAGTAAAAAGACTTAAATAGAATAAATGCACATATTATTTTGAATCATTTTCACTAGTTTAAATATTAAATTTTTTTAAAAATTAACTTGATACTAATTTTCCCATTAAATTTATATTTTTTAAAATAATTTTCAAAAGAAATATCTATAATGGGAACATTAAATAATATCAGAATGTGAAAAACCTACATGATTGAGAGACTAAAGTATTCCAACTTTATTTTGAAACCAAAAAAACACCTTTTATAGATTAGGTCAACCATCAATTCTATAAAAAATTTGATTTGATGAGTAAATAATTGAATCTGGATTCATAAAGAACTTATTTGGAAATATTTTTCAATAAATGGATCAGTGTGAGAGTGGTCATTTTATTTTTCATAGATGTAAATGATATATTAATTATTTAAAAGGAAATAACAATCATAGATGTCAACTATATATAAATTATTTAAAAGGAAATAACAATCATAATAATTTAATTCTAAATATGTCATGAAAAATCCACTATTGGATTTTCTGAATCTCTATGTTAAAAGACATTTTAATATAACACCCTCTACAAGTGTTTCTGCTTCATCAAAAACCGTAATTGTATATCATAGTGATCACATTTACTATTTATAATTTTTTGTTTTATTGAAGATATAGACACACAATAGTGGTTATATTTTACTTCAAATAATTATTTGTTATTTAATATGAATTTTTAAATTAATTTTTATTTGAAATTATAATTTCATCATTCAATATTATCAATTAAAAATGTATATGAAAAAATGATGGTTAACTGGAGATTCCATCCTGAATTTTCATGGAATCCTAGAAGATACAATGGGAGTAAACATTTTTTCACCGGATAACAAACCATGTACCACTGTGCACAACACCTGGCCATGTCGCGGGACAAACAACATGTTGATGATGAATTTATTTCACACCCTGTGTATAATAGACCAGCCTGACACATGAAATGTATGGTTTATAATGTTTATGTAGTATACACTACATATTTTCTACATAGTTTAGTAGATAAATTCACAAAAACAATGTGGTCAAATACACAATGAATACTACATGAGATGCATAGCCTAAAGAAATATTGAAGTACACGATTTGTAAACAGCATAAACAAATTCTAATTCATTAGTTATAAAGTAAAAAATACCATTAAAATTTCACAAATTCTTTTTTAGACATAATGAATTTGAGATACATTGAATTTAGCTGTATATTCCACGTCTTGTAGTCCAATGTCTAATGAACATGTTCAGTTTTTCGTAGGGTTTCATAGACACACAAAAAATAGGACGAACAACATGTAGCTAGTTTTTAGATATTATTTAGTACTTTCCAATAATATTTCAAATCCCCAAGTATGTACCCTAGATTGAAAATATTGTAGTTTGATAGTACTTGTATTGTAGACTGCCATTGAAGGAAAAAAAATTAAAATTACATTAAATTTCTAATTTTAGTATTACAACATTATTATATTTCATTCCACCAATTATTTTGACTATTTAAAAATGGAATATATAATTTAAAATAATCAGTTAAAGTTATGTAGTATTATATACTTAGTAGATCTTTAATATATTTTCCATGACATAATTTAGGATTGGTATGTCCAAGATAGACCATATTATCATTTATGATGAGAGGAAATTTATTTATTTATTTTTTTGTGCTTAAATATTTTTCTTTATTATATAAAAATAATAATAAAATAATATCAAGTAGTTTTAATTTTTCATATAAATTAAATGTATGACTTTTCATGAGCGTGAACAAGTCCTATGAATATATATTTTAATATAATTCACTTTCATCCATGGGTATTAATTTTTTTAATATTATTTTATATTTAATGTCATTCCAGTCATCCCTCCCCCCATTATTATGTCATACATATATATCCATTATTATTTATATTATTACCCTTAACGATTTCTTATATTCCCCCCAAAAGGGTGTGAGTTATAAATACATGAAATTTTTAGAGTGTCCGAGTGTATGTAGAGTATGTTCAAGATGGAACCATAATGATGGAAACAAAGGTGATGCACATGTGCATAGGTGGAATGATGTAACTCGTGTGTAGACCAGAAGAAGGAGTTATTGCCAAAGGTTATAGGTTTATATATAATCTTCTCAATAAACTAACTATTATAAAATATAATGATCATTTAATTTATTTATTTATATATTTATTTATACTCCTTAATTAATTATTTGTGTAATCCCATGATCACATAAAGAAATGAATTACTATGAAAAGAGATAATTTAAATAAATGGATTGTGTGTAAATATTTTATCAAAAATGGTAGTTTATTTTGTATTATCCACTTAATATTAAAAATTCATGTTAATGATAAAAATGATAATATTTTGGCAAAAAAAATAAAATACCTAAACTAAATGTAATTACATACATTGCCTTCCAATATATGATTACGAATGAAATCATAAAAAAGAAGTGGATAACCAACCAATATTTGGAAACAAACCTATAACATAGAGTTCTTATTGAGATTATTTGATGACATAACCATTGTACATCAAGATAAGTAACTCTTGCAAGACATTATATAAAGGGAAGGCTAGTATTAATGAAACCATGTCAATATTTCAATAATGGGGAGTCCACTCAATGGATAATTGAGATTCAATCCAAAAATTAAAAAACAAATTCCTACCTAAATGCATTTAAATATCATTACCAACCCTCATTGGGTTAATACTAATGAGAATAAGCTTCCTTTCCATTAGTATCTCCCGGAAACTAGAAATTTCAAGTTCAATGGTGACGGCTAATGGGACTAGATTAAAAAAGAGATTGAATTAATAATTTTAATATAATTATTTCTAACATACATTTTTGTCAAATAATGTACTAAGGATATTATATTATTAATATTTAGTTATTTTAGTGATCATCTTCAATACTACCCCTCTAATCTATACTTGAGATATATATTCTCTTCACTGATAATAAATTATTGTAGTGAATCAGATGCCTTCAGGTTGAGGTATTCTATTAAAAGAAATCATACCATCTTGAATCCTCAATTCCCGATCATCCTACCACTAATATGGGTGATGATGGATTCCTTTTATAAATATACCATATGAACAACATATATGGAGTATAATGTTTGATGATATTGTCTATTTCTAGTGGACCAATTATGTCTAAAAAACATGGATGATTATAACATTGTTGATCATATATGTTGTAATCCAATATTATTATTGTATAAATACCATAGTGAGTATTTATTTTTAATGTTAATTGTAATATGAAAAACATAAGTATGTATCTTCCATACCTTCTCATTCTTCATAATATTGTAAATAAGTAAGAAAAGAAAATAAAATCTATCATTATGTATAGTGAATTAAGCGAAATCCCAATATAAGAGCTAAAATAAAATACCCTCATCATTCCCCACTATAAAGAGAAATATCAAGGGGTAAACAGGGGAGTAGTATTATTTTGATTCATGTGGCATGAAGGGTCACTTGAAAAAAAAGTACACATAACCAACAAATTAATTCTTCATGTTTGAGTTTTATCATGGAGAATTTATCTATTTCTTTAAATTCGATATTAGATATATCATTTGGTTGTCACTTATAAGATAAATTATATTAATAAAAATATATTGAACTATTGACCAAGTATAGTTATAACTACAAGATTTAGATGGATCTTAACAAACTATTGTGTCCATTGGGGACTACCACCTCAAATTTCTGTTGCGAATGGTCATTGATTAGATGTTTCTTTTTATTTTTTGACATATATAAATCAATAAATTATTTATTTATCTATCCAATATAAAGATATATTCTCTTTCATGTTTAGGAATAAATGTTACCTCTTTTATAATGATATCATTTTTTATTTTAAGGCACATTAAAATAGTTGTTTTTTGTTTTCGAGTATACAAAATATGAAACAAAATATGATAATGAAACCACATCACATTACATATATCAAGCCCAAATTTGTAATCACTAGCTTGTTCTTGTTAAAAAATAATTTAAATTAATATATATGTATTTTTAGATTCTATTGAACTAAAAAAACAAAGTATAAATCATTCTAGTTTACAAGAAATTTTGACCAAATCCCCATTTAGTAGATAAGATGAACGATGCTTGGAGCATCTTGAATTATATTATATAAATGTTTGTAGACTATATATTATTTAATAAAGGGTTTTTAATCATATATTATTACATTAACTACAGATTTTAATAGATCTGTATATGTCTACTTGACATGGTATATGTTAGATTCCATTGAGAGATTCATCAAATACAATAATGATGTTTTTAACCATTATGGTAAAATGGTATCCCATAACTATAATATATTAGGATGAAAATTATGAAGTCATAATTACATTTGTGCTATTGGAATGTATTTTTGAAGGTTATTTTAGGTAAAAAATTACACCTCAATGAAAAATGTGTCCCTTAATAGTTTACTCTTAAGAAAACAATGGGATATTACATAAATGAACCCTTATAAAAAAAGTATTAGTGGAAAGATTTACTATATTACTTGAGTGGTTAAACATCTCTTAGTGAGATAATGGATGTGAGATATTATTTGATGATGTTGAGGTAGAAGTTACACAAGAGTTCGTAGAAGAAAGATTTCTATAATGGCCAATGGAAGATGAATGTGTTCCAAAGACACTATTTCTATATAAGACTAATAGAGATGGTAAGGAACAAAAAAAATTATAGTCACTAAGAATTGTGAATTGCCATTTTTTATAAATAAGATCATTTAACCAACAAGGAAGAACTATATAGCACAATATTTTCAATGTGGAATGTTTTCATGGATTATGAAACAGATTCCATGTAAGAAAACCATGTTTAAATTTTTGTAGACACTCCAATTAATGTAAATACCAATTTTTATAAATTTATATTCAAAAATTAATTCACATGAAAGGGAAATTTGTTCCCTATATGGTATGAATGGAATTAAAAAGGTTTAAATAGAATAAATGCACATATTATGTTGAATCATTTTCACTAGTTTAAATTTTATTTTTTTTAAATTAATTTGATACTCATTTTCCCATTAAATTTATATTTTTTAAAATGATTTTCAAAAGAAATATCTAAAATGGGAACTTTAAATAATATCACAATGTGAAAAACCTATAGGATTGAGAGACAAAAGTATTCCAACTTTATTTGGAAACCGAAAAAACAGCTTTTATAGATTAGGTCAACCATCAATTCTATAAAAAATTTGATTTGATGAGTAAATAATTGAATCTGGATTCATAAAGAACTTATTTGGAAATATTTTTCAATAAATGGATCAGTGTGAGAGTGGTCATTTTATTTTTCATAGATGTAAATGATATATTAATTATTTAAAAGGAAATAACAATCATAGATGTCAATTATATATAAATTATTTAAAAGGAAATAACAATCATAATAATTTAATTCTAAATATGTCATGAAAAGTCAACTATTGGATTTTCCGAATCTCTATGTTAAAAGACATTTTAATATAACACCCTCTACAAGTGTTTCTGCTTCATCAAAAACCGTAATTGTATATCATAGTGATCACATTTACTATTTATAATTTTTTGTTTTATTGAAGATATAGACACACAATAGTGGTTATATTTTACTTCAAATAATTATTTGTTATTTAATATGAATTTTTAAATTAATTTTTATTTGAAATTATAATTTCATCATTCAATATTATCAATTAAAAATGTATATGAAAAAATGATGGTTAACTGGAGATTCCATCCTGAATTATCATGGAATCCTGGAAGATAGATTTGGAGTACACATTTTTTAGCCGGATAACAAACCATGTACCACTGTGCACAGCACCTGGCCATGTCGAGGGACACACAACAGGTTGATGATGAATTTATTTCACACCCTGTGTATAATAGACCAGCCTGTCACATGAAATGTATGGTTTATAATGTTTATGTAGAGTACACTATATATTTTCTACATAGTTTAGTAGATAAATTCACAAAAAACAATGTGGTCAAATACACAATGAATACTACATGAGATGCATAGCCTAGAGAAATATTTAAGTACATGTTGTGTAAATAGCATAAACTAATTCTAATTCATTAGTGATAAAGAAACAAATACCCTTAAAATTTCACAAATTGTATTTTAGACATAATTAATTTGAGATACATTGAATTTAGCTGTATATTCTACGTCTTGTAGTCCAATGTCTAATGAACATGTTCAGTTTTTCGTAGGGTTTCATGGACACACGAAAAATAGGACGAACAACATGTATCTAGTTTTTAGATATTATTTAGTATTTTCAAATAATATTTCGAATCCCCAAGTATGTACCCTAGATTGAAAATATTTTAGTTAGATAGTACTTGTATTGTACACTCCCATTGAAGGAAAAAAATTAAAATTATGTTAAATTTCTAATTTTAGTATTACAACATTATTATATTTCATTCCACCAATTATGTTTGACTATTTAAAAATGGAATATATAATTTTAAATAATCAATTAAAGTTATGTAGTATTGTATTCTTAGTGGATATTTAATATATTTTCCATGATAGAATTTAGGATTGGTATTCCCAAGATAAACCATATTTTCATATATAATGAGAGGAAATGTAGAGACCCAAAGCTTGATGTACATTGACATTACATTACATTTGCGGAATACTTAGTACATAACAAAAACACACACACAAGGACCGTAATAGTTTATTGTATTTGGAAACTCAAAATATAATCTTCTAATCCTGTTGAAAGATCATCAACATCTCCCATAAAGATCTTCCTTTTTATTTTATACCTAAAACCTTTCTTTATATCCTGGGGAAAAAAACATAAAAGGGTGAGCTCAAATTCTCAGTAAGGGTAAACAAAATAAATATCAATCACATCATAAGAACATAACATTTTGAAAATATTAACCTGCAAAAGAGAGCATAATTTCCTAACATGGGATAAATCATGGCAGTGAAATGTAATCACAATAATCATAACTTAAAACATGAAACATTTTGGCATACACACATAATCATAGAGAGTCATTTCTTGTTAGTCAAGACAAATTTCCAAGAATATCTTAGTGGACAATGTCCCTTTCTGAACCGAGTCACCCTCGTTTCAGTCCTGTTTCACTGAACCGGTATAACCTACTATTCCATCCATGTCTATCTCATGAGATATAAAATCTTTACCCAATGAGTTGGAGGGAGATATAGTTCCCACCCATCTCTTTATGATACCATTATTATGTGTGCCACAAAATCATAAATCATACATCATTGCATAACCCATGTAATAAAAATGGAATCTTAAACATCGTGACATCATCAAACAATTCATATAAGATAAAGGAATTCATAAAAATATTTCCATTACAACATAATAAAATCCATGTAATTATAGGGATAGAAACAGAACCCTTTATTATCTTAGATGGTAAATAATTTTGATAAAACACTTGAACTCCTTTCTTGAGGAAAATATCCTTTCTACTTCAAAAACATTTTCCTTTCTTAACATGTATTACAATTTTAAACTAAAAGAAGTTGATTAAAAATAAACCTGAAAACTTGTAAAGTAAACTTTTTGGAAATTATGTTTTAAAAATCCATTCATGCCGTATAAGTTAGAAAAACATTATTCTCGTACTTTTGTCGAAAAAGTCAAAAAGTACATCGTACGAAAAATGACAAAAGATTACTTTCATATCTTTTACTAAAAACTCACCGAAGGGTAAAATTGGATTTTAACAATTGTAAGTTGATGGAAATAATATTATATATTGAGGAAACATGGATTTGGATGATAAAATTCACCCCAGTAAATGCCAAAGTATAAACAATCTCGGATAAAAATGAGATTGTGATATTTCCCTTACCTTAGGTCCGATTTGCTTCGTATGTGTCCGAACATCCTGTATAATGATTTAAATAATTTCATTGACTTATTCCATAATGATAAACATTGTTTTGATATCATATATGGTTCACTTATTACTTTATATTACCCGTTCTTTTGTAAATTCCATGTTAAAGAGCGTTTTGGGTAAAATTGTTTCATTTGTCGTCCATGTTTTGACTTGTAATTATTCATATGATTACTTAGATCATTATTACTTAATTCCAGAATATAAAACATGATTTATATATAATATATATTCATAATATACATATATATAATAAATTAGTAAATGGAAAGAAATACACCGTTCATGGAGACGGTAGGTCGTACGTACGCATGAACGCTGTTTTCGTTTCCTTATTGAGTTGAATGGAATTAAGTAGATGACATGCATATATATACACATAAATCCAGTATCATTATTATGTCATATATTTCATGATTACTTATTATATATATATTTTATAATCATTCATGAATGGTTAAAGTGGAGAATGAATCTCATCGCGTCGTGGAGACGGTAGTCCGTACATACGCACGAGCGATGATATCGTTCTCATGATAGTGGGACTATATTGGAGTGTATGTATACTATTTCAGAATCAATATCACTTTAAAATAGTAATATATAGTTATTATTTACACCATTATACCCATCCAAGTATGGTGGTGGTGGAAAATAGATTTCACCACGGCGTGGAGACGGTATTCCGTACGTACACACGCGCAGTGATTTCGTTTTCCGTAGGATGGATAGATGGTGAAATAGGATTGTTTCATACTTATAATAACATATACGTATATGAGTGATACTGATATTATTACTTCATAATGAAACAACCTAAGAAGAAGAAGTGGAAGAAGAAATAAAGGTGAAAGAATCAGTAACGTAAATTACCTCTTCTTTGAAGACCCTCTTTGAGACCTCCTCTTAGGGCACTAAAATTGGTCTTTGAGGAAGACCAGAACCTCTAGGATGTTTATAGGGAAGTGGAGAAGAAAATTTTTCAGGTGTTGGCCGAGCGAGAAGGCTCAATGTTGTGTGAGGAAGAGTGGGAGGAGGTGCCCTTTTATAAGGGAGGAGAGGAGCACCTTTGGAATAACTAAAATTATTATTTTATTATAAAGTCAAGTACGGTTTTAAATAGCTCCAAATTGATTTATTTCGAGGATAACGTGGGGTTGGGTCTAAAGCCTATCATCCAATAGGATTTAGACAATTTTAGGTTATTATTTTAACCTTATCAATTAGATTTAACTCTAAGTTAAATAATTTATCTTTTACCGTGCCTTTTTGTTTTCTTACACTATATGGTTAATAAACATACTATATCAAGCCAAAAGAACCCCAAGTTGTTTATTATTAATATATATAATCTTATCTAAGTAATTTGGCTGAACATTAGATTTTTAGGAATAAAATAACAATTAATAATATAATATTTGTTTTAAAAACTATTTTATGTCAATTTTGACACTATTTGGTACATGATTTTTATTAAATTCATAACAGAATGATAAGTTCGAAAAAAGTTACTTAAATCAACAATAACATGTCATATTACGCTATAAAATTAGTTTATGTCATAAAAATTCTCAAATTACATTTATTTGGGCAATTATAACATCAATTATGTCAATATTTCATTAATAAGACAATTACTGCATCATATTTGTGTCATAATAAATGAAAATTATTTAATCCATAAAAATTCTAAATAAATTCATATGATGTAGATAATTGTATTATATTTCTGTAGACTATTCATGTTATATGTTTCATTAAGTTTATCACTAGATTAAAATTATTATACTTATAATATTTAAGAAAGTGACATGTTGTCACATTCTTTGGTTTTAATAATAATTAAATTATTTTCATTGAAAAAATTTAATTAAATGAATATAATCCGACACTTAGGTGATATGGGTCAACTTTTAGTCATCCAGTAGGATTTTCACATTTGTTAGGGTAATTTTAAAATATTATATTTACCCTTAATTACTTGATTTACCTTTAACTATGGTAAATAAAATTTACCGTAGTTACTATTCATAATGCCCAAAAATAAAAAGTAGCTTATTAACATAATTTGGACCCACTAATTCCAAATATGGAATCCATTTTTCCAAATTCAATTCACAAAAGATGCAGAAATTAAATTAAAATTTATCCCATTGTCGAAAGAAAACGGGTTTTTCTTTAAAACATTGGAAAAAATTGAATTGATTTAACCTACGAATTCAAGGTAAAATCAATGATAATGACATACATTATATTAAATGGTAAAAATATATTCTATTTATACTTTAAAACCATTCAATATTATAATTTAACCACATAAGATATTACGATGAAAAAAGTTGTTTTTAATTAAAATATAGCGTGTTTTTACTAATCATTAAAATATGAAAGTTATCGGAAAAATATCAAAACTGTATCTAATGTAAATTTTTATATCCTGATTCAAAAGAAGAATTTTATTTTGTCAAATTGAACTTATAAACATGTCAAAAACTAGATTTAATGTGGATGCGCCATCAAAAGGTGGCAAAACTGCATTTTTTTAAATATACCTATTTTACCCGAAAAATTTATTTTGTTCTTATACCATGTTCTAGAAAATGTGTAAGATGAATAATAATGTTATAAAATTCAAAATTCAGTTAACACTATTCATAACGGCTAGTTCATGACAATATTATAATAATATATCGTTGTTTATTAAAACCCAGTATTGCGTACAACACGCGCTATCGAGGAAGGACGCGATTGCGTGTAATACAAGCCAAGTTAGGGTTGCGTGTTGTGAAAGAATCCTTCGTTGTTTCGTATAACAGAATCCAACCATATTTCATTTATACATTGAATATATATATATATATATATATATACTCAATGTTGCGTAGAATAACTATTATCAAAATTTTGTATAACACGATCCAAGAATAGTGTTGCTTATACTGAAAGCTAATACGGTGTTGCGTATAGTGCAAGGTAATCTTGGTGTAGAATACAACACAAGACATTAATGAAATTAAAAGAATATTTTTCATAAACTCTCGGGGTGTTACATTCTACCCCCCTTAAAATGAATTTCACCCTCGAAATTCGTCAGGGTTATAAATGGTTTACTATTCGAAAGTTTCTTTAATCGAAACCCACATCGTAAAAAGGAATACCAAAACCAATCTTTAAAAACAAAAGTATGAAACATAATGGTTACCCAAATAAACTAATCACTGGGTTTCCACATACGTGAAAATATGGATATGGATGAGAAATTTAACAATCATGTTCTGATGGAGAGTGGTAGAGAACATGGCTATGGAAAATCTAGCAATCAAAAAGCCATAAATTTGTGACGATCTAAGGTACCATCTGATTCATCAGATATAAGAGCACTAAGACAACATTTTTGGTTTTCAAGATCATTTCTCTAAAGTTGTTGAAATTGGAATTAGAAGAAATACTTTCGTGATTTTGGTATAGTCTCACCGTTTGTCATTCTTTGGACAATTTCCACTTCATCTCTTAATGAAATGAAGTTTAATTTTTCATTCGTGATGTGTTAGAAGATCATGTGATAGAATGATGGGTCATTCCATCTCTTTCAAACAAAAGGATAGAAAAAGTTATAAGTCCATCTTATGGTTAATCGTATATGGTTCTAAAAATGAACTTATACTTCATATATCATACCGCTTAATAAAATAAAACTAGTTTCTACTAACCAGGGACTTCCTGTAGGCCAGTGGTAGGCGATAAAGGCCAGTCGCACTTCGGTTCGGGGTTCGATTCCCACAGTCTTGTCTGACGCGATGGGCAGTCGCCCGTCCTGCAGGTTGTCGTTTTTCAAAAACTATATTACTATAACATCCCATCAATAATATCGAAAAAAATAACTTCTATCCTTAAAGAATACTAACTTATGTCCAACATAATCCATTCCAATTTTTAGGCTTATCCATAATACGGCAGTCCACTCTCATAACATAGTGAAAACGATTACCAGAGATTTAATACCATCGTTGATCCCCATATATCATAAGATATGTTTTGTTGGTCACATTCCAAACATTCAAAGTCCTTAATCATGTATTCTCTTGAATAACCATTTAACCTTAGTGAAAACATGAATGCAGTTAAAAGTTAACACCTTCCACATACCAAAATCCTCAAAATTCTATATACTCAAACCATGATATCACTTAGTCCTTATATCAATCATGAGCTCATGAATACTGTTAAACATTTCATTTTCTCGTTTTCCCTTCATTATGCGCATATCATCTTTTTTCCAAAAATATCTCAATAACTTTGAATACCACATTAGACCAATACATAAATATTCCAATACTTCATGATACAACATTATTTTGGAATCCCATTACATAAACACTTAATCATTCCACCACTTCGTTGTCATATTCAACATCGCCAATAGTGATCGCATGTGACTTCCCTTTGTCCTTTGCCTTAAGCGGTTGCTCATGTCGATCATCACTAACCCTTGGATTAGGGCATTTGTTAGCATAATGCCGCATTTACTTGCACTTGAAGCATTGAAGTGTTGGTGGTGCATTCTCTGCAGCGTTTGCTTTATTCACATCATTAGAAACCCTTTTTCCATTTCTTCGACACTCAGCTGCTCGATGACCTTCTTTTCCACAATTAAAACATTTTCTAGTCCCTTTAAGACAATCTCCACCATGCTTCTTTCCACACTTTGTGCATAAGGAATCATTCATCGTCTTTTCATCATTATTTTGAGATTTCTCCTTGAACTCCATCTTTTGTTTCTTGTCAGAACCATGAGATGGATATGTAACACCAACTTCCATTTCTACCTTGATAGCACAACACACAATTTCTTCATAGCTACTGAAGTCTCTTATAGCTAATTCCCTTCGAAGACTTGGTTTTAAGCCACTGAAACATCAATCAAATTTAATTTCAGGTTGGATGATAATGCCAGATGCATACCTTGCAAGTCTTGTAAAATTTGCTTCGTATATACCAACAGATTCATCATCCTTCTACTTCAGCTCAAGAAACTCCTTTTCCATCTTTGTTCGAAGAATACGAGGGAAGTACTTTCTGAAAAACAACTTCTTGAACTCGTCCCATTCCATGGACTCAATTTCATCTCTTGGCCTCGTATTCTTGATAAGATTCCACCATTGATCAGCTTCACCTTCCAAGCGATATACTGCTAAGATGATTTTATCATGCTCAAAACATTGAAGAACTGAAAATATCTTTTCAGTGGTACTGATCCATTGTTCAGCAACAAGTGGATCGGAGGACCCACTGAAAGAAGGTGGACGTTGCCTGATGAAGGGATCAATAGAATATTGTTCCCTTCTCTGCTCATTTGGAAGTCCAGAATGATTCATAGCTTGTGTAAGTATAGCAATAAGATTTTTCACTCCATCTCCCATAACATTTGTTTGTTCAGGAGGGCAATCATTGCATTGTCCATTGCATTGATCAACACGGTTCCTTCGGCTTCCAGCCATCGTCTAAAACCCAAAATGAATAGTGTGAGAGGCAAAAATCATGCTAGGGAAAACAACATAATAAAGGGGGAGTACCTTCAATATCTAACATCTTAGGTTTAATTATATGAGCGTTAGCGTAATTCTAGTACTATAACCTATACGTATACTTAACCTTAGGGACATCCCTAGACATAGACATACCTTAGAAATATCTCTAGGGATCTCACTAACGTTTTCGCATCATAGTTTCCAAAGGTTGACTAAACCTTTCCTCTGATACCAACTGTAGAGACCCGAAGCTTGACGTACATTGATATTACATTACATATGCATAATACTTAGTACATAACAAAAACACACACACAAGGATCGTAATAGTTTAGTGTCTTTGGAAACTCGGAATATAATCTTCTAATCCTATTGAAAGATCTTCCACATCTCCCATAAAGATCTTCCTTTTTTTTATACCTAGAATATTTCTTTATATCCTGGGGAAAAAACATAAAAGGGTGAGCTCAAATGCTCAGTAAGGGTAAACAAAAGAAATATCAATCACATCATAAGAACATAACATTTTGAAAATATTAACCTGCAAAAGAGAGTATAATTTCCTAACATGGGATAAATCAAGGCAGTGAAATGTAATCACAATAATCATAACTTAAAACATGAAACATTGTGGAATACACACATAATCATATAGAATCATTTATTGTTAGTCAAGACTCATTGCCAATACTATCTTAGTGGACAAAGTGCCTTTCTGAACCGAGTCACCCTCGTTTCAGTCCTGTTTCACTGAACCGGTATAACCTACCGTTCCAGCTATGTATCTCTCATGAGATATAAAATCTTTACCCAATGCAATGGAGGGAGATATAGGTCCCACCCATCTCATATTGATACCATTATTATGTGTGCCACAAAATCAAAAATCATACATCATTGCATAACCCATGTAATAAAAATGGAATCTTAAACATCATGACATCATCAAACAATTCATATAAGATAAAGGAATTCATAAAAATATTTCCATTACAACATAATAAAATCAATGTAATAATAGTGATAGAAACAGAACCCTTTATTATCTTAGATGGAAAATAATTTTGATAAAACACTTGAACTCCATTCTTGAGGAAAATATCCTTTCTACTTCAAAAACATTTTCCTTTCTTAACATGACTTACAATTTTAAACTAAAATATGTTGATTAAAAATAAACTTGAAAACTTGTAAAGTAATCTTCTTGGAAATAATGTTTTAAAAATCCATTCATGCTGTATAAGTTAATAAAACATTCTTCTCGTACTTTTTTCGGAAAAGTCAAAAAGTACCTCGTACGAAAAATGTCAAAAGATTCCTTTCATATCTTTTACTAAAAACTCACCGAAGGGTAAAATTGGATTTTAACAATTATAGGTGGATGTAAATAATATTATATATTGAGGAAACATGGATTTGGATGATAAAATACACCCCATTAAATGCCAAAGTATAAACAATCTCGGATAAAAATGAGATTGTGATATTTCCCTTACCTTAGGTCCGATTTGCTTCGTATGTGTCCGAACCTCCTGTATAATGATTTAAATAATGTCATTGACTTATTCCAGAATCATACTAATTGTTTTGATATCATATATGGTTCACTTATGACTTTATATTACCCGTTCTTTTGTAAATTCCATGTTAAAGAGCGTTTTGGGTAAAATTGTTTCATATGTCATCCGTGTTTTGACTTGAAATTATTCATATGATTACTTAGATCATGATTACTTAATTCCAGAATATAAAACATTATTTATATATAATATATATTCAGAATATACATATATATAATAAATCAGTAAATGGAAAGAAATACACCATTCATGGAGACGGTAGGCCGTACGTACGCATGAACGCTGTTTTTGTTTCCTTATTGAGTTGAATGGAATTAAGTAGATGACATGCATATACATACACTAAATCCAGTATCATTATTATGTCATATATTTCATGATTACTTATTATATATACTTCATAATCATTCATGAATGGTTAAAGTGGAGAATGAATCTCATCACGTCGTGGAGACGGTAGTCCGTACGTACGCACGAGCGATGATATCGTTCTCATGATCGTGGGAATGTATTGGAGTGTATGTATACTATTTTATAATCAATATAACTTTAAAATAATAATATATAGTGATTATTTACACCATTATACCCATCCAAGTAAGGTGGAGGTGGAAAATAGATTTCACCACAGCGTGGAGATGGTATTCCGTACGTACACACGCGCGGTGATTTCGTTTTCCGTAGGATGGATAGATGGTGAAATAGGATTGTTTCATACTTATAATAAAATATAATTATATGAGTGATACTGATGTTATTACTTCATAATGAAACAACCTAAGAAGAAGAAGTGGAAGAAGAAATAAAGGTGAAAGAATCGGTAACGTAAATTACCTCTTCTTTGAAGAGCCTCTTTGAGACCTCCTCTAAGGGCACTAAAATTGGTCTTTAAGGAATACCAGAACCTCTAGGATGTTTCTAGGGAAGTGGAGAAGAGAATTTGGTAGGGGTTGGCCGAGCTTGAAGGCTCAAAGTTGTGTGAGGAAGAGAGGGAGGAGGTGCCATTTTATAAGGGAGGAGAGGGGCACCTTTTGAATAACTAAAAAATTATTTTATTATAAAGTCATGTTCGGTTTTAAATAGCTCAAAATTGATTTATTTCGAGGATAAGGTGGGGATGGGTCTAACTCCTCTCATCCAATAGGATTTAGACAAGTTTAGGTTATTATTTTAGCCTTATCAATTAGATTTAACTCTAAGTTAAATAATTTAACTTTTACCATGTCTTTTTGTTTTCTTACACTATATGGTTAATAAACTTACTATATCAAGCCAAAAGAACCCCAAGTTGTTTATTATTAATATATATAATCTTATCTAAGTAATTTGGCTGAACCTTTGATTTCTAGGAATATAATAACAATTAATAATATAATATTTGTTTTAAAAACGATTTTATGTCAATTTTGAAACTATTTGGTACATGATTTTTATTAAATTTATAACAGAATGATAAGTTCGAAAAAATTTACTTAAATCAACAATAACATGTCATATTAACCTAGAAAATTATTTTAAGTCATAAAAAGTCTCAAATTACATTTATTTGGGAATTTATAACATCAATTATGTCAATATATCATTAATAAGACAATTACTGCATCATCATTGTGTCATAATAAATGATAATTATTTAATCCCTAAAAATTATAAATAAATTCCTATGATGTAGATACTTTTATTAGCTTTCTGGAGACTATTCATGTTAGATTTTTCATGAAGTTTATCACTAGTTTAAAATTATTATACTTATAATATTTAAGAAAGTGACATGTTGTCACATTCCTTGGTTTTAATAATAATTAAATTATTTTCATTGATAAAATTTAATTAAATGAATATAATCCGACCCTTAGTTGATATGGGTCATCTTTTAGTCATCCACTAGGATTTTGACATTTGTTAGGGTAATTTTAAAATATTATATTTAACGTTAATTACTTGATTTACCTTTAACTATGGTAAATAAAATTTACCGTAGTTAGTATTCATAATGCCCAAAAATAAAAAGTAGCTTATTAACATAATTTGGACCCACTGATTCCAAATATGGAATCCATTTTTCCAAATTCAATTCACAAAATATGCATAAATTAAATTAAAATTTATCCCGTTGTCAAAAGAAAACGGGGTTTTCTTTTAAACATTGCAAAAGATTGAATTGATTTAACCTACGAATTCAAGGTAAAATCAATGCTAATGAAATACATTATATTAAATGGTAAAAATATATTCTATTTATACTTTAAAACCATTAAATATTATAATTTAACCACATAATATATTACGATGAAAAAAGTTGTCTTTAATTAAAATATAGCGTGTTTTTACTATTCATTAAAATATGAAAGTTATCGGAAAAATATAAAAAATGTATCTAATGTAAATTTTTATAACCTGCTTCAAAAGAAGAATTTTATTTTTTCAAATTGAACTTATAAACATGTCAAAAACTAGATTTAAAGTGTGTGCGCCATCAAAAGGCGGCAAAACTGCATTTTTTGAAAAATACTTATTTTACCCGAAAAATTTATTTTGTTCTTATACCATGTTCTAGAAAATGTGTAAGATGAATAATAATGTTATAAAATTCAAAATTTAGTTAACACTGTTCATAACGGCTAGTTCATGACAATATTATAATAATATTTCGTTGTTTATTAAAACCTAGTATTGCGTACAACACGCGCTATCGAGGAAGGTCGCGATTGCGTGTAATGCAAGCCAAGTCAGGGTTGCGTGTTGTGAAAGAATCCTTCGTTGTTTCGTATAACATAATCCAACCATATTTCATTTATAAATTGAATATATATATATATATACTCAATGTTGCGTAGAATAACTATTATCAAAATTTTGTGTAACACGATCCAAGAATAGTGTTGCTTATACTGCAAGCTAATACGGTGTTGCGTATAGCGCAAGGTAATCATGGTGTAGAATACAACACAAGACATTAATGAAATTAATAGAATATTTTTCATAAACTCTCGGGGTGTTACAGGAAATATATATATTTATTTTTTTGTGCTTAAATATTTTTCTTTATTATATACAAAAAATAATAAATTAATATCAAGTAGTTTTAATTTTTCATATAAATTATATATATGACTTTTCATGAGCGTGAACAAGTCCTATGAATATATTTTTTAATATAATTCACTTTCATACATGGGTATTAAATTTTTTAATATTATTTTATATTTAATTTCATTCCGGTCATCCCTCCCCCCATTATTATGTCACACATATATATCCATTTTTATTTATATTATTACCCTTAACGATTCCTTATATTCCCCCCACCAGGGTGTGAGTTATAAATACATGAAATTTTTAGAGTGTCCCAGTGTATGTAGAGTATGTTCAAGATGGAACCATAATGATGGAAACCAAGGTGATGCACATGTGCATAGGTGGAATGATGTAACTCATGTGTAGACCGTCAAAAGGAGTTATTGTGAAAGGTTATAGGTTTATATATAATCTTCTCAATAAACTAAATATTAAAAAATATAATGATCATGTAATTTATTTATTTATATATTTATTTCTACTCCTTAATTAATTATTTGTGTAATCCCACGATCACATAAATAAATGAATTAATTTGAAAAGAGATAATTTAAATAAATGGATTCTGTCTAAATATTTTATCAAAAATGGTAGTTTATTTTGTATAATCCACCTAATATTAAAAATTCATGTTAATGATAAAAATGATAATATTTTTGCAAAAAAAATAAAATACCTCAACTAAATGTTATTACATACGTTGCCTTCCAATATATTATTATGAATGAAATCATAAAAAAGAAGTGGATGACCAACCAATATTTGGAAACAAACCTATAACATGGAGTTCTTATTGAGATTATTAGATGACATAACAATATTACATCAAGATAAGTAACTCTTGCAAGACATTATATAAAGGGAAGGCTAGTATTAATGAAACCATGTCAATATTTCAATAATGGGGAGTCCACTCAATGGATAACTGAGATTCAATCCAAAAATTAAAAACACATTCCTACCTTAATGAATTTAAATATCATCACCAACCCTCATTGGGTTAATACTAATGATAATAAGCTTCCTTTCCTTTATTATCTCCTGGAAACTTGAAATTTCAAGTTCAATGGTGACGGTTATTGGGAATAGATTAATAAAGAGATTGAATTAATAATTTTAATATAATTATTTCTAACATACATTGTTGTCAAATAATGTACAAAGGATATTATATTTTTAATATTTAGTTATTTTAGTGATCATCTTCAATAATACCCCTCTAATATATACTTGAGATATATCTTCTCTTCACTGATAATAAATTATTGTAGTGAATCAGATGCCTTCAGGTTGAGGTATCCTATTAAAAGAAATCATACCATCTTGAATCCTCAGTTCCCAATCATCCTACCACTGATATGGGTGATTATGGATTCCTTTTATAATGATACCATTGAACAACATATATGGAGTTTAATGTTTGATGATATCGTCTATTTCTAGTGGACCAATTATGTCTAAAAAACATGGATGATTATAAGATTATTGAGAATATATGTTGTAATCCAATATTATTATTGTATAAATACCATAGAGAGTATTTATTTTTAATGTTAATTGTAATATTAAAAACATAATTATGTATCTTCCAGATCTTCTCATGCTTCATAATCTTGTAAAGAAGTATGAAAAGAAAATAAAATTCATCATTACGTATAGTGAATTAAGCGAAATCCCAATATAAGAGCTATAATAAAATACATTCATCATTCCCCAATATAAAGAGAAATATAAAGGGGTAAACAGGGGAGTAGTATTATTTTGATTCATGTGGCATGAAGGTTCACTTGAAAAAAAATACACATAACCAACAAATTAATTCTTCATGTGTGAGTATTATCATGGACAATTTATCTATTTCTTTTAATTGGATATTAGATATATCATTTTGTTGTCACGTATATGAAAAATTATATTAATAAAAAGATATTGAACTATTGACCAAGTATAGGTATAACTACAAGATTTAGATAGATCTTAACAAACTATTGTGTCCATTGGGGACTACCACCTCAAATTTCTGTTGTGAATGGTCATTGATTTGATGTTTGTTTTTTAATTTTTTGACATATATAAATCAATAAATTATTTATTTATCTATCCAATATAAATATATATTCTCTTTCATGTTTAGGAATAAATGTTACCTCTTTTATAATGTTATCATTTTTTATTTTAAGGCACATTAGAATAGTTGTTTTTTGTTTTAGAGTATACATAAAATGAAACAAAATATGATAATGAAACCACATCACATTACATATATCAAGCCCAAATTTGGAATCACTAGCTTGTTCTTGTTAAAAAATAATTTCAATAAATTAAATATATATATAAATAAATATATATATATATATATATGTATTTTTAGATTCTATTGAACTAAAACAACAAAGTATAAATCATTCTAGTTTACAAGAAATTGTGACCAAATCCCCATTTAGTAGATAAGATGAATGATGCTTGGAGCTTCTTGAATTATATTATATAAATATTTGTAGACTATATATTATTTAATAAAGGGTTTTTAATCATATATTATTACATTAACTACAGATTTTAATAGATCTGTATATGTCTACTTGACATGGTATATGTTAGATTTCGTTGAGAGATTCATCAAATACAATAATGATGTTTTTAACCATTATGGTAAAATGGTATCCCATAACTATAATATATTAGGATGAAAATTATGAGGTCATAATTACATTTGTGCTATTGGAATGTATTTTTCAAGGTTATTTTAGGTAAAAAATAGCACCTCAATGAAAAATGTTTACCTTAATAGTTTACTCTTAAGAAAAAAATGGGATATTACATATATGAACCCTTAAAAAAAGTAATAGTGTAAAGATTTACTATATTCCTTGAGTGGTTGAACATCTCTTAGTGAGATAATGGATGTGAGATATTATTTGATGATGTTGAGGAAGAAGTTATACAAGAGTTCGTAGAAGAAAAATTTATATAATGGCCAATGGAAGATGAATGTGATCCAAAGACACTATTTCTATATTAGACTAATATAGATGGTAAGGAACAAAAAAATTATAGTCACTAAGAATAGTGAATGGTCATTTTTTATAAATAAGATCATTTAACCAACAAGGAAGCACTATATGGCACAAAATATTCAAAGTGGAATGTTGTCATGGATTATGAAACAGATTCCATGTAAGAAAACCATGTTTAAATTTTTGTAGACACTCCAATTGATGTAAATATCAATTGTTATAAATGTATATTAAAAACTTTATTGACATGAATGGGAAATTTGTTCCCTATATGGTATGAATGGAAGTAAATAGGCTTAAATAGAATAAATCCACATATTATGTTGAATCATTTTCACTAGTTTAAATTTTAAATTTTTTTTAAAAATTATCTTGATACTATTTTTCCCAAAAATTTATATTTTTTAAAATGATTTTCAAAAGAAATATCTATAATGTGAACTTTAAATAATATCACAATGTGAAAAAACTACAAGATTGAGAGACTAAAGTATTCCAACTTTATTTGGAAACCAAAAAAACACCTTTTATAGATTAGGTCAACCATCAGTTCTATAAAAAAATTTGATTTTATGAGTAAATTATTGAATCTGGATTCATAAAGAACTTATTTGGACATATTTTTCAATAAATGGATCAGTGTGAGAGTGGTCATTTTATTTTTCATAGATTTCAATGATATATTAATTATTTAAAAGGAAATAACAATCATAGATGTCAATTATATATTAATTATTTAAAAGGAAATAACAATCATAATAATTTAATTCTAAAAATGTCATGAAAAATACACTATTGGATTTTCCGAATTTCTATGTTAAAATACATTTTAATATAACAACCTCTACAAGTTTTTCTGCTTCATCAAAAACTGTAATTATATATCACAGTGATCACATTTAATATTTATAATTTTTTGTTTTATTGAAGATATAGACACACAATAGTGGTTATATTTTACATCCAATAATTATTTGTTATTTAATATGAAATTTTAAATTAATTTTTATTTGAAATTATAATTTCTTCATTCAATATTATCAATTTCAAATGTATATGAAAACATGATGGTTAACTGGAGATTCCATCCTGAATTTTCATGGAATCCTGGAAGATAGAATGGGAGTAAGCATTTTTTAGCCGGATAACAAACCATGTACCACTGTGAACTGCGCCTGGTCAGGTCGCGGGACACACAACAGGTTGATGATGAATTTATTTCACACCCTGTGTATAACAGACCAGCATGTCACATGAAATGTATGGTTTATAATAGTTATGTAGAGTACACTACATATTTTCTACATAGTTTAGTAGATAAATTCACAAAAACAATGTGGTAAAATACACAATGAATACTACATGAGATGCATAGCCTAGAGAAATATTAAAGTACACGATGTGTAATCAGCATAAACTAATTCTAAATCTTTAATTATAAAGCATAAAATACCATTAAAATTTCAAAAAATGTTTTTTAGACATAATGAATTTTAGATACATTGAATTTAGCTGTATATTCCATGACTTGTAGTCCAATGTCTAATGAACATGTTCAGTTTTTCGTAGGGTTTCATGGACACATGAAAAATAGGATGAACAACATGTAGCTAGTTTTTAGATATTATTTAGTACTTTCAAATAATATTTCGAATCCTGAAGTATTTACCCTAGATTGAAAATATTGTAGTTAAATATTACTTGTATTGTAGACTCCCATTGATGGAAAAAAATTAAAATTATGTTATATTTCTAATTTTAGTATTACAACATTATTATATTTCATTCCACCAATTATGTTTGACTATTTAAAAATGGAATATATAATTTTGAATAATCAGTTAAAGTTATGTAGTATTATATACATAGTGGATCGTTAATATATTTTCCATGACAGAATTTAGGATTGGTATGTCCAAGATAAACCATATTTTCATTTATGATGAGAGGAAATATATATATATTTTTTTGTGCTTAAATATTTTTCGTTATTATATACAAAAAATAATAAATTAATATCAAGTAGTTTTAATTTTTCATATAAATTATATGTATGACTTTTCATGAGCGTGAACAAGTCCTATGAATATATATTTTAATATAATTCACTTTTATCCATGGGTAATAAATTTTTTAATATTATTTTATATTTAATGTCATTCCAGTCATCCCTCCACCCATTATTATGTCAAACATATTTATCCATTATTATTTATATTATTACCCTTAACGATTCCTTATATTCCCCCCACAAGGGTGTGAGTTATAAATACATGAAATTGTTAGAGTGTCCCAGTGTATGTAGAGTATGTTCAAGAGGGAACCATAATGATGGAAACCAAGGTGATGCACATGTGCATAGGTGGAATGATGTAACTCGTGTGTAGACCGGCAGAAGGAGTTATTGCCAAAGGTTATAGGTTTATATATAATATTCTCAATAAACTAACTATTAAAAAATATAATGATCATGTAATTTATTTATTTATATATTTATTTCTACTTCTTAATTAATTATTTGTGTAATCCCACGATCACATAATTAAATGAATTAATGTGAAAAGAGATAATTTAAATAAATGGATTGTGTGTAAATATTTTATCAAAAATGGTAGTTTATTTTGTATAATCCACTTAATATTAAAAATTCATGTTAATGATAAAAATGATAATATTTTTGCAAAAAATAAAATAAAATACCTCAACTAAATGTTATTACATACTTTGACATCCAATATATGATTACGAATGAAATCATAAAAAAGATGTGGATGACCAACCAATATTTGGAAACAAACCTATAACATGGAGTTCTTATTGAGATTATTTGATGACATAACCATATTACATCAAGATAAGTAACTCTTGCAAGACATTATATAAAGGGACTGCTAGTATTAATGAAACCATGTCAATATTTCAATAATGGGGAGTCCACTCAATGGATAATTGAGATTCAATCCAAAAATTAAAAAACACATTCCTACCTAAATGCATATAAATATCATTACCAACCCTCATTGGGTTATTACTAATGAGAATAAGCTTCCTTTCCTTTAGTATCTCCCGGAAACTAGAAATTTCAAGTTCAATGGTGACGGCTATTGGGACTAGATTAAAAAAGAGATTGAATTAATAATTTTAATATAATTATTTCTAACATACATTGTTTTCAAATAATGTACTAAGGATATTATATTTTTAATATTTAGTTATTTTATTGATCATCTTCAATACTACCCCTCTAATCTATACTTGCGATATATATTCTCTTCACTGATAATAAATTATTGTAGTGAATCAGATGCCTTCAGGTAGAGGTATTCTATTAAAAGAAATCATACCATCTTGAATCCTCAATTCCCGATCATCCTACCACTGATATGGGTGATGATGGATTCCTTTTATAAAGATACCATATGAACAACATATATGGAGTTTAATGTTTGATGATATCGTCTATTTCTAGTGGACCGATTATATCTAAAAAACATGGATGATTATAACAATATTGAGCATATATGTTGTAATACAATATTATTATTGTATAAATACCATAGTGAGTATTTATTTTTAATTTTAATTGTAATATGAAAAACATAAGTATGTATCTTCCAGATCTTCTCATGCTTCATAATCTTGTATAGAAGTATGAAATGAAAATAATATTCATCATCACGTATAGTGAATTATGCGAAATCCCAAAATAAGAGCTATAATAAAATACCTTCATTATTCCCCACTATATAGAGAAATATCAAGGGGTAAACCGGGGAGTAGTATTATTTTGATTCATGTGGCATGAAGGGTCACTTGAAAAAAAAACTACACATAACCAACAAATTAATTCTTCATGAGTGAGTTTTATCATGGAGAATTTATCTATTTCTTTTAATTGGATATTAGATATACCATTTGGTTGTCACATATAAGATAAATTATATTAATAAAAAGATATTGAACTATTGACCATGTATAGGTATAACTACAAGCATTAGATGGATCTTAACAAACTATTGTGTCCATTGGGGAATACCACCTCAAATTTCTGTTGTGAATGGTCATTGATTTGATGTTTTTTTTATTTTTTGACATATATAAATCATTAAATTATTTATTTATCTATCCAATATAAAGATATATTCTCTTTCATGTTTAGGAATAAATTTTACCTCTTTTATAATGATATCATTTTTTATTTTAAGGCACATTAAAAAAGTTGTTTTTTGTTTTAGAGTATAATAAATATGAAACAAAATATGATAATGAAACCACATCACATTACATATATGAAGCCCAAATTTGGAATCACTAGCTTGTTCTTGTTAAAAAATAATTTCAATAAATTAAATATATATATATATATATATATATGTATATGTATTTTTATATTCTATTGAACTAAAACAACAAAGTATAAATCATTCTAGTTTACAAGAAATTGTGAACAAATCCCCATTTAGTAGATAAGATGAATGATTCTTGGAGATTCTTGAATTATATTATATAAATGTTTGTAGACTATAAATTATTTAATAAAGGGGTTTTAATCATAGATTATTACATTAACTACAGATTTTAATAGATCTGTATATGTCTACTTTACATGGTATATGTTAGATTCCATTGACAGATTCATCAAATACAATAATGATGTTTTTAACCATTATGGTAAAATGGTATCCCATAACTATAATATATTAGGATGAAAATTATGAGGTCATAATTACATTTGTTCTATTGGAATGTATTTTTTAATGTTATTTTAGGTAACAAAATAACACCTTAATGAAAAATGTGTACCTTAATAGTTTACTCTTATGAAAACAATGTGATATTACATATATGAACCCTTATAAAAAAAGTAATAATAGAAAGATTTACTATATTCCTTGAGTGGTTGAACATATCTTAGTGAGATAATGGATGTGAGATATTATTAGATGATGTTGAGGCAGAAGTTACACAAGAGTTCGTAGAACAAAAATTTCTATAATGGCCAATGGAAGATGAATGTGTTCCAAAGACACTATTTCTATATAAGTCTAATAGAGATGGTAAGGTACAAAAAAAATTTTAGTCACTAAGAATAGTGAATGGTCATTTTTTATAAATAAGATCATTAAACCAACAATGAAGCACTATATGGCACAAAATTCTCAAAGTGGAATGTTGTCATTGATTATGAAACAGATTCCATGTAAGAAAACCATGTTTAAATTTTTGTAGACACTCCAATTGATATAAATACCAATTGTTATAAATTTATATTCAAAAGTTAATTGACATTAATGGGAAATTTGTTCCCTATATGGTATGAATGGCAATAAGAAGGCTTAAATACAATAAATGCACATATTATGTTGAATCATTTTCACTAGTTTAAATTTTAATTTTTTTTTAAAATTAACTTGATATTAATTTTCCCATTAAATTTATATTTTTTAAAATGATTTTCAAAAGAAATATCTATAATTGGAACTTTAAATAATATCTCAATGTGAAAAACCTATAGGATTGAGAGACTAAAGTATTCCAACATTATTTGGAAACCGAAAAAACACCTTTTATAGATTAGGTCAACCATCAATTCTATAAAAAATTTGATTTGATGAGTAAATAATTGAATCTAGATTCATAAAGAACTTATTTGGAAATATTTTAAAATAAATGGATCAGTGTGAGAGTGGTCATTTTATTTTTCATAGATTTCAATGATATATTAATTATTTAAAAGGAAATAACAATCATAGATGTCAATGATATAATAATTATTTAAAACGAAATAACAATCATAATAATTTAATTCTAAATATGTCATGAAAAATCCACTATTGGATTTTCCGAATCTCTATGTTAAAAGACATTTTAATATAACACCCTCTACAAGTGTTTCTGCTTCATCAAAAACTGTAATTGTATATCATAGTGATCACATTTAATATTTAATATTTTTTGTTTTATTGAAGATATAGACACACAATAGTGGTTATATTTTACTTCCAATAATTATTTAATATTTAATATGAATTTTTAAATTAATTTTTATTTGAAATTATAATTTCATCATTCAATATTATCAATTAAAAATCTATATAAAAAATGATGGTTAACTGGAGATTCCATCCTGAATTTTCATGGAATCCTGGAAGATACAATGGGAGTACACATTTTTTAGCCGGATAACAAACCATGTACCACTGTGCACAACACCTCGCCATGTCGCGGGACACACAACTGGTTGATGATGAATTTATTTCACACCCTGTGTATAATAGACCAGCCTATCACATGAAATGCATGGTTTATAATGTTTATGTAGAGTACACTACATATTTACTACATAGTTTAGTAGATTAATTCACAAAAAATGTGGTCAAATACACAATGAATACTACATGAGATGCCTAGCCTAGAGAAATATTGAAGTACACGATGTGTAAACAGCATAAACTAATTCTAATTCATTAGTTATAAAGCAAAAAATACTATTAAAAATTCACAAAATGTTTTTTAGACATAATGAATTTGAGATACATTGAATTTAGATGTATATTCCACGTCTTGTAGTACAATGTCTAATGAACATGTTCAGTTTTTCGTAGGGTTGCATGGACACACGAAAAATAGGACGAACAACATGTAGCTAGTTTTTAGATATTATTTAGTACTTTCAAATAATATTTCAAATCCCCATGTATGTACCCTAGATTGAAAATATTGTAGTTACATGGTACTTGTATTGTAGACTCCCATTAAAGGAAAAAAAATTATGTTAAATTTCTAATTTTAGTATTACAACATTATTATATTTCATTCCACCAATTATGTTTGACTATTTAAAAATGGAATATATAATTTTGAATAATCAGTTAATGTTATGTAGTATTATATACTTAGTGGATCTTTAATATATTTTCCATGACAAAATTTAGGATTGTTATGTCCAAGATAAACCATATTTTCATGAGCATGAAGAAGACCTATGAATATATATTTTAATATAATTCAGTTTCATCCATGGATATTAAATTTTTTAATATTATTTTATATTTAATGTCATTCCAGTCATCCCTCCCTCCATTATTATGTCATACATATATATCCATTATTATTTATATTATTACGCTTAACGATTCCTTATATTCCCCCCACAAGGGTGTGAGTTATAAATACATGAAATTTTTAGAGTGTCCCATTGTATGTAGAGTATGTTCAAGATGGAACCATAATGATGGAAACCAAGGTGATGCACATGTTCATAGGTGCAATGATGTAACTCGTGTGTAGACCGGCATAAGGAGTTATTGCAAAAGGTTATTGGTTTATATATAATCTTCTCAAAAAACGAACTATTAAAAAATATAATGATCATGTAATTTATTTATTTATATATTTATTTCTACTCCTTAATTAATTATTTGTGTAATCCCACGATCACATAAATAAATGAATTAATGTGAAAAAAGATAATTTAAATAAATGGATTGTGTGTAAATATTTTATCAAAAATGTTAGTTTATTTGGTATAATACACTTAATATTAAAAATTCATGTTAATGATAAAAATGCTAAAATTTTTGCAAAAAAAATAAAATACCTCAACTAATTGTTATTACATACATTGACTTCCAATATATGATTACGAATGAAATCATCAAAAAGAAGTGGATGACCAACCAATATTTGGAAACAAATCTATAACATGGAGTTATTATTGAGATTATTAGATGACATAACCATATTACATAAAGATAAGTAACTCTTTCAAGACATTATATAAAGGGAAGGCTAGTATTAATGATACCATGTCAATATTTCAATAATGGGGAGTCCACTCAATGGATAACTAAGATTCAATACAAAAATTAAAAAACAAATTCCTACCTAAATGAATTTTAATATCATTACCAACCCTCATTGGGTTAATACTAATGAGAATAATCTTCCTTTCCTTTAGTATCTCCCGGAATCTAGAAATTTCAAGTTCAATGGTGATGGCTATTGGGACTAGATTAAAAAAGATATTGAATTAATAATTTTAATATAATTATTTCTAACATACATTGTTGTCAAATAATGTACTAAGGATATTATATTTTTAATATTTAGTTATTTTAGTGATCATCTTCAATACTACCCCTCTAATCTATACTTGAGAAATATATTCTCTTCACTGATAATAAATTATTGTAGTGAATCAGATGCATTCAGGTTGAGGTATTCTATTAAAAGAAATCATACCATCTTGAATCCTCAATTCCCAATCATCCAACCACTGATATGGGTGATGATGGATTCCTTTTATAAAAATACCATATGAACAACATATATGGAGTTTAATGTTTGATGATATAATCTATTTCTAGTGGACCAATTGTGGCTAAAAAAATGGATGATTATAACATTATTGAGCATATATGTTGTAATCCAATATTATTATTGTATAAATATCATCGTGAGTATTTATTTTTAATGTTAATTGTAATATGAAAAACATAAGTATGTATTTTCCAGATCTTCTCATGCTTCATAATCTTGTAATGAAGTAAGAAAAGCAAATAAAATTCATCATTACGTATAGTGAATTAAGCGAATCCCAATATAAGAGCTATAATAAAATACCTTCATCATTCCCCACTATAAAGAGAAATATCAAGGGGTAAACAGGGGAGTAGTATTATTTTGATTCATGTGGCATGAAGGGTCACTTGAAAAAAATATACACATAACCAACAAATTAATACTTCATGTGTGAGTTTTATCATGGAGAATTTATCTATTTCTTTTAATTGGATATTAGATATATCATTTGGTTGTCAGATATAAGATAAATTATATTAATAAAAATATATTGAACTATTGACCATGTATAGGTATAACTACAAGCTTTAGATGGATCTTAATAAACTATTGTGTCCTTTAGGGACTACCACCTCAAATTTCTGTTGTTAATGGTCATTGATTTGATGTTTTTTTTATTTTCTCACATATATAAATCAATAAATTATTTATTTATCTATCCAATATAAAGATATATTCTCTTTCATGTTTAGTAATAAATGTTACCCCTTTTATAATGATATCATTTTTTATTTTAAGGCACATTAAAATAATTGTTTTTTGTTTTAGAGTATACAAAAAATGAAACAAAATATGATAATGAAACCACATCACATTACATATATCAAGCCCAAATTTGGAATCACTAGCTTGTTCTTGTTAAAAAATAATTTCAATAAATTAAATATATATAGAAATATATATATATATATATATAGATTCTATTGAACTAAAACAACAAAGTATAAATCATTGTAGTTTACAAGAAATTGTGACCAAATCACCATTTAGTAGATAAGATGAACGATGCTTGGAGCATATCGAATTATATTATATAAATGTTTGTAGACTATAGATTATTTAATAAAGGGTTTTTAATCATATATTATTACATTAACTACAGATTTTAATAGATCTGTATATGTCTACTTGAAATGGTATATGTTATATTCCATTGAGAGATTCATCAAATACAATAATGATGTTTTTAACCATTATGGTAAAATGGTATCCCAAAACTATAATATATTAGGATGAAAATTATGAGGTTAGAATTACATTTGTGCTATTGGAATGTATTTTTCAAGGTTATTTTAGGTAACAAAATGACACCTCAATGAAAAATGTGTACCTTAATAGTTTACTCTTAAGAAAACAATGGGATATTACATATATAAACCCTTATAAACAATGTAATAGTGGAATGATTTACTATATTCCTTGAGTGGTTGAACATCTCTTAGAGAGATAATGGATGTGAGATATTATTTGATGATGTTGAGGCAGAAGTTACACAAGAGATCATAGAAGATAAATTTCTATAATGGCCAATGGAAGATGAATGTGTTCTAAAGAAACTATTTCTATATATGAGTAACAGAGATGGTAAATAACAAAAAAAATTATAGTCACTAAGAATAGTGAATGGTCATTTTTTATAAATAAGATCATTTATCCAACAAGGAAGCACTATATGGCAAAAAAATTTCAAAGTGGAATGTTGTCATGGATTATGAAATAGATTCCATGTTAGAAAACCATGTTTAAATTTTTGTAGACACTTCATTTGATTTAAATACCAATTTTTATAAATTTATATTCAAAAATTAGTTGACATGAATGGGAAATTTGTTCCCTATATGGTATTAATGTCCGTAAAAAGTCTTAAATAGAATAAATTCACATATTATGTTGAATCATATTCACTAGTTTAAATTTTAATTTTTTTTTAAAATTAACTTGATACTAATTTTCCCATTAAATTTATATTTTTTAAAATGATTTTCAAAAGAAATATCTATAATGGGAACTTTAAATAATATCACAATGTGAAAAACCTACAGGATTGAGAGACTAAAGTATTCCAACTTTATTTGGAAACCGAAAAAACACCTTTTATAGATTAGGTCAACCATCAATTCTATAAAATTTTTTATTTGATGAGTAAATAATTGAATCTGTATTCATAAAGAACTTATTTGGAAATATTTTTCAATAAATGGATCAGTGTGAGAGTGGTCATTTTATTTTTCATAAATTTCAATGATATATTAATTATTTAAAAGGAAATAACAATCATAGATTTTTTTAAATCCATTTTGAATAAATTCTTCAACATGATGGAATTAGAAATTATGTTATAGATTCTTGGGATCATGATAAATCAGGATAGATCCAAGGGACTTCTCAACCTATGTCGAAATATATATTTCAATAATATAGAAATGATTTGTATATAATATTCTATGTGGGGTGTAAGGCCTCTGAGTGACACCGTCCCCTTCTTCGTTATTCCCTCCCCATTCTCCCTTAACTTTCTTATTCCTTGTTCCTGTTCCCCTCTCCTTCTCTCCCGTTTTATCCTTTCAGAGTCCTTGGTCCCCGGTGTAGCCCGCGTCGGCTCTTCCCCTGCTTTCCCCTCCTAGATGGCCGCATTTCCAACCCCACATTGGCCTAGTGCGCCGGTCCTTCATTGGAATGTTGGGGATGTGTGGGACGAGGCCCATGGGTTTCCCAGATCTATGTATTTTGTCCCGCCTCTTCTTCCTCATGGATTCAAGGGTTCAGGTTGGAAGTCCTGGAGAGGATGCATCTCTGTCGAGGACCTGTCTGATTCATCGCGGCTCTGGCTTCATGTGACATCAGCACTCTCTAGGTCGGAATGTTGTGATGGTTTCAAGGAGGATCTGGGATCTGCACTCAGTCGGACATGGTATTCCAGGAAGTGACACCAGGCCTCGATCCGAGCTGTGTTGGTCTTCTAAATCATTGACACATATGGTTCTTATGCGGTCTGAAGGATTTTTTGTTGGTTATTGCAGTTTCGACATTATATATGTTTTGGTTTTCAGATTTCTATTATCATTTAATGTTTATGATTCTTTTCTGGTGATGTTTATGTTTCATGTTGTGATATCTCTGTGTTTGTGCATTTGATTTGCTTCGACGGCTATTTTCTTGTGGTGTTTGGATGGAAGTGAGGATAATTTTCCCTACAGGGTTTTTTCTTCTTTTTAATGGGTCAAACGTTTCAATAATTAGTTAAATGGGTCTCTTGAGTGCCAGACCATGTGGCGCTCAAGGGTTTTGGAATTCGAGCGCCACTTCAAGTGGCGCTCCACCAATATGGCGGAAGAAGGGTGCAGCGCCACATGAAGTGGCGCTGAAAAAATAAATACAAACCGTGCAGCGCCACTGCAAGTGGCGCTGCACCCTTCTTCCCAATCAATTCGGCGCCACTTGAAGTGGCGACGAAACACCCCCCATCCTATAAATAGGACCCTCACCCCCACCCCATTCCTCACTTCCTACCTCACCCTACCCACATTCCTCCCTCCCTATCCCTTCCTCTCTCTCTCTCTCAAACTTTTTTCTTGCATTCTTCGGTTGCTGCGAAGCCTTGCCTCTTCGGTTGCTCTGCCTGTGTACCTACGTCGTCACAAATTTGAGGTAAATCTTTCTTTAAATTTATTTAATAGTTTGATTTAATAATTTAGTTGCTTAATTTATAGAATTAGTATATAATATTTGTATTTTATAAATAGTATGGTTTTTTTAAATGTAATTAGATAATGAAATGATTAGTTAGTTAAATAATTAATCATAATTAGTTGATCAATCAATGATAATTAAGTTATTAATTAATCATAATTAGGTAAATAGTTAAATGTAATTAGGTTATTAATTAATGATTATTAGCTAATTAATTAATCATAATTAGCAAATTAATTAATCATAATTATTTAATTAATGAATCATAATTAGTTAATTAATTCATTATAATTAGGTTATTAATTAATGGTAAGTAGGTAATAAATAATCATAATTAGTTAATTAAATAATCATAATTAGTTAATATCATAACTAGTTAATTAATTAATCATAACTAGTTAAATAATTAATCATAATTAGTTAATTAATTAATCATAATTAGTTAAGTAATTAATCGTAATTAGTTAATTAATTAATCATCATAATTAGTTAATTAATTAATCATAATTAGTTTTGTAATTAATCATAATTAGTAAATTAATTAATCATAATTAGTTAATTAATTAATCATAATTAGTTAATTAATTAATCATAATTAGTTAATTAATTAATCATTAGTAGTTAATTAATTAATCATAATTAGGTTATTAATTAATCCTAATTAGGTTATTAATTAATCATAATTAGTTAATTAATTAATCATAATTAGGTTATTAATTAATCATAATTAGGTAATTAATTAATCATAATTAGGTTATTAATTAATCCTAATTAGGTTATTAATTAATCATAATTAGGTTATTAATTAATCATAATTAGGTAATTAATAAATCATAATTAGGTAATTAATTAATCCTAATTAGTTAATTAATAAATCATAATTAGGTAATTAATGAAACATAATAGGTTATTAATTAATCATAATTAGCTAATTAATTAATCATAATTAGGTAATTAATGAAACATAATTAGTTAATTAATTAATCATAATTAGGTAATTAATTAATCATAATTAGGTAATTAAATAATTGTAATTAGGTTATTAATCAATCATTACTTGCTAATTAATCAATCATCACTAGCTAATTAATTAATCCTAATTAGTTAATTAATTAATCATAATTAGTTAATTAAGTAATCATAATTAGATAATTAATTAATCATAATTAGTTAATTAATTAAGCATAATTTGTTAATTAAGTAATCATAATTAGGTAATTAATTAATCATAATTAGTTAATTACTTAACCATAATTAGGTAATTAGTTAACCATAATTAGGTAATTAGTTAACCATAATTAGGTAATTAGTTAACCATAATTAGGTAATTAGTTAACCATAATTAGTTAATTAGTTAACCATAATTAGGTAATTAGTTAACCATAATTAGGTAATTAGTTAACCATAATAAGGTAATTAGTTAACCATAATAAGGTAATTAGTTAATCATAATTAGGTAATTAGTTATCCATAATTACGTAATTAGTTAACCATAATTAGGTAATTAGTTAACCATAATTAGGTAATTAGTTAACCATAATTAGGTAATTAGTTAACCATAATTAGGTAATTAGTTAATCATAATTAGGTAATTAGTTAACCATAATTAGGTAATTATTTAACCATAATTAGGTAATTAGTTAACCAGAATTAGGTAATTAGTTAACCAGAATTAGGTAATTAGTTAACCATAATTAGGTAATTAGTTAACCATAATTAGGTTATTAGTTAACCATAATTAGGTAATTAGTTAACCATAATTACGTAATTAATTTAGCATAATTAGGTTATTAGCGAAGTAGTTATATTATTCAGCGAAGTAGTTATATTAATTAGCGAAGTAGTTATATTAATTAGCCAAGTAGTAGTAAATTGCCTATGGAATATACCTTTGCATTACATTCTAGGAATGATAATGAATTTAGTTTTCAATCTACCTTGGCCTCGGTTTGTAATTGAAGTTATGAACTTGAATTTAGTAGTTCAATATATTTTTTGCATATTAAGTGTTAGAGTTATCATGAAATGATTTCTCTCTTGAGTAATGTATCCCCGGGTAGAGGGGCTTTGGGTCGGACCACCTACATTCCTTGAGGCTTGCCTTGTTTAGGAAAGTGAATGGGGTTGGCTATCTGTCGCTCCGGGCTTACTCATGTGGAGACTTTCAATTTCATATAACTCTATGATTTTACATGACGTGTTCGTGTACCTCATGCATATAATGCATGTGGATATGTATAAATATATTTGACATCTATTTTTGGGTAAGTAACAGAAACTTGTGGGTTGTGTAAATAGTTACACATCAATATGGTTTGAACACATTGATTTGGTGGAGGGATTAGGATTCCAACCTAAATTACTAGAAGCATGCATACATAAATTGATTCTTTAATCAGATTTAATTATTAACAGTGGTTTCTTTTAGATAAAAAAGATGGTCGCCGCTTATATTTATTGCAACGGTCAAATAATTGAGACAGAACAAGGATGTAGTTATTGTATACATCCAGAAGCTATTGTGATGCTTGGAGGATGTACTAATTTGGAAGCTGTGCAAAGGAAAATTCATCAGAGGTTAAAACTCGCGACGAATCATGTAATAGAGTCCATTACATTCAGACATCTTAAATTTATAGATAGGTTTTGGCATGTGCCCTATCCGGTAAATGATGATGATGATTGGGAATATATACTTTCATTGGTTAAGTATATACCTGAGAATCAAATGATGGAGTTGTATGTCACTATAGCTACAATGGAGGTTCCATCGACATTGGAAGTTGACCCATCTCAAAATCATGAAACTATGTCATATGCTCCTTCACATCAAGACGTTCCATCAGCATGAGTAGTTATTCCATCATTTCCATCAGCCACAGTTTCAATGGATAGTCCTCCACATACGTTAGATGCATTGGTTGATGAATTTGAGGATGATGACAATTTTGAACAAGATGAAGAGGAAGTTGAAGAAGAAGAAGATCATGCGGAAGATCAGTCTGTACCAACTCATGCGAGGTTCAACCGACCATTGAACCATCCTCCACTATTGGCTTCCTGGTCGACTGAAGGCATGAATCGCTAGCCAGAATTTGATTATTCAGTTATCACTCCCAGTTCAGAATTTCCAGGAATCATTGGTGGCATAAATCGAGTGTCAGATAACGATGTTCTGTATATTGGCAGAGCGTTTGAGAGAAAATAAGCAATGAAAAATGTGATAAAACAATATCACATTGAACGACATTACTCATATGTTGTAGAAGAGTCAAAGAGATCTTATTATTTGATCTGTTGTGACAAATATGAATCGAACTGTCAAATGCGTCTGCGAGCTATTATTGATAACACTTTCCACAGCTGGCGCATCACTAGATTTACTCCACACACATGTGTGAACCCAAGCTTGGCACATGAACACTCTTCATTAGATATTGAGTTTGTTTCAACTATTATTGTTGAAATGATTAGAGCATGTCAAGATGTCCTCGTGGTTCTGGTTATTGAGCGAATCAAACAGCTTTTTGGGTATCGAATCTCTTACTGGAAAGCATGGGCAGCACGACAGAAGGCTATTGTGAAAGTGTATGGTGATTGGGATGAATCTTATCAAGTTCTACCACAATTGATGGTTCTTCTACGCCACAATAATCAAATAGTCTATCGGTTACATACAGTTGAATATGTTAACCAACAGAACCAACTTGACCGCTCAATGGTTGTGTTTGATAGATTATTTTGGACATTTTTACCATGTGTGGCAGCTTTTAGACATTGCAAGAAGTTCATACAAATTGATGGCACATTTCTGTATGGAAAGTATACCGGAACATTATTGATTGCCGCCACACAAGATGGAAATCGAGCCCCTCTGCCTGTAGCATTTGCAATTGTGGAGAAAGAGAACTTCTCATCATGGAGCTGGTTTCTGGCATTTCTTCGAGAGTTTTTTACGGATGCAGAAGGGATTTGTCTTATTTATGATCGCCACCGTGCAATCAAGGAGGCGATACAGTCTGAGGGTCTTTCGTGGAGACCACCATATTCCCATCATCGATACTGTATTCGACACATTTCCAACAATTTGCGAAAGAAGTTCAAGAATGAGTCGATGAAAAAGGAAATCTTAAAAATTGGTATGAACATCCTTTTCTGTTTAAAATGTTTTTTTCGTAGTTATTTTCATAACTGTTCAGATGACTGCTTGTATGATATCATATGAGCCTCAACAACAAATGATGGAGGAGCGTCTTCAAGATATCCACAGAGTGAATCCAGAAGTGTATGATTACATGATGCAAATTCCAAAGCAGAAATGGTCGTTGGCAAATGATGATGGGAGGAGATATGGTCATATGACAACCAACATCGTAGAATGTATAAATAGAGTTTTCAAGGGTGTTCGAAAACTACCTATCACAGGTAAATACGAATATTTCAATATATGTTACTCAGAAGAGTTACTATTATAATATAATATTTGTATAATGACGTAAATCTAAATTTCAGGGTTGGTACAAGAGACCTTCTATCGTAGTGTAAAGTACTTTCTGGAACGAGGAAAGCAAGCTGAAGAGGGCTTGAACAGAGGGATGCGCTATGGACACCATTTCCAACGCGAGCTAGATACAGTTCTTCAGGAGGCCGCAACTTACTGTGTAACTGCATTTAATCGTCCAGAGCAATGATTTGAGGTCGTTGAGCCCGGTGATGCTAAGGCATGTAGCAATGGTCGTGTGCGAGTTGTTTTATTGGAGAAGTGTTACTGGGATTGTGGCAACTTTCAGGCACTGAGATATCCCTGCGGCCATGTGATTGCTGCATGTGCTTACGTACACGTATCTTGGGAGCAGTTCGTTGATCCAGCTTATCGACTCGAGAGAATTAACTCCTGCTACAATACTCCGTGGATGCCAATCGGGGAATATCAGAATTTTCAGCTTCCTGATGGCGCACCCACACTTCTACCGAACAGCAATAGACTTCGACATAAAGGGAGGCCAAAGTCGACTCGTATTCGGAATGAGATGGATTGGCCTAGTGAACATCTAGCTGGACGGCGGTGCAGCATATGCCGCCAGGAAGGTCATACAAAGACACGTTGCCCTAGACCCATAGGGCAATCATCTAATGGTTAAAATAAATCATGTACTCTATCATTTGAACTATTAAATGAAAATGTCATCAGTTTTGTATAATGAAAGATGAACTTACAGTGACTACAAAACAAAAACGAGGAAACTTTGAAAGCCTATAAAATATAAGTAATTGAAAATATAAACCATTTCTTAAAAATTTCTGATGAAATACAATTATAATCTTTCAAAAACACTTCTTTCAACTCAAAAATATTTCAGATATGAGACTTTGAAATCCTATAAAATATAAACTTAATGACTCATATAAATGAAACTTATATCATAGATTAAACATATAAGAAGTAGTAGAAAAGTAATTAGTTAATTCTGGTGAGGGGGAAAACTATTAGACCCTGGATTTGAAGGATAATGGGGATGACAAGGAAACATCAACCCCCACGCCCACCCCTTCCACCCATTCAACCAACTTCGGTAACTCCTATAGAAGTAGTTTTTCAAAAAAAAAATGAAATGTCACACCACCACAGCTTCCTACATCCATATTAACCCCCCAATTCAGTTTCATTAAATGTGGACAGTCCCCATTTTTACCAAAGTCAATTATGCACTATTAAACCATCACTTTTCAACCCCCGCCTCAATAATACACAATGCTTTGAGGGATGAGAAATGATTCAGTGCATTTTAGAACATTGAAATGTGTCTAATCATTTCTCATCCCTCAAATCATTTTGTATTATTGATGCGGGGGTTAAAAGTGGTGGTTTAATAGTGTATCATTAACTTTGGTAAAAATGAGGACTGTCCACATTTAATGAAACTGAATTGGGGGGTTAATAAGGATGTAGGAAGCTGTGGTGGTGTGACATTTCATTTTTTTGAAAAACTACTTCTATAGGAGTTACCGAAGTTGGTTGAATGGGTGGAAGGGGTGGGCGTGGGGGTTGATGTTTCCTTGTCATCCCCATTATCCTTCAATTCCAGGGTCTAACAGTTTTCCCCCTCACCAGAATTAACTAACTACTTTTCTACTACTTCTTATATGTTTAATCTATGATCTAAGTTTCATTTATATGAGTCATTAAGTTTATATTTTATAGGCTTTGAAAGTCTCATATCTGAAATATTTTTGAGTTGAAAGAAGTGTTTTTGAAAGCTTATAATTGTATTTCATCAGCAATTTTTAAGAAATGGTTTTTATTTTCAATTACTTATTATATGTTTAATCCATGTTTTAAGTTTCATTTCAATAGATCTTACAGTGACTACAAAACAAAAACGAGGAAACTCTGAACGTCATCACCCTAACACCCCAACCCGGGAGACAACAACTAACCCAATGTTTTTATGCTGCTTTCAAAATTATATGATAAATTACATATCTTTCATGATAAAAGTCATAACATACATGAAATTAATGTTTTATTGTTTGCAAATTCAGATGGAGCAGCCACTTTTATCTTGCCAGCAGATGCACGTGTCGCGTGATGTGTTGGCACGATGACCTGTTAGTCATCTTCATGTTCGAAGAGTGCACCGTTTCCATCATGAGGCACCGCCGGCAGCTATTTGTCCATACCTTAAACGTGCAGGCTTTTATGGAGTCTCTATGTGTGACATCAAGACCATCGACCATCATTTGATAGATGCATTGGTTGAGAGATGGCGGCCAGAGACACACACATTTCATCTCCCATAGAGGGAGATGAATATTACATTAGAGGACGTCGCCTACATGATGGGGTTACCTATTCATGGAGATGCAGTTACGGGGGCCAGTACCGGGGATTGGGTTGCAGTCATACAGAGGCTGCTAGGCATTAACGTCATCGGCGCATAGGGTGTCCTCCAGGGTTTGCGCTTGCGAATGAGGTGGCTCGATCAGCATTTCGATGTCATTCTAGATGATGCAGACGAGGAGACGCTTCTTCAGCACACACATGCATACATTTTGCGGCTGCTCGGAGGCATGTTGTGCGCCGACTACTCCACCGCTTTGGTACACATGATGTACCTCCCATTACTTGAGGATCTGGATCAGACTGCTACATACAGTTGGGGATCCGCTGTATTAGAACATCTGGATCAGACTGCTACATACAGTTGGGGATCTACGGTGACATCATGCATCTTATATCCAGCTTTGGGACATGCGTGCACGATTCAGTATCTTTCCACAGGGATATATCACATCACACTCTGATTTATTAGATCAGGGGGATTATGCACACTGGTATCGACGACACACCATCATGTACCTTACACGTCAGGAGATTGGCATTCAGCGATTGGTATGTTTACTAAGATTTATTAATTTTGTTTAACTCATTTTTGATATTAATTTGATTGTCATTTCATTTGCAGACAGACGTCATTGGTCAGTTTGCACATTCCACCCAGCCTCAGGAGCATGCATATATTCTGCGGGAGGTAGTTCATCGGGATGTGGTGGCTCTATTGGATCATCTCCGGTTGATACGTGACCGTTTTTTTGATGAGGAGCCACAGACATATCCTGATCCATATCATCAGGCAGAAGCACCTGAGGATGACGATGTCCCTGCTATGCCTGCTGAGGAGGATGCACCGCCACCGCCGCCGCCAGCTAGACGACAGAGACGAGCACATCCGGGGGGGCAGAGGCGACCACATCGAAATCCGAGAGCGGCTCCTGCAGATTTCGTCGCACCACAGAGAGACGATCCCTCCCAGCCGACTGATGATTTTGCACAGCAGGGAGACATTTATATACCGCATATGGTGTCTCCGAAGACTACTATGGACTTCGATCTGGGTGCAGTCACACAGCTTATGGCGGCCCCCTCTCCTCCCGACGAGGCCTTCTTCAGTACCCCATTTCTACCACTTATAGGAGCTTCAGAGCCATATGTCACCCCATATGGTTTTGGGGCATCCTCACATGATTTTGGGGCATCCTCACATGATTTTGGTCATTCCTCTACACAGCATCATGGGGAGGCACCAGAAGCACCAGAAGAGGAGGAACCTGCAGAGAGGACACCAGAGTGACATGGACGTCCGACGCGGAGAGGACGTGACATTCAGACACTACGTTGTGGTACTGGAGGGCATCGTCGTTGATGTTTTTGGATGTAATGTTGTATATATTAAAAAACTTATTCACTATGATAAGTAATTGTTGTTTAAGTCAAATAACAAGAAAATCAAAAATCTATTACATACAAACTTATTTCAATTAACTATTAAATTATAAAGTACAGGTAGAATATAAACAAAATTTGTCACAACGACTTAACCATTAATAATTAATAATTATAATGACAAAGTCACATAGTTGAAACAGTTTTAAGTTACAACTAGGTGGTTTTGAAAGCCTATAAAATATTTTTTATAGAAATTTTTTACGTACTTTTTTTATTTTCATCTATTTAGTATATTTTTAATCCATGATTTATGTTTCGTTCATATTGGTCATATGGATTATGTTTTATAGACGTTCAAAGTCACATAGTTGAAACAGTTTTAAGTTACAACTAGGTGGTTTTGAAAGCCTATAAAATATTTTCTATCGAAATTTTTTACGTAATTATTTTATTTTCATCTATTTAGTATTTTTTTAATCCATGTTTTATGTTTCATTCATATTGGTCATATGGATTATGTTTTATAGACGTTCAAAGTCACATAGTTGAAACAGTTTTAAGTTACAACTAGGTGGTTTTGAAAGCCTATAAAATATTTTCTATCGACATGTTTTACGTAATTTTTTTTTATTTTCATCTATTTAGTATATTTTTAATCCATGTTTTAAATTTCATTCATATTGGTCATATGGATTATGTTTTATAGACGTTCAAAGTCACATAGTTGAAACAGTTTTAAGTTTCAACTAGGTGGTTTTGAAAGCCTATAAAATATTTTTTATCGACATTTTTGACGTTTTTCCCATCTATTTATATATTTTTAATCAATATTTTAAGTTTCATTCATATTGGTCATATAGATTATCTTTATAGGCGTTCAAAGTCACATAGTGGAATCATTTTTAAGTTACAACTAGGTGGTTTTGAATGCCTATCAAATATTTTCTATCGACATTTTTTAAGTAATTTTTTTATTTTCATCTATTTAGTATATTTTTAATACATTTTTTAAGTTTCATTCATATTGGTAATTTATATTATATTTTATAGGCTTTCAAAGTCACATACTTGAAACATTTTTAAGTTTCAAGTACGTGGTATTGAAAGACTATATGTTTAACAATATTTTAATTTTTTTTATAAATAATTACTTATAACTATGTAAATATATACATGTACAAATATATAATAATAAATATACAAGTATAACTATAATTACAATATAATTCTTAATATAATTATAAATATAATTCTACACACACACACATATATATATATATATATGCATATTAAATATATTTATAAATAAATTTTAAATATATATGTAACAATATTTTCAAAATTATATATTTTAAATATATTCATATTCATATAATTATAAATATTTATATTTAAACATTAGTTTATAATTATACAATTACAAATATATTTTTTATTTAAAAAAATATATAAATAGATTTATATTTATAAATATTTATTTTTAATTATATATATACATAATTATATTTATACACGCACATATAATTATATATATACATAAATATAATTTCATAATTATAAATATAATAATAATTAATTTAACATTTTTAAATACATATTTATAAGATTATTTTTACAAATTTATTTATTTATTTTGAAATTATTTATTAAAAAGAGATGAGGTGGAAAAAAATTAAAACAACAAAAAAACAAAACAAAATTTTATATATTTATTTTGAAATTATTTATTAAAAAGAGATGAGGTGGAAAAAAATTTAAAATAAAAAAGGAAAAAAAAACCAGCAAAAGAAAAAAAAGGGTGGCAAAGCGCCACTTGAAGTGGCGCTAGCCACCCGAGTTGTTGAGAGCCACTTCAAGTGGCGCTCAAAAAACCCAATTTCCTAAATAATTTAAACCTACACCCATTTAAAAAAAACCTATGCCCCTAAATTATCCATGGAAGTGACGACAGTGTTGATGGGTGGCGATGTTTTCAGTGGTGATTTTTTAAGTTCTCAATTAGTTTGAATGGTTATATGGTTTCGTTTTCCCCGGTCACCGGCTCCGATTCTGATGGAGGGTGCTGAGGATTAAATGGTTTAGTGATGGTGGATATCATGCGATGATAGAAGATGTAGGCAACAAGACTCCACCCTCACATGTCGCCCATGGCATGAGGCATCCTTATGATGAGTTTCCCTTTTTCAATTTCAAATTTTGTCTAAAATTGTAATTTGGTATCCAGCGTGACTTATGTGGTTACCTCTTATCCTCAAAGCGGCTATTTTGAAAATAAAAATACCATAATGGGTGTGTGAATAATCTATGTCATGGTTGTTTCCAATTTTGCATGTCATTCATCTTTCAAATAAATAGAGTACTCACACACATGTTGAAAATAAATAATAAGAAGTATTACATGCTCACCAATGATTTGATCAGTCATGTATGATATTCTATGAATAATAGTTGATAAATCTAATGCATTTGAATTTTAGTTAGATATCAAGATAATAATATTGACCACCATTTTATGGCGGTCACGACCGTACATAGGTATCTAAGGGATATAATGGATTTATTACTATTTTATAGATGATATGTGGAACTATTAATCATATGATATAATAATTATATTTTTAAAATATATTATCATGATATGAAATTACAAATGGGATACATATTTACCTTTAAAGGATGTCTTGTGAGCTGGAATATCTCAAATCATTTTATGGTTGGGGATTCAATAGAAAAATACATGTATATTCCAACTTATAAGGTAGCTATAGGGAATATTTTCTTAAATAAAATCATCCAATAGATTGAAATTTTTCCTTGAATTAAATCACTAATAACACTATATTGTGATAATACTATTGCGGTGGACCTTGCCAATTATTAGAGGACACATCAGTAGATGAGGCATATAAATTGCATATTTCATCTCTTGAGTCATTTTCATTAATTACTGTGGTTTAAAGGATAATTATATACACCAAATATAATGTTTTGGAACCCCTTGGTAATATTTGACTTGGTATAAATCAAGTTATCCCGTGACGTTTAGCATACTGAACGTCAAATGTAGTCGGCTATGGTCAATGTCGGAGTTTATGGAGTTGATGTCCTAGGAAAAAATAAATTTTCCCTAATTAAATTTATATTCAATGAATACAATATTAATAAAATATATTGTTACATAGTTTTTATTTTTCATCATGACTTTAAGGTAATAATGTCGAATGACATCTGTCATTTTCATATATACCTAATAGTTCCCCATTTTGATGATAATCATGATGTGTTATGATGATAACTTCAAATATAGTAATAAAGTTGGATAATTTATTAGGATAATACATATAGTACATATAATTTATGTTGTGAGTACTCATAATAAGATTAAGAAATTTTTTTTGATGTTCATAGTTGACAATCTCTTAGATGGCTGAGTATGAGAACAAAACAGCTAGTAGGAATTTCACATGTTATGGTCTCATGAAATATTCATGTATTCAAAAATGATTTATAGTCATTATAATTTAAGATAATAACTGATTCATATCATGAATCTCACTCTTATATTTAATTATCAAAACCATCACAAAATATGATGTAAGGAAGTAGGGTATGTTTGTTAGATAACAAATGAAATTTTATTAAAGGATAATTCAAGGAAGGATGTGTTCCATCCATCTTCATGTAATATTATAACATTGCCATTTGACTTTGATTAAAATAGTTCATTAAATTTGACGTACATTGTGTAATTACCTATTAATATCATATGGTAAATTAATGATGTATCCATCATTAACTTGATGACATATTTTTAAAACCTATTTGATGCGTAATTAAGGCATATGGGTTATATTAAATAATTTGAATTACTATCTCAGTTTTTATCTTAAATTATTAAGTTTATTCTCTTCGGTTCCATGGAACTTTTATATATAATAATATTTGACATTAGTAACTCCTCCCAAACATAGAAAAGATAGATTCCATGGCAGTCACACATTATGTGTTTTAATTGATCCCAATAATGTTAGTTATTTGAAAAAAATTTATTCTAAAGACAATGGAATAATTTCATTCTAGAAATTATAAATTAAAAATATTTATTGTGGAATCTATTTTTGAATTATATATTTATTTAGGAATTACTTTAAATCATGTGTTTTCAAATGGAAGAAGACTATGTCTGTTAGTAAATATTAATTTACAAGAAAGTGAAATAATATTTTTTTATTGTTCATATTAGATAACATTCCATAAAATAATAATAATATATTTATTATTTTAAAATTTTAAGTTTTTTCATATGTATTATAATATTATTCAAGGTCTAGTATATATTCAAATAATATTTTAAACTAAAATATAGCTCTACAGATATATAGTTATCCCATATTAGAACGGTTAATAAAAAAGTGATAATTGAAATTGGGGCATACAATTGACTTCTCTCTTGATTTTTCCTAAAACCATTCTCCCAGTAATGAGTACAATTACATTTGAAATAATGTAACTTAGAGAGATCAAATCTAAAAATTAAATAAAATTCATTCCCCATGTTATCACCTCGAAATCAATCGGCGTTGAATTGGATAAAATTGAGAACGTGTGGTTCGCCATTTGAAAGGTTCTACAATTGGATACTTACATCAAAAAAATTTACTCATAATGAATGTTAATTTCAATAAATCTTAAGTTTCATCTTAAAATGAAACTAATAACATGTCATTCATTTTTCATATCAAAAAATATTTTATATGAATTTAACTTCAAATGTCCTATTTTGGGGTTTTCAGAAACACGATGCTGATTTTTTTAATATTTTTCCCACCACAAAAAAAATTGTTTTCCTGAAACAATCATTAACTCATTATTATATTTGATAAACACCAGTTTTTTATATTAATCAATAGCCATTCATTGGATGTGATTTTTTTTAGAAGTTATTATTTATCAACACAATACTAGATGATCATATGTTGGTTTAGAATATTAAATGTGACGTCCTTTCCATAGTAATTGATGTGCGATATGTGTAGAAAAATTCAATGCATTCCTATGATTAACTAAAATTAATCGAGAGGGTGAATAATAAAATTTATAGGAAACACATTATCACAAACTCATACTATATTATTATCCTAGACTTGTGATAAAATCATTATACAATTGGGGGTATTATTGATAATTTAACATATAATCATTGTGTATACTAATTAATATTACACTATACAATTCTTAATGTAAATTAATTCATATAACTATTATCAATTTTGGCACATTAATATTTTTTTCATGAATATTACCACCCATCATTACTATACTATTTTCATTCTCTTTATACAACCAAAATGGATAGCAATACGATCTGGCATCGTTGATCAGAGTGATCAATCACGAAAAATCAATAATATTATGTTTAAATTAAGATACCCATTTTTAAATCCATCACACATTATGATTAACCAATTAAATTTACGTTTATAATTTTTTTAAATCCATCATAATAATTTATAAATAGTTTGAGAATTTACAAAACCTCTCCTCTGGGAGGGTAAAACTATAGGGAATTAATATTAACAATTTTTCACTGTGTGATGAATGGATAAAATCCAATCATGCAATTTTCATTTTCATTAATTCTATTTATAACTATTATATATCCACATATACTTCTAGTATCAATATTGGTATGTAATTTCATGGAATGAACATGAAATATACTACACCAAAATTATAAAAAAATTCAATATATTGTCTTATCCCTCGTGTTCTAACTACAATTTTTCTCATAACAGTATTCAAATATTATCTTATCCTATCATTAAAACTGAACATAATCGTCTATAATTAGTACTATTGGGATATAATCAATACCTACTAGAGAACTCCATGGGTGGATACACCTCATATGTTATTCCCTTTTTATAATCCCTAGTGGAAACCCTTTCCTCATGAAGTATTGGGGAATAGAATAATGATTAACCCAAAATTCATATGTGAGAGCTCCCAATTATTTGATTCCATCATTTTTTTATAATACCATCAATAGTGACTGACACTTCTCATATGTAGATATTTCATATTATTAGATGAATATTTATTTCAATCCATGAATATATATGATAGAATCATATAGGCGTGCTATTATTGGAAACATGGATACATGGAAAACATGATAATAAGTGAACTACCTGATTCCCCACTACATTATTCAAAACTAGGACACCTAATAGACATATCAACTACAATACCATTATTCAAAACAATGTAATGGGAAACTTAATTAAGGGTGAGCTCAAATTATCAATATGGGTAAACAAGGGAGATGTATAAAAGATTATAGAATAAGGGTGTGAGAACATGGGAGAATGATATGAATACTATATGCTTCATATCTATGATCATAATCTCAATTCTTGTCATAAATCATTGTAGATCACAATACATGGAAGAAAATTGAATCAAAGAACACAATCCACCACAACACAACATTTTCATATGAAATCTATTTTTGGAATACATGTGTTAAAGAAATTACACTGTAGTAAAGGATAATTACCAAGAAAATCATTGTAAAATTGGTTCACTAACAAAACAATTACAATAATCATTGTTCACTCCATTGACTATCATTGCAGGAAAATACCTAGCAGAATTGTGTTTACTCCCTATAATATTCATGTTTATTCAATGAGATAGGAATTTTTACCCATTTCATTGGATGGGTATATAATCTCATTCCCCTTAGAATCATAATGAAAATAATACATATGTATGGAGAAAGAACATAAAAATTTCATTGAATCATAACTTATAAAAATGAATCATGATTCATAAACATTTAGTAATGTCATTACCAATGTAAAAGAAAAGGGTTTCAAAAAAAATTATTATCTTAATAAAAAAAATCAAAAAAAAAGAGTAGAGATAGTATAATTGGATCATGTAACGTCAAAAAAATTATGTTTATGTTTTTAAATTATATGGAATTATTATGAGACCACATTCACTGACAGTACATGATTCTAGTTCCTAGATGTCCCGAAATGGAATGTTGAACTATTTTTAATGTACATTTAGTAAAGGTGAGGACGAGTTTTCCCAACCTTTGAAACAATGATCAGATCGAAAATATGTGGGCACCACTAAACAAGGAATGACGTGATTCACCTAGAGATGACATAACATCGATTGGAAATGTCTGAATGGAAAAGTATATTTTTAGACATTTTGGAAAAAATAATAAAATAAATTAAATGAATTATTTCATTTCATTTCTCACATTTTGGTGGGGGACAGTGACGATGAGGTGCAGCGACGAGGTGGAGAAGAGTCGTGTTAATTGAGGTTCAATAATAGATTGTCTAAAATAGCAATGATGTTATCTTATTGTCTCATTAAATGTTTCTCATTAAATTTGGATCATTCATTGAGCATTAATAATGGGTGTAACATCGATTCAAATTTTATTTTATTTTATAAATCCCACAGGTTGTTTTTTTGGGAATTTATAAATACTGGGAAATATTTGATGAACCGCCGGTGGAATACCTCCCCAATGAAGAATGAAGAACGAAGCAATGAACATTGTATGATCGTATTTGAAGGCTGTCAAGCGGTGAAGAATACCAACTACTGTTGATCGATGATGATTTTAAACACATCCCTCTTCACCAGCGGATCCAATGAATCAAAGTAGGTGTTTATGCTTTCTACGTATATGATGATTACTTCCTTGATCATGAAAATTTATGAAGAACGCGTATCAACTGAAAAATTGGATGATACGAGAATTACTCATTCGTGTAGGTGGATATTATGAAGGGGCTTGATTTGGTGTTTTATAGGCACTGTAGTTCTCATTATTTTTATCCCTATGGTTAAAATCTGACACGGAGGGTATGGGTGGATGCAAAATTTCCAAGTCCCTAAGCTATATTTGTTCTGGGTGTGTTATTATATGTCGGCATGTCAACTTGTCAGAATGGAGCAATATAAGGCTTCGAGGTGATGGTGATGCCTTATTGAGGCTGTTGACACAGACGACACCAAAAACAGACCACCAGAGCGACTCTAGGGGTCTGTGGCTACTGAAACGAGAAAAAGGTGGTTGGGAGGCCATTAGTGGGCCGTAATGATAGGAATTCGTGGATTTATGGGCCCAACAACAAGCCGGAGTGGCACTCCTCAGCCCCTCCTAGAGTAGAGGCCCACTCTGGGCTCCCGTATAAGCGAACACAAGCGGTTCATCCAATGCGTGCAAGACCCGCCCAGTGTGTCGTACCCGCGCCGCCGACCTGGACCTGCCACCGGCCCAAACCCATCATATCTTTCCAGACCCATGGTACCAATAGGTTGGAAGGTATAGACCCATGTCGAACTCTCACATGATACCCTTACAGGGCCGGTTCAGGTCGGTCTGACTGGGTCGGACCGGACTCGGACCCAACTGGTCCTTTTTCAGGGAATCAATAATAACTTGTGGATCGGGGGTCTGATTGACGCATTGTCTATATCATGTGGAAAATTGAAAAAATTTGGATCTTTAGAGATAATGCACTTGAGTTTTTATAGTTTTTGGTGTATGTCTAGGTCAGATCCTAATCGAATCCAAATTGGCCCTTTTTACTAAAAAGTTAATATCTTTTTGACTGGGGGTCTGATCGGCACATGATCTGTAGCATTGGAACCCTTAAGTCAAAATTTTCCTTTGGGTTACCTCTATGTGAGAAATAATGGTGGTTGAAATATGACTGATGGCTTGATGAGAGGAACCATAAGAATTCATATGTACAAGGTGTGGGAATTCAGTGGCTTGTTGTCAAGTGAAGAGAGACCCTCTGTGGATCAACAACAAGGAGACCCTTTGCGGATTGGAAAAGGGGCGACCCTCTATGGATCACCAAGAGAGTGAAAATCTATGGATCGAAAATGGTTCCACCATCCATGGATCAACAAGGGAGCGAACCTGCATGGATCAACAATAGTGCAACCATCCATGGATCAACATGAGTACAACGCTCTATTGATTAGAAGTAGCACGACACATCGTGGACCAGCAGTTGAGTTGCCCATCATGGATCAATGGTAGAGTGACACATTATGGATTCACTTTAGAGCAACACTTTTCAGATTAGCAGCCGATTCTCTCAAAAGAATAAGATTATCTAGAATCCCACTAATCATCTTTATTCTTATTCATTTAGTTGTATACCTAGAATGAGTTAAGTCTTTTACAATTTGACATGTGTTCAGATCTTTCTTTTTGGTATTAACACTGTTGTATTTCTTTTGTTGTGTTTTACATTCAGGGATTAATAGGACACCTTTGGAGTCTTGGGTTCCCTACTGAGTATTGTTATACTCATCCCTATATGGGATTTTCCTCATCTTCTATGTCTTGTGAAGATGATAAAAAACATTGACCATGACATTGGGGATCCATGATTGGATAATTCTTAGAGGGGGATCGAAAGAAGTTGTGTGATGTTGTGGCATCTAATAGAGAGCTGTACCTACCATTCAGGTATGATACTCAATGAACAACCTTCAGAGCTTATACATATTTTATTGTACTTTCTCATCATGTGGGGATCTATTTTGGCCACTTTATAATTATTTTACACACATTACTCTCACTGGATGTACCTTTGGGTGGTTTTATATATTTTCTTTCATTTATGGTTATATTTTTATAGTTTTCCCAATCTCTATGTATACAGGTTTAAAGTCAGTTTCTTCCATTTTTGGGATATGACTTTTCAGTGGTAGTCCATATCCCCAGGACTATGGAAGGTGTGATTACGGTAGTCATGGAATGTGCTATGGGGGACGGTTCAGGACAATGCGGTATCAAAGGGTGGTTGGTTCTACAAGAAAAACTAAGAGTCTGAAATTTATAAATAATGAAATAGTGATTAGTTTCTTGATTTCATATTTTAGTTTAGGGAGCCATGGATTTGTGTAGCGTCCAACATAGCTAGAAACCAGGTCCCTGAGTTCTGTTTGTTGACTTGGTACATGAAAACAAAGGATGTGTGAGTTACAAATACTTTTTTTTTCATTTTCACTTTTGAGACATCTCACCAGGTATAATGTTTTGACTTTGGCACATCAGTTTCTTTCCAGGATTCCCCCACAATGATAACCAACCATAATTCTAATTGGAGGTCATGATGAGGGCCCACCGAGTGATGATGCATCTGTACAAGGAAAAATTATTTTCGTATCACCAATGAGTGGTGTACCAACACCATCGACACCAGTAGAGATGCAAATGCTTCCAACCCCACCATCAAGTAGTAGACACTGATTGGGTGCGCTGCACATGTTTCATAGATAGTGACTTCCAAAAAATCAAGGGGAGATAGATCCCCAGGTAGATTCAGGACCAGATGAAGGTTTTTTACATGAGTTTTTTGTTTGGTAGAGACACCAGCTGATTAGATGGTGATCCTACCTGCTAGAATTTATTAGGGAACAATTGGGATATGGTGGAGCTTGATGCTCCAGAAACATTAGCATGCAACCCCTACCTAGTTGGACTTTGAGAGCCTATTCGGGGTAGAGTTCTTACTAGCGACACTACACTCTGTGAAAATTCCAGAGCCACTGCACCTACAATAGACCAGTTTTATTGTAGCCCAGTACTCTACGAGGTTTACCGACCTCACCCTATACTCAACCGGTATGGTGAGGAACCCATTAAAAATGTCTTTAACCATTGAGTAGGGAATATGATGGGATATAATGTATTTAATTATTTATCTCAACATCCTGATGTATGATGAAGTTCTAGAGTGAGCACTACTAGTGAATAGTTTCCTTGCAGAGCAGGCACATAGAGTGAGAGCCACTACCAGAAAACAGGTTGTTGATTCATCTAAAGTAGGATATAGGTAGATAACGTAGAGTCCCAAATGGGATAGACCCTCGGGAGGAAGACCGATGATTATTGGTTTATAGGTGTGGAGCTTCTGGGGTAGATAATGTTAGAAGTGGAGTAGACAATGTTATTCGTGTGGTTGACAGGGTCGCATGGCTCACGACTGCACACCACACCATATAGATAAACTGAAGACGGTCAAAGGAGTGACAAGTTATAAGAAATGGTTCATGAAATGAGGTTCGTAAGGTGGTGGGTTTTGAATGGGAGCATTCCATGAAGTTGGAGGTTCCTGGCAGTTTGAGGGTTACCAACACCACCCTAGTTGGTCATCCCTTTCCTCAGGGATCAGGTAGACATGGGTGAGCACAGCTTCAGGAAGAAGTTTCTTATGACCATGACACTCTAGAGATTATCTGAGGTATGATATGTGACTTTTCCACCATAGTTATAGTTCATATAAACACAGGTTATAATCACTCATTCGTTGCCTCATATCTCATTCAATGATCAAAGATTCTAGTGGAGTCGTAGGCTCAATACTTATGACTAGTGAATTCTATAGAAGGGGATTCAATGATTAAACCTGTGGAATGGGAGTGTGAGATTAAAATATGAGGCGATAGCATTGTCTGCGTTCTCATAGTACCAACATCGAGGCCTTACGACGTCATCTTTGGTATGGAATGATTATCAATATTCTATGCTTAGATCAGCTGTTTTAGGTGTATAATGTGGCGTTTTCATGTAAATGAGACCAGGTTTTCCATCACAAATAATAAATAAACCCTTGAACCATAGGATACACATTCACATAGAGGGGTTCATTCAATCAGTCACCAGTTGGAAAGCTTGACCCTCGGTGTAGTGGATGATAGGTGTCCAAGAATTCCTGTAGTGGGGGATGAGTTTGAGGATGTTTTTCGAGAACATGTTCTCAGACAACCTCCTAAAAGGTATATAGGTTTCTACATTGACATGTACCCTAGGAGGACACTAATTCAACATTGGAATATCATATTTCTCATGTGAATCTTTGAGAGTAGAGGGTAAAACTAGATGACTTTCAAGAGAAGGGGTTTGTAAGGCCCAGTGTTTCACTATGGGAATCCCCGATTCTTTTTTCCAGGAAAAAATATTGGAGTTGGAGGTTGTGTGAAGACTTATGGTGCATGAACCAAGTGACCAAGACAAACTAGTATCCACTTATATGGATCGATGACCTCTTCGTGTAGCTGAAGCAAAAGAGGTGGCACTAGATTGTAGATTATAAATTGGTCTATCACCAGTTTTTGGTACGTGATGAGGATATGATGAATAAAGCCTTGAAGTGATGATATGGAAACAAAAAGTCCATGGTTATTCCTTTCATCTTCACTAATTACCTAATAGTGTTCAATGGATTCATGAAGAAACTAATCCAGCATTACCATGACAATTGTATTCCGGTCATCATTGATGAAGTCATGGTGTACACAATGTTAGAGGATGACCTTGATACACACATGCAAATAGTTCTAGATACACATAGAAATTACCAAATTTATGTCATGGAATTATAGATTTGGTTTTGGATTATGTAATTCCACATTCTGGGACCCGTCATATCAAAGACATGAGTTGTAGTGGATACAACAATGATAGAGGAACTACATTCAAGGGAGCCGCCCATTGGCATGACTGAGGTGCAGAGGTTCGCTGCATTGGCTGGTTACTATCATAGGATCATTCTCGACTTTTCCAAATAATAATCATCCTTATCATCTTTGACACAGAAGGGAAAACCCTTAATGTGGATGGAGAAATGTAAGAATAGTTTCCAGGAGCTGACGTGGAGACTAACTAGTGCATATTTAATGAGCCTGTAGGAGGAGGGTATTGGGTATATAGATTATTGTGATGCATCAAGGAAAGAACTATGTTGTATCCAGATGGAGCAGCACAAAATGATCAACTAAGGCTCATGATAGTAGAGAAAACATGAGGAGTACTACATGACCCATGACCTAGAGTTAAAAGCATGGGATTTTTCTTTCAATATGTGGCTACACTACTTGATGAGTAAGCGGTTTAGTGTCTACTTTTACCACAATATTCTCCAGTATATATTCTCTCAGAAGGACCTAAACCTGAGATAGAGGCAATGTCTAGGGGTCCACCAAGACTATGACACTGTGATAGTCTATACTCAAGGAAAAGGGATCTTTGGGGCACCCGTACTCCATAGGAGTACTGGTTGGCGGTTGCTAAGTGAGGTGATAGAGCAATTACCCATGATGAATGTTTCCTTCATGGATGATGGTGAAGCTTTTTACCTTCATTCAATGTCTCTTACTCCCCAATCTTACAAAAAATCAGGGAGGCACCATAGGTAGATGGCGATTGCGTGGCCTGACATGGACAGTTATCCTCAGGATGGGACCTAGATGTACATTTAATAGGTGGGGAGAACATCGTTCATTTCTGATGGAGAACCATAATGCAATCAATGTATCATGAGTATGTGTTAATGTAGTTCCATTTATCACCATTGGTGGTACATCCTAGAGTGGGGAAGAAGTATCAAGAACACTAACATTAGTACTGCTGGCCAAGGATGAGGAAAACGGTGGTCGAGATCATTTTTTGATGCTGCACTTGTCAGTATGTGAAGGTCGAGTATCAGGTTCCTGTAGGCTTGGACCAGCCACTCGACATACTAGATTTTAAAAGAGATGTTATCTTTATGGACTTTGTGACAGGGTTACTACATACATCCAGGGGCCACGACTCTATCTAGGGGATCGCTGAATGAATCACCAAGTCGGATGACATCATATCCATCTGGGAGTAGGGACATGTGGATCGATTGAGATGCCTATACATCCAATAGATAGTGTGGATTCATATGGTTATGTAGATGGTCATCTCAGATAATGACACATTCATATCATCCAAGTTATGTTGGAGATTTTAAGCAGCATGTGGTCACATTTGTGCTTGATCACATCCTATAATCCCTAGAAAAATGGTTAGGAAGAGTGAACATTATAGAAAATAGAGGACATTTGTCGTTCTTGAGTCATTGATTTTGATCACATTAAGAAGGAACAACTTCCACTAGTGGATATATCATACCAAAATAGGTACAATGAACAATTCTCATGGAACCATTGACGACCTTGTATGGTAGTCCATAGAGATGACCCCTATATTGGATAGACATAGGGGAGTCAACACTCATGGGTCTAGAGTTGGTACGAGCTACCACTGGGAAGGTGATGATCATCCAAGAGTGGATGAAGAATATATTGACCAAGAATAAGTCTTACATTGATAGGAGACATAGACCCTTGGAGTTTGAGGAGGTAGATTTTGTGTTCCATCAGGTCACACCACATCGCTGATTGTATCGATTTAGCCAGGGTGGAAATCTATCATCGAGGTTCATCAAACCTTATCATATCCTGAGCAATGTTGGCGATGTGGTTTACCAGCTAGCTCTTCTACAACAGATGCACCGGTTGCACGATGTATGCCACAAGTCACAGTTGAGGAGGTACGTTCCTGATACATTGCATGTCATCGACTGGGGAGAGCTGGACAATGATAATGTAGAGATGTTTGATGAGATCCCCGTGGAGATATAGGATCGAAAAGCATGGTTTATATTTGGATTTTCAATACCTTAGGTGTCAGTTTAGTGGTAGCAAGGGAATCTCCAAAAGAACACATGGGAATATGAGGCTCATATTGAAGTTCAGTACCACCATCTGTTTGATTATTTTTGTTTTGAATTTCAGGTATGTAAATGTCTATGGTGGAAAGAATGTAATGCCTCAGAAAGTCCAAGATGTTTTTATTTATATCTAATTATTCTGAGACCAAACAGTCAGAAAAAATGTGTTTCTCAAGCCCAATGTTCCTGGAATATTTTTTTTAACATTCTTAATTTATGATCTGTAAATGTATGGAGGATTTTTCTAAATATTTAATGGGTGATCAGATCAAAAATATCAGGGAACCATTGAGCATAGAATGCTAGGATATGCCTAAAAATGATTTCACATTGGATGGAAAGGGATGAAAAGAAATGATATCATTTTTATATTTATGAAAAATGATAATAAAATAATTGAAAGGAATTATTTTCATTCATTTCTCACTATTGGGTGGCGGATTGAGACGTTACAGTTCAGTGACAAGGTGGCGACGTGACACATTAATGGAGATTAAATAATGTCACATTTTAAACCATGATACTTTTATCACAATGGATAATTAAACGTGGCTCATTTAATGGGAAAAATTAATGCGAGATTAATTAATATGTTTTTTATATCTTATTAAAATTTAATGTGTTGTAGTTTGAAAATTTACAAACATGGGGGAATATATGATGAACCACTGGCAGAATCCCTCTACAACAGAGAAAGAACAATGATGAAACATTCAGTGGGGGATTTAATCCAAGGGATGGGAAGCAGTGACGAATGCCGAATACCATGGATCAACAATGATTCAAATCACATCCTTCATCATCAGCAGATATAATGAATCTATGTAGGGGATCATGTGTTATATGTAATTGATGATTTGATCCTCATTGTTGAAAATTAATGAAGAATGCAGATCAATCGACTAAGAGGTTGATCCTCAACTCAATCATTCATTCAGGTGGATATTATATAGGGATTTGATTTGGGGGTTTTCAATCACTTTGGTTATCAGCATGTTTATCCTCATGACTAATCTCTAATGTGGAGGACGACGACCCACCAAAACAATGACTGGTCCCTCCACAAATGATGTTATTCGTGTTTTATTCAGATTCATCTAGAAAATATTTCTATAAGGTTATTTATAATGATTTGTGGTGATGGTGGTTCCACATGGTGGCTATAGGTGGACCCGACTCAAAAACGGACAACCAGAGCAACACCGGTAGCCCGTCGAAGGAACCACTTGAGGAAATCAGCAGAGGGAGACAGCGCACCCGTTGGTGCATAACAGTAGAAATATGTTGTATAATGGAGGTGATGGTGGTGAGGAGGCTCAGTTTCTATCATTTTCGCATGGTGGAGAATCCCACTTAGTCTACTTAGATGAGCTGCTGCTCGTGGTCCTTTGATCACGTGCAGGATTCTGGTCGACCAACATTATCAGACTTAAAATACTGCCGCAGTCACTTAACTATGGAGATAAAACCTTGATTCATCAACCATAGGGAAAATTGGGAGGCCTAAAATGGTTTTCATCCTTTTCTTCACTGGGAGGACATGCCCTGTGGGCTAGATTCTGTCTGCCCCGGTGGGACCTGCTATGCCGGGTAGAACCCGTGGCACTATGCCGAACCCGCCTCGGAGACAGACATGTCCCGTCAGGACATACCATTTGGCCAAATGGTCCAGCTGGGACAGACCCATGGCAACACACTTCAGATCTCTGGAATGGGGTGGGTCAGGTCGGTTCGAGTAGGTCAGACCGGACCCGGACCTGATCTTCCCCATTTCTATGAAACAATCATAACATGAAGATCGAGCGTCTAATTGACGCACCGTTTTTGGAGTGATGACCCATGAATTGTTATGGTCATTTTGAGAAAAAATACTAGAGATTTAGAAGATGTTTTAGTATTTCCAGGTCAGATTAGACTCAATTTAATCATGTCCCTTTTTCTTAAAAAACAAATATCATACATACCGAGTTTATGATCGACACATCATTTGACGTGTTGTAACACATACGACAAGACGATCCGTAGGGTTTCCAGTAAGTGGTACTTTGTGGAAGTTGAAATATGACTGATGTCATGAGGAGCATAACCTTCAGAAATCATAAGTACAAGCTATGGGAATCCAGTGGCAAGATGTCTATTGAAGAGGAAAACTTCACGGATCTGAAAGAGGGAAACCCTTCGTGGATCAGCAATGGTGCAACCCTCGGTGCATCAGTAAGATAGACACCATCCATGGATTGTCAATGAAACAACCCACTATAGACTAATAGGAGAGAGACCCTATGTGGATCTGCAATAGAGTGTCCCTCCATGGATCTGTCTGAGAGAGACATTCTATGGATCATTAGTAACACGACCCATCGTGGACTAGCTGTAGAGAGACCCATTGAGGATTCATGAAAAAGCGAAACTTTATGGATCGATAGTGGAGAAATGCTTCTATGATTATAATTTGATCCTCTCAACAAAATATGATGATCTCGCAAAGTAGTAATCTACATTATTACATTTTATTGGATGGAATTCCTGGTGTGAGAAAAAAAATTACATTGTTCTATGTGTTGAGATCATGTTTGGTGGTATTACCACTGTGATATTTACATTGTGGTATTCTCCTTCATGGATTAAAGGGAGACCTTTAGGGGACTCATAGTCCATACTATGTATTGTTATACTCATCCATACATGGGCTTCGCCTGCATCTATTGGGTCTTGTGAAGACAAAAAAATCATTGATAGGGACAATGGGGAGCCAAGACAATACTGTTATGAGAGGTAAACTGATAGATGTGGTGTGCGTTAGTGGATTCATATAGGGATATTTACATAACATTTAGTTAGGATCCTTGGTGGAAGTCCTCCTGAGTATTTACATTTTTTTGTACATTTTTCATTTGGGCTTTTATACTTGCCACATTACTTTTAGTTTACACAAATTACTCTCAGTGGGGGTACATTGTGATGGTTTTAATTCATTTCTTTTCTTCATGAATTTATTTGTGCAGTTTTCCATGACTGTGTATGTGAATGATTAACGACAATGCCTTACCTTTTATGGATATGATATGCTGATGCTGTTTAGCATACCCTTTCCTATGGAAGGAGAAAATTGGGTAGTCATGGCATAGGACCCATGGGACGGGTTGTGAAATACCATTTCACTACTAAATCATAAGATTATTCAAGTGTTGTTGTCTTTTATTACTATAAATATGATAAAAATATAATTAAAAATGTACCTGAGGAAAATATCATTTTTAAATGGAATTAAATTGTATTAAATATCAAAATCTATAAAATATCAAAGAAAAAAAATTTCCATGAAAATAATTACAAAACCTTGTAAATAAATATTAATATCAATAAGTTATCATGGATTTGGAAAATTCTATTCATTATATACACATGAAAATAAATCTTATAATAACATTTTTCTAAAAATTCAAAATAAACATGTTCTAAAAATAATTGGAATATTCCTACCAAATAATTTTCTAAATTTTTTAAAAAATATTAAAAAAGGATTTTAATAATATTTTTTTCATATTAAAACCATTATTTAAAACAATTTTTTTATAACATATACATGGAAGAGAATGGATTTCCAATTGAGAACATAAATACATATGATTTTACATAAAATATTATTATAGTCTCTTTATTTATAAAAAGAGGATAAGGAAAATAAATCATTTATTCTAAAGAAACAACTAGTGGGGAATAAAATTCATGAGGTTCTTGGGAGATATATCACAATAATTCCTTATTAAATATTAAAAAAACTCTCAATAAATAATGATATTATAACATAAAAACCATAGCACATTGTGAACTGTAAAATCAAAACCTGATGAAATAGAGAAACATAGATAGATATGAATGTTCCCATAATTTTCATTAAAAAATAATGGAAATTATTCTTTGGAAAAATATACACCATATAAAATAAATGATTTATGAATATGGAATATGTCGCAATGAAGTGACAGAAATGTCGTTTTTACAATTGAATTTTATCATTGTTAAATTATAATTTTTAATAAATATATGAATATAATATATTTCTATTATATACATATTATAAGACATTCATAATAATAAAGATAGAATAATTAATTACATGCTGATGAGGATAGTAGTTCATACGTAGACTTGAATGTTGTTTCCTATTTTTGATGAGTGGAATAAAAGAAATTTAATAAAAATTCATTCTTTAAGATTAATTTTGTGATTATATTTATTCATTAAATCTTTCCTTGTTACCATGAACATCCAAATTAAACAAAAAATATTGTATCACATCACTCCGTGGAGGCGGTAGTCCACATGTACCCATGAGAGACATTATAATTTCCAACAGAATGGGAAATAAGAAGGTTGATGTGATATTATAATTATATTGGTAAATTTATTTTACAAATAAAACATATATATAACATCGATTATAATATTAAACTATGATTTCTGTTGATATAAAAAAAATAAACTATTTTTTAGTTGGTTGTCACCAAAACACATGATTGATATAAGGACCCAGCCTTAAAACATTACTTAATATTTTATTAAATTGAATAATTCACATTGAGGATATTTTCAGGTTTATAATTTTAGATAATTAGGAAATAACTATTACATCTCAATGATTACAAAGTAGGAATATCTACTCAGTTTCCATTTTTTCATAAAATAAAAACTCCTGAACAAAAGACTCATGTCTAGTTCTTTGTTTTAGAGAGCATAACATTTCCTTGATCCCATCATTGACCTTATTCCACTTTATGTCCTACGAAAAAAATTTCAAAATTTTTTTGGATGAGCGTAAAAAGATCAGTAAGGGTTATAACAATAAGGAGAAAAAAAAGGAGTCCATGTATACATAAGAATCAATGAAATCATATTTTACTCATAAAACATAAGAAATTTAACATACCTCATGAAATCATAAGATTTATGCATAACTAAATAGAAATCTTAAGACATAAAGGTAACTTGAGGCATTCATAACATTATTATGTAGGGAGTAACCATCATGGTTACATTTGGAATACCCATCACAGTACATTCCCAAAATATTTTTGGAGAAACCTTATCATTTAACCCCTTCGCATTACCCAATGCAGTGGAGAGCTATCACGGGCTCACCCTCCCTTAGTTTATCAAGGAACCACCCGTCTTCATAAACAATGCCCAAGAACCATAACATAATCATATCACATAAATCATCCATAAAGGAAACATAACATTTCCACATTTCAATTATAAGATATCAAAACACATTAATACAATCAAAACATTATCAAAACCATTTTCAATAGAAAAATAAATGAAAATAAAAATATGGTATTTATTTTTCCATTAAAAAGAAGTATATGGCATGTAGAGGAAGCCAAAGCTCAAATAATGGTCACGATGGTGGAGAAGTCATTGTCGCTGCATACGTAAAAAATGTTCCCTTTTTTCGTTTAGTAAAACGCTTCGTATAAAATTATTCCTTTTGAATAAAAGTAAAATTCAAAGGGGTTTATACAGCATATAAAATAATGTTGTGTATAAAACAAATTATGCCTCAATGAAAGGGGATTGAGATGAAGTCCTATACCAAATTAAAGATTTTAACATTTTAAACCATTAATATATATATAAATAAATCCTTAAAACCCATTTTGAAAACATGGATATTAATTTGAAATATTTATAAGAATAAATCATTAAAACATTTAAAATGGTATTTTAGTTAAAGAGTTTTTAACAAAATGAGAGACACTTGAGTAAAAATAATAGAGGAATAACATTTAATCCGAACATTATAAAATCATGAGAATAAAGAGATTCATGATATAATATGACAAAGGATTGTATATACACCATATAGGAGTGAATTGGTTCATAACAATAATGAAGTCTCAATAAAATGAGATGAAATCCCCTATAAAGTAGGTATCCTTAAATTAAAGATAAATCAATCTCATAATTATGTGTGAGAAATATAAATACACCCAATATAAGTGGATATTAAGTGTAAAACAACCAGAGGTCATTCACACATATTAATAGGGTTACATATTCAATAACTACAAGTTGAACCCAAAGAAATCGAAATAGGGTTAAGACGTTCCCTTATAAAAATTCGACAGCCTAACAACATCACTTTAAAATTTAGAAAATGATTTGATGAGAAAAAAAGGGTATCTCATCACTAGAAAATAAATTTTACATCAATAAGGATATTTAATAACATATACCAACATAATAAGATGTAAATTAAGATACCTAAGAAAATATGTCTTTTAAAAAGAGGAGGGTGAAAGGTTCCCTTGCCGACTTGGGTAACTTTCGAAATGTACACTCAATGAAAGAAGGACTATAAAAAATTGATTTAAATACTCATAAAGGAATCTATAATATAAAAATGGTAGAATAATGGTCCATACATACACCACTCAATGGAAATGGTGGTAAATGTAGCATAAATCCTAGAGGAATAAAAGTGAGATGAAAAATCCCTTACGAAAACTCGCCATCCTAACGACACCACATAAAACATAGAAAAATGGATTTATGATATCAAATAAGTAATCTCATAATATGAACATAAAAATTACAGAATTAAGTATTTAAATGAACATTCCCAAACATAAAAAAGATGATCTAAAAAGAAATGAAATAAAGGAGAGTACTTAGAAAGAAAGAGAGAGGTATGATCCCTTACCTCAAGTCCGACTTGTCTTGTTCATTTATTTATATTACTGAATAATAAACATTGGTAAATTTATAATTGCATAAGGACATAATTTATTGTTTATTATTCAGTTAATATCATATGTTATCATGTTATAATAATTAGTTAATTATGTGAGTTCATATCATAGTTTTGTCGATGTTCGGTACATGAGTAAAAAATGATCTTGTTTGAAAATAATTGTCAATATAGTTGTAAGTACATCATATCTAAAATAGTATTAATGATGTAAATATCGTATATATCAAGTATATATTCGTTTTATACTTATTCCATAATATTTGTAGATAAAATGAAATGAAATGCACCACTCATGGAGACGGTAGGTCGTACGTACGCATGAATGCTACTTTCATAGCTTTGGCACATTAATGGAATTAAAACTAGATGACAGAGATATATATTATAATTCAAGTATAATACATATGTTATATGGGTCACATATGTTCATTAATTTCATTCTTAATACTTTTCATGTATTGCATGAACGAGTCACATCACTTGAGGGGAAGTAGTCCACACCTCCTCAAATGAAATTATCGCATTTATAAAGGTATTTTTTAAATATAAAATACAGAATAATATAGAATACATAAATATAATATATATCATATATAATAATAGTTCCATCATAATGGACACCACGAGAGGTGGTAAGAGAAGATAGAACAATCATAGTTTCATGAGGCAGTAATTCACCATCCACGGAAACAGTATGTTCTTTAACCATTAGATGGAGGTGTGTGTAATTGTAGCTCAAATACATATCATAAAAACTTCCTAGTATGTTGAAGATACCGGTGTGTTTACAAAATAAATGAATAAAAATAGTTTAGGGGGTTGGAGAAGCAAAATAAAACAAAACAACATTAGAAAAAGACTTTACCTTTAAATCGGGTAACTCCCCTTGGTTTGAACCAAAAGGGTTTCTTGAAGAGCTTTATGCCTAGGGGGAAGGCTTCTAGGATGAAGAGAGGGATGTTGAGAGATAAAATGATCAGTTTTTGGCCGATCCGTTGGCTTGAGAGGTGAGGGTAAGGAGGTAGAGGTGGGGGCCTTTTATTAGAGGGAGGAGGGGCACTTTTGGAAAGTAAAGAAATGTTACATTATATTAAAACGAGTTTCTGATTTTAAAGGTTCTACATTGATATATTTCGAGGATAAGGTGATATGGGTTTGATGTATACTCATCAAATAGGTTTTATACAAGTGTATGTCTTATATTTTACATTATCTTTTAATTTTATTTTAATCGTTCATTAATGAGATTATCGCTGCAATATCATGGTGTCATAAATAAATAAATTTATTTAATATATAAAAATTATAAAAAAAATACGATTATGTAGTAAATATTTTTATCTTTCTAATTAATTTTTATAGTCAAAAATATTACTTGTATAATACCATGTAAAAATTGTTTTAGTAAAACAATACATGTTTGTGACATTTTTATTTTAACTTTAAATAAAAAGTTATTAATGTCATTTTCTTACCCAAGTGGCTCCATGGGGTCCCCAAGTTTACCCATATATTTTCCTGGTCGGACATGACTTATACAATATGTTTAAGACAAGTTTAAAGGTAATTTCATTTTATTATATCATTATATTTACCTTAAATTACACTAATTACCTTTAATCGCGATTAAAAAAACTTAAAAATTACTATTCACCAAAAAATTATTTTAATCCCATTGAACAACATTATAAATCCTAATGACAACCATGTATGTCGGATTTTTTAAATTCAAATCACAGAAGTGGTAAAGTTTCATTTAAATGAAAAACCAGTTTTTTTTACTACCACTTAGTGGTTTCACCATTCATCAAAATTGATGTTTTCCTGAAAAATACCAAAAAATCCCCCTAAGCTATATTTGATATTCCGAATTCAAAAATGAAGTCTATTTTACAAAATTCAAAACTTATAAGTTGAATTAATTAATTTAATAATTATTTCCCTATGTTAAAATAAATAGCGTGTTTTTAAGAAATAATATCTATTAAAAGATTGACAATAGTTTTAGTCCAATTTCATATAGAAATTAATTCCAATGACCACCATTGGATTAAATGGTAAAAATATATTATAATTTAACTTTAAAACCAATTCAAAATATGATATAATCATATATAAAAAAGTGTTTTTGAATTAAAATACAACATTTTTCACTTATTTATTAAAAATGAACTTAATAAAAAAGTAAGAAAAACATAGACAATGTAAATTTTGATATCCTGATTCTATAGAAGTATTTTATTTGGTACAATATAACATATAAAATTGTAAACTTGTGGATTTATAAAGGTTTCTCCATCAAATGGCGGTTAATCTTCCTTTTATTGAATATTAGAATATTTATGCTTAAAATTGGATTCATTCGCATTTTAAGCCTCTATCATTTATTAGATAAAAGTAAAAAAAAATTACAAACATATATAACGATTATTTAGTTATTTCTGGTTATTCCCGCCATTAAAACAGCTAGGCGTTAACTACCATTTGAAATAATATTATTATATTATTAGAGTGAAACATAAGATTTCCAAGAAACTCATTGTTGTGTATTAGGTACGCCATCGAGAATAGGGTTCCTTTTAAATTAATATTAACATTATATTCGCAAATATAGATAAACATGAGAATGTAATATTATTTATTTACCTGGGATGTTACATCCTTCCCCCCTTTTGGGAATTGCGTCCTCGCAATTATAAAATTGGGCTTGTAAACTTCATTGAATGCCTCACATCGGAAAAGGAGAAAATTAAACTATCACTTTAAAAGAATGAAATAAAAGTACCAAGGTCACCCAAGAAAATAAGTACTAGGATTCCATGAAATCATAGATATGGAAGAAAAAAACAAAGGGTTATTTTCTGATGGAGTGTTTAGGAACATGTTTAGGAGAAAGTTAACCACTAAAAAATCACAAACTTGTGATGGGTTAAATAGTATTTTATTCCCCAGTAGGAAAAGTTAACAGACAACATTTTAGTTTAAAGTTACTTTTCATTGAGTAATTTATTTAGGTGCATAACTAAAACATAATGAAACATACGTACTTGCCTTGTTGACTTTCAACTTTTTCTATATTTCTTACACAAACTCATATTTTCTCCAAAATACGACCATTTAAGAGGAATTGGTCATATTAAGAGTACTATAATGAACTTATTGAGAATCACCTAATCCATAAAAGTAAACTATATATTTCCCATGTTTTTAGACCTTAACCAAAACTAAAACCAAAAAGGATAGTACAATTTCAGATAATACCCAAAAAGGATAATTTTTAACAATAATAAAATCTACTCCTAATCTCCAAACATTTTCAAACTGTACCCAAAATTCAACAAAGAACATTCAATAAACATCTATCAATAAAATTCTTCAAAGATAAACCAAACTATGATTGTAACCCAAATCTGTGATGGATTTAATCACATATTCATGCAAGTAAAATCTTAACATTTATCTTCAAATAACATCAGTTACTCTTAATGGCTCATACAGAAATGTAATAAACCTAATCACAAATCATCCATGATAGGTTAATAATTTCTATATATAGCCCAAAATAAACTTATTCTAGATTCATAAGATCATCTAACTAAAAATAATTAGTCAAACTAAATAGGGACTTCACGTAGTCCTGTGGTAGGCGATAAATACAAGTCGCACTTTGGTTGTAGCTTTGATTCTCGTAGCTTCGTCCGAAGCGATAGGTTGTCACACAGTCTACATTTTGTCCTTTTTCCAAAACTACATAATTCTTATATCATCCCCTAAAAGTGATAAAATCTTCAAAAATATCCATAACACAATTTAACCTCAAGTTTATCTCATTCCTTTCATATTACATCATATCATGTAGTAACCCATAATTACCTCAATAGTAAGGATCATATAAACCCTAATGTTTACCTTTATAAAAATTACCTGAACTTACACATCTAGTTGGTTCTCTCGTACATGATGCATTAAAGAACTCAGCAAGGTTCAAGTGGTTGATTATGACTCCTGATTGTTGGTTTAGAATAACAAAAATATTTCTCATTGAATTCCCCATATCATCTAGTCTCTTAATGATAGAACCAACACAGTTTCCATTAAACCCATTGTCACTTTTGTTCTTGCTAGATCCAACCATTTACTAAAACCAAAAAAGTCTTTGTGAGTATAACAACAAAATCGTCATGTAATAAAGAGGAAGATAAACACTAAGATATACTTATCCATGTTATCTCAAACTCATTCCAACATTCATAAATAACAATGACTCTATCTAATATAATAACCAGTGTGGTTATACACAACTTTTCACTAATGCTTAAACAACACTCTAACCTCTAAAGTTATTTAAACCTCCCTTTGTTACCATCTATAAGGACCCACCCTTAAAACATTACTTAATATTGAATTAAATTGAATTATTCACATTGAGTATCTTTTCAGGTTTAGAGTTTTAGGGAATTATGACATAAATATTACATCTCAAATATTACAAAGTAGGCACATCTACTCAGTTTCCATTTTTTTAACACAAAAAAAACTCTTGAACAAAAGCTTCATGTCTAGTTCCTTGTTTTATATAGCATAACATTTCCTTGATCCCATCCTTGACCATATTACAATTTATGTCTTCTGAAAAACATTTAAAAAAAACTTGGGATGAGTATAAAAAGCTCAGTAAGGGTTATAAAAATATGGAGAGAAAACAGTAGTCCATGTATACATAAGAGTCAATGAAATCATACATTACTCATAAAACATAAAAATTTAACATACCTCATGAAATCATAAGATTTATGCATAACTCAATAGAAATCAAAAGACATAAAGGTAACATGAGGCATTCATAACATTCCTACGTAGGGAGTAACCCTCATGGTTATATTTGGAATACCCATAATAGTATATTCCCTAAAACTCTTCGAAGAAACCTTATCGTTTAACCCCTACATGTAACCCAATGCATTGTAGAGATATCACGGCCTCATCCGCCTTTAGTTTATCAGAGACCTGTCTTCATAAAAAATTCCCATGAACCATAACAAAATCGTATCACATATATCATGCATAAAGGAAACATAACATTTCCACATTTCAATAACAATATATCAAAACACATTGATATAATCAAAACATTATCAAAACCATTTTCAATACCAAAATAAAAAAAATTAAAACATGGTTTTTATTTTTCATTTTAAAAAAGGGTATGGCTTGTAGAGGAAGCTGAAACTCAAATAATGGTCACGGCGGCGGAGAAGTCGTTGTCACCACATACGTAAAAAACTTTCCCTTTTTTCATTTAGTAAAAAGCGTCACATAAAATGACTCCTTTTGAATAAAATTAAAATTCAAAAGGGTTTATACACCGTATAAATGATAGTTGTGTATAAAAAAATATTCCTCAATGAAAGGAGATTGAGATGATGTCCTATACCACTTTGAAGATTTTAACATTTTAAACCATTAATATCCATATAAAAAAATCCTTAAAAACCATTTTTAAAACATGGATATTAATTAGAAATATTTATAAGAATAAATCATTAAAACATTTAAAACGATAATTTAGTTAAAGAGTTTTTAACAAAATGAGAGACACTTGAATACAAATAATTGTGGAATAAAATTTAATTAGAACATTATAATATCATGATAATAATTAGATTCATGATATAATATGCCAAAGGACAATATATACACCATATAAGGGTGAATTGGTTCATAACAACAATAAAGTCTCAATAGAAATGTAAAATGAGATGAAATCCCCTATAAAGAAGTTATCCTTAAATTAAGGATAAATCAATCTCATAATTATTTGTGAAAATATAAATACACACAATATAACTAGATATTATGTTTAAAACAGCAATAATTCATTCACAGATATTCATAGGATGACATATTCAATAACTACAAGTTGAACCCAAAGAAATCAAAATTGGGTTAAGATGTTCCCTTGTAAAAATTCGACACCCTAACGGCATCACATTAAAATTTAGAAAAAGTGATGATGAGAAAAAAAGGGTACCTAATCCATTAGAAATAAATATTACACCAATAAGGATATATAAGAAAATATCCCAATATAATAAGATATAAATTAAAATACCTATCAAAAGAAGTCTTTTAAAAAGATGATGGTGAAAGGTCCCTTACCGACTAGGGTAACTTTCGAAACGTACACCCAATTAAAGAAGGACTATACAACATTGATGTAAATAATCATAAACCAAATTATATTACACAAAGCATAGAATAATTTTAATTACATACATCAATCAATTTAAATGGTGGAAAATTTATAATAAATCCCACAGGAATAAAAGTGATAAGAAAAATCCCTTATGAAAACTCGCCAGCCTAATGATGCCACTTAAAACATCCAAAAAATGGATATATGAGATCATGTAGCATCTCTCATAATATGAAAATAAAAATTACATAATTATGAATATAAAATAACATCCCCAAACATAATAAATATGAAGTTAAAAGAAATTACATAAAGGAGAGTACATTAAAAGAAAGAGAGAGGTAGCATCCCTTACCTCAAGTCCGACTTGTATTGTTAATTTCTTTATATTACTGAATAATAAACTTTGGTCAAATTATAATTTCTTAAGGACATAATTTTAATTTTATTATTCAATTAATATCATATATTATCATGTTATAATACTTAGTTAATTATGTGAGTTCATATCATACGTTTTGTCGATGTTCGGTACATGAGTAAAAAATAATCTTGTTTGAAAAGCATTTTCAATGTAATTGTAAGTAAATCATATCCAGAATAGTATTAAGGATGTAAATATCATATATATCCAGTATATATTCTTTTTATACTTATTCCACATTATTTGGAGATAACAATAAATGAAATGCACCGTTTGTGGAGACAGTAGGTCGTACAATCGCATGAACGCTACTTTCATTTCTTTGGCACATTAATGGAATTAAAAATAGATGAGAGATATATATATTATAATTAAAGTATAATATATATCTTATATGGGTAACATAAGTTCATTAATTTCATTATTTATAAATTCCATGTATTTCATGAACGAGTCACATCACTAGAAGTGGCGGTGGTCCACACTTCCTCAAATGAAATTATCGCATTTGCACAACATGAAAAGCATAAAGTTATGTTTTAAATATCAAAAACAGAAGCATATAGAGGGAATAAATATAATATATATCATATATAAAAATATTTCCATCATAATGGCCACAAAGAGATGTGGTAGGAGAAGATAGAACAATCACTGTTTCATGAGGCAGTAATTCTCCATCCATGGAAACATTTTGTTCTTTAACCATTAGATGGAGCTGTGTGTAATTGTAGCTCAAATCCATCTCATAAAAACATTCTAGTATGTTTAAGATACTTTTGTTTTTACAATTGAAAGTAATAAAAAGAGTTTAGGTGGTTGGAGAAGAAAAATAAAACAAAAGAACATTTGGGAAGGTTTTACCTTTAAATCGGGTAACTCCCATTGGTTTGAACGAAAAGGGTTTCTTGAAGATATTTCTACCTAATGGAAGGCTTCTAGGATGGATAAAGGTATGTAGAGAGATAAAATGATCAGTGTTTGGCTGAGCCAATGTCTTGATAGGTGTGGGTAAGGAGGTAGAGGTGGAATCCTTTCTATTAGAGGGAGGAGGGGCACTATTGGAAAGTAAAGAAATGTTACTTTATATTAAAATGAGTTTCTGATTTTAAAGGTCCCACATTGATATATTTCTAGGATAAGGAGATAAGGGTTCGATATGCACTCATAAAATAGGTTTTATAAAAGTGTATGTTATAACACCCCAGGTAAATAAAGAGTATGACATTTTCATATTTATCCATATTTGTGAATAAAATATTAATATTACTTTAAAGGGGACGCTATGCTCTATGGCATACCCAATACGCAACAATGAGTTTTTTGGGAATCTTATGTTGCACTCTAATAATAAAATAATATTATTTTAAATGGTAGTTAACGCCTAACCGTTGTAATAACGGGAATGAACAGAACTAATTACAAATTTATTATATATGTTGGTCAAATATTAATACTTTTTACAATAAATGTTAGAGGATTAAAAATGTGAATGAATACAATTTTTAAGCGTAAACATTCTAATGTTCTTTAGAAGTTCGATTAACCGCCTTATGATGACAAACCTCTTTTAAATCCACTTTTTGACAATTTTATGTGTTATATTTGACAAAATAAAACTCTTCTTTAGAATAGAGAAATCAAAATTTACTTTGTGTAAATTTTTGGTATTTTTCTGAAAAAGTTCAATTTTTAATGCATAGTGAAAAATGTTGTATTTTAATTCAAAACCACTTTTTAATCTAATTTATTTATATTATTAGATTATATTTTGAATTGGTTTTAAAGTTAAATTAGAATATATTTTTACCATTTAATCCAATAGTGGTCGTTGGAATTAACTTCACATTGAAATTTGACTTATAGTAATGTCAATCTTTTGATATATATTGTTTCATAAAAACACGGTATTTGTTCTGACAATGGGAATTAATTTTTAAATTAATTAATGTAACTTATATGTTATGAATTTTGTAAAATAGACATCATTTTTTAATTTGTAATATCAAATATAACCTTGGGTGAATTTTTGGTAATTTTTGGAAAAACTTCAATTTTTGATGAATAGTGAAACCACTAAGTGGTACTTATAAAAACTGATTTTCCGTTTAAATGAAAATTTTCCACCATTCTGTTTTGAATTTCAAAAATCCGAAAGACATGGTTTTCATTAAGAAGTAAAATGTGGTTCAATGGGATTAAAATAATTTTTTGCTGAATAGTAACTTATTAAGTTTTTAATCTCGATTAGAGGTAATTAGTGCAGTTTAAGGTAAAAATAATGTTTTAATAATATAAAATGACCAATACACATGTTCTAAACTCATTGGATGAGTTATGGCCAACTAAGAAAATCCATGGGTCAATTTGGGGACCCCATGGAGCCACTTTGGTTGGAAAATGATAGAAATACCTTTTTATTTAATGTTAAAATTAAAATGACACAAACATGAGTTATTTTACTAAAAAAAATTTAAATGAGGTTATAAAAGCCAGATTTTTTACTATAAATAGTCATTGGAAATCTAAAAATATTTCCTACATCATAGTATTTTTTTATAATTATTAGACATTAAATAAATTAAATTATTAATGACATCATGATGATGCAACCATGACCTCATTATTTAACGATTTAAATAATATGGAAAGATAATGTAAACTCTAAGACCTACACATGTCCCAAACCTATTAAATGGGTGTATTTAGAACCCTTATCACCTTATCCTATAAACACATCAATTTGGGTCCTTTAAAATCTGAAACGCATTTGAAAATAAAGTAACATATTGTAACTTTACAAGAGTGCCCCTCCTCTCCTCTTATAAAAGCCCCCCACCTCTACCACCTTACCCACAACTCTAAAGTCTTTGAATTGGCCACAACCTGCTCATTTTTCCTATCCACATCCCTCTCGTACTCCTAGAAGCCTCACTTTGGGAAGAAGTCTTCCCAAGGAAGCCTTTGAGCTCAAATCAAAAAGAGTTACCCGATTTTAATGTAATGGCTTCACTTGTGTTCTTTTGTTTTATTTTGCTTCTCCAACACCCTAAACTCTTTTTATTAATATATTTTGTAAAAAATCAATTATCATCAATATAAAAGGATGTTATTATAAGAATAATTCGAGCTACAGTTACTCACACCTACATCAAATGGTTAAAGAACATACTGTTTCTGTGGATGACGAATTTCTGCCTCACGAAACGATGATTGTTCAACACTCATATAACACCTTAAAAGGTGGCCATTAAGATGTAAATATACTTATATATGATATATAATATGTTTATGTTTTACTTAAGCTTCTGTATTTTTCTTTTGTGGCATACCTTTATGGTTTCCATTGTGGGTAAACACGATAATTTCATTTTAGGAAGTGCTGACTACCGCCCCCAAATTGATTTGATTCGTTAATGCCATATGTGGGATGTATAAATTATGGATTTAAAGTTATTATATATGATTTATGTTACCTATAAATGATGAATATAATTTTGGAATTAAAATATACATACCTCTCATATAGTTTTAATTCCATTAATATGACATAGAAATGAAAGTAGCGTTCATGCGTACGTACGACATACCATCTCCATGAACGGTGCATTTCATTTCTTACCTCTAAATTATTATGTAATATTATAAATACATGTATATTATGGATATATATGATTCATATTATATCCAAATCATGAATATCATTATGGATATAATGAACCTTTGACCACACAAACAACATGTAATTGTAAGAAGTCCACTTTCGACTTAAGAACCAAATATCGACAAAACAAACATTATTAACTTAAATGATTACATAATTTTTATAACATGGCAATAAGTTATATAAAAGGAATAATTAACTTGAAAAAGTTTCTTAATCAAGTATAAATTAACTCAAGTTTATTATTCAGGACGTTAAAGAACGATCGAGTCAAGTCGGATCCGAGGTAAAGGATCCTACTCCTCTCTTTCTTTTTAAGTACACTCTTTTATGTAATTCCTTTTAAGCTCATGTTTCTTGTGATTGGGATGTTATTTTATATTAATCTTACTATAATTTTTATGTTCATATGATGAGAGACCCTATTCTCTCTCATCAATCCTTTTTTGAAGTTTTGAGTGGCGCCGTTATGCTGCCGAATTTTCGTAAGAGATCTAACCTCTCTCTTTCTCTTTAAGTACTCTCCTTTACGTCACTTATTTTGAGCTCCTTTTTGTTATGATGAGGGATGTTATATTATATTCCCCTTTCTGTAAATTGTTTTTTAATATGATGAGAGACCCTATTTGATCTCATCAATCCATTTTTGGAAGTTTTAAGTGGCGCCGTTAGGATGCCGAGTTTTCGTAAGGGATTTTTCATCTCACTTTTATTCCCGTGAGATTTATGCTAAATTTTCCACAATTTCCTTTGAGTGGTGTATGTATTGACCACTATTTTACTGATTGTGTAATATACATTCATTTATGAGTATTTACATCAATGTTGTATTGTCCTTCTTTCACGGGGTGTATGTTTCGAAAGATACCCATGTCGGTAAGGGAACCTTTCACCCTCCTCTTTTTAAAAGACTTCTTTTGTTATGTATTTTAATTCACAAACTATTATTTTGGGATATGTTCTTATATATCGTTATTGATGTAAATTTTATGTCCACGTGATGAGATACCCTTTTTATCTCTCATCAACTCTTTTTCTGAATTTTGAAATGATGCTGTTAGGCTGTCAAATTTTTGTAAGGGAACTTCTTAACCCAATTTTGATTCTTTGGGATAAGCTTGTACTCCTTGAATATGTAGTTCTATGAATATGTGTGAATAACCTACAATTTTTTTACACTTAATATCTACTTATATTTTGTGTATTCGTTTGTCACACATAATTATGTAATTGATTTATCCTTAAACCAAGGATACCGTCTTTGTATGGGACTTCGTCTCAATCTCCTCTCATTGAGGCATATTTTGTTTTATACACAACCTTCTTTTTTACGGTGTATAAAATACTTTGACATTAAGTTTATTCCAAAGGAATCTTTTTTATACAAAGCGTTTACTAAACGACAAAAGGGAATGTTTTTGTCGTACGTATGCGGTGGCAACGACTTCTCCGCCGCCGTGACCATTATTTGAGTTTTGGCTTACTCTACAAGCCATGCATTCTTTTTAAAAGAAAAATAAATACCATGTTTAACTTTTATTTTATTTTGGTATTGAAAATGGTTTTCATAATGTTTTTATATCAATGTGTTGTATTGATATCTTGTGATTCAAATGTGGAAATGTTATGTTTCTTTTATGCATGTTTTATGTGATACGATTATGTTGTGGTTCTTGGGTATTATTATGAAGACGGGTGGTTCCGTGATAAACTAAAGGCGGGTAAGCCCGATATAGCTCTCCAATTCATTAGGTAACGCGAAGGAGTGAAACATTAAGGTTTCTCCCAAGGGATTTAGGGAATATACTATTGTGGGTATTCCAAACATAACCAAGAGGGTTACTCCCTACGTAAGAATGTTATGAATGCCTCAAGTTCCCTTTATGTCTTATGATTTCTATTATTTATTCATTATTTTCTAGGTATGTTAAAGTGCTTATGTTTTTTGGGTAAATTATGATTTCATTCTTATGTATACATGAACTCATGTTTCCTTTCCATATTTTTATATCCCTTACTGAGCATTTTATGCTCATCCCAAGTTTTTGCAATGTTTTTCACAGGTCAAGGGAAGGGTACATGATATGATGATAGTGTCAAGGAAGTGTCAAGAAAGAATCCATGTTTTATTTTAAGTATGTTTCCTTTGATGGGAAAAATGAATACTATCTTTTATGTAACCACTTTGTTTAAATGTGGAATGTAATGCAAGTTTTACGATCTAATTCTCTAAAACTCTCAACCCGAAAAGATCCTCAATGTGTAAGCTTGTAATAACTCAAGATTAAGTAAGGTTTAAGGCTGGGGCCTTATAGTTGGTATCAGAGGTCGGATTAGATAACTTTAGAGGTTAGGTTATTCTCTAAGCACAAGTGGAATTACCATAATGGTTAGGATTTCAGAAAGAGTCCGAGTTTTAGATAAAGTGAATGAGTAAGTATATCTTAGTGTTTACCTTACTCATTAGTACATGATGGTTTTGTTGATATACTCACACTGACATTTCTGTTTTTAGTGAATGGATGGATCTAGTAGGCACCAAAGAGACAACATGTTTGAAGGAAACTGTGGTGGTTCTCTGATTAAGATACTAGATAAAATGGGGGATTTAATGAGGAAACTCGTGGTTGTTCTAAACCAACTATCAAGGAGACATGATCAACCACTTGAATCTTGGTATGATCTATAATGCATCATGTACGAGATGACCAATCGATGTGGATGTTCAGGTAATAATTATAAAGGTAACCATTAGAGTTTATATGATCCTTACTTTTGAGGTAATTAAGGGTTATTATATGTTATGATGGAAAATGAAAGGCATGAGATAAACTTGAGGATAAAATATGTTATGATAATTTTTGAAGATTTTATCTCGTTTTGGGGAATGTTTTAAGAATTATATTGTTTTGGAAAAAGGACAACACGCAGACCATATGACAACCCTTCACGTCGGACAAAGCTGCGGGAATCGAATCCACAACCAAAGTGCGACTGGTATTTATCGCCTAACACTGGACTATGTGAAGTCCCTGGTTAGTTTGACTAATTATTTTTAGTAAGATGATTTTAGGAATCAAGAGTAAGTTTATTTTGGGTTATCTATGGAAATGATTAACCTATCATCGAGGATATGTGATTAGGTTAATTACTTTTCAATATGAGAATTTAAGAGCAAATGATGTTATTTGGAGATAAAAGTTAATTTGTACCTTGGAGAACTATGTGACTAAATCCTTCAAATATTTGGATTTAAATATTAGTTTGGTTTACATTGAATAATTTTATGGAAAAATTGTTTATCAAATGGTCCTCGTTGATCTTTGGGTTTTGTTGGACAAATTTTGGAGATTAAGAATAGATTTTCTTTTTATAATGGTTTATCCTTTTTTGGATTATCTGATCTTGTACTAACCATTTTGGTTTTGGTTTTGGTTAAAGTCTGAATACATGGGAAGTATATATTTCTCTTTTGTGGATTAGGTGATTCTCTAGAAGTTGATTATAGTGAACAAGTATTCCTAAATACTCGTCTTTTAGGGAAAGTATGAGTCTGTGTAAGAAATCTAGTAAAAGTTGAAAGTCAACATGACAAGTAAGTATGTTTCCTTAAGATCAAAAATAAATTCCTCGACGAAGAGTAACTTAAAACAAAAGTGTTGTCTATTAAATTTTCCTACTGGGGAATCGAATACCATTTATCCCATCACATGTTTGTGATTTTCTTAAGGTTAAATTTCTCCTAGACATGTTTACTATCACTCTCCATCAGAACAAGACCCTTTGTTTTTCCCTCCATGTCCATATTTTCATACTTGGAATCCTAGTATGGGTTAACTCAGGTGACCGTTGTACATCTCTTTCTTTATTTTAATGTGGTTGTTTTACTGACACTTTTTCTGATGTGGGATTTTAAATAATTTTTCCAAACCCAATTTTAAAATTGCGAGGACGTGATTCCCAAAAGGGGGGAAGGATGTAACACCCCAGGTAAATAAAGAGTATGACATTTTCACATTTATCCATATTTTGTGAATAAAATATTAATATTACTTTAAAGGGGATGCTATGCTCGATGGAGTACCCAATACGCAACAACGAGTTTCTTGGGAATCTTACGTTGCACTCTAATAATAAAATAATATTATTTTAAATGGTTGTTAACGCCTAGCCGTTGTAATGGCGGGAATTAATAGAACTAATTACAAAATGATTATATATGTTTGTCAAATATTTTTTCTTTTTACAATAAATGTTATAGGATTAAAAATATGAATGAATTCAATTTTTAAGCGTAATCATTTTAATGATCTTTAGAAGGTCGATTAACCGCCTTCTGATGGGGAACCTCTTTTAAATCCACTTTTTGAAAATTTTATGTGTTATATTTGAAAAAATAAAATTCTTCTTTAGAATAGAGACATCAAAATTTACTTTGTGTAAATTTTTGGTATTTTTCCGACAAAGATCAATTTTTTACGGAATAGTGAAAAATGTTGTATTTTAATTCAAAACCTCATTTTAATCTAATTTATTTATATGATTATATTACCTTTTTAATTGGGTTTAAAGTGAAATTAGAATATATTTTTACCATTTAATCCAATAGTGGTTGTTGGAATTAATTTCACATTGAAATTTGACTTAAACTAGTGTCAATCTTTTGATATATATTGTTCCATAAAAACACGGTATTTGTTCTGACAGTAGGAATTGATTATAAAATTAATTAATGTAACTTATATGTTAAGAATTTTTTAAAATAGACATCCTTTTTTAATTCGGAATATCAAATATATCCTAGGGTGAAATTTTGTTAATTTTCTGAAAAACGTCAATTTTTGATGAATAGTGAAACCACTAAGTGGTACTTATAAAAACTGATTTTCCGTTTAAATGAAATTTTGCCACCTTTGTGTTTTGAATTTAAAAAATCCGACATACATGGTGGTCATTATGAAGTAAAATATGGTTCAATTGGATTAAAATAATTTTTTGGTGAATAGTCACTTTTAAGTTTTTAATCGCGATTAGAGGTAATTAGTGTAGTTTAAGGTAAAAATAATGTTTTAATAATATGGAATGACCACGACACATGTCCTAACCTCATTTGATGAGTCATGTAAGACAAAGAAAATCCATGGGTAAACTTGGGGACCCCATGGAGCCACTTTGGTTGGAAAATGACATAAATACCCTTTTATTTAATGTTAAAATTAAAATGACACAAACATGAGTTGTTTTACTAAAACAATTTTTAAATGGGGTTATACAAGTCGGATTTTTGAATATAAATATTCATTGGAAATCTAAAAAGATTTTATACATCATAGTATTTTTTTTTTAATTTTTAGACATTAAATAAATTAAATTATTTATGATATCATGATGATGCAGCGATGACCTCATTATTTAACGATTTAAATAAAATGGAAATATAATGTAAAATAAAAGACCTAAACATTTCCAAAACCTATTGGATGGGTGGATTTCGAACCCTTATCACCTTATCCTCGAAACACATAAATGTGGGACCTTTAAAATCCGAAATGCATTTGAAAATAAAGTAACATTTTGTAACTTTACAAGAGTGCCCCTCCTCTCCTCTTATAAAAGGCCCCCAACTCTACCACCTTACCCACACCTCTCAAGCCATTGTCTCGGCCCACCCCTGCTCATTTTGCCTCTCCACATCCCTATATTACTCCTAAAAGCCTCACTTTGGGAATAAGTCTTCCCAAGGAAGCCTTTGAGCTCAAATCAAAAAGTGTTACCCGATTTTAAGGTAATGTCTTCACTTGTGTTCTTTTGTTTTATTTTGCTTCTCCAACCACCTAATATCTTTTTATTCATTTATTTTGTAACAACTCCAGTATATTCAATATACTAGGATGTTTTTATAAGAATCATTCGAGCTACACTTACACACACCTACATCAAATGGTTAAAGAACATACTGTTTCTGTGGATGTCAAATTTCTGCCTCACGAAACGATGATTATTAAACACTCATATAACACCTTAAAAGGTGGAAATTAAGATGTCACTATACTTATATATGATATATAATATGTTTATGTTTTACTTAATCTTCTGTATTTTTCTTTTGTGTCATAACATTATGGTTTCCATTGTGGGTAAACACGATAATTTCATTTTAGGAAGTGCGGACTACCGCCCCCTCAATGTGATTTGATTTGTTAATGCCATATGTGGGATGTAAAAAGGATGGATTTAAAGTTATTATATATGATTTATGTTACATATAAATTAGGAATATAATTATGGAAATAAAATATACATACCTATCATTTAGTTTTAATTCCATTTATATGACATAGAAATGAAAGTAGCGTTAATGCGTACGTACGGCTTACCGTCTCCATGAACGATGCATTTCATTTCATACCTCTAAATGATTATGTAATATTATAAATACATGTATATTATGGATATATATGATATATATGATATCCAAATCATGAATATCATTCTGGATATAATGAACCTTTGACCACACGAACAACATGTAATTGTAAGAAGTCCACTTTCGACTTAAGAACCAAATATCGACAAAACAAACATTATTAACATAAATGATTACATAATGTTTATAACATGGAAATAAGAGATATAAAAGGAATAATGAACTTGAAAATGTTTCTTAATCAAGTAGAAATTAACTCAAGTTTATTATTCAGGATGTTAATGAACGATCGAGTCAAGTTGGACCCAAGGTAAGGGATCCTACTCCTCTATTTCTTTTTAAGTACACTCTTTTATTACATTCCTTTTAAGCTCATATTTCTTGTGATTGGGATCTTCTTTTATAGTACTCTTAATGTAAATTTTATGTTCATATGATGAGAGACCCTATTCTCTCTCATCAATCCATTTTGGAAGTTTTGAGTGGCGCCGTTAGGCTACCGAATTTTCGTAAGAGATCTAACCTCTCTCTTTCTCTTTAAGTACTCTCCTTTATGTCACTTCTTTTAAGCTCCTCTATGTTATGATGGGGGATGTTATTTTATATTCGTTTTGCTGTAAATTTTTTTTTATATGATGAGAGACCCTATTTGATCTAATCATTCCATTTTTGGAAGTTTTAAGTGGCGCCGTTAGGCTGCCAAGTTTTCATAAGGGATTTTTCATCTCACTTTTATTCCCGTGATATTTATGATACAGTTGCCACAATTTCCTTTGAGTGGTGTATGTACTGACCATTATTTTACTTATTTTGTAATATAATATCATTTATGAGTATTTACATCAATTTTGAATTGTCCTTCTTTCACGGGGTGTATGTTTCGAAAGATACCCATGTCGGTAAGGGAACCTTTCACCCTTGTATTTTTAAAAGACTTATTTTGTTATGTCTTTTAATTCACATACTATTATGTTGGGATATGTTCTTCTATATCCTTATTGATGTAAATTCCATGTCCAAGTGATGAGATTCCCTTTTTATCTCTCATCAACTGTTTTTTCTGAATTTTGAAGTGACGCCGTTAGGCTGTCAAATTTTTGCAAGGGAACTTCTTAACCCAATTTTGACTCTTTGGGATAAGCTTGTAATCTTTGAATATGTCGTTCTATGAATATGTGTGAATAACCTCTGATTGTTTTACACCTAATATCCACTTATATTTGTTGTATTCGTTTGTCACACATAATTATGTAATTGATTTGTCCTTAAACTAAAGATACCGTCTTTGTGTGGGACTTCGTCTCAATCTCCTCTCATTGAGGCATATTTTGTTTTATACTCAACCTTCTCTTTTAAGGTGTATAAACCCCTTTGAATTTTATGTTTATTCAAAAGGAATCTTTTTTATACGAAGCGTTTACTAAACGGCAAAAGGGAATGTTTTTGTCGTACGTATGCGGCGACAACGACTTCTCCGCCGCCGTGACCATTATTTGAGTTTCGGCTTCCTCTACAAGCCATACCTTCTTTTTAAAAGAAAAATAAATACCATGTTTTACTTTTATTATATTTTTGTATTGAAATTTTTTTTCATAATTTTTTTATATTAAGTTTTTTTATTTATATCTTGTGATTGAAAGATGAAAATGTTATGTTTCCTTTATGCATGTTTTATGTGATACGATTATGTTCTGGTTCTTGGGAATTATTATGAAGACAGGTGGTTCCATGATAAACTAAGGGTGGGTATTACCGATATAGATCTCCAATGCATTGGGTAATGCGAAGGAGTGAAAAGTTAAGGATTCTTAGAAGAGATTTAGGGAATATACTGTGGTGGGTATTCCAAACGTAACCAAGAGGGTTACTCCCTACGTAAGAATGTTATGAATTCCCCAAGTTAACTTTATGTCTTATGATTTCTATGATTTATTCATGATTTTTGAGCTATGTTAAAGTGCTTATGTTTTATGGGTGAAGTATCATTTCATTCTTATGTATACATGTACTCATGTTTCCTTTCCATATTTTTATATCCCTTACTGAGCTTTTTATGCTCTTCCCAAGTTTTTGAAATGTTTTTCACAGGTCAAGGGAAGGGTACATGATATGATCATAGTGTCAAGGAAGTGTCAAGAAAGAATCCATGTTTTATTTTAAATATGTTTCCGTTGATGGGAAAAATGAATACTATCTTTTATGTAACAACTTTGTTTAAATGTGGAATGTAATGCATGTTTTATGATCTAATTCTCTAAAACTCTAAACCTGAAAAGATCCTCAATGTGTAATCTTGTAATAACTCAAGATTAAGTAAGGTTTAAGGCTGGGGCCTTATATATGTCTTATATTTTAGATTATCTTTTCATTTTATTTAAATCGTTCATTTATGAGATAATCGCTGTATCATCATGGTGTCATAAATAAATAAATTTATTTAATTTTTAAAAAATATAAAAAATATACTAGGATGTAGGAAATATTTTTATCTTTAAATGAAAATTAATAGTCAAATTTATGACTTTTATAACACCATGTAACAATTTTTTTAGTAAAACAATACATGTTTGTGGCATTTTTATTTAAACATTAAATAAAATGTTATTAATGTCATTTTCTTATCCAAGTGGATCCATGGGGTCCCCAAGTTGACCCATTGATTTTCATGGTCGGCCATGACTTATCAAATATGTTTAGGACAAGTGGAAAGGTAATTTCATTTTATTATATCATTATATTTACCTTAAATTACACTAATTACCTTTAATCACGATTAATAAAACATAAAAGTTACTATTCACCAAAAAAATTATTTTAATCCCATTGAACCAAATTTTACATCCTAATGGCAAAAATGTATGTCGGATTTTTAAAATTCAAATCACAGAAGTGGTAATGTTTCATTTAAATGGAAAATTAGTTTTTTAACTACCACTTAGTGGTTTAACCATTCATCAAAAATTGATGTTTTTCAGAAAAATACCAAAAATTTCCCTTAAGCTATATTTGATATTCCGAATTCAAAACTGATGTCTATTTTAAAAAATTCAAAACATATATGTTGAATTAAATAATTTAATAATTAGTTCTAGCTATCAAACTAAATAGCATGTTTTTAAGAAACAATATCTATTAAAAGATTGGAAATAGTTTAAGTCCAATTTCAAAGTGAAATTATTTCCAATGACAACCATTGGATTAAATTTTAAAAATATATTCAACTTTCACTTGAAAACAAATTCAAAATATTATATAATCATATAAAAAACAGTTTTTGAATGAAAATTCAACATTTTTCACTTATTCATTAAAAAGGAACTTTATCAAAAAATAACAAAAACACACACAAAGTAAATTTTGATATCCTGATTCTAAAGAAAGATTTTATTTGTTACAATATAACATATAAGATATTCAACAAGTGGATTTAAAAAGTGTTCTCCATCAAAAGGTGGTTAATCCACATTTTAATGAATATTAGAATATTTACGCTTAAAATTGGATTCATTCTCATTTTAAGACACTAATATTTATAGGATAAAAGTAAAAATATTTGACAAACATATATAATCATTTGGTAATTATTTCTTCTCATTCCTACCATTATAATGGCTAGGCGTTATCTACCATTTCAAATAATATTATTTTATTATTAGAGTGCAACGTAAAATTTCCATGAAACTCGTTGTTGTGTATTGGGTACGCCATCAAGCATAGCATTCCCTTTAAATTAATATTATCATTTTATTCACAAATATTGTTAAAAATGAGAATTCAATATTATTTATTTACCTAGGATGTTATATCCTTCCCCCCTTTTGGGAATTACGTCCTCGCAATTTTAAAATTGGGATTGTAAACTTCATTGAAAGACACACATCAATAAAGGAGTAAATTAAACTATAACATTAAAAGAAAGAAATAATAGTACCAAGGTCACCCAAGACAACAGGTAGTAGGATTCCATAAAATCATGGATATGGAAGAAAAAAACAAATGGTTATTTTCTGATGGATAGTGATAGAAACATGTTTAAGAAAAAGTTAACCACTAGAAAATCACAAACCTATGATGGGTTAAACGATATTTGATTCCCTAGTAGGAAAAGATAACCAACAACATTTTAGTTTTAAGTAACTTTTCATTGAGGAATTTATTTATGTGCTTAACTAAAACATAAGGATACATTATTATTTTTCATGTTGACTTTCAACATTTACTAGATTTCTTACACAGACTCATATTTTCTCCAAAAGACGAGTATTTAGGAAGACTTGTTCATATTAAGAGTACTATAATGAAATTATTGAGAATCACATAATCCATAAAAGAGAACTATATATTTCCCATATTTTTAGACCTTAACCAAAAACAAAACCAAAAAGGTTAGTACAGGATCATATAATACCCAAAATGGATAATTTTTAACAAAAATAAAAAAAACTCCTAATCTCCAAAATTTGTCAAACTGTACCCAAAGTTCAAAAAGGACCATTCAATAAATAGTTATCCATAAAATTATTCATAGATAAACAAAAAAATTATTGAAACCCAAATCTCTGAAGGATTTAATCACATAGTCTTCCAAGGTAAATCTTAAGATTTATCTCCAAATAACATCAGTTACTCTTAATGTCTCGTACTGAAATGTAATTAACCTAATCACATATCCTCCATGATAGGTTAATAATTTCCATAGATAAACCTAAATAAACTTATTATAGATTCATAAGATCATCTAAATAACAAGAATTAGTAAAACTATCCAGGGACATCACGTAGTCCAGTGGTAGGTGATAAATACCAGTCACACTTTGGTTGTGGGTTTGATTCCCACAGCTTTGTCCGATGCGATAGGTTGTCACAAGGTCTACATGTTTTCCTTTTTCAAAAACTAGATAATTCTTATAACATTCCCAAAAAGCGATAAAATATTCAAAAATAACCATAACATAATTTAACCTCATTTTTATCTCATGCCTTTCATATTCCATCACATCATGTAGTAAACCATAATTACCTCAAAATTGAGGATCATATAAACCATAATGGTTACCTTTATAATTATTACCTGAACATCCACATCAAGTTGGTTCTCTCATACATGATACATTTGAAAAATTACCAAGGTTTAAGTGGTTGATCATGACTCCTAATAGTTGGTTTAGAATAACCACAATATTTATCATTGAATCCCCCATTTCATCCAGTATCTTAATCCGAGAACCACAACAGTTTCCTTTAAACCCATTGTCAATTTAGTGCCTACTAGATCCATCTATTTACTAAAACCAAAAAATTCAGTGTGCGTAAAACAAAAAAATCGTCATGTACTAAAGAGGAAGATAAACACTAAGATATACTTTTCCAAGTTATCTCAAACTCATTCCAACTTTCATAAATAACAACGACTCTAAATAATATAATAACCAGTGTGGCTATACAAAACTTGTCACTTATGCTTAAACAACACTCTAACCTCTAAAGTTATCTAAACCTCCCTTTGATACCAACTATAAGGACCCATCATTAAAACATTACTATATATTTAATTAAATTGAATATTTCACATTGAGGATCTTTTCCCGTTTACAGTTTTAGAGAATTAGGACATAACTATTACATCTCAAAGTTTACAAAGTAGGAACATCTACTCAGTTTCCATTTTTTTCACAAAATAAAAACTCTTGAACAAAAGAGTCATGTCATGTTCCTTTTTTTATACATCATAACATTACCTTGATCCCATCCATGACCCTATTCATCTTTTTGTCTTGTGAAAAACATTTCAAAAAAACTTGGGATGAGTATAAAAAGCTCAGTAAGGGTTATAATAATAAGGAGTGAAAATAGTATTCCATGTATACATAAGAATCAATGAAATCATACTTTACTCATAAAACATAAGCAATTTAACATACCTCATGAAATCATAAGATTTATGAATAACTGAATAGAAATCCTAATACATTAAGGTAACTTGAGGCATTCATAACATTCTTACGTAGGCAGTAACCCTCATGGCTACGTTTGGAATACACATCACAGTATATTCCATAAATATCATTGGAGAAACCTTAGTGTTTAACCCCTTCACGTTACCCAATGCATTGGAGAGATATCATAGGCTCACCCTCCCTTAGTTTATCACGAAACCACCCGTCTTCATAACCAATTCCCAATAACCATAACATAATCGTATCACATAAAGCATGCATAAAGGAAACATAAAATTTCCACATATCAATCACAAGATATCAAAACACGTCGATATAATCAATACATTATCAAACCCATTTTCAATACCAAAATAAAAGAAAATTAAAACATGGTATTTATTTTTCATTTAAAAATAGGGTATGTCTTGTAGAGGAAGCAAAAAACTCAAATAATAGTCACAATGGAGGAAAAGTCGTTATCGCCGCATACGTAAAAAACATTTCCATTTTTCATTTAGTAAAACGCTTCGTATAAAAAGATCCCTTTTGAATAAAAGTAAATGTCAAATGGGTTTATACATCATATAAAAGAATGTTGTGTATAAAACAAAATATGCCTCCATGAAAGGAGATTGAGACGATGTCCTATACCACTTTGATGATTTTGACATTTTAAACCATTAATATTCATATAAATAAATCCTTAAAAACCATTTTGATAACATGTATATTAATGAAAAATATTAATAAGAATAAATAATTAAAACATTTAAAATGATATTTTGGTTAAAGAGGTTTTAACAAAATGATAGACACTTGAATAGAAATAATTGAGGAATAAAATTTAATCAGAAATTTATAATATCATGATAATAAAGGGATTAATGATATAATATTCCAATGGACAGTATATACACTATATATGAGTTAATTTGTGCATAACAACATTGAAGTCTCAATATAAATGTAAAATGAGATGAAATCCCCTATAAAGAAGGTATTCGTAAATTAAGGATAAATCAATCTCATAATTATGTGTGACAAATATAAATAAACCCACTATAAGTAAATATTAATTTTAAAACTACCATTGGTCATTCACACATATTCATAGGATGACATATTCAATAACTACAAGTTGAACCCAATGAAATCGAAATTGGGTTAAGAATTTCCTTTGTTAAAATTTGAGTGCCTAACGACGTCACTTTAAAATTTAGAAAACGAGTTGATGAGACAAAATAGGTATCTCATCACTTGTAAATAAATTTTACATCAATAATGATATAGAAGAACGTATCCCAACATAATAAGTTGTAAATTAATAGACCTAACAATTGAAGTCTTTTAAAAAGAGGAGGGTTAAAGGTTCCCTTACCGACTTGGGTAACCTTCGAAACATACACCCCATGAAAGAAGGACTATAAAAAATTGATTTAAATACTCATAAAAAAATTATATTACACATAGAGTAGAATAATGGTCAGTACATACACTACTCAAAGGAAATGGTGGCAAATGCAGCATAAATCCCAGGGGAATAAAAGTGAGATTAAATATCCATTACGAAAATTTGCCAGCCTAACGACGCCACATAAAACTTCCAAAAAATGGATTTATGAGAGCAAATATGGTCTCTCATAATATGAACATAAAAAGTTAAGAATTAGGAATATAAAATAACATACCCCAATCTAATATATATGAGCTTAAAAGAAATGACATAAAGGAGAGTACTTAAAAAGAAAGAGAGAGGTAGGATCCCTTACCTCAAGTCCGACTTGTCTTTTTCATTTCTTTATATTCTTGAATAATAAACATTGGTCAATTTAAAATTGCATAAGGACATACATTAAATTTTATTATTAAATTAATATCATATATTATCGTGTTATAATAATTAGTTAATTATGTGAGTTCATATCATACATTTTGTCGATGTTCGGTACATGAGTCAAAAAAGATCTTGTTTGAAAAGCATTGTCAATGTAGTTATAAGTACATCATATCCAGAATAGTATTAATGATGTAAATATCATATATATCCTGTATATATACGTTTTATACTTATTACATAATATTTGGAGATAAAAATAAATGAAATGCACCGTTCATGGAGACGGTAGGCCGTACGTACGCATGAACGTTCATTTCATTGCTTTGGCATATTAATAAAATTAAAACTAGATGAGTGAGATATATATATATATATTATAATTACATTATAATATATATGTTATATGGGTAATATATGTTCCTTAATTTCATTATTTATACATTCCATGTATTTCATGAACGAGTCACATCACTTCAGGGGGCGGTAGTCCTTACTTCCTCAAATAAATTATCGCATTTTCACAACATACAAAGCATAAAAGCATGTTTTAAATATAAAATACAGAAGCATAGAGAGGAAATAAATATAATATATATCATATATAAAAATAGTTTTATCATAATGGCCCCAAAGAGATGTGGAAGGAGAAGATAGAACAATCATTGTTTCGTGAGGTAGTAATTGGCCATTCACAGAAACAATATGTTCTTTAAACATTAGACGGAGTTTTGTGTAAGTGTAGCTCGAATACTTCTCATAAAAACATCATAGTATGTTGAAGATACTGGTTTTTTTACAATATAAAGGAATAAATTGAGTTTATGGGGTTGTAAAGAAAAATATAACAAAATAACACTATAAAACACTTTACATTTAATTCTTGTAACTCCCCTTGGTTTGAACCAAAAGGGTTTATTGAAGGGCTTTCTGCCTTAGGGAAGGATTCTAGGATGAAGAGGGTGATGTGGAGAGATAAAATGATCAGAGTTTTGCCGAGCCAATGTCCTGAGAGGTGTGGGTAAGGAGGTAGAGGTGGGGGCCTTTTATATGATGGAGGATGGGTACTCTTGGAAAGTAAAGAAATGTTACTTTATACTAAAACGAGTTTCAGATTTTAAAGGCCCCAAATTGATATATTTCAAGGATAAGGTGATAATGGTTCGAAATATACTCATCCAATTTGTTTTATAAAAGTTTATGTCTTATATTTTATATTATCATTTCATTTTATTTAACTCATTCATTAATGAGATAATCACGACATCATCATGGTATCATAAATAAATTAATTTATTTAATGTCTAAAAATTAAAAAAAATACGATGTAGGATATTTTTTTCATTTATAATTAATATTTATAGTCAAAAATATGACTTGTATAACAAAATGAAAATATTTTTTTAGTAAAACAATACATGTTTGTGAAATTTTTATTTTAACTTTAAATAAAAAGTTATTAATGTCAATTTTTTACCCATTTGGCTCCATGGGGTCCCCGAGTTGACCCATGGATTGTCTTGGTCGGCCATGACTTATCCAAAAAGTTTAGGACAAGTGTAAAGGTAATTTCATATTATTATATCCTTATATTTACCTTAAATTACACTAATTACCTTTAATCGCGATTAATAAAACTTAAAAGTTACTATTCACCAAAAAAATTATATTAATCCCATTGAAACAAATTTCACATACTAATGACAACCATGTATGTAGGATTTGTGAAATTAAAATCAAAGAAGTGGTAAAGTATCATTTAAACAAAAAATCAGATTTTTTAACTACCACATAGTGGTTTCACTATTCATCAAAATTGATGTTTTTTCAGAAAAATACAAAAAATTCACCCTAAGATATATTTGATATTCCGAATTCAAAAATGATGTCTATTTTAAAAAATTCAAAAAAAAATAAGATTCATTATTTAATTTAATTATTAATTCTTGCTGTCAAAACAAATAGAGTGTTTTTAAGAAATAATATCTATTATTAGATTGACACTAGTTTTAGTCCAATTTCAAAGTGAAATTAATTACAATGACCACCATTGGATTAAATGGTAAAAATATATTCTAATTTCAATTTAAAACCAATTCAGAAGATGATCTAATCATATAAAAAAAGAGGTTTTTAATTAAAATACAACATTTTTCACTTATTCATTAAAATTGAACTTTATCAAAAAAAATAAAAAAAACATACAAAAAGTAAATTTTGATATCCTGATTCTTAAGAATGATTTTATTTGGTCCAATATAACATATAAAAGTGTCAAAAATAGGATTTAAAAAGGGTTCGACATCAAAAAATGGTTAATCGAACTTTTAAAGAATATAAGAATATTTACGGTTAAAATTGGATTCATTCACATCTTAAGCCTCTAACATTTATTGGATAAAATTAAAAATATTTGACCAAAATATATAATAATTTTTTAGTTTGTTCTGTTCATTCCCGCCATTACAACGGCTAGGCGTTAACTACCATTTAAAATAATATTATTTTATTATTCTAGTGGAATGTAATATTTACAAGAAACTCATTGTTGCGTATTGGGTACGCCATCGAGCATAGCATTCCCTTTAAATTAATAATAAAATTTTATTCACAAATATTGATAAACATGAGAATATAATATTATTTATTTACCTGGTTTGTTACATCTGTCCCCCCTTTTGGGAATTGCGTCCTTGCAATTTTATAATTGGGCTTGGAAACTTCATTGAAAGCCCCACATTAGAAGAGGAGTAAATTAAACTATCACTTTAAAATAATGAAAGAAAAGTACCAATGTCACCCAAGACAAAAGAAACTAGGATTCCATGAAAACATGGATATTGAAGAAAAAAAGGTTATGTTCTGATGGAGAGTGATAGAAACATGTTTAGGAGAAAGTTAACCACTAGAAAATCACACACATGTGATGGGTTAGATGGTATTTAATTCCACAGTATGAAAAGTTAATAGACCACATTTTATTTTTAAGTTACATTTCATTGAGGAATTTATTTATGTGCTTAACAAAAACATAAGGAAACATACTTACTTGTCATTATGACTTTCATCTTTTACTAGATTTCTTACACAAACTCATATTTTCCCCAAAAGACGAGTATTTGGGTAGAATTGTTCATATTAATAGTACTATAATCAACATATAGAGAATCACCTAATCTATAAAATATAACTATATATTTCCCATGTTTTTAGACATTAACCAAAACCAAAATCAAAATAGGTTAGTACAAGATCAGATAATACCCAAAATTAATAATTTTTAACAAAACGAAAAACTACTCCTAATCTCCAAAATTTGTCAAACTATACACAAAGTTCAACAATGACCATTCAATAAAAATCTATCCACAAAATTATTCCAAGATAAACCAAACTATGATTGAAACCCAAATCTATAAAGGATTTAATCATATCGTCATCCAATGTAAATATTAACATTTATCTCCAAATAACATCAGTTACTCTTAATGTCGCATACTGAAAAGTGATTAGCCTAATAAAATATCCACCATTATAGGTTAATAATTTACATAGATAACCCAAAATCAACTTATTCTAAATTCATAAGATAATTTAACTAAAAATATTAGTCAAACTAACCAGGGACTTCACGTAGTCCAGTGGTAGGTGATAAATACCATTCGCACTTTGGTTGTGGTTTTGATTCTCGCAGCTTCATTCGACGCGACAGGTTGCCACATAGTCTACATGTTTTCATTTTTCTGAAACTACATAATTCTTATAACATTCCCAAAAAGCGATAAAATATTAAAAAATAACCATAACATAATTTAACCTCATGTTTATTTTATGCCTTTCATATTCCATCATATCATGTTGTAACCCATAATTACCTCAATAGTAAGGATCATATAAACCCGAATGGTTACCTTTATAATTATTACCTGAACATCCAGATCGTGTTCGTTCTCTCGTACATGATGCATAAGAGAACTCTCCATGTTTCAAGTGGTTGATCATGAATCCCGATAGATGGTTTAGAATAATAAGGAGATTTCTCAATGAATCCCCCATTTCATCCAGTCTCTTAGTCAGAGAACCACCACATTTTCCTTTAAACCCATTGTCACTTTGTTGCCTACTAGATCCATCCAATTAATAAAACCAAAAAGGTCAGTGTGAGTATAACAAAAAAATCATCATGTACTAAAGAGGAATATAAACACTAAGATATACTTATCCAAGTTATCTCAAACTCATTCCAAATTTCATAAATAACAATGAATCTATCTAATATAATAACCGGTGTGGTTATACACAACTTGTCACTTATGCTTAAACAACACTCTAACCTCTTAATTTATCTAAACCTCCTTTTGATACCAACTATAATGACCCAGCCTTAAAACATTACTTAATATTGAACAAAATTGAATAATTAACATTGAGGATCTTTTTAGGTTTAGATTTTTAGAAAATTAGTACATAACTATTACATCTCAAATATTACAAAGTAAGAACATCTACTTAGTTTCCAATTTCTTCACAAAATAAATACTCTTGAAAAAAATAGTGATGTCTAGTTCCTTGTTTTAGATAGCATAAAATTTCCATGATCCCATCCTTGACCCTATTCCACTTTATGTCCTGTGAAAGACAATTCAAAAAATCTTGGGATGAGCATAAAAATATCAGTAAAGGTTATAAAAATACAGAGAGAAAACAGTAGTCCATATATACATAAGAATCAATGAAATCATACTTTACTCATAAAACATAAGAAATTTTACATACATGATGAAATCATAATATTTATTCATAACTCAATAGAAATCATAATACATAAAGGTAACACGAGGAATTCATAACATTCTTACATATGGAGTAATCCTCATGGTTACGTTTGGAATACTCATCACAGTATATTCCCAAAATCCCTTCAGATAAACCTTAGTGCTTAACCCCTTCATGTTACCCAATGCATTAGAGAGATATCATGGGCTCACCCACCCATAGTTTATCATGGAACCACCTGTCTTCATAGACAATGCCCATGAACCATAACATAATCTTATCACATAAATCATTCATCAAGGAAACATAACATTTACACATTTCAATCACAAGATATCAAACCACATTGATATAATAAAAACATTATCAAAAAATTTTCAATACTAAAATAAAATAAAATTAAAACATGGTATTTATTTTTCATCTAAAAAAAGGTATGGCTTGTAGAGGAAGCCGAAACTCAAATAATGGCCACGACAGTGGAGAAGTTGTTGTCACTGCAAACATAAAAAAATTCCCTTTTTCATTTAGTAAAACTCTTCGTATAAAATTATTGCTTTTGAATAAAAGTAAAATTCAAAGGGGTTTATACACCATATAAAGGAATGTTGTGTATAAAACCAAATATGCCTCAATGAAAGGAGATTGAGACAAAGTCCTGTACCACTTTGATGCTTTTATCATTTTAAACCATTAATATCCATATAAATAAATCCATAAATAACATTTTTTATACATGGATATTAATGAGAAATATTTATAAGAACAAATCATTAAAACATTTAAAACAATATTTTAGTTAAAGAGTTTTTAACAAAATGAGAGACACTAGAATACAAATAATTGAGGAATAAAATTTAATAATAACATTATAATATCTTCAGAATAAAGGGATTCATGATATAATATTCCAAAGGATAGTATATACACCATATATGACTGAATTGGTTCATAAAAATAATGAAGTCTCAATAGAAATGTAAAATGAAATGAAATACCCTATAAAGAAGGTGCCATTAAATTAAGGATAAATAAATCTCATAATTATGTGTGAAAAATATAAATACACCCAATATAAGTGGATATTAAGTGTAAAACAACCATAGGTCAATCACACATATTCATTGGATGACATATTCAATAACTACAAGTTGAACCCAAAGAAATTGAAATTGGGTTAAGAACTTCCCTTTCAAAAATTCGATAGCCTAACGACGTCACTTTTAAATTTTGAAAATGAGTTGATGAGACAAAAAGGGTATCTCATCACTTGGAAATAAATTTTACATCAATAAGGATATATAAGAAAATATCCCAACATAATAAGATTTAAATTAAAAGACCTAACAAAAAAGTCTTTTAAAAAGAGGTGGGTGAAAGGTGCCCTTACCGACTAGGGTAACTTTTGAAACGTACACCCCATGAAAGAAGGACTAGACAACATTGATGTAAATACTCAAAAAAGAAATTATATTACACAAATAGTATAATAATGATCAGTACACACACCACTCAAAGGAAATGGTGGAAAATGTAGAATAAATCCCACAGGAATAAAAGTGAGATGAAAAATCAATTACGAAAACTCGTCATCCTAACGACGCCACTTAAAATATCCAAAAAATGCATTTATGAGATCAAAGAAGGTCTCTCATAATATGAACATAAAAATTACAGAATAAGGAATATAAACTAACATCCCCAAACATAAGAAATATGGGTATAAAAGAAATGACATAAAGGAGCGTACATAAAAAGAAAGATAGAGGTAGGATCCCTTACCTCAAGTCCCACTTGTCTTGTTCATTTCTTTATATTCATGAATAATAAACATTGTTCAATTTATAATTGAATAAGACACACTTTAATGTTTTTTATTAAATTAATATCATATATTATCATGTCATAATAATTAGTTAATTATGTGAGTTCATATTATATGTTTTGTCGATGTTCGGTACATGAGTCAAAAATGATCTTGTTTGAAAAGAATTGTCAATGTAGTTGAATGTACATAATATACATAATAGTATAAAGGATTTAAATATAATATATATCCACTATATATTCGTTTTATTGTTATTCCATAATATTTGGAGATAAAAAGAAATGAAATTCACCGTTCATGGAGACGGTAGGCCGTACGTATGCATGAACGCTTTTTTTCCTTGCTTTGGAACATTAATGGAATTTTAACTAGATGAGATATATATATATATATATATGTTATAATTCCAGTACAATATATATGTTATATGGGTCACATAATTTCTTTGATTTAAATCTTTATACATTTCATGTATTTCATGAACGAGTTAGTTCACTTGAGAGGGCGGTAGTCCACACTTCCTCAAATGAAATTATCACATTTTCACAACATGAAAAGCATAAAGGTATGTTTTAAATATAAAATAAAGAAGAATATAGAGGATATAAATATAAAATATAAAATATATAAAATTATTTCTATCATAATGGCCACCACGAGAGGTGGTAGGAGAAAATTGAACAATCATCATCTTGTGATGTAGTAATTCGCCATCCACGGAAACAGTATGTTATTTAACCATTAGACGAAGATGTGTGCAGTGTAGCTTGAATACATATTATAAAAACATCCTAGTATGTTTAAGATACTTGTGTTATTTAAAAATAAAGGAATAAAAAGAGTTTAGGGGGTTGGAGGATCAAAATAAAACAAATGAACATTAGGGAAGACTTTACCTTTAAATCGGGTAACTCCCCTTGGTTTGAACAAAAAGGGTTTATTGAATATATTTATGCCTAAGGGAAGGATTATAGGATGAATAGAGGGATGTGAAGAGATAAAATGATCAGATTTTGGCCGATCCAATAGGTTGAGAGGAGTGGGTAAGGAGGTAGAGGTGGGGGCCTTTTATAAGAGGGAGGAGGGGCACTCTTAGAAAGTGAAGAAATGTTACATTATATTAAAATGAGTTTGGGATTTTAACGGTCCCACATTGATATATTTCTTTGATAAGGTGATATTTGTACAAAATATACTCATACAATAAGTTTTAGAAAAGTTTATCTCTTAGATATTACATTATCTTTTCATTTTATTTAAATCGTTCATTAATGATATAATCGGTGCATCATCATGGTGTCATAAATAAATTAATTTAATTAATATATAAAAATGGTAAAAAAATACTATGATGTAGTAAATATTTTAATATTTCTAATGAAAATTTATAGTCAAAAATATGACTTGAATAACACCATGTAAAAGTTGTATTAGAAAAACAATACATGTTTGTGACATTTTTATTTTATCTTTAAATAAAGAGTTATTAATGTAATTTTCTTACCCAAGTGTCTCCATGGGGTCCCAATGTTGACCCATGGACTGTATTGGTAAGCCATGAATTATCCAATAAGTTTAGGACAAGTGAAAAGTTAATTTCATATTGTTATATCATTATATTTACCTTAAATTACACAAATTACCTTTAATTGCGAATAATAAAACTTAAAAGATACTATTCACGAAATATTTATTTTAATCCCATTGAACCAAATTTTACATCCTAATGAAAAACATATATGTTTGATTTTTGAAATTCAAATCACTGATGTTGTAATGTTTCATTTAAATGAAAATTCGGTTTTTTAACTACCACATAGTGGTTTCACTATTCATGAAAATTGAAGTTTTTCAGAAAAATACCAAAACTTCACACTAAGATATATTTGATATTATGAATTCAAAAATGATGTGTATTTTACAAAATTAAAAACATATAAGTTGCATAAATTAATTTAATAATTAATTCCCGCAGTCAAAACAAATAGCGTGTTTTTAAGAAACAATGTCTATTAAAATATTGACACTAGTTTAAGTCCAATTTCAAAGTGAAATCAATTCCAATGATCACATTTAGATTAAATGGTAAAAATATATTCTAATTCCACATTTAATCCAATTCAAAATATGATCTAATCATATGAAAAATGTGGTTCTAAATTAAAATACAACATTTTTCACTTATTCATTAAAAATGAACTTTATAAAAAAATAACAAAAACATACAAAAAGTAAATTTTAATATCCCGATTCTAAAGAAGGATTTTATTTGGTCCAATATAACATAGAAAATTGTAAATAAGTGGATTTAAAAAGGGTTTTCCATAAAAAGGTGGTTAATCGAGGTTTTAAATAATATTAGAATATTTACGCTTAAAATTGGATTCATTCGCATTTTAAGACTCTACCATTTATTGGATAAAAGTAAAAATACTTGAAAGACATATATAATAATTTTGTAGTTAGATCTGTTCATTCCCTCCATTACAACTACTAGGAGTTGACTACCATTTAAAATAATATTATTTCATTATTAGAGTGCAACGTAATATTTCCAAAAAACTCATTGTTATGTATTGGGTACGCCATCGAGCATAGCGTTCCCTTTAAATTAATAATAATATTTTATTCACAATTATTGATAAACATGAGAATGTAATATTATTTATTTACCTGGGATGTTATAATTGATAACTTTGTTTACCAATTAATTTAAATGGAAATGGATGAACATAAAAAAATTCATATAATAAAATATAATTATCTGAGATTTAGTGATGTTATTATATCATAATTTTTGGATACAATATTATTAATGTTGAAGAACATATAATATTAAAATACATTGTTAAATATTTTACAACATCATCTAACAATCCCTTTCTGTTAGCAGCAAAACCTATCTTATGAGGGTTTCTTATATACAATTTTTTTATAGAAATGCCATATCAAATTACTTAATGTGTTTGGTTATGGAATTTCCAATAAAAAAGAGACATTACGTATGGATTGGATATGATATGAGATGTCCTTTTATTAGTGTGGGAGGGAAACCAAATGGATTTTTCTTAAAATAATACAAACTGGTAAATTTGTCTGCAAAAAATGCTTCCAAATGGAAATATTTTAATTTTTTATATTATAATATCTAAACATTTTCATCCAATATTATTTATATATGTTTATTTTGAAATTATACTCTTATATCGTGGGTTAATCCCCAATATATTTTCGATTTAACTTTAACCATATTATATAATTTTCACTAGTTTTAATAATAAAAAAGAAAAAAATTATTTTATTTATAATATATTATACATTATTATGATTAATATTATTGACTCCAATTTTCCACATTAATTTAAAAAAGTGAAATTTTTTAATATTAAAATAAAACTACAGACACAAAAGGTATTTTTTAATCAAAAGTGAATCATAAGTATGAAAATGTTTTTTATAAAAAAATATACATGTAATTTATTTCAATATACTATGTTGTATTTTTAATAATATAATGTAGCAAATTATAATTTTATTCTATTTATAACTAAAATGAAACTTTTTAATAAATTATACAAAAAGGACGTTTGAAAAAAAAACTAGTACTTTTCATTATTCATCAAAAAAATATTCATCTCATCAAATTAAAAATAATTATCTAAATTAATTTTAATATTTCTATATAGAATATGAATATAATTTTTTCAAAATAATTTTATAAATGTGGAAAAATTAAAATTTTATATATGTTTAAAATAACTAATGAAAACATATTTTTCCATAAATTTTATTGTAAGCAAAAAACATGAGTTATTCATATCCGATGATTAAATAAAAATATTTAATGAATGTGGAAATATTTTATTAACCATGTAAAATATAAATTTTATTAAATTCGTTCCCCGATAGTGAAAATTTTAATTTATAACGGAAAAATACATTGCATGCATAATAACCATTTATATGAAAATATTACTTCTAATCTCAAATGATTTATATTTTTGTTTCTATGAAATTGATAACCTGTGAATTTATTACATATATGGATAAAAGTATATTTTTAATAATTAAATTATTTATATTTATACCTTATAATTTAATGTCTTTATTATAATTGTATACTATTTTACTATTTGTTAAAATCTAGTGTTCTATGTAATAAAATCTATTGATGAAAAAAAGAATTTAAGAAAAAATATTTAATAAAAATAGTTATAATTGGATATGCTTTAATTAATTACCGATGTTTTTCTATTAAAACATAGATTTCATGTATCAAATTCATAGATATCATGTTCAAAAGGGTAATAAATAATTATAATATTTTTTCAGAGAAATAGTTTCTTGATATATATATATATTTGGGCCTTGTGCTTATGATATTTTTATAGATTGAAATATTAACATAGATTAATTGAAATATAATCATGCAAAAAAATTAGCATTTTTCTGAATTTGGTTTTGATATAAAAATTAAATGTATTCTTTTTCGAAATTGTTCATATTAAATCTGCTATATATTTTTTATTAATAGATTTTTCTTGAAGACTTGGTTATGCTTTACTTAATTAAAAATATTTTAATCATTTTATAATAATCTTCAAATTTATTCAAGGATCATTAAAATACATACTATTTGAGAATGTAGGAATTTTGGATAATCCTTGTCATAGGTTTAATTTAAATATTACAACACGAAGTTTCATTCTCAGTAATCTTTTAGTGTGAGATTTACATGTTCAGTTATAATTAGGGGATAATTTTAAATCTAAATCTATTGATATATTGAAGGGGATATTTTTCTATATAAATTTAAAAATAGAAAAAAATCAAGGAATTTTATTTTTATTTTTAGTAAAACAAAAGGGGGATAATATTGAGTGTCCTTGACAAAAAAGAATTATTTTTGTATTGATAATTATAATATGATGAATTAATGTTTGCTAAAATGAAATAATTATTGGGGATTTAATTCAATATGTGGTTAATCGATTATTAGTATACCAGTTACAAATGGGCATATCCTAGATGTGACCTACTAATTTTACGTTGTAAAATGACCTTGTGATGTGATTATATAAGGTAAAATTGATTTTTGACCTTATGAAACGACATTTTGAAGTGCCCCAAACAATTTAGAGATGAAATATCTTTTTAAAGTGACCATATATAGCATATTTATAATGTGACCATGTAATTTGACCATATGATGTGATATTGTGTAGAGGCATTGCAAAGTTACCATGAATGTGATAATGAGTAAAAATTTTACAATATAATTTTTTTCCAGGACTGTTGTGACCATGACTGAAAAAATGAAATTTTTTGGATATTTTCTTGAGGGAAGTGATTGTGAGTGAGTGTTTTACCATTTATTGATTTGAATTTGAGTATAGTTCCTATGATAAAATATTTAATACTATATTGATGTGAACACAAAATTAAAATTAATTTACCAAGTGAAAAAAATAATGTGATGAAAAAGTGTTGAACATACCTATGACTTATGTTTACTTAATATCATTTCTATATTTTTTTTGTTTAAAACTTTATAATTTTTATTTATACATTTATATTTGGAATATTGTATTTTTTATTTATTGTATTTATATTTATTTAATATTTCACTAAATAAATATTAATTATTTTTATGATAATGAATTTTATTTTACATAATTCTATTAAAGAATAAATTATCATCATGTTGTCTAAAAGATCTTATTTGTTTCTTGTGAAAATGTGAGTCTAAATTTAATATTTATTAAATTTTTATAGTATATACCACATACATTATGGGAGTGTTCTGACATTCATAAATTCTAACTATTTGTTGAACTATATTAATTATTCTTATATTATATCAATATAAAACATGTTTATAGTATAATATATTTGTAAAGAGATGATATTGGGTTGGTTTTTCATGGTCACTCTATGAAGAAAACATATATTACTTTGGGAATGATGAATTACATCATGATTCAAGAATTCAATTTCTTGTGTCATAAGAACAATATATACGATTTTTGAATTATCCAGATCAAGGAAATGAGTCTGATGATTTTATTGAAATAAGAAGAGAAACATACATCGATGATATATATAGCACATTGATAAACATAAATAAAATGAAATTTTCTACTAGATTGTTCTCTTCTACCATGAAACTCATAACATGTTTCTTTTTCAACTTATTTATTTCAGTTTATCCATTGTATTCATTTTTTTTGTATATTTGTATCAGGTTATACCACTAATTTAAATTATGATAGAGGTCTGTGACTCCAAAAAATGATTGGTTTATGAATCCATGTTAAAAAATTAAATTTTATTTGTGTTCATTTATAATTTAAAAGTCATGGTCTTTTATTGTTCCATGGACTAGTTAAATGGAATTTTAGGTTTCTACCAAGACATTAAAAGGAGGCATATGTGTTGTTCCTTTTTTTGTTCAAAAGGCATGGTGGCTAGGAGAAGCCATCAGGTCTACAAAATGATATCATCAAAAGTTGTGTATCAAGCATTTAAAACGCTTATTGTAAATGTTTAGTGATATCACATTAAAACAAAGAGTTCCCATTATTGAGAAATTCATATTACATAGTTTATGATAAGGTATTAGAGTGAAATATGGTTTTTTAATTCAAAATAAAAAAAAATCGTTTCTCTTTATTTTCTAATGCATTAACATTACAATACTAACTTGAAAAATTATATTAAAAATTAAATTCAAACCCTATGGACCATTCATTAATTCTCATTACAACCAAAAATTTTGTAACAATGTAGGATCCATATATTTAACAATTTTTTATTTCTACTTATCAAATATATATATATATAATAATTCATTATGAAATAATCTATTATTGATGGATGGAATTAAATTGAAAGATTTCAGGTCACCTTTGAGACATTAACACTTTTAGGGAACTGGATATGGATACTTTTAGTCACTCATGGTGAATTTTTGTAAAACATGATTTTGAAGAGATGACTAATCATGTTGAAACCATACAAGCTACCTAAAAATGAAGAGAAAATAATATATCTCAATGATGTGGTAATTTTCCTAATAAATTACATGGTGTAGAATCTTTAATATAGTGAATTTAACAAAATGTCATATATAAAAATTTCAATAAGAAATGAAATAAAAGATATTTATGAAATGATTAATGTTACACTTATTGGCTCTAATAATTATAAAACATAAATCATGCATCCTAAGAGTTAAATATTATTGATTAAAAATGGGTGAATTAGATACAGTTAACAAAATGTTTCAGATATATAATAGTATAATTAATGATAAGGTTTCACTTGTAGAGTGGTTAGATCATTATATTCTAGTTTAAATATTATTTAGAGCATTAAAATATTAAAGGAATTCCACAAAATTAGAAATTAATGAATGTAAAATTTTTAATAGAATATAATTTACACAAACATATTAATACATTAATATTATATGAATTGTAATTGAAAATTAATTATTAGGATAATTTTTTTTAAATGAGTTTATTTATTCTCATAAAAAAACAATTTATCAAGTCTCTTATTATTCTGAATCATAATTAAATTACTGACGAAATTTCTTGATGGGTTCCCATAGAAGACAAAGTAATGTCTACTAAAAAATATAAAAATATAATTACAATGAAAATAATTGAATAAGAATGGAAATGATGATAGGGATGCCATATATTTTTAGAATAATAAATATGTAACATTAAAAACACCTCCAATTTTCTCTTGAATGATTATAAAAATAGAGTTCAGTGCATAAATTAAAAGAAAAAATGGGAGCTGGTTACATTTGAAATTTCGATTATCATTTATGTCACAAATATAGATCCAAAAAAAATCATGAAACCATATTTCAGGGGTTTCTATAAATAAGGTATGTAAATATAATTTATAGTTATTTTATTAATTAAATTTTCCATAAGATACATTAATTTAATATATTGAGAGAATATATTATAAATTTAATATAATTAGCAAAATATTCAATAATCATAATTTTAAATATAACTATTATCTTACTAAAAATAAAAATTAAATTTTTTTATTTGAGGTCAAATGATAAATTATATTATTATTAGTATTGTGTTCAATAATAATATCTCCAACAGAAATAATATAAGGTAAAATTTTAATATGGTCAAAGTGTTATCTGTTGCTATATTTTTGAATAAAATAGTAGTCTTAGAAAGTAATTTTACAAGGTAAAAATAGATAGTTGTATATATTAGTAAGGAATGGAATCTTATGATAAGATTTTATTAATTAATGAATTAATGAATCAACGAATGATATTTGTTATGACAATAAATTTACAAAATTTTACAAGATATTGATTATTAAAGGATCCTATGGAAATTTTTATATTTTTACATGGCTTAAATTTCATATAAAGGGATACCATGAAAATGAATTTTACTTGATATTTTCAAATTTATATGTTCATGATAATACATGTTTCCCAAAATCAATGTCTTAGGTATTAAATATAAATTGTGGTGTGAAATTATTTTTGGATCAGAAGAATTTTGTTCATAAAAAAATGGGCCCAAATTATTATGGGTACTAAATATTTATTAAACTTTCCTACATAAGAAACATATCTTATATGCATAAAAAACAATGTGTGGTGTAGGTATAAAATATTTCCCTAACATATACCATGTGTTATTCCTAATTTTAGATTTTAAAATTTATTAATTATGGTAATTTATTAATGTTTTGTGGCATATGATATATGGAAAGGTAATTTTCGGGTTGTTACAAATGATTTAAAAAATACCTAATGTGTTGGCCCTACATGATTTTATGTTTTACAATACAAATACTTATTATTAATTCTTAATGTCTATGAATCAAATTGATTCATTCAGGTCAATCAATGATTTCCAAAATTGGGAATTCATCAACATTTACATTTTGTCTAATTTGGTATAATGAAAAATATTTTTCGTTGAGGTAAAAGTTATGTATGTGTTATTATTTATTACTATATTATTTTTACCTAAATTTATATTCATTCCCTAAAATATGGGGCATTGTCTAAATTTATATCATATTACAAATTAGATTAGAATAAAAAAATAATTGTAATTTTTGTTAGATGTCATAAATGATTTAGGTTTAAAAATAATTATTTTGATAAATTTTATAAAGTTATTTTGTACAGTCATAATTTTTTATCGCATATGACTCGAAAACAATATAATGTTTTATAAAGGAAAAATTGGATATTTTAAGAAATGACCAGGAAAATGTATCACTACTACTCTTAACAAAAATATTTCTACGATGAATATACTAAATCATCTTATCATATGTATTAATGAATTATTGTATGAAAATTTTTAAATGAATACACTTTATGGAATCTCTAAACGAATAAAGATGAGTATTGGATATTTCAGTGTAATATGATGTAGAATACATATTGTTAATACAAAATATTCAATAGAAAAATTTGGCCCAGTATTAGATGAAAGTATTTTAATAGGTCATTCAAACTATTGTTAGGATTATATAATTTATAACAAAATACCATTAGTATTTGAAGTGTAATTCAATGTTAAAATTTATGAAAATAATTTAATGTAAATAAATTCTCATTATATATGGTTGAGAAAGATATTATAGTGTTAAATATTCATGAACTCAAAAATTATGAATTGGATGAGTACAATGAGTGGGTGATTATTTATAATAAAAAAACAACATAAATAAAAAAATTCAACTTAAAAAAGAAAATTATGTATATAATTGTTAATTTTAAAAAAATACTTCTATCATTTTTGTGCTTATCATGATTTTATTATCGATTTTGTACAAAAAAATATTGATTAATATTATCCTAATTCAAATTGGATTATGTAAATTTTTTGAATGATAAAATAAATTTCATATAAAATATCTATTGATATATGTTGAACCCCGATTGATCAAAATTTTTTATAACTTATTTTATATTCTAGAAAACATTGAGATTAGTACAGTCAAATAATTAGAAAACAAATATTGTTTAGTGGTTCAAGGAATCAACCCGTATGATGAAATTTATTTTTAATAATATTTTCCCCAGTTACTAAATTTGAATATGTAATAATTATATTGGTATATAAATATCATTAGGAAATTAAATTTTTAAAATGAATGTTAAAAGAAATTGTATGAATGGATATATTATTGAATGTTTTAATGTAATGAGGCCTCCAAATGTTGATAACAAATCAAAATCATACCATATATTGTAGCTATCAAAATATCATTAGGGTCTAGAAAAATATCCACATGAATGATATGAGAGGTTTTATTTATTTTATTTAAATTATTGTATTGAAAAGGGATATGATCATATTATTATATTCATCAATGAAAATCCAAAATATACTTATATATAACTTTTATATTGATTATATTACATTTTTTCAACAACTGATATACTTTGTATTGAGTTTTCATGTTTAGTGGACTGATTATTCGACATGAGCCATATTGGTAAACTATTATTCTTTTTTTATTATTGGAAAATAATTTATACAAAATATGGTATCTTTACTAATCAATAAAAATATAGTAAAGAATTTGTATGTTTTTTTAGACCAGATATATGAAAAATATCAACATTTATAATGATTATCCCTTCAATGTAATATTTATATGAAGGTAGAAAATAATTACATAATAAGATGTATAGATCTATTATTGGTATATTTTCTTGTTTGACAACAAGTAGTCATCATTTTATTTTTGCAACATTTCATTTTTATAGGTTACAATATAATCAAATTGAAATTAATTTAAAATAATTAAAAATATAAATTAATTATGTTAATGTATATGCTAATCTTTGGTTATTTTATCAGGTATTAACATCCATAGATCTAATTATCATTTAATATTCACATTTTGTTGTTAGTAAGATAGATTGATTAAAATGTGTAATTGTCTAAGTATATAATTATTTTCATATATTTATATGGAACAAAATTTAGTGACTTTTTAAATTAATGAAAGCGTGTTATTTTCTGCAAGTTCATTTTATTCAATTCATTTATTCATTAAACAAACACTTTCTTATTTTGGATTCATTTTTGAGGAGATACTAAATTATTATTGTAATACTTCTACAATTTATATATCTAAAATACATTTATGACATTCTATTATTATTCACATTGATATTAGATATCTCATTTATAGATATAATATAAAAAAGGGAAATATTAATTTAAATATGTTCCTTTAGATAAAAGGTAGATAATATATTTAATAAACTCATGAATTTAGAAATGTTTGATAAAATTCCTTTTGAACATTATGAATTTAAAACCAAGAGTTTTTATAAGAAATAATATTTTTAAATACATTGATGTCTTGTGTTTTACAATACACCAATATGATCACACACTATATGCAACACCATATTAGGTTGTAGTATATGCACACACTATTCTTCACTAGTATTACATGAATGAGCGACCTTCCTCAATAACATGTGTTGTACGCAATACCATGTTTCACTAAAAAACAATATATTATGAACTAGCCATTATGAATATTATTAATCACATTCTTATTTTTATAAAAATATCATTCATCATACACATATTCTAGAACATGGTATGAGTAAAAAATAAAGTTTTTGGGTAAAATACGTATTTTTAAAAAAATTCAGTTTTGATGCCTTTTGATGGCGCACCGACTGTAAATCTAGTTTTTTACTTCTTTATAAGTTCAATTTGTCAATTAAAAATTCTTCCTTGGAATTAGTATAAATGAATTTACATTGGATAAATTTTGGACATTATTCTCAAAACCTTCATATTTTGATGAATAGTAAAAAAACACTAAAGTTTAATTAAAAACAACTTATTTTCATCGAGATAATTTTTATGGTTAAATTATAATATTTAATGGTTTTAAAATATAAATATAATATATTTTTACCATTTAATATAATTTAAGTCATTAGAATTAATATTACACTGAATTCATATGTAAAAACATTTCAATCTTTTGCAATGTTTTAACTTTCAAAACCTATTTTCCCAATAGAGGGATTAATATTAAATTAAATACTCCAAATAATGTGTATAGGATTTGTAAAAATGGATTCCAAATTTGGAATCAGTAGGTCCAAATAATGTTAATAGGCTACTTTTTATTTTTAGACATTATAAATAGTAACTATGGTAAACTTTATTTACCACTGTTATAGGTAAATCAGGTAATTAAGGGTAATAATAAGATTATTAAATTACCCTAACACCTTCCAAAATTCTATTGGATTAATAAATGTCTACCCATATCACCTAATTGTCTTAATAGATTCATTTCATGGAATTTGGACCATGAAAAGGATCTAATTATTATTAAAACCAAAGAAAATGACAACATGTCACTCTCTTATATCTTATAAGTGTAATAATTTACATTTTGTGATAATATACATAAAACATAGAACATAAATAGTCACCATATAGATAATTATATTATATACATAATTTTAATTTATTTAGAAATTTTAGGGATTAAATAATTATCATTAATGGTGACACAATTGTGATGTTGAAATTATTTTATTGATTGAAATATCAAATAAATTATTTTAAAAATATTAAAATAAATAATATATAAACTATTTAATTTTCTACTCAAATTTTCTAGATAAATATGACATGTTATGAATCTATTAAATATTTTTTGTTCTAATATATCCTCTGTGAGGATTTTATTTAAATTTAAATAATTGAATAGTGGAAAAATTGACACTATTGTTATTCTATAAAAATAACTTATTATTAAATTGATAAAAAAAATTATGTAAAAATTATAAATTGAAATTTATATGGTCAAAAATGTGATGAAGTATCCAATTATGGACAATTCACATCACATAAGTAATTATTTATAACAGTTTATAATTTAGAATCGTATTACCATAAATAAAATTAAATAGATTAAATAAGGATAAAACAAAATGGTAAGGTCTAAAATAAATTTCCAACAAGCATAAATTTGATTTTTTGATGGGATTACAACCATATATCATATCATCTTTTAATTTGATTAATTTTGGACGTTTTTTTGTCGGGTTTTAGTTAATGGTAAATTAATATTTTCGAGGTTTCCAAAAGTGCCCATATCCTCTCTTATAAAATAGCACATCTTCCCTCTCCTCTTCACAACATTCTGAGCCTTAAATCTCAGAAAAACCCTATCCATTTATCTACTAAACTTCCATTGAAACAAACTATAGGTCCTGGTTTTCTTCAAAGGCCAACTTTAGTGCCCTAAGAAGAGGTTTAGAAAGAGGCATGTCGAAGAAGAGGTAATATCCTTTACCAATTTTTTGCAAATTTTTTCTTCTTATTCTTCCTCTTCATTAGTTGTCCAATGAAAAAGTAATTACATCAGTATAACTAATATATTGATATTTTATTATAATTATTAAAAAACCCTATTTAAAATTCAATCCATCCTACAAAAAACGAAATCACTGTGCGTGCGTACATACAACTTAGCGTCTCCACTACGTGGTGTATTCTAATTTTCCACCACCTCCTTAATTGTATGGGTATAATGGTGGAAATAATAACTAAATATTATTATTATAAAACAATAATAATTCTGAGATATTATATCATCCACTCCAAATCCATTCAATAATTATGGGAATGACATCATCGCTCATGCGTATGTACGGTTTACCGTCTCCAAGAGGCGATGAGTTTAATTCTCCATGTTAACCATTCAAGAATGATTATAAAGTTATATATAATAAATAATAATGAAATATATGACAAAATACTTCTATGGTATTTATGTGTATAAATATATATATATATATTATTTACTTCCATTCAATTTAATAAGTACACGAAAACATCATTCATGCGTACGTACGACGTACTGTCTCCATGAGCAGTGTATTACATTCCATTTATCGATCGATTATATATATTAATATTTTTAATATATATGATATATAAATCATTTTATAACTTCTGTATGTAATTAATCATGATATAAGTATTCATATGAAAAAAAATTACAGGTCAAAATATATACGATAAATGAAACGATTTTACCCAAAACGCTGCTTTAACATGGTATTGACAAAAAAACAGGTAATATATAGTCATATGTGAATAATATATGTTATCATAAATATTAATATGGTTATATTACATGTAAATAATACATTTATTCCCACTATACAATAGTTTTGGACACGTACGGAAGAAATTGGTCCTAAGGTAAGGGATAATTATTCCAATGTCGTTCTTATCTGAGATTACTTATTCATAAGTATTTACTGGTGTTATATTTATCATCCATGTTCGTGATTTATAAAAATGTTTAAATAAGGAGTATATAATTATTCCATGTATATTTAAAGTCATTTTTACCCCTATTGACTTTTACTATGTATTATGGAAGTAATCTTTCATTTGTTTACTATAGGAGTTACTTTTTGAAATTCTGGCCAAAGTTCAAGGAGAATGTGTTTTTTAACCTATATGACATGAACAGATATTTACAGTTTCATAACACCTTATTTTGATGAAGATTACTCTACAATATTTCATGATTATTTTAAACAAAAATCATTTTCTTTTAAAATTTCATGGCATTCTGTGAAAATAAAATTATTTTGAAGGAGAAAGGATATTTTTCTCAAGAATTCATTTCAGTTGTTTTATCAAAACAATTTTCCATTGAAGGGGAAATTATTTAGTATGTTCTTGTTTTATGTATAAAGTCTTTATTATTTGCATGTTTTTATTTTTCTAATTAAGAAATTATATCCATTTGTTTTATACGGATTATGTTATGATTGGATGATGCTTTTGAAACCAATATTATTCTTTGGGTTATGATGAATGATTTATGTTTATTTTTTGGCCTACGAAAGAATTATTTAATTATGATATGGGTTTGACCTATATCTCCATCCAATTCATTGGGTAAAGATTTATATCTCATAAGTTTATCATGGCTGGAATAGCGTGTAAATCTGGTTTATTAATACATAAATAGAATTGAAAGTAAACTCAGTTTAGTAATGAACTTCATCCACTATGATGGACTTGGTAGCAATTCGTTGGCTACTATGAAAAACATATAATGTTATTAAGGGTTTTCCACAATTACATGTTTTATTATCATGATATTTTATCATGATTCGTGTTATTTTATGATCTATGCCTTATGTACTGCCAAGATTTATTTCACAACTCAAGATTTTGATGTTTAAACATTATGTTCATATTTTTAAGTTCAAATGTATATGGATTTTTTGATTTTCTCCATGCATACCCTTACTAAGAATTTGAGCTCACCATTTATATGTTTTCTTTTCCCCAGTATATAAAGAAAAATTTGATGTAAGAAAAAAAAAGGGGAATATCTTTACGGGATATGTTGAAGATCTTTCACCATGATTACAAGATTATAGTCCATGTTTCCAAAGACACTAATCTACTAAGGACCTTGAGAATATGTTTTTGATAAGTACTAAGTATTATGAAAAAGTACTGTAACATCTATTTATGTCAAGGTTGGGTCTCTACAGTTGGTATTAGAGGAATGGTTTAGTTAACCTTAGGAAACTAAGATTCAGAATCTTTAGTGAGATCCCTGGAGATATTTCTATGCTATGGCTAGGGATGTCACTATTGTTAAGTATACGTATAGGATAAAGTCCTAGAAATTCAATAATGATCATGAATAAACAATTATTAAATCTAATATGTTAGACATTAAAATAACTCCACATGATTATTTGGTTTTCCTAGTATGATTTTTTCGTCTCACACTATTCTTTATGGAATTTAGATAATGGTTGGAACCCAAAGTAACTGTGTTAATGACCAATGCACTGGGAAATTCAATGATTGTCCTCTTGAACAAACAAATGTTATGGTAAATGGAGTGAAAAATCTTATTGTTATACTTACACAAGCTATGAATCATTCTTGTCATCCAAATTAGAAGAGAAGGGAACAATATTCTATTTTTTTCTTCATGAGGAAACAAACACCTTATTTCTGTGGGTTATCTGATCCACATCATTCTGTAAAATGGATCAGTACATTTGAAAAGATATTTTCCATACATCGTCATCCAGATCACGATAAAGTAATTTTGGATGTTTACCATTTAGACGATTAAGCAGAATAGTGGTGGAATCTAATTAAGAATACGAGGCCCTAATATAAAATTGAATCCATTGAATGGGACAAGATCAAGAACTTGTTTTTCAAAAAGTACATCCCTCGTATTATTTAAACAAAGATGGAAAATGATTTCTTTGATCTTAAGAAAAATGATGATTAATCTTTTGGTATATTCGAGGAAAATTTTACAAGGCCTGCAGGGTATTCATTAGGCATTATAATCCAACATAAATGTAAAGATAATTGATTCTTCAGTGGCTAAAAACTAAGTATTTGAAAGGCATTATCTATAATATACTTCTGTAGCTATGAAGAAATTGTGCATTTTGCTATCAAGGTTAAACTGGAAGTGGGTGTTACATATCCATCTTATGGTTTTTTCATGAAACGAAATATGGAGGTCAAGGAAAAATATCCAAACAATGGTGAAAATAAGATGATTGTTTCCTTATGCTCAATGTGTCGAAAGAATCATGGTGGAGATAGTCTTAAAGGGACTAAATTTTTTCTAATTGTTGAAATGAAGGTCATCGACCTGCTGAGTGCCGATGTGATGGGAAAAAGGTAGATAATGATGTGAATAGAGAAAATACTATAGTGAACACACCAACAATACTTCAAATATACAAGTGTAATGAAATGGGGCATTATTAAAACAAATGCCCTAATCCAATGGTTAATGATTATTGATATCAAAAACATCTTAAGTCAATGTAAAAAAGTGATGTCACATGTGATCACTATTGGAGATATTGAATATGACAATGATGTGGTGTACTTATTGTGTGTTTATATAACGATATTCCATAATATCATAGTATTGGAATACCTATGTATTGGTTTATTGTGGTTTTCAATAATTATATGGTACTCGCAACCATGAAAATTATTGAAATATTTTTGGAAAGAAAATGATATGTGTATAATGAAGGGATAATGAGAAAATAATATGTTTCATAGTATTAATGAGATCATGTCTGATATATGGAAAAGTGACATCATGGTTTGATTATATAGAAATTTTGGGTTTTTGGAATGTGGAAAGAGTTAAATTTTGACTGCATTCATGTTTTCAATAAAGTTCAATGGGTATTCATTTTTCAAGAGAATAAATGATTTAGGTATTCACATGATCAGAATGTGAACAACAACAATATATATTTTATGATATATGGGGGATAAATGATTTTATTCAATGCTTTGTAGATGACTATTTTAGTAATGGTTTTCTTTATACTACGAGTTTTGAAAGAAGTATTTTCGATGAGCCTAAAGTCTTTAATGAATTATGTTGTACATAAGATATTACTTTTTATGGCTTGAAAATTTTTATAATATTTTTTGAATTTTGTAATAGTATAGTTTTTGAAAAAGGACAACCCGTTGGACAGGCGACAACCCGCCGTTTGGGACAAGGATGTGTGAATCAAACCCACAAGTGATGTGCGACAAGCCTTAATACCCTACCACTAGCCTACATGAAGTCCCTAGTTAGTAGAAATTAGTTTTATTTTATTAATAAGTATGATAGATGAATTGGAAGTTCATTTTTGGGATCATATATGGTTAATCTTGCCATAGATGGACTTATATATATTTAATAACTTTTGCTAACCAATTTTTTCAGAAAGATGGAATAACATATCTTTCTATCTCATTATCTGCTAACATTTCAAGGAGGACAAATTCAACTTCATTTATTTAAAGAAGAGATGATGTGGAAATTTTTCATGGAATGTCCAACAATGACAATACACTGAAATCAAGTAACTATTAATCCTTATGAAAGAGTTCATCAACTTTAGGGATATGATCTTGAAAACCAAAAATATTGTCCTTTTACCCTCATATCTGATGAATCATATGGTACCTTAGATCATCACAAATTTATGGCTCTTTAATTGTTGGATTTTTTCATATCCATTTTCTCTACCATTCTCTATAAGAACCAAATGTTTATATTTCTCTTACATATTTCTATTTCACCTATGTTCTCCTATGTAGAAACCCAGTGATGAGTTAATTTGGGTAACTGTTATGTTTCATACTTTATTTTTTCTTAATAAGTTTTTGTATTATATTTACAATGTATGTTTATATGAAATAAACTATCAAGTAGTAAACCATTTATAACCTAGACTAATTTTGAGGGTGAAATTAATTTTAGGCGGGGAAGAATGTAACACCCAATGATTTTATAAGAAATATTCATTTTAATTACATTAAATTCTTTTGTTTTACGCTACACCAAGATTAGATTTAACTATATGCAACATCGTATTAGCTTGTAGTATATACAAACACTATTCTTGGTTTGTGTTGCACGCATAAGTGACCTTCCTCAATAGCGTGAGTTATACGAAATACTGAGTTGCACTAAAAACGATATATTATGAACTAGCCTTTATGAATAGTATTAACCACATTTGGAATTTTTTAAAAATATCTTTAATCTTACTAATATTCTAGAACATGGTATGGGAACAAAATTAATTTATTATGTAATATAAGTATTTTTCAAAGAAAGATTTTTTACTTCCTTTTGATGGTGCACACCCTGTAAATAATGTTTTTGAAATGTATATATGTTCCATTTGAAAAATAATACATATTACATTGAATCAGTATATAAAAATTTACTTAAGATATACTTTTGACATTATTATGATATATTTAATATTTTGATGAATAGTAAAAATACGCTAAATATAAATTACAATATTTTTTTCAACGACTTAATTTATATGGTTAAATTATAATATTTAATGGTTTTAAAGTATTAATAGAATATATTTTTATCATTTAATATAATTTTAGTCAGTATCATTAATTTTACACTTAATTCATATGTAAAAACATTTCAATCTTTTGCGCTGTTTTAACTTTTAAAATCCATTCTCTCAACAGAGGGATTAATTTTAAATTAAATAATATCACTTATGTGTATTGATTTTCAAAAAATGGATTCCATATGTTTAATCTATAGGTCTAAATTATGTTAATAGGATGCTTTTTAATATTTGGAATTCTGAATAGTACCTACGGTAAATATTTTTACCACTGTTAAAGGTAAATTAGCTAATTAAGGGAGAAAATAATATTATAAAATTAACCTAACACCTTCCAAAATCCTATTTAATGAATAAAAGTCGACCCATATCACCTAAGGTTTGGAATAGATTACTTTCATGGACTTTTAACCATGAAAAGATGTAATTATTATTAAAACCAATGAAAGTGACAACTTGTCACTCTATTATATCTTATAAGTGTAATAATTTTAATTTACTGATAAACATGATAAAACATATAACATAAATAATCACCAAAAAGATAATAAAATTACCTATATCATGATAATTTATTTATAATTTTTAGGGATTATAATATTTATCATTACCGTTGACACAATAGTGATGTAGAAGTTATTTTTTTGATTATAATACCAAATAAATGCTTTTAAAAATATTAAAATAAATATTATATGAACTATTTAATGTGATCCACGAATTGTATAGATAAATATGACATGTTATGAATCTGTTATATATATTTTTTCGAATATATATTTTGTGTGGATTTTTTATAAATTCAAATAAATGAATACTGAAAATATTCGCACTATTGTTATTTTATATAAATACGTTATTATTAAATTTTTAAAAAATAAAAAATGCATTTTAAAATTAAAAATTAAAATTCATGGGGTCTAAAATGTCATTTATAATTCAATTATGGAATATTTACAATGAATAACTAATTATTTACTACAATTTAGAATTTAGAATCATATTACCACAAATAAAATTAAATATATTAAATAAAGATAAAACAAAATGATAAGTTTTAAAATAAATTCCCAACATGTCTATATTTTATTTTTTGTATTATATTACAGCCCTATCTCATATCATATTTGAATTTGAGACATTATGGAGGTTTTAAGTTGGGTTTTTATTTTATTGTAAATTAATAGTTTAGAGGGTTCCAAAATTGCCTCTCTCCTCGCTTATAAAAGGGCACCTTATCCCTCTCCTCTTCACAAAATTTTGAGCCTTGATGCTCATCCAAACCCTATCCATTTCTCATTATAAATTCCGTAGAAACAAACTAGAAGTCCTGGTTTTCTTCAATGACCAACTTTAGTGCCCAAAGAGGAGGTTTAGAAAAGGCGCATCGAAGAAGAGGTAATATCCTTTACCGACTATTTCAAAATAATTTCTTCGTCTACTTCCTCTTATTTAGTCATTTAATTATAAACTAATAAGATTAATATAACCAATATAATGATATGTTATTATAAATATGAAATAAACCTATTTCATGTTCTATCCATCCTACGAAAAATGAAATAACCGAGCAAGCGTACGTATGACTTACCGTCTCCACGTCATGGTGTAATCACTTTTTCCACCATCACCATAAAGGGGTGGGTATAATGGTGTAAATAATGAAATTATATGATTATTATAACATAATACTAATTATGACATATTATATCATCCACTCCAATTCTATTCAATAATTATGGGAATGATATCATCACTCGTTCGTACGTCCGGATTACCGTCTCCTTGATGTAATGAGATTCATTATCCATGTTAACAATTCAAGAATGATTATAAACTATATATAATAAGTAATCATGAAATATATGAAATAATAATGATACTTTATTTATGTGTGTATATATATATATATATGTCAGTTACTTCCCTTCAATTTAATAAGGAATCAAAAACAGCGTTCATGCTTACGTAAGGCTTACCATCTCCATGAACAGTGTAATTTTTTCCATTTATCTATATATTATATATATTAATATATTGATTATATATGATTTATAAATCATTTTTTACCTTCTTGAAGTAATTATTCATGATCTATGCAATCATATGAAAAAAATTACAGGTCAAAACACATACGATAAATGAAAATATTTTACACATAACGCTGATTTACCATTTAATTGACAAAAGAACGTGTAATATAAAGTCATAACTGAATAATATATGAATTAATATATATTATCAAGGTTTCTTTACAGGTTAATTATATTATTAAACATACTATAGAGGAGTTTCAGACAAGTATGGATGAAATTGGACCTTAAGTTAAGGGATAATTATTCCTATCTCATTCTTATCTGAGATTGTGTATTTGTAAGTATTTACTGGGGTTATAAATATCATCCATGTCTGTGATTTATAAAAATGTTTTCATAAAGTGTTTACTATTCTTCCATGTATATTTTAAGTCATGTTAACCCCTTTTGACTATTACTATGTATTATAGAATGAATGTTTCTTTTGTTTACCATTAAAGTTACCTTTTGACTTACTAGAAAAAGTACAAGGAGAATGTGTATTTTAAATTATATGGCATGAATGGATTTTTATTATTTCATAATTCCTTATTTTATTGAAGCTTCCTCTACATGATTTCATGAATATTTTCAAATAAAATCATTTTCTTTTAAAATTTCATGGAATTTTGTGAAAAAAATTGATTTTGAAGGAGAAAGGATATTTTCGTTATGAATTCATTTAAAGTGTTTTTATCAAAAATATTTTTCATATATGATGGAATTATTTAGTATGTTCAGGTTTCAAGTATAATGTCTCTATTATTTTCATGTTTTAATTTTCCTAATTAATAAATGATATCCATTCATTTTATGTGGATTATGTTATGATGGGATGATGTTTATGAAACCCTAATTATTCTTTAGGTTATGTTGAATGATTTATGTTTATTTTATGGAACTTGAAATAATGATTTAATAATGAGATGGGTGGGACCTATATCTCCTTCCAATGAATTTGGTAAAGATTTATATCACATGAGATAAACATGTTTGGAATGACATGTAAATCTGGTTCAGTAATACAGGGCTGGAAAGGCAAAAAAACCAGATTCAGTAATGGACTTTGTCCACTATGATGGTATTGGCAGCAATTCCTTTTCAACTATGGAAATAATATCATGTAATTAATGGTTTTATAAAATTACATGTTTTATTACCATTCTATTTTATCAATATTGATGTTATTTTATGGTATATGCCTTATGTACTACCATAATTATTTCCCAACTCAAGATTTTGATGTTTAAACTTTATATTCGTGTTTTTATGTTCTAATGTATATGGATTGTTTAATTTTCTCAATTCTTACCATTGATGAGCATATGAGCTCACCATTTATATTTTTCCATTTCCCTAAGATATAAATAAAGGTTTTTGGTAAGAAGAAAAAAGGGGAATATCTTCAAGGGAGATGTTGAAGATTTTTCACAATGATTAGAAGATTATGTTCTGAGTTTCCAAAGAAAATAAACTATTATGGTCCATGGTCGTCTATTTTTGTTATGTATCATGTACTCTTAATAAGTAATATAACATCCATGTACTTCAATCTTGGGTATCTACAATGAAATATAATTTTAATAATACTTCATATATTTATAGTGATTTTGACAACAATTTTGAGAATAAAATATAATTTCATTAATTTTGGCCAGTGATCATATTCATTTTTATATTCAATTAGATTACTATAATGAGAATAAATATTTGGGTTATAATTAATTTCTAAAAAATAACATATTAATTCCATGAAAATATACATTTTTAGTCGATCATCATGGATCATATTTTTTTTAAAATTATTATATTTTACAGAAACCTAGATAAGTGTTCAATGATTTCATTAGAATTCCTAGTTACAATCCCTATAATCAATGGGGAGGGGATGGTAAATTTTAGTTATTTTGGGAAAATTATATCTTCATATATTTATATTTTTATGGAGGTAAATCATTAATTTTCAATATAATAAATTATTAGAAGTAATAGATTTTTTTTAAAATTAACTAAATTATGTATACTATTTGTTAGATCCCTAATATTCTATGGTTAGTTAAGTTTTGATAATTTTAATTTAAATAATTAATATTATAGAAAATAAACATTAATTTGGTTGGTATTTCATATATTTTTATCCAATTATTTATATTTTATTGAAAAAATGAGAATGTCTTAAAAGTTATATTATGAAGTCCATATGACGTTTTTAATGGACTTTCTGAAAAATTATTGTGTTTTGATCTTGTGAAATGACCATGTGACGCTTTCCATGTGAACTGGCCTTTTCATGTGACTATGGGAAAATACCTTGTGAAGTGATCATTTGAATTTAATTCTTTAAGTAAACATATATACTAACAATGTGAGGTGACCTATATTGATTATTTTTTAATATTACTAATAAGTGATTTTGAGAGGGAAATTGAGGATGAGTAAGTTGATTAATAGTGATAACTTTAATAATTCATTCATTTAACTATTATTGAATTGACTGTGAGAGAAAATATTAAAATGTATAAAGGTGATTTAAACTGATGTGACCATGAGTAAAATTTTGAAAAAATATAAATTTTTAGTTTTGAATAGAAATGATGTGACCACATATCAAAAAAAGTGACTATATGGAAAAAATTCCTATACTACATGGAATAAAATGAAATGACCATATAAATAAGAATAAAGTGACATCATGTATGAAAAATAAGTCTCCTCATGAATAAAAATGATGTGACCATGTGATCCATACTAAACTGAAAGCATAATTATTGATACTACATAATGACTGTTGATCACATAATCACATTTTCATATATTTTTTCAATTTAATAAATTTTATATTTATATGACTATATTTAAAATTACTCTTTGTTTGTTTCTAATATTTATCTTTATTTAAATATTCCCTACATAAATATTAATATTTTTAATTCTAATTCTATCAAATTATATTTCGAACGGTTATATGAAATATTAAATAATATTCCTTGTCTGTTGATGAAAAAAATAGTGTTCTTAGGAAAAATTGAATCTAATTTAATGTGGTTCTAATTTTAAATGTTTCTCTAGAATAACTTATTAGAGTGTTGTAAGGTACATTAATGTTTTTTATTAGGTATTATTGGTATTTTATTAAATATATTATCATTTTATCAATGTAAAATATTTATAAGGAATTATATATTATTAAAATGATCTATGTAGGAATGCTTGTTGTTCACATTCAATGAATAAATCATACCCATAATTTCCACCTGGATGATAAACATTTGATCTTATGGGGAAAACAGAAGAAAGGGTACAAGGGAGATAAGAAGGGTAAAAAGGGGGACATTCCCTCATCTCTTGAAAACAAAATTATATATCATATTATGTTAGGCCATTCCCACAATAGAAATCATTAGTTTATTACCATTTCAATTGTGACATACCCTTCATGTGGATCTTAGGAATATTTGTATTGAACATGCCAGAAAATTAGATGAAGATCAGGTAGACACAGTGAGAGGGTGGTTATAGTATTATGTCCTTAGTCTTCACTTCGAGGAAGGAGTAAAGACCATATTATAATTTTCTTTCCATTTTCCAAATAAGAGTACCTATTTGAAAGAGGCATGAAAATAGCAGCAAGTTTCCAACCATCAATTAAGAAATCATAAGATGCATTTTAATTGATGAAATTCATAGAGCATCATTCTTTATATATTCTATAAATATAAGAACTCTATGTAAGGAGTTTCAAATATCTAGATCAAATATATGTGTTTGATGAAATTTTTTATATGTAAAAGTGGAAAATACATTGTTGATCAACTACCAATATCATCTAATGTTCAATTAGTTGATCACTTGCTACTGGGGTTAATTTATACCCAGACACAAAGAACATGATGTTTCCACATTATTCTTTGGTCCAAATTCATTATATTAATTGATATTTCAATAATTTTACAAGGTTATACTAACCATTACAATGTTGGATAATGTATTTTCAAACCAAAACAAAAGGTATCATTTTTATGCCTTTATGTGTTCAATTGTTTTGTTAATTCGAGTTCTATCATAACCAAGAATATGGTATGGATTTAGGTGTTCCCTAGTTTATTTAAAATGAAGTTCATGTTTCTATTACTACATCAAAAGCTGGTTATATATTCCTCATATATGTGGGAAAAAAGTACGGTTATCGATATAATTTCCCATGAATGAAAAATTATATAATCTTTGGTTTTGCATTTATGGTCTATAATGGTAGTTATAAAGGGATTGTGATCTCCCGTCAAAACACATAGAGTATTTATAGTGGCTTCTATCAGTCTGAGCACATGAGAGGGGTGACGAGTTGAGTATGACCATTTATATATGAACTACTATAATGAAATATTATGTTTACTTTCAATTATTTTGTGCTAAATTAAATTATCATTGATAAGTTGAAAGTTCATTTTTAAAAATTAAAATTTTAAAATAATATCAATTCAACAATTATCATTTTGAAATAAAATGTTCACGATAATTTTATGATAATATAATCATAAAATAAAAAATAGATCGAAAAAATATTAATGTGATATCTGAAGATTTAATTCATAAAATCCAAGATTACTTATGGACTATTTACATGGGAAATGGATTAACAATGTACTCAACGTTCCCATATCTTTTTTAAAGAGTATTTTTTGGAATATCCTCCATCATTTTTAATTAATAATATTGAAACTGTTGAATAAAATTATATATGTACAATGATCTAAATATATGATTTATTAAGTTATGTATGCATGAATGGGTATAATTTTCATTAAAGATAATTTATTTTTTAAAATAGTCAATGTAGAAATGCATTTACCCATTTTTTTCATGAAAATGTTTATTAAAATCCCCATAAGAAGGAACATTGTAATATTACCAATTTATCCAAATTTTTTTATAGTTTCATATTTACCTATCAATGTTTAATTGTGGGTATTATGTAAAAAGTATTTGAAATTTTTGGGGATTCTTGTATCAGTGATATTGATAAGATGACATTTGTTTTAGGCAGAATACAAGGTAATAAATATATGGATACATCTGATTAATAATTTATAATGACAATGTAATTTAGAATGATATTTTCAATTGTATCAACCATTTGAGGTAGATTCCCATAATAATTGAGACATAATTACTTTGATTTTGGTGGAAATATCAATAAAGACTCATCCTACAACATAACATTTTATAGGAACTAAGGGTTATTTCATATAAAAATGTTATTTAATTATAAAATAAATTAATTATGAATTTAAAAAATGATAGTTAATCCCTAAAGAAAATAATGTTATATTATTTAAATGTGTCTATTATAAGGTATTTTGGGAAATTAATTCTATAAATAATGATTATATGGGTGTATTATACATGGAATGAAATAATTTTCTATATTTTTAATTCTAAAAATTAACTCTAATTCAATGTTTTGATTATGTATTTGAATATTTATATTATAAATTCATTATATGAAACAATTCATAGAACAATAGTCATACTATATGTTCTCTATTCATGAATGAATAATATGGGTCCTTTCAACAACTTTGTTACCAAGATCCACATCAATAGATTTTATTGAATATGCATTTCCTTTAAATCTATGAAATACATTATTACTTCATTTGTTATCATTTAAAACCCTTAAAATAACACAATAGTTTACATAGTGTCCATGTTTCCTATTATTGAAACATAAAAACATGGGCTATGGATTGACTGAATCATTCATTTCTTTAATAAAATCAATTGTAATCTTCCCCTTTGATAGATATTCATTCATATTATCCCCCCATCCCACACATAAAGAATATTTATATACCATTCATGAAGGTTTATAGATGATCCTTACCACAATATTTTTTCATACGTAGTATAACTTTTCTACCATTAGATTATTTTTATACGACTCCACTATAACTGACCACCATTATCAACTTCTGATATCTACATTTATGGTACCCTTATGATTCATAAATCATTATTGTAAAGATTATAGTATATTAACAAATATATTTTTTGTAGTCGAAGTCTCAAATTAAAAGAATTATTTCAAAATAATTTTCTACAAACCACTAAAGAAAAAATCAACATTAATTTATGGTTTTATGATAATGGTAATGGTTAATCATCAAATACTATTAATTATTTCCTCATATTTACCAATGGATTCATCCTACCATTTCATATATCTATTTAATTTCATATATAGTTGTGTCATTATTAAGGAGGCTTATATTATTTCTCATCTTCTACAACTTTTAAGAATATTCCACTTAGTGATAAATAATTAGTTTTAATTAAAAAATTTGAATGATTTAAGGTATATAATTTCTTCTTAGTGGAGTAAGTCCATTTTTTCACGCTTATATAGACAATATATTCACTTAATTGGGATCCTATTTTTACAAAATGGTATCAACCAAAAGATTATATTTCTAAATAAAAAGTGTGAATTCCACCTGATTTATGTTATTATTAAATAATTGAATTTTTCTACAATGAACATCACTATTTTATCAAATTATTTTAACATTTTGTTAAGAACCTCATTTGGTAAATAATAACATTTCTAATCACATTGGTTGTAGATATAGTTCTCCCATATTCAATCCAGTTCCTAAAAGAAAATAAAATTATAGATGAGAAATTCTAAATTATTAGGCATATAAAATGAAACTATTTATAAAAAATTGATTACTCATAAATGAATTGATGACATAATGATTTTTTTTCTGTATTTGACATTGCTTATCCATCTTCTACGTCTTAATAGGTTTTTGATTACAAATTATTCATGTTATTCCTAATTATTTATAATGAACGCATGAATTTACAAAAGAATAACTACATAGAGTGTCTTAATAGTTGTAAAAAAATGAATTATTTGGGAAAAGATGTGTTAGAATCAAATATCAGTGGATTAAGTTGAAGAGATGAATCTAATATGAACTTATCATGTTCAAGAAATGATAGAAAACGTTCAATCCATTTGAAATAATATGAAATCCATTTAATGTCATTATATAATATATAATGAAAAAAATTGATAAATATAGTTTGAGATGATATAAAATGTATTCCTTAATATACTAAAAATGAATATTTTCCCGAGGACTAGGAAAAAAGGAAATATTATTCCCAGATATATTGACCACATTGATAGTCTTAATCTAATTAGAGTTATGGCCCATCAACATGGAATCTAACCTAACCCATATAAAGTACCTAAGGTGTTCTTTATTTCTAACATAAGGATGTTAATAAAATAACTCACACATTTACAAAATAGAGTTTTTATGTTATATAATGATTATTATTACGAGGAGTATCCAATAAAGATCATAAATTTTAGATCCAATGTTATCTAAAATTACCAAACTAATAAATCCAATGAAATATGGTGGAACCATGTTGCAATTTATAGATATGACCCTACTAATTAAAAAACATAATATAAATATTTCATAAAAATAAATTCTCATGACCTTTTAGGATAATATATTTAAATTGTTAAGGGAAAAATTAACTGAAAAGGTAATGTTTTTTTTTCAACCAAAGGATATTTTTCCAATAGTTAATTAAACAGTTTAACCTGGAAATTATATTCATCATTTTCTAAAAAATCACTATATAATATTATCTTATAGACACATATAACATATCACATTTTCATATAAACTAGTCAAAAATAAACATATAAAATTGGTGAGATATTATTCTTATTAATGTACAACATTAATATAGACGATAAAAAATAAAACATGTGGCAAAGATGATCATGTGGTAAAAACTACGATAAAAACAATCATACCCATCAAATAACATATCATTATAACTTATTCATGGAATTTGGAATGGAGTAATATAATAAAAAAATAATAAGAAATTAGAATGAAGTGTCAATAAACATAAGACAAATGAGCATAATATAGTTATATGAATGACCCTAATACTATGTAAAAATACTATTATATGGTATCATCAAACCATGAGAATATATAATAATTAACATGCTCTATTTTTCTATAATATACATGATGAATCATCCTTCAGTTGTGGAGAATAATAAAGAGGACTCGCACATTATATTTTCATCATATAAGGGGGTTTTACCAATAAATTTTCAAGAATAGCATAAAAATCACATGATATATTATCTTTTGAGATATAAATCATTATTTTATACAATAATGGAAAATATAGGACCCCATCAATCATTCATAAATTTATAAAATGATACATGAAATCAGTCATTCATCATATAATAATTCTCTCATATAATTAAAATGTTGTAAAGAACCATATCAAAATATATTCACATTATAGATCATTCATAAATATATCTATTGTCAAAAATTGTCATAACTATAAAATATAAATTGTTATACAATGAAATAAATTATATTTCATGATATATTACATTCAATTCAGACATTTTATATGTAATTTATTATATAAATACAAAGGGTACATGTTTTTTGTATAATATGAAAAATAAATTTCTATATAAAATCATATTAAAAACCCAATTATAAAATTAATGGTAAAAACAACTATCACAAAGGAATTATATAAAATAAAAATTAGGTTTATAGATATTCAACGAATAAGAAATATTATTCATCTGATAGACATTTCAATTTGGGAAATGAACCTTTTCATAATCCATTAATATAATTTTAGAGGATTGAATCATTCCAAAAATGTCCTTGAAAAATAATTAGATGTATCAAATTAAAATTACTTTGCGTAAACAAGAATTTAATTTTTGTCAAAGCATACATTAAAAAATATAAATATCATTCATATTTTTAGATGTAATTTAAATGAAGTATATAAAAAATAGAATAAAAATGTTTTTAAGAAATCATGAACATAAGGGAATAATGATTCAAGTTAAATAACACAGGTTGTGGAAATATGGGTTATCAAAGATTAAAACAGAAACTGGTATTTTAGAATAGATTTTCTCTATTATTAGATAAAGGTAATGTTATCAGTATTTTAAAATGTTATATGGAAAAAGGGGGACGTGAAGAATTTGGAAAAAGAATATATTTTTTAAAATAAATATTCATGAATCGAGACTATAGAATGAAAAATAATATCTAAATAAATGTGGGTTGGAATATTAAACATGTTATTTTAAAAACATAGAAATTATTTTGTTAATATTTTGAAATTCCAATGTTTGAAAACCCACATTGTAAAAATATTTTTTTTCATTTTTAAAATAGGTAAATATAACAAAGTGTATTATACAAATTAATCAATATTAGTGATCCCAAGATATTTTTTGATATTTTGTGTGATGTAAAATTTCATGACACATTCCAGAGGGGCATGTATCATGACTACACTATTCCCACTTCCAATAGGGTATGGGGTGGGGACTTGCACCATGTATGCATATATCAAAAATTGGAATCATTTTCTAATATACCTATACACATTAACATATCTCCACGATCAATATACTGAATTGTAAAAACATTATGTTATGAAAGTATGCATAAACTATGAAAACAATGATACATTACGATAGAATGAGAAAATGAAAGTAAACAGGTGGAAAATACAAGCCCACCAAAATAGACTTCCAATGTGGATGCACATGTATATGAATCTCGTCCATAGAAAACCATTCTTTATAGATATGTGTAGGATATCTATATGAAGTTATAGAATCACACCACATCCATCTGATTTCTCGAAGAACAACCTATTTTTTATCCACCATGGACTCAGACAAAGTTTCATTATTATGTACAATACACAACATGTTTGGGTTACAATGATGCATTGGTGAGTAAAAAAATACTTAGTAGGAATCCTTGAAACTAGAATGGAAGATTTATAATAATTAGAAAACATAAACTAAAATGTAAACATGTGATGAATACTATATTATAAACAGAAAATTTACACCCCAAATGGAAACACATGATGTACATTCATCTCACATAGGTATAAGTCAAAAGCATTATGGGAAGTATTTTCTACTATAATCTATATGTCTCTTAGTCTCCATGACACACAGAGTGTCGATGAAGCACATATAATCTATGTATAATGGATAATTAATGGCCGATGGGGAGTTAAAGGTGCCCAGGGAGATATTGGAACCCAAAGCATTGAGGGTGCATGGAGCATCAATGGAACACCAGGCATTTATGTCCCACAAAGAGTCAATGCAACCCTTAAGTCGTGTAGTCACCAACTCATACCTAGATGCATGAATCCAATCATATAGAACTTGAACCAGGAGTCCATACTAATAAAAGTATTAGGACATATCCAATTTACCTAAAAAATCCCTAATATTATCACCAAAATACATTCTATTCAGATGGTTCCCAATATTATAAAAGTCATGTCTAAGAGAAAAAATTTTTAATTGTGTCTACTGTTTTTCAAAGAACGTCTGACCCAAGTTTGGTCTAGGAATGAACCGACTCGTTGGACTCGGCGTGACTCGTTAGTCGACCCAACCCGGTACTACTGACATATCACAACCTAGTCCAACTATCTCGACCTAACCTAACAAGTTTTTTCCTGGTTCAATCCACTGGACATTGACCATTGGGCATGACTAGGTTTCTGGGTTCCAGACGTGGCATGCCATTTTTGTGTCCCTTGGGCCACTGCAGAGAAAGAAATAATTTTATGCAGTGGGCCCTCCTCCTACACCTAGTACCACTTCCAAACTGCTACCACATGACTTTTTTGACATGGATTTGAGTCTCATCATGCATCTTCTACGGTGACCTCCTATCGCGTTTCCCATGTTGCAGCCCATGGCCTCACTGCTCCCATAGGCTCCCTTCGACATGGATCTTAGTAGCATCCTATATCTTCTTTTGTGACCTCTTCTCCTAGCCCCCTAGTTGTTGTCCACAACCTCGACATCCTCGGGTACCCACGCGGTGAATACCAAGTTGTTTTAATGTTTTCTACACTAGAAACCCAACCAGTTTTCTATCATGCTACACTCACATGGATGAGCCCCCATTAGGCCATTTCCGCCTCCACCGCTGACGACATGTTGCTGCCTCATGGTCCCTCTGTAATTGCTGCATCCATCCCTCTTCGACATCCACCACACCGGCGATCTTCTATATGTCTTTGTAATCCATTTTTTTCTCTAACTATACCAATATCCCATCATACCAATGATATCCATCGTAGGGTCAACCCTTTAATCTAATACCGTTGCACCATGGATCAAGGGCCCAACAATCGATCATTTTTTGAAGGTGTTTCAAGGGAAAATAATGTGTGAAGAAAGAAATAGATTAAGGGGGAGACATAAATAACATGAACACCCATGGAATACATTTTGGAAATAATCCTTTAGGCATTTATATTTTCATATTTCACATATTAATGATGAAAAAATCAACACAATGATCTAAATTATCATTCAAAAACCACACATGAAATTATCCATAATGTAAGAATGAATGATCCAATGATAAAAATATTAATGGTTTGGTATGTTTTCACCATTTCTAAATAATAGGGGTAAGGAAATCACATACAGTATCAACATCCTACCTCGTGGTTGGATTAGTCATTGATGAAGAACAAATTTCCTTATCGTTGTTGTTCCTCAATCTACCAGAGTTCCTCGTTATTCATTAGTGACGTTTTTATCTTCATGACTCATAGAAATTTCCAAGGCTATGGCGATAATCATATATTCATAAAAATAGTATTTAATTAAATGAAACCAATGCAGTGTCAAAATGAATATTTTTATTAAAATAAATTTGTGAAAATTTCATCTAATTTTTTTCATTCATAGTCGAATTGTGATGGATAATGATAGGCCCTGTAAAAGGAAAAGTCACTTCCCTAAACACAAAAGTGCCCTCAAATTTCAGATTTGGCAACCCATTTAGATTTTATTTCAATTTTAATGAAAAAAACCCCAAATTCATTATTTAAAACATTACAATTTTTAGCACATCATTCCAGTAACACTAGGGATTAAAATCTCTTTCCATCATGGTTCCGTTCACATAATTTTTCTAATTCAATTGGAAAATAAAATAAGAGAAAATAAAAGTCATTAAAATCTCCCGAAATTAGAGATTTACTTCCCCAAAAGTTTTAAAAGGGACTACCCAATAAAAAGATGATGGTACTGAGCATGATTCTGAGCCTTCTGCCACCAACATCTCCCTTAGAGAATATATCGTTGGAACTGAATATGCAACAATGGAATCAGCCACCGACCACCTATTAATCCACCTACTCCTCTACCATATACCCTTCCTTACAACACATTATTCTATAACATCCTCATCTATATCGGTGTTCCATTGACCCTCTATTGATCACCTACAGTGTGAGTCAGGTAATCTCGAGTTATATAACCATGACCTCCATAAGAGAAACAATAAAAATCCTACTGCTATCCATATCTACCATGGGATAACAACACCATTGATCTTGTATCCTTGGGTTTCCCCAATAATTCATGAACCTCTAGGGTCCCTCCATCTCTTTTCAGGTACTAACCAACAAAGACTCAGCTGCATGATGCATGTCGGTACCTCCCACTACTGGTGATTGTTGTATGCTTCATCGATGCTTTTTAAATAAATGAACATTCATGCACCATAAATTCATCACTCTACATTTAATCTCCATGAGAATAACAGAAGGAGTGTCAGATTAATTATCAGTAACCTCATATTTTTGTATAGTAGCCTCGGTCTTTTCTTTTGGGAATGTAATTCCCTTATGTGGGGAGAATTTAATGACCCATATTTTCTCTAGTTTTTTTAAATTAATTGGAAAAATTTTGAGACTCCGTGATGAGAAATAACTATATTATAAGGTTTATTATATATGGAACGATACAATGAAAAATGATATATTTCAATAGAAAACTACCTGGATGATTTATTAAAAATATAAATTTTTTCATTTGTATCTTATAAAAACATCGAGCCTTGGAATATCATGTGGTCTCAGTGCCTGGCACCGTGGTTTTACAAATTATTTAATAAAAATAGAACCATAAAAAATATGAGTCATTACATTCTCCCCATTATAGGTATTTTTTCCCCGATATAGAAGAAAAGGGATTATCAACATAAAGATGGGGGTACTGAGCACAAATATGAGCGTTATTCTCCTATGTTCTATCTTAGAGGTCCCATATAGCCGATGAATGCACTCAAATGGAATCGACCACCACTGGACTACTTTGTTACATTCTCTTATGATACCACTTCTTCATGATGCATCCTAGAGGGGCCCATGCCATGACTACCCCATGACCATCTCTAATAGGCCTGGGGATGGTGACTATCAATATTTAAGTATATCCCACAAATGAGAGGAAATTTCCTATGTAACTATACTCACACATATATCAACAACAATGAAATAATAAAATGGTAATAAAATAAGTAAAAAATTCATTCATACAATACGATAATACCCACACTGTACAATATTAGGAAATCTGGGATTTAAATAGGGCTAAAATTCTATCACACCAAAATATTAATTCGTAGAAAGTGAATGAAAATTATCCTAAAGATAGACATAGATAATCTTACATGAAGGGTAGGCTTAGGAATAATATATGAATATTTATAAGAACATCACATCCATTAGATACCTCTGACCCCACCTAAACATGATACACCTATGACTATATCTAAGTGTTAATCATTAGCATAAAACATGAAATGTGTAGTCATTCCTCGTGCAAGGGTGATTAAAAAATACATAGTAGGAGACCCCAAAACCCCAAAGTATTATCACTAATAAAAACACGAATAATACTAAAATGAAAACTCATTATGTATACCACATGTTACATAAACATAGTTCACCACAATTAAAACACAAGAAGTTTGGTCAACTCAGACGGAGATTATTCTAAAAAACGAGGAGAAGAATTTTCTATTGTAATCCATTGATCTCCTAGATTCCATGACACGATAAGTGTAGATGAGGAACAATGCATCGATGGATCGAGTAAATTCCAGGATTCATAGAGCGTCAGTGGCACACAAAAAATTGTTGGCACCCAGAGCATTGATCGAACCTGGAGCATCTATGGGGAATGGTCCATCTATGACACAAAGAGTGTCAATGGTGCACAATGAGTTAATGGACAATGGTCTGTAAATGGATAATAGAGAATTCATGGTGCATGGATATTTTATGGGTCATGTCCCCCCATTAGGGTAGTAACCAAACCATAGCTAAACAAAAGATTCTACTCATATCATGCTTTTACAATTATAACCTATAACTCAAGCCAATAGGATGCATAACAACATCCATAAAACCTAACATAGAGCATATCATGAGAACCATCTCATCAAACGATTCCCATCACCACAAACTTATTGTGAAACGTACACATGTTTTGAATGTTATAGCTTTTTTTCATAGAAGGTCAGACCTAGGTTCAATAGGGGCCAGATCCGACCCGCTGGACCAAACCTGACCTATCATCCGTCCCATCCTTGTACTATAGAACCAATCAAACCCACCAGACCCTATTCAAATTCCCCAACTCAGTTCAACCTATTTCATCTAGGCCCGAACCATCTCAGCCCGCTGGTCTTAGACACTTGTTCCACTAGGCCTATGGAGTGGCCATGATTGTCTAGTCTGGACTGCCACATGCATGCTAGTTTGTGGGTACTAGACACCTCCTACCATGACCATGTCCCCTAGGTATTCCTGAAGCAATGTTCCATTTAAAATGGTTGAAAAACCTCCTTCACCTGGTCCCCAGACTTCATTGTATCCACAATGTTCCTCTGAAATACCTCTGAGCTACATCCAGCTAATGCCAGTACGGCCTCTTGTGGCATCCCCCTAGTTGTCTCCCACGACCTTCACATTTTCGAGATCCAGTGAGGATCCCTCCAGAAAACATACTTATTTTCCATATTTTCATTCCATCTAGAATCCTGTCCTATCATGTTTCATGAGGCCCAGCCCAAACCACCCCACTGCTGTTGTGTCTACTGTAGGCCTCCCTAATGGGGGTTGTTTCTGCCGCGCTTCCCCCTTGGACCCTCCCTATCGTCCGTGGCATAGCCTCACTATCATACTCCCCGCATGAGGTGTGACTTGTGTCTTTGTAAGCCTCTATCTCAAATGAATCATACCATTCTCCAATCTCACATCTTTTATTAAATTTCAGGATCATTACATCGATCTTGGACGATTGTGCCATGGATGGGTTGGTGTAATAGTCACTCATTTACGTACAGTTTTCATGTGCATATTATATGTGGATAATATCATAGATTTTGGGGGTTATATAAAGAACATGAATTCCTAATGAATGGATATCATACTAGTACATTTCACCCATGATACGTTAATGTTTAAAGGGTTAAAAAAGAAAAAAATGAACACATAGATCTAAATTCTAATAAAATAATCCACCAAGATGTTATACATCATGAATGAATGGTCAGACCATGGATCAAACTACTCATGGGTTGCTCTGGGTATTAATTTTTAATCTAAGTGTTTAAAATATATTAGAAAGGGAATCAACAACCATCCTCTAGGTTGGATCATTTTTTTGAAAAGAATGTTATTCTGTGTCATCTTTGATCCTTGATCAGTCGATGTTCGTCATCATTTTTCGAGGACGTTTTCATCTCCTTGTCTTAGATGAATTTCTATGGTTACATCAATAACCATGGATTCCTAACAATATCACATGATTAAAATAAACCAAAATTGTTTTAAATAGATTATTTTTATTAAAATAATTTCAAGATAGTTACGTACAATTTCAAACCTTCTCAGTCGACCCACATCAGTTGATGAAAGGTCCCACCAAATGTAAAGTCACTACCCTAAATAGAATAGTTCCCTCAGATTTCTGCTCTAGGAACCTATATAGAATTTATTCCCACTTTAATGAAAACCCATATGCATTATTTATTAAATTATTATAATTTGTCATCATATCATGATAGGAAATTCATGCCACAAAATCTGATGTTTTCTTAGCGCATAATCTTGTAATTTACACAATAAATTTATAAAAACAAAACCAGAGAAAATATGTGTCATTAAGTAAAATAAGGACGTGGAGGAAATGATATTTTAGAATTAATGGTGTTTTTTTTCCAACATAAAAATTTATTTTAAAATTTAATTTTTCAAGTAATATGATATATACCTAAATATGAATTATAAAAATAGAAAAGAAACATTTACCATAGATAAATAATGTGATGTTAAATGAGGTTTAGATTATCATATTATTGTAGATCATTTATAACTAAAAGAGAAATTATTCGAGTCTAAAAAAACCTTTAGAACTCTTGTAACTTTTAAATAAATATCTAAAAATTATATAGATCATGAAATTAAAAATATAATACCCACAATTAATGATAATATATAGATCATGTAATAAAATAATAATCATATACAACATATAGTAACACTTTTGAGCATAATTCTAACACATTACAATGAATGGAATTTGAGACAACAACCCCATAAAATATTGTAATATATTGAGCTAAAACACCACTAGAGAAATAAAATGGAATTAAAAATTAAATAACCTAGAATATTATATAATCATTATAGAAAATAAAAAAGTATTAGTATATGCATCATACAAAATAAAACATAGTATACACTATGTAATAATTTCTATGGGGTGAAAATCAAGACATGAATCTAATACCTTATTCATGATTTATTCTGTGATGGTAACTAACAAAACAAATAATAAAAAATGATTATTAGATAACAAATTTGATCATTATTAATTAATAATTCATTTTAAATTGACTATTTATAATCATATGATATTTTTTTATTATATTTTTTTGTTTGAAAATTGAATTCATCTGGATTTATATTGTTAATTTTATCAACCAATTATGATATATCAATAATAAAATAAATAATTATTATAAACATTTTGAACTATAAAATAATGATTATTTTCATAATAACTGATAATAACATTATTAGTAGTCACTTGTGAAAATGTTACATATCACTGTTCACGTAAGTGGCCAAACAATCCCCAAACATTAAAAAGTTATATGTAGAAGAGTTAGCATGGTCAAGTTTATAATGTCATTATAACATAATAATATTGATATTTTATATATTAATAATGTTATGTATTAAAACATTAAGTGGATTGGATAAGGATTTAAAATCATGATGAATAATGAAAAACGTTACATTGTGGAGGTGGTAGTCAGCACAATTCATGATTAGAGTTATTTTTTATATAAGTCCACAGTTTTGAATAAATATTAATTGTTACCTTAATATACTAAAAAATAATTATAATAATGATATTTATATCATTATATAACTATGTATATGGTAGTTTTGGATGATTATGATTTAGAAGAAAAAGTAATGATTAAGTAAAAAATACATTGAAACATTGAAGATTATATTAGAATTATCATTGGGTGTAAAGGAAATAGAAAAAAATTGAAACCATAGGAGTATGAAAACAATATAGGATTAAAATGGTTGAATTAAAATATTCGAATGAAAAAATTTGATGGAATGGTTGTGGTTGAATGAGTGGATGTGTACCCATTAATGAGTAAAGGAAGGAGAATTTTAAAAATTCGATTTACTTTTGTGAAAAAATACATTTTTTAGTCGGAAAAGGGTGATAAAACATCCACAAAAAATAAACCCACATTTGTAAGTATTTTAAAGGATTTTAATAAATAATTTTTTTTTTTAATTTTCCTTCTTCTTTTTCTCATTGGTAACTTTTCTTCACCCATATATTTTTTATTTTATTTATAATATATCTTAAAATTTCTTTACCTTCTTCTTTACTCTGAATGTAAATTTATTCCTCATATACTCTAATTTTATTTATAAATAATATAAAAATATCTTGTAAATAAAATCATTTAATTTATTGAAAAATATTTTTTTTGAAAAACTTGGGTTCTCTATTATGTATTATTATAATTATTTTTAATAGATCACCAATTAAATGTGTGATAGTATAATTATATTTATTGTTAATCAAATAATATTATTTATTTATGATATTATATTTCAGTTAGTTATAAATAATATATAATTTATTAAAATAAATAATTTAATATAATCATTGTACCATTTTTATTGTAACATATTGATATTTTAAATTAATTATATTATGTATGAAATCATAATTGACATGAAAATTAGAGCATAAAATAAACATGAAATATTTTTATTAAAAAATTATTTGTATAATGTTTTGTTAAACTAGCGTATTTGAGAAGGATTAAATGATTTTTAAAATATATATAACAATATTGTAATAAAAGTTATTTATTAATTTGTAATAAATAATCAATAAATTATTATTAATTTCATTTTATATTCATTCAATTTAACTTTTATTCAAAAATAATATATTTTTTGAGTGAATAATATAACTAATTTATAGAAATTTTAATAATTTTATTTTATAAAGTAAATTAAATTTTTGTAATAATTATATCAATCTTTTTTTGGGGTAATTTATTGTATTTATTTTTACTTTTTTTCAATGAATAGTAAGAAATAATTATTCTTATCGAAACCCATATTTTTTATTATATTATCTATAAAGTAGAATTGTTGTTTGTATTAGTTTTAAAACTTAATTAGTTCTTTTTTTATTAGAAATAGTCCAATTAAGGTTTTTTAAATAGATATTATACATTAATTTGTAAATAAAATACTTTACAAATAGAAATGTTATTTTTTAAACATAATTTTCATCTCATTTTTTCTGATTTCATTTTAAATTAAATTATATATCGTATATATGTTAACTCTTTAAAAATTCATTCAATTTTTATTCATAATATATAATTATAGAAAGTATGTCCCTTTTATTTGTTCCAATATGAATATTAACCTTATTATTTTTTATTACAATGGTAATGTGTTAATCATGGAATTATGTTTTAAATATCTTTTGATAAAGACTGTTAAATAACCCAAAAACATATCAAAATTTTACTTAATGAATTTATATTCTCCATAGGCATCTAAATTTATAATATATGGATTTTACTTCCAATTAAAAGTGTTTATGATCTTTATAATATTTTATTTAATGGAAAGTCAAAAGTACACAGTCTTGTGTCTAATAACTGTTATATTTTTTACATAATGTTAAAAAGTGTATATTTGATGTGAAAAATATTATTTCCTTAAATTATTACACAAAATTGATGATGTGAAAATATATTTAATGTGATGTAAAATCACTACAGATTTATATTACATTTTATGGATATATAAACCTAATTTTTTTTAGTTTTACTTTTTTTGGTGTTATTAATATCATAATCTTGTATAGTCCTAAAAATTAACATTAATGATACATTAAAATAAATAATCTTTTATTAAATGATTTAAAATTCATTTAAATATTATGTTTGAAAATTTGATTATTATACATTTCAAATTTTCAACTATGGTATGATAATGGGTCTATTACGTTTTTATTAACTATATTGACCCAAAAGGGTAAAAATAACTTCTATCATTGTAATTGTGAAATGTGTTAACAAGGGGTAAAAACAAAAATATAATGAAAAAACATAGGCAAAAAATTTCTGATTTTTTATGCATTGATTTTAAAAAATAAACATAATATATTGGAAACATATCAGTTTGGATCCATTTGGTGTTGAATATTAATTAATAATAATTAATATATTTTTTAGAAATACAATGAGTTCCCCTCCCCTCCATTATAAAAAGGTACATATTCGTTACTTTTCCAAATACTTCAAAACCTATTTTCTCTAGACAATATATTTCTATCAATATTATTAAGATACCTACCCAAATTCAAGAATCATTATTTAGGGGACAATACTTTCATTAGTTTCCATGTGGTGTTATGTAAATGTGGTTTTGGAAAGAATATGTATCATTATTAACTGAGTGTTTCTGTTTAATTTCTTCATCAAACTCATTCAAATCTTCAATAAACATTATTATTGAGAGATATAAAATTTTAATCAATTTTTTATATGATTCTTAATGATTTTTTCTATTACACTTTTTCAATTTGAGATTATTTTCATGGTATAAATATTTTTTGTGTTTTTGAGCTAAAAATGGAATGTTTATCAAATCTGTATTTTTTATAGATGTTCACATCAATGGTATTTTGGTCAATTCATTAAAAATATAATTCCAAATTAAATGTTTCTTGTTTTTTTAAATACCTAATTACATTCCTTCATTTTTCACTTTGGGACCATGGGTTGATTCAAGCATCTAATGGCCTAAAAAATCAATGAAGTTCACGATTTCTTCAGGTGGATAGCATGGACACCATCATAGTAACTGGAACACATATCAGTCAAAACTAAACCAATTGAAGTGATTCTAATTGGATATTATATATGACTAAATGGAGAGTTTGAAAAATAAATTTCATGGAGTTTAAAATGAATTTTGGTGTCTTTTGATTGAATCCAATTGAATGAAGCTTCCTGGAAATTTCATCTAGCAATAGAAACCTCCATCTAAAATATCATAACTCATGAATTAGGTGGAAAATTAAACTGAAATTTGGAAGGAGTAGGTAAAATATTATTATAAACATATTTCATGAAATATAAAAAACCCAAGTATGTCTTTTTCATGTTCATTAGAACCTTTTATTATAAATGTGGAGTGTCTGCCTGGACCAAATAAATGATTGGGGAGAAACGGCCATAACATTCAGAATAATTGTCCAAATACGCTGAGATTTTGAAGGGAAACAAACAGGATAATTATTAATATCATTTAAGTAGGGTGAAACATGTGAATATATTTTTTAATGGGGATACAATGCATCATCATTTATAAGAAAATTCTGGCTATAAAATAAAGGGAGCTCCTCCCTCTCAAGGCATTCCATTCTATCCTCAATTACTCAATTCGACAGGAGAGGGATGTGTTGGACGACAACCTAATTTAGGCTTTTTATTATTATTATTCATTTATTATAATGTATCCTCTCTGTTTTATCATCGAAAATTATACATCCCCGGTGGGGTAGTACCACTTAGTGATTGGTATGGGGAAGGATAGACCTATATGCTTTCTTGAGTTCTTGTTCTTTAATTTAATAAGATCATGTCTTCTTTCATAATCATGTTTCAATTATAAAATCAGTTTTAATATCTATATATAGTTTTGTAAGGTTTTATTCAGTAAATTTATAATGCGTTGGTCCTTGAACACATCTACCTCCACCCAATTCTATTCTTTATACACTGGAACAAATTACGGTCGGGTGGTGAGTGCCTGACGGTTGTCAGAACGTGTGTATGATTGCATGTGGAATATTAGATTATTAGGGAACAATAATTAGTGGTTAGGTGTTTCTCTAATTAATAGAGAAAATAATCTACAATCATATACACATTAAAAGAAGGATATTCCATTCCATGGTTTTGGATAATGAATATTCTCATTAGAGCCATTTGGCAAAGGGGAAGAGAGGAATCAGTATGAAAATATCTCTCTAACTTGATAAAGAAAGGAAGGAGGGAAAATTATAGAAACCATGGAAGAAAATCACTGGGTTTATCCAAAAAGACTCTGATCACCATCTTTCTAATTTGTTTAAAACCGATCAAATCAAACTTTTTATTTCTCACACTTTATTCAAATTAATTAAAACCTATTGTGTTCATAAAACCAATAAAAAGTGACAACATTGTTTCGTGTGAAATTCTCTTAAGGGAAAACCCATGATCAACTACTATATTATACAATGGTAATTAAAATATTTTTTTTCTATGCCATGGGACTGGTGTTTGTCAGACATGGCATTGTAGCCGGGGATGTAGTTCCTCGTAATTGTTTTTTAAAAAATATCGTTTGAATGACCCATAATTCAAATAAGAATTTATTTGAAATCAATCTAGAAAATAAACAAAAAATATCCAAATTGGGAAATAAAAATCGCCCAATTGATTTAGATGAAATCAATCTCACCAATTTAAGTGATATGTTGAGTGAAGACTTTGATTCTGTAAGAATGTATGTAATCGTAACTGAACCTTGTGTGACATCTGTGCACAACAGTTTGTCAATCAAAATAATCAACATGTATTTCATGCAATCTGAAACTGGGGGATATTAGTGAATGGGAAGATCTGAAAAAAAAATTCGATAAAGATTCTTTCTAGCTTCTAGAAGAACTGTAATAATAATGGAAATTTGTTTCATACATAAATCAACTAGAGAAACCCTCTACGAATACTAGGAACATTCCAAGAAGCTCTGTTCAAGTTTCCCCCAACATTAAATTGGGGGGGACCAATTCATTTTGTGCTTATACCAAGGACTTATTGAAAATGATCAGAATATACTAGTTGCTTCATCAGGAGGAGCCATCATTGAAAAATCACCTGCATATATCCATGTTATTTTTGAAAAGATTGCACAAAATTCACATCAGTTTGGAACATGAGGTATGAGAACTAGAAGAATCCATGAGGTAACAACATCTAATTCAGTAGACTAAATTAAAAATGAAATGGGTTATATCACCCGGTTTGTGTGAAAAATAGCTATGAACCATGTCAAGGAACAATAAGGACCAAATCTGGTAGGTGATTTATGCTTTTCTAATTCTCATTAAATTGATCAATTTTCTAATTTTCAAAGCACAAGAAGTTGTGTTGTAGCCTATAAACAATGGAAATACCAACCAAAAACCCATCCAGGGAATGAGTTTCAATAGAACCAGGCCAAACCACATTATCTGCAGTAATATCATAACATAACACCATTCCAACGACATTATAAGCATCCCTTCCAATAACAACACACAATCCAACCCTCATTATTCCAATAGATGAATTATGGGAAACCATACACAAGTGCACAGACAATAGCAGATCAACAACTTAAGACAAAAGTTGTAGGAATATAAGATAAAATGGACAAGCTAGCTGATCAATTTGCAATCATTATGGATTCTCTCACTAAGAACCATGGTATGCCTCACACACAAAAAAATTCCCAATCCAAAGGAGAATTTTTGTGAAATCACCACCTAAAGAGAGAAGGATCTTTCACCCCATGAACCATTTGAATATTATGATTCCATGAAACCTATAAAAGTTATTTTTTACCAACCAATATATGAAGTCAACAAAAATAAAAGAGAAATAACAAGTTTCAGGATGAAAAAGATAGAATCACCATTTCCCAAAAAACAAAAGGTGAAAAAGGATATTCCAACACCATTCCCATCTGCATTGGTTGATGTCAATGAAGGGTTAAGAAGTACAACATCAACATGATATTCGATAAACATTTCAAAAAGTTTAGATTAACATACCACTACTTGATGCAATGTAAGAACTCCCTAAATATGGAAAATTTATGAAGGAGTTGTGTACTAAATGAAGGAGTCTAGATGGAAATTAAAATGTAAAATTATGAAGAACCATGTCAGTATTGATCACACCTCCAATACTACAAAAATGTCATGATCTAAGGAAATTATTTATTCCATGCACTATAAGTTCTTTAAGTTTTACATATGAACTATTTGATCTCAGAGAATTGATAAATGTGATGTCTCACTAATTATTTTCATCATTACAGACCATAGAACTAAAAACAACACGAGTGGTTGTACAATATGCAAAATGAACCACCATTTTCTAGACAGGAGTCATCGAAGATGTACATATAGGAGTGAGAGGGTTAATCATTCCAATAGACTTTTATGTCAATGCCATGAAATATTCCCAACCACTAACCGAATCTCCTGTAATCCTAGTGAGACCATTCATGTAAACATAAAGGATAATCACCAATGTGCATAAAGGAACAATCACCATGGACCTCAGATATATTATGATACACTTCAACATTCTTAACATTATGAAACCCTTATACTACAATCACTTACATTATGTGATCACCCATGATGAAGGTATAGAACCAATTGAAGACTCAAGTATGCTTCATTAACCATTATCATTACGAGAAAAAGTTTTATTTGAATTTTATAATTCCCAAGAACATGAAAATTCTTCAATATTGTTGGTGGATGAGGTAAAAGATGAATTTTTTGTTGATTTGATAAAATATAGTGAGATAATACAAGATAATGAAACCATAGAAGTAAGAATCCTAAATGAAATATCATCCATTGAACAACCCCCATTTCTAGAACTGAATCCTTTGACATGGGATTTTATGTATGCTTACCTAATGGAAGGAGATAAATTTTTAGTAATAATTTCCAATATTCTATCACATTCCCCTTAACAAAAACTAATTGACATTCTCAAAAGGAATATCAAAGTTGTAGGATGGAATTTTGGTGATATTTCTGAAATCAACCGTATGGAATTATCTATCAAGATATTTTTTCTAAGTGATTATCCACTAGTTAGACAACCTCAGAGATGAATCAATCCCACAATTATAGAGATTGTTAAGAAATATATAGATAAATTTTAGCAGCTAACATCATTTATCCAATCATTGATTCACTATGGGTTAGCCCAATTCATGTATCCCCCATGAAAACATTCCTTACCACTATTATAAATGAAATATATGAATTGATGCCTATGAGAGTACAAAATATATGGAGAGTCTTTATAGATTATAGGAAGCTAAATCAAGTTTCTAGAAAAGACAACTTTCATATTCCATTTATTGATCAGATTATTGAAAGGATAGCTAGAAAATCTCATTATTATTTTTTAGATTGATTCTCAGGATTCTCTCAGGTACCGATCTCACCAGAAGACCAGGAGAAGACAACCATCACCTTTCCTTTTTGAACATTTTCATACAAAAGTATGCCTTTATGGCTATGAAGTGATCTAGGTAAATTTCAATGGTCTATGGTGATTATTTTTTCAGAAAACATTAAGGACTGGTTGGAGGCGTTCCATGATGATTTCATAGTATTTGAAACTTATATTGATCATTTCTTGTGAAATTTTAGAATTTTTTTTTAAAACATACATTAAAAAGAACCTTGTCATAAATTTCAAATTTTGTAATTTCATTATTGTAAATGCAATAGTATTGGGGAACATAATTTCCCAAAAAGGGACTGCGTTTGGTAAATCCAAAATATATATAATAAATTCCTTTCCATATCCAACGTGTGTGAAACATGTCATATCTTTTTTAGGACATGCATGATTTTATAGAATATTCATATTGGATTTCAATAATATATCTCTCCCTCTCTCAACATTAATTTTAATGTATAATGGAATTAATTTTGATTTGTACATGCATGGAATCATTTGATGAATTGATGAAAAAGTTGATAAAACCTCTAATAATACAACCACCAATCTGGGATTATACTTTCGAGTTACTATGTGATGAATCCAACCAAGCAGTGGGAGCCGCTCTGTTACAAAGAATTGAAAACTATCCTCAAGTTATCTCATATGCATCATGGACCAGGGATGTCACACAAATAAATTACACAACCACTGAGAAGGAGATCATTGCAATAGTTTTTTCACTAGATAAATTCCAATCATATATTCTTGGAACTAAAGTTGTTGTTTTTCATATCATGCATCACTATAGTACTTAATTAAAATGTTTGATGCAAAAACACAGTTACTGAGATTTATTCTACTCTTACAAGAGTTCAATTTGGAATTCAAATATAATAATGTTATTGAAAATCATGTGGATGATAATCTGAGTCGACTATCCCACACCACTGAAGTAGAAAATTCAAATAATAAACCACATAATTATGAGCATCCTAGAGAACAACTCTACATCGTCAATGGTGAATTACCATGGTATGAAAACATTTTTATATATTTGGTTCTATCTTAGGTACCCTCTCATCTAACCTATCATCAGAAAAATAAACTTATATATGAATCATGATTTTAAATTTTAGAATAACTGTTTTAGTGGAAAGTATGTCTTGATCAAATTATAAGAAGATTCTTTCCATTAAGTGAAATTGAATAAGTTTTTGAATTATGTCATAAATTATCTTATGGATGCTAATTTGAATGCTAGAGGACCGCCTAAAAAGTTTTAGAATCTTGACTCTATTGGACAACTTTATTCAAGGTTGCATATGAATTTTGTTAAATATTTGAAATTTTTTAATTATTTGGTAACACTTCCAAAATACTTCAAATGCCTAAAAACCCCATATCTTTTTGTGAATTTTTTGAAATATGGGGAATTGATTTCATGGGACCTTTCCCAATTTCATTTGGCAATTCATATATTCATTTATTTGTAGACTATATTTCTAAATGGGTGGAAGCGAAAGCAACTAGAATATATGATTCCAATGTTGTTTGTGATTTGTTCAGGGCTAACATTTTCTGTATCTTTGATGTTCCCCGATAAATAATCAGCGACCAGAGAACTTATTTATACAACCATAAGATGGAATCATTGATAAATTAGTCTGAGGTACATCAAATAACATCAACCCCATACCATAACCAAACAAATAGAAAAGATGAATTCTCTAATAGAGAAATCAAAGGCATTCTTGAAAAGACTGTTAAACCAAATAAGAAGGACTAGAGAAAAATTTTAGTTGATACCTTATGTCCATAAAAAAAGTCCTAAAAGACACCCATAGGGATGAGTACCTATAGATTGGTCTATGGAAAGAGTTTACTAATTCTAGTTGATTTAGAGTACAGAGCCTACTGGGAAGTCAAAGTGTTGAATATGAACCTTGAGAAAGATGGGAAAAAATGCGATTGCAGTTGCAGTATCTAGAGGAAATACGAAGAGAATGTTTTGAAAATTCAATGAACTATATTGATAGAACAATTATGGCCCATAACAAGATGATTCAACCAAGAAACTTAAACAGTTGAGATCATGTGCTACTGTACAAATCCTGACATAAGATTATTCTAGGTTAGCTTTGTTCCAGATGGGAAGGCACCTTTAATATTATTCATGTATACCCCTTTGGTGCTGTTCAGATAAAAAAGGAAGGTGGTGGAAACCAATTCACTGTAAATGGGAAGTGGATGAAGACGTTCCATGGGACCATAACTCATGAACTATAGGTGGAGATCACATTCCTTCACCCTGATTACAAATGAAGACCTACAAAGTTGCATCATTATGTTACACATGATTCAATGTAGTATCTCCATATTTTTGAAACTAACAGAAAAAAAAATCATTTAAATGAATTAAATACATTTTATAAATTAAGTGTGTTGGAAGGGAATATTGGATTCCATGATTTTTAAAATATTTTGTAATTTTTTTATCCAAAAAAAATTAATAAATAGAACTTCTGGGAGGAAACCCACTTTTCCCCCCATTGTCCACATGTCCTCTTGGTAATATACCATTATGATTGGACATGCATACAATATCAATTGTTTTTATTTATATATTTCTTCTCCATAAAAGCTATAAGGATGAATAATATCAATCCAATGAATGGAACCACCCAAAAAAATGATTCATTTCAAAAGGTTGTTCACTTTTAATGTTTAACTATGAAAGACATTGTATTTTTTGAGCTTTAATGATAATAATTGAATTCCTACACAATAATTATGTTTTACATGAAATATCTAGGAGACATAAGTTTCGTAGGAATCAAGTGATTCCATGTTTTAGATTTATGTATTAGTAAAATTGAATGAGTGAAATAAAGAATTGGATTATTGATGTGAAACATTGATATAGAAATAAGGACTCGTGATTTGAGGGAATTAATTGATTAATGTAAATGAAATTTCCCTAAAATATATCATTCTTTGTATTTCAGAAATTCATGTGAAATAATTTTATATTATAAATCATGACATGAGTGACTGTCCAATATCATATTCCCATTATTGAGAATATTTCTAGACCAAATATTTCATATTATATATCGAGCATATTTCTTGAGTGATCTTCGGAAATACCACTTGTAAGAACATGTATTGAATCTTGTAAAATATATGATTGTGCAAAAATACATTTAAAATGATAGAGGCACTAGTTTGGCAAGACACATATTTACTTGAGACCTACACATAAATATATCCATCGTTATCCCATTTATTCCATGAATTTCTTTATAGGTTTATTCTACATGACAAGATGATTTTTTCATTACCTACCCATACATTTAGTATTTTTTGTATATTTCATGCTTGAGTGTGGGGGCAGGGCCTTTTGTGTGTGTACATTGGAATGTATATAAATTTTTTTGGTTTGAGGAGTGATTCATCATTTTGGGAAGTTTATTATGGGAAAATTGGGTATGAGTCATCATTTCATTATTCTTCTATCACATCATCCAGTTCTCCAAAAAAATGACTGAAAATAAAATTGTTCCTTTTTTTAGATTTACGAAAAAACAAAATAAAAATATAGTTGTGACTTTCTAGATAATTATTTAAAAAATGGGTATAACTTGGATGATATAATTCTTTTTAATAATTTATTAACTCATGTCCTATGTCAAAAAATGGGTTGTGTTGTGTTTCACATTCTTAAGGGGATTTGAGTGAGGTTCATCTTGTGTTTTTACATGTTTAATCACACATTATACTTAAGAGATTAGCCTCCTTATTGAGCCTTAATTTATAAAGTATCAAATCCTACCAACCTTAAGACTTAGTGTCATTTGATCGTTTATTGCTTGTCCTCATGATTTTATGTGAATTTTTTCATTACCAAGTGGAGAAAGTAGTTTCTTTACAAGACTATGAATAAAGATAATGTTATCATGATATGATCATAAGAACACGTTAATTTAATCATGTGTGATGGGTGATTTTTTTTAAGATAGGTAGATCATGATTTTGTAGGTTTAATAATAATAAATTAAGAAGATTGAATAAATTAAAGAAGAAGATTTATCATTTTTCAAATAATAAAATTAAAATGCATGAATTGATTGTTTCTAAGAAAATGTAAAATTAAATTTATATTATTTTTATGGAACATGATTTTTTTTTGGACATTGATAATTGATTGATTTCATTTCATTGAAATTTGAATATCAGTAACATTGGTTCCCTATTATTTTCAATGTTGAGATTTCATGCCTAAGGATAAAAATGGTTTATGTGTGGGGTAATTTATAGAGATAATATTTGAATAAATTTTTGACATGATATTAAATGGCATAATCTATTAAAACATTTTCATTTTGAGCTGAATTTCATGTTTTTAATATTTTTTTGTGTGTTTAGTTAAAAATGGAATGTTTCTTAAATATTTATTTCTATCAGATTTACACATCATGGGTATTTTGGTCATATCATTAAAATTATAATTAAAAATTCGAAAGATCCTTTTTTTGTTATAATGCATTATTTATTTCTTTATTTTTTTCTATTTTGGAAAAGGGTTTGATTCAAGCATCTTATGGACTAAAAAATCAATGAACATCACAATGTTTCCTGGAGGACAGCATGGACTCGACCATAGTAACAGAAACCCATCTGGGTATACACTCTTCAAATTTAAGTGATTCGACATGGATATGAAAGAGGACATAAGGGAGGGATCTCAAAATAAATTCCATGGAGTTTGGAATTCATTGTAGTGCCTTTTTATTAAAAAAAATTGAATAAAGCTTCCTTGAAATTTCATCCAGCAAAAGAAGCCTCCAATAAAAAACTCATAACTCTTTAATGCGGTGGAAAATTAAACTGAAATTTGGATGGTGTCCGCCAAATATGATGATAAACATATTTTAGGAAGGAACTATTTCATTAAGAGATCGTTTTAAAAAGTCATTATTACAAGATATTTTAAAATTGGAGAGTCTGCCTAGAAAAAATAAATTCATGGGGTAAAACGACAATAACTCTCTGAATACATGTCCACACACACTAAGAGTGTGAAGGAAAATGACCATGAAAATTATTAACAACATTAAAGAATGGTGAAAAATGTTTTATTATCATTTAGTGGAGATAAAATGTGTCAATGTTCTGGGAACAAATTATGGTTGTAAAAGGAGTGGAGAACCTCCCTCCCAAGGCATTCCATTCCATCCTCAATTCCTCCCATCGACCGGCGAGGGAAACATTGGATGATGACCTTATTTAGATTTTTTTGATCTTTTATTTTAATGTATCCCCTCTCCCGCATCATTTCTATATATCAATCCATGGAGGTTTAGTACCATATATTTATCATGAAGGGGATTATTGGAACAATTTTTTTGTTTCAGTTCTTATGCTTCAAGTTTATAAGATCCCTTGTTCTTTCATAATCATATTTCAATTATAAATTATGTTTTAAACATGTAATGCAGTTTTGTTTGGTTTTAATTATATAAATTTATATTTCTTTTGTTGATTAACAAATCCCCCCCCCCTCTAATTTGAATCTGTATACGGTGGAATAGATTAGTCTTCGGTGGTGAGTGCTCGATAGTTGGTAGCATGTGTGTATGATTGCATATTGAATATTGTTTCATTAGGTAAACTACAATTCTTGGATAGGAATTTGTATAATTAATGAAGAAAATAATCTAAAATCATATTCACATTGGAAGAAGGATATTCCAATCCACGGTTTTGGAAATGGAATATTCTCATCATAGAAATTTGGCCAAGGGGGAGAGATGAATTAGTAGAAAAATCTATCTATAACTTGATAATGATTGAAAATGGGGAAAATCTTGGAAACCATGACAACAAAGCACTGGGTCTAAACATACACACACAAATCACCATCATTTTTATTTTTAAAACCAATAAAATCATTATTTTTATTTCTCACAAATCATTAAAATTAATTAAAAGCATTTGTTTTCAAACAACCATTAAGAAGTTACAACCATGTTTTGTGTGCACTCCACTTCTCGAGACTACCTAAGATCAACTATTATACTATACTAGGTTTATTAAATTATTTTTTTCATGCTCAATGAAATGGATGAATAATTTATATATTTAAATCATCAATTTACATATATTAGTTTGTTTTATGTAAATTTTATGACCTATATCCATTTCATATGTCATATACCAAATAATGGGATATGAAACTGGCATTGGTGTGTATGACATATTACAGCATTGGGAACCAATGTAACTTTGATTCAATCACAATCTATTTTGGATTCATTATAATGATGTAATAAATATTAAATTTTTTATTCATTAAATATTTATCATTTCTAGACTATATCATATCATTTTCCGAATATATTTTTTGTTATAAAAAATTGATGATTTCGTTCGTGTGTATGTGTTGACTACCACATCCACAAAGTTATAAAGAAAAAAATTCACCACCATAACACATGTATGATATATATATATATATATATATATGTGTGTGTGTGTGTGTGTGAGAGAGTGAGTGTATATATATATTTAGAGATGTTATATAATATTTTTTATATTAATAAATTTATTTAAATAAATATTAATAGTTCATTTCATTCAATTAATATCATTGAAAAATGGAAATGTTAATTATGCTTACATAAAAACAATCGTCTCAATTAATGCATTATAGTTCATTTAATATAACCATATTTAATGAAATCATTTAAAATTATAATTGATGTATAAATGAGATAATTATATATTGATAGTTTTTCAAAATATTATTGAATAATGAATTCTTTGACCAATGTAAACCTATATAATTCATTTTGGACTTATGAACCAAATATTTTCAAAATAGCTCACATGAACCTAAATAATTATGTAACATTTATAATATTGAAATATGTTAGTTAATATGAATAATAAAAATCATAAAGGTTATAAATATATTAAATTATTAATATATATTTATTATTCTTAAAGATAACTAGTATGTGTGATGATTCAAACACAAGGTAAGGAATTAATAAAATTAAAACCTAAAAATTAATGATATATTAATTTTTTTTCAATATAATCCTAATCAGAGTCAATGTTTCTAAAATAATTTTATGAATTTATTTAAATTTTCCTTAAATATTTTAAGGGAATGGCATGTTGCATTATTAAAATAGTTCTCAAAAACGAATCATTTTTATGGAATATATTTAAATTCATTACAATATATGAAATAAATTTTAAATTTAAATATATACAGTTAAGATGAATATTCCCCCAACCGTAACTATTAATTGAAGTTCAGATTCTTTTAATGATTTCAATTTTTTCATCAATAAACACCATCTTTAATTTTATGCCCAATTTTTTTGTAATGGATTTTTTGAATGAATATAGTATTTTGGATATGCAAAAATATTTATCACTATGATTTAAATTATTTTTTCAAGATTTTTATACATGATATGGTCCTTGGAAATTATTTACTTTGGTTTGATCACTATTACATCTCATTAGTTAGAAAAATATACTATATATGATGGTAATGTATATGCAATACTCTAATTCATTAGGTAATGATTATGTTTTCCCAATAATTATATTAGAAGTGGGTTGTATGATTATTTCAATTGTATGTGTTTTTTGACCATTATTTAAATGAATATGTCCTAATGAACCTACATTGTCACACAAGAACCATGGAAATTATTTTACATTAATCATTTCTTACATTGGATGCTTTGGTTGAGGTTTGGGTTCTGTTTTAGTTTGAATTTTTTATTTAAGATATTTTTTTCGTTTTTTTAAAAGATTTTGGGAATGCTCGGGGAACATAGGGTTGGAACATGGTTAGTAGAAACCAAGATCAATCACCCAGAAAACAGTTTCTCTTGTTATTTGAAGTCTAGGGAATGGCACACAACTTGGTTGCTATTTTTGAAACAATGCAGATACTGTGTAAGAGGTTTTTTCCATTTGTATTTGGGGAACCTCATGATCACCACATGGTTTGGAAAACAGTGCAACATAATCATGCATCATGCCCCTTTTAGATACTGATGGCCTCATTTTTGGTTCATGGTATGAAAAGTTGTGTAGCCCAACCATGTGAGCCTCCAAGGTCATTTAAAGTGTAATATTATTTTTTTCCGTCTTGTTTTATACATATTTTGTGTATCTCTTGACCTTCAAGACCTTGGATCCCCATGTTAGATCCTATACATTTCCTATTTTTTCCTCCTTTGTCCATGGATTCATTTTGATTGTCCCAATATTCATTCTTCAGGGTTTTTATTTTATTTACTCCTCTTTCATAAATTCTCTATCTATTTATTGGTTTCCCATGATGGGGATTCTCCTTTTGCAGTCCCTAATGGTTAGGGAGAATTTGTGAGATATCATTCATTGATGTTAGGGTGCATAGATTGTATATCGAGCATGGTTATTCCATCTACAATATATGGGTTGCATTCTCACATCATTTAGGAAGGTTATTCTATCCATTTCATTTCTTACACATTCCATATTATTTTTGAGCATTAGTAAATGGTTTAAAAATGCTATTTTATTATATGTATTGTCATGTAAGGAATTGTTAGGGTATTTTTATGAAATAACTCATGTTCAAAATGGATTTAAATTGGTTATATTATTATTACCTTTATAATATGATACATAGATTTTGATAAAATTTCAATTGAAATTTTAAAATTAAATAATTTAATTTTGGTGGTGTTTTCCCATGGTTATGTTTTGGAGATGATTTTGGACTGTGATTTGGACATTGTATATATAAATTTATGGCCATTATGGTGTGAATCATATGAATGGTTTGTTTTTAGGCATAAATTAATGTGATGTTTATTTTAAAAGTGTGTTTTGAATGTAGATTAATGTGAAAATGTGTTGAAATATCCTTTTCTATAAGAGATAGACTTTGTTTCTTGTGGGATTCTTTATTGTGGACCCTTAGTGGAGTTTGAGAATTGTGTAACTGATGTGAAATGTGTTTTAAAATTGAATTTAATTTGTGTATGGGTTTTAATGGGAGTTTACCCATGTAAAATGTTGGATTTAATTTACGATATCTAATTATGTTTTCTTAAAATGGGTTTTATAGACCATATAAGTGTATTGAAATTTTTTCTAAATGGCCTTGCTGTTTTCTAAGAAAATAAAGGTGGTTTTAAATTTTTTCTCTAAACCATGCCCCTTTTGATATTTTGAGATGTGGCTTGGTAAAAAATTTGGACTAAATGTACCTCTAGTTCAATTTTTTGATGAATGATTTCACATTGTCTTTTAAATGATTTTTTATTTGAAATGTAATAGAATGTTTCTAATTGTACTCATGAAAGAGCTGTTTTGTAATATCTTTGAAAAAGGATATAAAAGGGTTCTTCGAATTTTTTTTTCAAAATATTAAAATGGATGATGGTAAAATCGTGATATCTTTGAAATGTTGGTAAATTGTAAATTTATGTGGACTCTTGTTTGGAATCATGGCATATTTTGTAAAATTATTTGTAAGTTATGTGATGGGAAATACTATTTGGAATCTTTCCATGTTTTATAAAATCATTGAATTCACGGGAAACATGATGTATCAATTTGTAGTTTATACTGATGGGAAAGTTGTTTTTATTATTTAAATGTGTGTTTTATATGATGATTTTGTTGGAATAAATAGAGAAATGGATTTTTATGTGTGATTTATATGCTTGTCTTATATTTTGATAACACAAAATATTGGAATGTTATCCCCTAGTGTGTATTTTTCACTAGAACATTGTGGAATTGAGTCCACTAGACATTGGGATAATTTCCCATATAGTGAATCAGGCATGCGGAAGATCTAAGTCGTGGTTTGTATACCACGTTTTTTCATTTAATTTTATTATTATTATTATTATCTCAGGAATACATGGTTTTATTTAAAGGGTTAACCGATAGTTCCTATTCAACCCCAATTAGTCATGTTTTTATCCCATAATCATGATGGGGATAGGTGGGATGTGTCCATAGATTGTATGATTTAAAACTACCTACGGTTTATTGACTATATAGAATCACAACATGCCAACATTCCATTTCAATCATTTCTTGTCCATCTATTTCCTCAGTATAAATTTGGGAAGTTGTCAATATTTATTATCTATGTCTTCTAATTATTTGTACTACTTGTTTGTTATTTGATTATCTAGTTTTTCTTTCTTGTTTGGATTCCTTTACTTTCTTTAGATCCCATTTTTGGTTATCTAGGACAATTTTTTATTTGAGTTTTTGTATTAAAATTGATTGTGTAATGTGAAAAAAAATTGTAAATGGAAAGTTACATCACTTATTTCATTAAAACATAATTAGTGAAAATAAATGTTTTTTTCTTTAAAAGATTGATATAATATTATATAAATGTGTTTTCAAAAAAGTTTTTATGGACTATTTCTCTAAAGCAAATGCATGGATATTATGTAGACTGTATACTGAGTTGTTTTATGCATACACCCACCTTATACCATTCAATGTTGATAGACATTCTCTATTTTACATGTTCATGTTTCATGTCCTGGTTTCTAGTTTGAGTTGACTTTGGAGTCTATTAGTCTTATGGTCAGTGGTGACCTAGAGGTACCATAAAGATATGGTTTTATGGTTTAGTCTTAGTTTCAATTTAGTATTATTTTTTCTATAATTGTTCTGTGTACATTTAGTTTTCTATTTATTAATATTTAATTATTTTGGTCTAGTACATATGTTCAATTAATTTATTTGATTTTTTTTGGAAAAAGAATAATTCACATAGTGTGTAAAATGATGCTCAAAAATAGATTGCTTCTTTAAGAGATCAATAATGCCCATTGGGCCATGTTTCAGATTGGGTCGGATGTCAGGTTTGATGGAATCTTATCTTGTATCGTGAAAAAATGTTATCATTGCCACTTCTTGTTATATGGGGTGTCAGGTAGTTAGAGATTAGGACACTCAGGAATGAAGAGGTTGGTGAAATAAGGATGTCATGATCCCTTTATCACAATGATCCTCAAATTTCGAGGGATATTATGGTATTTGAGTCTTTTTTTGTTTTAGTTTGTCTGAATGAGGAATGAAAATAGGGGTGATTTACTATTATATTGTGATACGACATGGATAAGTGAATTATGTTAAATCTATGTACATGGTTCCTGATAGTAATAGTTGTTAATTCATACATGGGTCATATCCCACTAGCTATGTCTCCTAGCTATGAATGGACAAAGGGGCCTCATCCCAGTTGTTCAATGAGAGTTGTGCTTTGTTATACTTTATGTGGTTGTTTGTAGGATTTTAAAATGGTAATGATTTGTACAATGTAAATTATTTCATACCATTTATTTTTTATTAAATATTGTTATGGGTTTTATAAGCGAAAGTGATTTTGATTAGAAATTTGGTAAATTCATTGGTTTGATGATAATGTAAAAAGTGTGACCCTTGGTGTTCCTTATGAACATTCGCATATGTGTGGTAATGTGTTCAATGTTCATGTTGGAATGTATGTATGGATTATATAAGAGAATGTGAAATTAAAAAATATGAAAGGGTTCATAAGAATCCATGGGTGAGTATTTAAAATCAAATGTTTGGATTTATTTTTATCCCAAAACAGTTTTAAAAGGAAAATAATTTTTGGCATTGGATTCTCTTTAAAAAAAGGGATCTTCTTTTCTAAAAATAATAAATTTTGGTACATGTAATTTCTCCTTCGAAAAATGTTATTTTGAAATTAATATTCGAAGGGTGATTTTGAATATTTTATTTCAAGCACTTCTTATTGTTTTTGTCTTGTTATCGTATCTATTTTCTTGGAGTTTATTCCATTGATTGTGTTTTGGGTTAATTTTAATTTTTGTTTTTTGTTTTTTTTGTTCATAATATAACCTACAGAAAGGTCACTAATGCTTCTTGTGGGTCATGTTCAATTTATTGTTCTTCAGATTTGTTGATAATCTTATGTGGGGAATTCGGACTGTTAGAAGTTGTGGAAACGATTGTGGAAGTTGATAGTTTCTTCAAATCATTCTGATATCAGGAATAAGTGAGAGTGTTCACATTCCTGGGATTTCTTATGGTCTAGATTTGGATTAATGGAATTATTTTTCTCAATAATCGATGAATGTTTGGGGGACGTGGTAGGATTTTAAGACCACATTAATCCAATGGTTTGTACATATGGTCGTGAGGATGATAAAAATAGAAAAACTAATGATTATTAAAAAGGTACATCAGATAGTGAAGGTCTATATTGATTATATCAAATAGTTGGTTTCCTATTATCCAAAGATAGTGTTACAGGATCAGTTAAAGGATCATATAATCATTTGTGGAATTTCTCTTGATATTAGAGAATGAGAACTCTCCTATAAGGATCATCGTTTTTAGATTTTGGTGGATGTGGAATTATTAGTTTTACCTGATTTTTTGATGCAATCAGTGGTAGGGGGTAATCATGAGGGTTCATCTTCTAGAGTGTGTGTTTATTTGAGGAACATGTTCCAACAGAGTTTCCCTAATAGTTTTTTGTCTCTTGTTATGTGGACCATTTGATCATATGATTCTAGTGTGGTCGGTGGGGGGACTCAATGTTGTATACTATAATCCCCTTATGTCTTGTCTTCATTATATATGATTGTGTAATCTAGATATGTTTTGTATGAAATATTTCCTAAATAAGAATTCTTGATTAGAATATGTTATTGAATAAATTTGAGGCATTGGATTCATTAGTTAGTTTGGATCTGCCATAGGCATCAGGGAAATTCTGTCATAAAGCTCCGAATTAATGGGCATGTGGGGAACCTTGGAGCAGTTCTTGAATCCTGTTTTGGAGGGGAGGTGGTTTAATTTCCTACAATTCATTATTTACTTTATTATTTTCATGTATCCTTTTATGATACTCAGTGTCCATATTTTCTTTTAATAATTTTTTTGGATGTGGCTATTGAAATGATATCCTTTTATTTTAATGTCCAGACCTAGATGCCACTAAATCATTGTTCTGAGCTGGTGGGTTACAAGGACTTAGGTGTGGCTCCCTATATTTCAGAGGCTTCCTGCTAGTAGAGAGGTCCAAGGGTGTGATAGTAGGGATACTATTCCTCATATAAGATTATGAAAATAATGGAAATAAATATTTATCAAAAACATCATTAAACAAAAAAAGTGAAAAAAAGATAATTAATCAAATATAATATGTTTTTATAATAAATAAAATGATTTAAATTAATTAACAACTATCCATCCAATAAAAAACATGTCCCCCACTGGGCCAATGACAGAGATAAATGAGTAATAAAATAAGTAGAAATAAAATTATAATGATCTACTACGAACATCTACAAAGACCACATACCCAATATCCAAACATTAGTGAACTAAACCATCCCATTAAGTTAAACCACACGACATTCTCCTCTCTATCATGAAATAGTAGGCCTCATCCTGCTATACCATGAAACTCTTAGTCAAACTAAAAAAGTATACCTATTGAAATTCCTCGATCCTAGTAACCCATAGTCGGTCTTTTATTATAAATCATTGTCATGATACAAGGAATCATGTCTCAAAATACAAATTGGTTGAGCAGTGTTGGAAAATAGATTATATACTTGAACATTACATTACTCATTCAAACATAAAATAGAACATAAATATTATGTGTGAACATCATTATTCCCCTATATTATCCCTAAATATCAAACATAATACACTTCCTGGAATCCTGGGAAAAATAAAACATATGATAGGGGAGAGCTCAAATGATCAGTTAGGATAACAATTACTTGAAACTATCATAAATAAGCATAAACATTTAAGTCAATGTATAAAACTAAAACAACATCCTTTTAAACAAAAACATTAGAATAATATAGAAATGATAAATAAAATATTGATGTTTACTTTTTAACATGGAAATTCAACTAGTTGAATAATAACATTTAATATCAATATCTAATTTCTTAATGATGGAATTCATAATGGAAAACATCGTAACTACATAGTCAAGGCCTTGTTCCAAGACTACAAATAATATTTTGTCAAGGCCTTGTTCCAATACACTAGCTTGTCTTCTGATACTTACTGATGCATCGAAGAGTTATAGAGGGCTCCACCCGTCAATTACTAAGTCCAATTTATTCCTCATATGCACAGGTTGAACATTTACATAAACATTCGTATTATAACTATAGAAAAATGATATTACATTAAAAATAAACCATAAATGTTATAAAAATAACTCATCTATCGTTGAAAACCTCACAAAACCTTCAATACAATATGAGATATTTGTATCATAATAAATCTACTTCAATCAAGAATAATATCCAAATACGATGATAAAATAGCTGACAACGTATTGTAATTTTTTTTAGAGAAATATCATTTTATGTGATATAATTTAAAATTCACAAATTTATAAATGACTAAATTTAAAGGATATTTTTGAATCAAAGTGTCCCATACCACTTTGAATGTTCTAAAATAAATTAAAATTTTAAACCATTCTTTTCTGTATAAATACATCCATAAAACCATATTGAAAACATGGACATTAATGAGAATTATTTATAAGAATAAATATTTAAAACATGTAAAATAATTTTTCAGTTACTAATTACTTTAATATAATCATTTAAAAATGTCTTTTATGAAACATGGATATATGGATGATAAATATTCCCCAGAAAATTCTTACACCTAAAAATCATGATTAATAATTAGACTGAAAAATTCACCCTTACCTTGTACATTTTCATGGTTGTGGGTATGTTAACCTCTTGTATAATTGTAAAATAATTCTTATTAAACTATAAAACAACCAGATACATAAATAAAATATCATATATGATATTCTAATATAGCTTTGTTAATAATATTTTTGTTGTATCATTTTTTCAAGTGTAAACTGATTTGTTTTTTCTTTATATGTATTGTTACGTAAGCCATGTTTGTTATGGATGGGGTGAATTTTATTCTTATCCTTAATGATATTAAGTTATTAAACATTACTTTTAATAATTTTAGGAAAATTATTCTTGAATGTTTATGATGGGGGAATGAATCGCATCGCGTTCGTGGGGACGGAAAGTCGTACGTATGCATGAACTCTACATCCATTTAAATTTATTATTTTAGAAGGAATAAAAAACAAATGATACAAAGGTATATTTTTATTATAGTGTAATATAATATTTTATATACATTACATAAGTTCATTAACACCATAGTTTATATATTCCATATATGGAATGTGTAGGATCGAAATATAATATGAGATGCTCAATATACAAGAGGGGGGGTGAATTGTATACTTTAAAAATTCCATTGGAACCTTTAAAGTTAGTTATGAATAACTAGAGTTTCCTTAAGAAAAGGAAAGGGCTAAGTTTAACAAAGTTAAACTATGTAAATTCACAACACCTCTAACACCGAACTGAACATGGAAAGGGATTCCAAAAGTAGGTTCCGGAAATATGATTCCGGAGATTGAAACTTAACAAAAGTTCCAATATAAGATTCTACCTTAAAGCGTATAGAATCTAAACTAATCAGAGTAAGTAAGGTAGTATAAGAAATTTATACTTTACTTAAGATACAAATTGCAGCGGAATAAAGACAAGTAGTAAAACTACTAGTAACAAGATAATAGTCTTTTAACCCAAAGAGAAGGGTATCCAACAACCTTGGATAAAGGTCCCTTGATTTATACTTTCAAGCAAGTCTGTCTTACCCACACCAGGGTAAGCCCTCGATACGAAGATCGGTGTCTCTTTCTTACTATCCCCGCAAGCCCTCAACTTCAAGGTAGTTGGCAACCTCTGTCTTTCTCAGCAAGAAAGCCCTCGATCTTTAAGGTAGTCGGCACCTCTGTCTTTCTCAGCAAGAAATCCCTCGATCTTTAAGGTAGTCGGCAACTCTGTCTTCCTATCCCCGGAAGCCCTCGAATGTAATCACCAACATTCGGAGTCACACGAAGCTTTGAGAGTTAATAAGAGACTCTCTCTCTAGAAATCACTTCAACAGCATGTAGGCACAAAACTCAGTTGTTTTTTCCAACAGCTCCGAGCTCTTTCAAATGAGCTCCTATTTATAGGTAAGGTCGGCTCCTTCTCCAACGGTCATATTTTCCTTAAAGTTCAGAGGGACCTGTACACGTGTCACTTAGACAACGGTTAGTTTATAACAAAATGGACGACATCGTTTTATAACAAAACAAGTGTAACAGAATGTACGACATCATTTTAAACTCTAACATAAAGGTTCGGAATAGAAACTTCGGAGTGAAGGTTCGGAGTGAATAAATTCAGAGTGTATAAAACAATAATAATCAGATTCTTTTTAATAGGAGAATTCGGAATGAGAATTCGGAGTAGGAATTCGGAATAGGAATTCGTCATCAGAAATCGTAATGAGAATTCGTCATCAGAATTCGTAATGAGAATTCGGAATGAGATTTCTTCATTAGAATTCGTAATGAGAATTCTTCATTCGAATTCGTAATGGGAATTCCTCATTGGAATTCGTAATGGGAATTCTTCATTGGAATTCGTAATGGGAATTATTCTTCAGAATTCGTATCTTGAATCTGGAATAGAACTTAGTCAGAGTTCATATCCGGAATTCGGAATGAAACATCCTTATAGTTCTTGTCCAGAATCTGAACCCTAAAACAGAATGCTTTTATATCAATGTTTTAATGACTCCGAGAAAATGAATCCGAAACATATACTTAAGAAAAATATGGATGAAAATATGATAAGGATAATTTTTCTTATAAAAGCGATTTTCCTTAAGGAAGCAATTTTCCTTATAAAAGAAATTTTCCTTATAAAAGCGATTTTCCTTAAGAAAGCATTTTTCCTTATAAAAGCGATTTTCCTTAAGAAAGCATTTTTCCTTAAAGATAAGGTGTTTGTGATTTTAAAAACAAGAAGGAATGGAAAAGTCATAAGGAAAACCTTATTGACTCAACAATCTCCCCCTTTTTGGAAAGCACAAACATACTTACGAAAAAGCTATTCTAAGAAGAAAGAAACACATTAAAGCTTATCTCCCTTGGTTTAAGGATATAGATGAATACGACTAACACCCCCTTAGGCTTTGAAACTCTAAGGATCGTATTCATATTTCTGGAGTGATGTTTCTTTAAGAAAAAATCCCCCATAAACAAACTCTTATTAGAGTTCTTTTTTCCTTGGGTATTTTTCCTTTCTCCCCCTTTGATAAGCACTTATTAGATTTCCTCTTTTTCTTAAGGATCTTTTCCTTCTCCCCCTTTGTGATTTTCAAAAAGAATTGGAGGGAATGGAAAAACTTAACAAAGTACCTGAAAAATTAGTAATGAAAATAAACGAAACAACAAGTACGACTTTCATTAAAATTGGAATCTCGACAACAAAGAAAAAAATACAACAAAAAGATCGGATTGGTTATTTCAGATCTTTCTCCTTCGACATTAGCCCCTTAAGAATCGTCTTGATCTTGTTTAAGTCTTTGTGATCTTCCTCTGCTTGCTTCTCTAAGACGACTATTCATGCTGACTGATCTTCAATTATTTCTTCCTGAGCCTTCAACTTTTCTTCCTGATCTTTCATCTTCTCTTCCTGAGCCTTCATCCTTTCTTCAAACTCGATCTGATAATCCCTTTCATATTTCAAACTTTGATTAACGGAATTGAGCTTTCCATTCAGATCTCTCAAATCCTGAATCCGAATGTTCTTTTCCTCTGTCAATTTCTCTTCGAATGATGCAGTCAGCTCATTAATCTTCTTGTCCTCGGTTTCAAATGCATCCTTAACATTATCCTGAAACTCATCCAGCAACCTCATCTCTTCCACAGTTTTCTTAGACCAGCTTGTCATCCTTTTGCAAGATCTTTTATGTGCTTCGTAACCAATGAAGAAATTTTTGAACTGGGCTTCAATCTCAACACACTTATCCATAACCATTGATACGGAGTCGGTTTTCTGATTCAACGCATGTTGGAGCATCTGGCATCGTGAATCAATGCTAGAGAAGGTCGGAATGGTTCCCACCAACTTCTTCAGGGACTGAACAACAAAATCGTGCCCCAACGAAGATGACTCCGAATCTGAAATCTTGCTCGGAGAATTTTATTCCTCAATAAGCTCCAATTTCCTCTTAGAAGAACTACCAGCTTCCTTCCTCTTTCTTACTACTGAGCTCGGAGTCTCGGTAAGAATTTTATTTCCCTTATCTTTTTTCGGAATAGAATCATGTTCCGGAGTTTTCTTTTCGCTATCAGAAACTTGAACAACATCATCTTCCTCAGCAAAAACTTCTACACTTTCCTTCTGAGCAAAATCAAGCAAAATATGTTCTTCTTCTCCATGATAAGAATCTTCTTCTTCCCCTTTCTCTTCTTCTAATTCAGGAGTAACTAACTTTGAAGATTCAGCTTCAGATGTTCGGAGCGACAGGTGTTCCGAAGGAGTTCCTTTGTATTCATCTACTTGTTTGAGCACATCTCCTGTCTCACCACTTCCTTCAGCAGATTCTTAAACTTGTTCCACTTGCTCTTCTACCTCAGTATTCGTAGCAACAGCCTCTTCCGGAGCAGTAAGATTTCTTCCTGGAGTCTCAGGTAGAGATTCCAGAGAGAAAGATCTCGAAACAGGAATGGTTGCTGAAACAATTTCATTGAACTTTAACAATGCTTGCACAGCCTCGTCTTCTGACATTTTCTTCTTCAGTTTCTTCTCCTTTGCTTGTTTCTCGAGCTCATCAGTAGCCTTCTCTTTCAGAGCTTTAGACTCTACAGGATTCAATCCGAACTGCGGATCCCCTTCTTTCCTCTTCTCTTTGTCAGCTCTCCACTTTGCTGCAACCTCATCAGTATAGGTTTTCTTCTTCTTAGGCTTAGGAGGTGCGGAGTGGACTTCCTTAGACTTGGGTTCCTCCGCTTCGACTACCACTTCTTTCATCTTCCTCTTCCTTACCGGCTTATATGATTCCGGATCAGCAACTTTCGGAGCCACTTCTTCTTGAGGAGGTAGATCAATAAACATTCCGGACTTCTTGTCGAAAGGTACATTCATTCTCTTAAGCGTGGCATCGCTGACTAGCATGATCTTGCACACCCTTGGTTTTGAACTACAAGCAACCTTGAAAGATTCTAGGCACCGAACTATGAGCTTTGACAATATTTCTGGGTACATCACGATCTGAGCTCTCAGATTCCCCTTCTTCAAATTTTCAATATTAAGAAGAATATGCTTCATCAAGTTGAACTTTCTTAGATTTATCAGAAAATCTAAGATATATATCTCACTCTTCTTCAAGCTGTCCTTATCTCATTTTCTCGGTACGATAAGCCCTTGTACCCATTACTCCAGCATCCGGAAGTTTGTAGATAGGCTTGCAATTTTCGGAGCCTTGTCATCATCCAATCCGAGAGTTTCTAAGGCTTTCTCTTTGATGAAACTACCCAAAGAGTCTGGAAATATGTGGGAAATAAACTCAGCTTCACCTTCATAAGATAACCCTACCAAGCTTGCAGCCTTGGTGTAAGAAAGCTTATATGTCTTTCCATACGATTTGAAAGAAAACTTCTCTCTATTATCTTCCTCGAAGAAAGCAATTGACTCATAAAACTCGACAAGCAAGTCAGAGTAGACTTCATCTTGGTTGCCGGTTTTTGATACCGCAACATCTTCCCAGCCATTCAGCTTGATATTCTTTGAAATAATAGAATCGTAGTTGCTGAAGAAAGTCGGATGAACTAACCTCTCTCTGTAGACTAACCATTGAGAAATGGGTTTGGTTGAAGACATTTCTTGAGAAGCTAACTCTGCAGACATTCAGATCTGAAGTCTCTGAGAAGTTCGGAATTGAGAAGACTGAAGTTCGGAATGGCCTTAAATCAGAGAGTCAGAGCTTCAGCACGCAAAAGCTTGAAATCGATGTGGGACTCAAAAATAGGGTCCCCTTTATATAGGCAATGGGATGACGGTTCAACTTCCTTGGTTGATCTAACGGTTTAGAATGATCTGAGATCAAATCTGATGGTTGAGAACTTGAATCTGATCTTTTTGAGGTTTTATTAAAGTAAAGAATTAAGAAATCCAAAAACCGAAAACAAACTATAAGAAATTGCCAGCAAGTAAAATATGATTACGAAAACATCAGTAAGGACAACATACCTTTCGGATTATCTTAGGAAAGTTATTCGTAATGGGTAATATAAAGACGACTACGAAAAAATCAATACGAAAAAGTCAATACGAAAAAGTCAATACCAAAAAGTTAATACGAAAAAGTAAATATGAAAAACAAAACTTGGTACGAAAATCTGGTTATGAAAGTCCCAGTACGAAAGTTGTCCATTCCAGAAAATTTCAATACGAATACTTTCATTCCAGAAGTATTCTGTACGAAAATATCCATTCTGGAAAATGGTAGTTCCGGAAGTTCCATTCCAGAAATATTCATTCCGAAAAGTTTGAAAACAAATTTTGAAAAACTTTGTTAAACAAACAATCAAATGTACTCCCCCTATGAAAAGGAGTTTATTACTGTAAGGAGATTTTTTCAACAGAAAGTTAATTAAGGAAGATTACCTTACGGTTATCATTCATAACTTCTGTTTAATATATTCAAATCTATCAGAAGGCAAGGATATTGTGAAAATATCAGCAAGTTGATCTTGCGTTCCGATCAACTGAAGAATAATATCTCCTTTGAGTGTGTGATCCCTAAGAATGTGATGCCTAATATCTATGTGTTTTGCACGAGAGTGATGTGCAGGGTTTTTACTTAGGGCAATGGAACTTGTGTTATCACACAAAATTTGAGTTTTAGTAAAACTCAAGCCATAGTCTGTGAGTGTGTGTTGCATCCACAACACTTGTGCACAACAACTTCCAGCTGCTACATATTCAGCTTCAGCAGTGGAGAGTGCAACAGAATGTTGCTTCTTGCATGACCAAGAAACTAATGAATCTCCTAAGAAATGACAAGTTCCGGATGTACTTTTCCTATCCATTCTACATCCACCAAAGTCAGCATCAGAAAAGCTTTTTAGAACAAAATCATTTCCAGAAGTATAAAATAATCCTAGATCCATGGTTCCCTTAAGGTAGCGAAAAATTCTTCTTACTGCCTTTAAGTGAGATTCCTTAGGATTGGATTGATATCTTGCACATAAGCATACAGAAAACATTAAGTCTGGTCGACTAGATGTTAAGTAATGTAGACTTCCAATCATACCTCTAAAAGATGTTTGATCTACTGGTTTCCCAGCTTCATCAAGATCTAAAGAGTTTGAGGTACCAATAGGAGTACTTATACTCTTAGTGTTGTCATAACCATACTTTTTAAGAAGATCTTTAATATACTTATGTTGAGATATGTAGGTTCCTTCTGGTTTTTGAGAAATTTGAAAACCAAGGAAAAATGTTAACTCACCCATCATACTCATTTCAAACTCAGATTTCATTAGACTAGCAAAAGAGTCAGTCAAAGATTGCTGAGTTGAACCAAATATAATGTCATCAACATAAATTTGAACAATCAAAACATTTTTCTTATCTTTCTTTATAAAAAGGGTTGGATCTGCATTTCCCTTAACATAGTTATTTTGAAGCAAAAATCCAGTGAGTCTATCATACCATGCTCGTGGGGCTTGTTTAAGGCCATAAAAAGCTTTGGTAAGTCTAAAAACATGATCAGGATGTTTTGTATCTTCAAAGCCAGGAGGTTGTTCAACAAAAACTTCCTCTTGAACATAACCGTTAAGAAAAGAACATTTCACATCCATTTGAAATAGTTTGAAATTGAAGAATGCTGCAAAAGCAAGTAGAATACGGATAGATTCATGTCTAGCTACTGGAGCATAGGTTTCTTCATAGTCTATTCCTTCTTGCTGATTATAGCCTTTAGCAACAAGTCTAGCTTTATTTCTAATAATGACTCCATTTTCATCACATTTATTTCTGAAAACCCATTTTACTACAATAACAGAAGTTTCCTTAGGTCTTTCAACCAAGGTCCAGACTTTATTTCTTTCGAATTCATTTAGTTCATCTTGCATTACTTTGATCCAATCATCATCACCTAAAGCTTCATCAGTGCTTTTAAGTTCTAATTGGGAAAGAAATGCTAGATGCTCTACTTCATTTCTTAAGGAACTTCTAGTCCTTACAGGTTGATTTACATCACCAATGATACTATCACTGGGATGATTCTTAAGAAACACTTGATTTGGGTTTTGTAAAACATGTTCATCAACATAGGGTAGAAAGTCTTATGGGGTAAATGTTTCAGAAGTATTTTCTAGAACAATTTCCTTATCAGAAGGTTCTTCTATCAAAGGTTGACAATCAGTTTTTGAAAACACATCCGAAGATGTAGGTTGGATGTTTTTAAAAACAAAAGGATCAGACTCATCAAATTTTACATGTACTGTTTCTTCAACAGTACAAGTATTTTTATTAAAAACTCTATAAGCCTTAGAGGTTGTGGAATAACCTAAGAAAATCCCTTCATCTGATTTTGGTGCGAATTTATGTAAGTTATCTTTAGTATTCAAAATGAATACTTTGCAACCAAAAACCTTGAAGTAGGAAAGTCTTGGTTTTCTACCATTCCATAACTCATAAGGAGTTTTATTACGAAAAGGTCTAATCAAAACTCGATTTATAGTATAACAAGCAGTACTTACAGCTTCAGCCCAGAAATGTCTAGCAATAGAATATTCACTCAACATGGTTCTAGTTATTTCTTGAAGAATTCTATTTCTTCTTTCAACTACACCATTCTGTTGAGGAGTTCTAGGTGCTGAAAAATTGTGAGTAATAACTTTCTTACTACAAAAAGTTTCAAAATCAGAATTTTGAAATTCTCCTCCATGATCACTATGAATAGTTTTCAATGGAAGGTTTTTCTCATTTTTAACTTGGGCTCTAAAACTTTTGAAATAAGAAAATGCTTCAGATTTATTTGCTAGAAAATATACCCAAGTAAATCTAGTGTAATCATCAACTAGAACAAACACATAGTTTTTGCCTCCAATGCTTCCAGTTTGTGTTGGACCAAAAAGATCCATGTGCACTAACTGTAATGCATCAGTTGTTGAGACTTCACCGATTGACTTAAAACTAGATTTATGTTGCTTGCCATATTGACAAGGATCACAAACTTTAGAAGAATCAAATCTAAGCTCCGGTAGATCCTTAACAAGTTTCTTCTTAGAGAGTTTACATAGGTTTCTAAGATTACAGTGTCCTAATCTTCTATGCCCTAACCAAGAATGATCTTCCATTGCACTTAGGCAAGGTAAATCTTGGCTTCTTAGGTCTTCTAAGTTTAAGGTGTAAACATTCTCTTGCCTGTTGGCTGAGAGAATAAATTCTTCCTTGGAATTGTGAACTAAGCATTTATCATTCCTAAAATTCACAAGGTAACCTTCATCACATAACTGACTTATGCTAATGAGGTTGTGCTTAAGACCTTTAACAAAAAGAACATTTGAAATCAAAGTTTTACCCAAAAGAACTATATTACCAATACCAACAATATCTCCCTTATCATTGTCTCTGAAAGTTACCTTTCCTCCTTTTGTTTTGATAATCTTTTCAAAAAAGATTTTTTTACCAGTCATGTGCCGGGAACATCCACTATCCATGTACCAAATATTGTTGCTGGAACTTCCTTTATTTTCCTGAAATTAAGACCAAAGTTAGACTTTTGGAATCCAAACTTGTTTGGATCCGAGATTTCCAGACAATAAAATTTTAGGTATCCACATTTTCTTAGAAAAGTAAGCTTTATGAAAACCTAAGGATTGGGTTTTGTTTAAGGAACAATTTTTTGCCCAGTGACCACCAGATTGACATTTAGTGCAAAATGGGGCACTTTGAGGAACAAAATAATTGTTACTGAAAACTGGTTTCGCATGGGTATAACCAAATCCGGATTTATTTCTTAAAGGTCGTATTTGAGAATACATCTTATCAAAATTTTCCTTACCATGGGTAAAGTTTGATAAACACTTCTTTAAGGAATAGATTTCGGACTTGAGTTTTACAAACAAGTTTTTATCCTCAAAATCATTATTTTTTGAACTAGAGTTAGGCTCGAAAACATTTTTCATAGAAATTACTTTTTTCTAATTCTTTAGAAAGTTTATTCTTCTCAGAACTTACTTCCTCAAGATTTTTTGAAATACTTTCAAAATCAGCATTTTTCTTATCAAGATCTTTAGAAAGATCTGATATCTCTTTAGTAAGAATAGAATTCCTAGAGTTTTCCTTATCAAGTTTCTTGTTGAGTTTGGAATTCTCAATCTCAAGAAGTTCAGCAAATCTAGAGACTTCTTCAAAAGTAGGTAAACTATTTTCCTCATCAGAAGATGATTCTTCATCAGAAGAGTTATAATACTTACTATCATTAGGATTTAAGGAAACATTGGTCAAAGATTCAGCATTTCGTACCTTAGCCATAAGACAATGATTATCAATAGGTAATCTGGCTATAAGACCAAGATTCTTCTGTCCTGAAGATTCATATTCAGAAGATTCATCTAAAGAGTCACCACCACTGGCACTCCAGGTGTCATTAGCTTTCAGAACTTTCTTTGCTTTGGATTTGTAATACTTCTTCCTGTTCCTGTCTGAATGCCTTTCCTTCCTTTCTTTCTTTTTGAGCATAGGACAATCTGGTCTAATATGTCCAGCTCTTTTATATTCATAACATGTAACTTCTCCATCTTTCTTGTCTTTCCTGTCCTTCTTCTTATACTTGGATTGAAATTTTCTCTGTCCAGCTATCTTGTTCATCCTTCGAGCAAGATTGGCTAATTCATTTTCTGAAACTTTACTCTCACTAGATTCAGATTGGAAAATAACTTTCTTAGACTTGGATCTGGTTACTCTCTCAGGAGTCTTAGCTTTCATCTGATTCGAAGTTGTAGTAAAAGCAACAGTACCATTTCCATTCTTCTTCTTGATGTTGTCAGCATCTCTCTTCATTCTGGTCTCATGTTGTAGAAGAGTTCCAAATAATTCATCAAGAGTAATTTGAGTGACCTTCCTGTTCTCATCTATAGTTGTTCTCTTGGATTCCCATTCATTGGGCATAATATCAATTATCTTGTCCACAAGAGCTTCATCATCTAAACCTTTTTCTCCCATAGATTGTAGACTGTTGACAATTGTCATAAATCTTTGTTGAACTTTACATATAGGTTCTCCATAAGGAAAATTGAAGCCATGATATTCAGCTCTAAGCATAGCTCTTCTAGTCTCAATCACCTTAGAAGTCCCAAAGTGTGTAACCTCTAATTTCTTCTACATACAATTAGCTGCTTCACAAGAAGAAATTTGGCTATATATATTTCTAGTCATTGAACATAATAAAGTATTTCGTACCTTATAGTTGAGTTGATATTCTTGCTTTTCCTGGTTAGTAAAGGTTCTGACTTCCTTGTCAGGAATTTTATAATCACCAGTAAGCATCACAAAGTTTTCTACTCCAGTATTGATAACAAAAGTATTCATATGATCTCTCCAGTACTCATAGTCATTACCATCGAAGATTGGTGGCCTTGTAGGATTCAGATTGTCAATTGATCCAACATTAATTCCTGCCATACTAAAAAAAACTTTTCACACAAACTTGTTAGTAGCTTAGAATCGAATCAACAAGATTCAGAATGGGAAAAGTTCGGAATGGATAAACTGGAATGACAAAGTTCGGAATAGAAAAGTGAGCAAGAAAAACTTGTATGTGAGTACAAGTATTTCAGTAACTTTGGCTCTGATACCAAATGTAAGAATGGTATAGAGTAAGAGGTTTCCAACCTCTGATACCAATTGTAGGATCGAAATATAATATGAGATGCTCAATATACAAGAGTTGGGGTGAATTGTATACTTCAAAAATTCCTTTGGAACCTTTAAAGTTAGTTATGAATAACTAGAGTTTCCTTAAGAAAAGGAAAGGGCTAAGTTTAACAAAGTTAAACTAAGTAAATTCACAACACCTCTAACACCGAACTGAACTTGGAAAGGGATTCCAAAAGTAGGTTCCGGAAATATGATTCCGGAGATTGAAACTTAACAAAAGTTACAATATAAGATTCTACCTTAAAGCATATAGAATCTAAACTAATCAGAGTAAGTAAGGAAGTATAAGAAAGTTATACTTTCCTTAAGATACAAATTGCAGCGGAATAAAGACAAGTAGTAAAACTACTAGTAACCAGATAATAGTCTTTTAACCCAAAGAGAAGGGTATCCAACAACCTTGGATAAAGGTCCCTTGATTTATACTTTCAAGCAAGTCTGTCTTACCCACACCAGGGTAAGCCCTCGATACGAAGATCGGTGTCTCTGTCTTGCTATCCCCGCAAGCCCTCAACTTCAAGGTAGTTGGCAACCTCTGTCTTTCTCAGCAAGAAAGCCCTCGATCTTTAAGGTAGTCGGCACCTCTGTCTTTCTCAGCAAGAAAGCCATCGATCTTTAAGGTAGTCGGCACTCTGTCTTCCTATCCCCGATGCCCTCGAATGTAATCACCAACATTCAGAGTCGCATGAAGCTTTGAGAGTTAATAAGAGACTCTCTCTCTAGAAATCACTTCAACAGCATGTAGGCACAAAACTCAGTTGTTTTTTCAACAGCTCCGAGCTCTTTCAAATGAGCTCCTATTTATAGGTAAGGTCGGCTCCTTCTCCAACGGTCATATTTTCCTTAAAGTTTGGAGGGACCTGTACACGTGTCACTTAGACAACGGTTAGTTTATAACAAAATGGACGACATCGTTTTATAACAAAACAAGTGTAACAGAATGTACGACATCGTTTTAAACTCTAACATAAAGGTTCGGAATAGAAACTTCGGAGTAAAGGTTCGTAGTGAATAAATTCAGAGTGTATAAAACAATGATAATCAGATTCTGTTTAATAGGAGAATTCGGAATGAGAATTCGGAGTAGGAATTTGGAATAGGAATTCGTCATCAGAAATCGTAATGAGAATTCGTCATCAGAATTCTTAATGAGAATTCGGAATGAGATTTCTTCATTAGAATTCGTAATGAGAATTCTTCATTGGAATTCGTAATGGGAATTCTTCATTGGAATTCGTAATGGGAATTCTTCATTGGAATTCGTAATGGGAATTCTTCTTCAGAATTCGTATCCTGAATCTGGAATAGAACTTAGTCAGAGTTCATATCCGGAATTCGGAATGAAACTTCCTTATAGTTCTTGTCCAGAATCTGAACCCTAAAACAGAATGCTTTTATATCAAAGTTTTAATGACTCCGAGAAAATGAATCCGAAACTTATACTTAACAAAAATATGGATGAAAATATGATAAGGATAATTTTTCTTATAAAAGCGATTTTCCTTAAGGAAGCAATTTTCCTTATAAAAGCAATTTTCCTTATAAAAGCGATTTTCCTTAAGAAAGCATTTTTCCTTATAAAAGCGATTTTCCTTAAGAAAGCATTTTTCCTTAAAGATAAGGTGTTTGTGATTTTCAAAATAAGAAGGAATGGAAAAGTCATAAGGAAAACCTCATTGACTCAACAGAATGAACGAGTCATATCACTTTGAGGGTGTGGTAGTCCACACTACCTCATATGAAATTATCGTATATATAGAATATTAAAAAGAATAAAGGTATGCTATAAATTAAAATTATAGAAGATTATAGATAAAATAAATATCAAAAATACCATATATAATTATAGTTACTTCCTAATGGGCACCATAATAGGTGGTACTGGAATATATAACAATCATCGTTTCAGGAGGAAATACTTTGCAGTCCACAGAATCATTATGTTATATACACATTAGATGGGGGTGTGAGTATGTTTTGTTAAAATACTAATACTAAAAATAACATATTATATTAATTATACTAGATTTTTTATAATAGTAATAAATAAATATATTTTAGGGGGTTGGAGAGGTAAAATAAAAGAAAATAACTTAAGAGGATATGTTATCTTTAAATCGGGTTACTCCCTTTGGATTGAACCAAATGTTTTCTGAAACTTCCTTTTGCCTAAGGTAAGGCTTCTAAGGGAAATATAGGTATGATTTAGTTTAATTGGGTAGATTTTGGAAGATCCAATGGGCTTGATAGGTGTGTAATGTGGGTTAGAGTTGATGGGTTTTTATAAGGGGGAGGAGGGGCTCTTTAGGAAAGTTTGAAAATATTTTTTTAATATATAATTATTTTCGGTTTTTAATGCTCAAAAACTCATTAAAGTCGAATATAAGATGACTCATGTTCGAAATAAAATCATCCAAAAAGAATTGGATAGGATTTTTGTATTGTTTTTATTTTTATAATCTAATTTATTTAAATCATTTATTAATGAGGTAAACTCTGCATCATTATTGTGTCATAAAAGATTATATTTATATGGTGTCTAAAAATTATAAACAAAATACCATGATGTAGAAAATATTTTTTTTCTCTAATATGAATATTAATATTTAAAAAGTATCTTCTATAATCACAAGTAAATATTTTTTTACTAAAAGACATATGATTATGTCATTTTATTGTTACATTAAATTAATTAATATAAAGTTTCATTTCCTATCTCATGCAGCTCTATGGGGTACCATAAATCGTCCAAAGTATGTCCATGGTCGGACTTGTATCATCCAACAATAATATGACACATTTTAGGGTAATTTAATATTATTATAATAGTATTTGTTTACCATTATTTACTATATTTACACAATAACCATGTTAAATAATATATTTACTGAAATAAATATACATAATGTCTAAAATTAAAATTTATATATTTACACAATTTTTTCCACATGATTGAAAACATGAAATCCAATTTTCTAAATTCAAAACATAAAAGTGGTGATATTAATTTAAAATTAATTCCTGTTGTAAAAAAAAGTGTGTTTTTAAGAAATAATAACTATACAATGATTAACACTTCCTCATGTCCAGTTTAAAAGTGAAATTAAATCCAATGTTCTAAGTTATATTAAATAAATATAATCTAATTATACTTTAAAATCACTCAAATTTATAATTTAAAACTATAAATTATATTTATTTAAAACTTATTTTTAATTAAAATTTACTATTTTTCAATATTCATCAAAATAAGAATGTTATCATAAAAGTATAAAAAATTTATCCAAAATATATTTTTATGTCTATATTCTAAAGAATAATTTAATTTCATTAAACATAATATATAAAAGTGTCAAATATTGGTTTAATGAAGGATCTCCATTAATAATTGTTAAAATTACATTTTGGAAAAAACATCTTTTATCTGAAAAAATGATTTTTACTCAAATTTTGTCTAAGAGACACACAATATGGATTATAAAATTATATGGAGTATATAAATTTAAAAATTCAGGTAACAATATTCATAAACACGTTTTGATTGGCTAATTTGGTACGTATTGGTGTGCTCAAACTCGGTGATGCGTGTATCACAAGTTATTGAATTTCATTGAAGAGATTGTGTACTATTAAATCATGGGTCGTTACACCTATGGTCTACATGTACACTGATTTTCACACGCAGGGGTGATAAATAATTTTTTTTAGAGAACCCCAACATGAAACCTTTAATTTTTTTTAAATAAGTGTACGTAAAATACACGACTCAACCTCGCTTAGACACAACTAAAAAGAATATAAAACTACTATATGATTCAACATCTGAGCCTTGTGTCTGTAGTCCCCATCTTGTGGTCGAGTGTCACAATGTGTGGTCATATCAATAAAAGTATACATGTATAGTCCCATACCTATAAATAAATACATGAAGATAAATATTCATCTATATAGGAATCAAACAACCTGAAACCACTTCTACATTCAATCTTCAAGTCTGTAATCACAATAACCTAGACATATTATTCCTAGAAATTTTGGTGGACATTGTTCCACTAATGTCATGAACCATAATGTCAATATCTGGGTTTGTAATCTCTAAACATAAACCTTCTTCGACCAATGTAGTAACTGTATCTGAACAAGCTACATCAATATGGGGGAAAAATCTTCCTACTTATGATTTCAAAAATAATAATATTCAATAACTAAAAATGATACTATATACAGATGGTTAATCCTAGAATAAGGATACCAAATACTGGAAGTCAATCATATAAAGATGTATTCCTTGGAACATGTCTCAACATCCTATAGAAGGTTACTTAGTCAGTTTCTAGGATTCATTGGCCATGATATCTAGACCAATGTCTGAGCCCAAGGCCTATGTCTATAGGTGGTCACCACATTTAGGACTCCATGAACCCCCTTATGGTATTACCCTTATAAAATCATTGAAGAGATAACTCACCGGTGAGATGCCATGATAATCCCATCATGTCTCATAACTGATCTTGAATATCACACTCATTCTGATCATAGGTTGTGGAGATCCTTACAATCCCCACCAATTGGGATATTGTAATCTACCACGACTCATGGGTCACTATTCCCGTAAAATGTGAACTCATTAGTGAGACACCTTTCAACACCACTCGAGTATTGTAACTCTTCCAAAATAGCATAATTATTCTGATCATAGGCCGAGGTTATTATAATCATCGCTACCACTATGGACTTTATAATCTACCATAATTCTTTGGACTCCATTTTTGTAACAATAGAGTGTAAACATCATTATCAAGTATCATCAATCCTATGAGTATATCATTGGAATTTCTAAAACTATATTCCATGTATCACTCAAGGAATAAAGTAAAAATTTATAGCTCAAATAGTAGATACTAGGAAATTTCTCTGAACATTCCAAAAAATATATATGTGTATATATATATATATATATCCTTGTTTAACATTCATGTCTCATGCATTGCTATGTGGTATAAATGTTAATAACATAAATAACATGGATCTGAAGCCGAATCCAATATAAGAATGCATATGCATTCCAATAAGTAATACATATCCTCCAACAATTGTCTGGGAATCCTAAATGATATAATGATGCCTTGTGTTAGGCTCAACAACCACTAACCCAAAATTACCTCTAGTAATATCTCTACATAAAAAATAAACAATTGAATCATAAAAAAGTCTAAGGGTGGCTTAAATTCCCATCCTAATAGTACATACATAGCCTCATGGTCATACTAATTTGGATTGGGTTATATGGTTACTCTTTAACACCAATACTTCCCAAACCCGATGTACAACAGCTTGTCGGTAAAATAAAGGGCACCAACTTGGAATTTCAAGACAAACAATAAGGGGAATAGTACATGGGATCCTATAGGTAAAAAAATTAAAGGTATACTAATAAAGATCCTATAATGATAAGAAAATAAAGGCATACTACTAGAGATCGTAAAAATTATTAGTAATACTGAGGAATCCAACATGGGATCCTCTAAATGATACATCTGTAAAGGGATCCTATAAGGGACTCTCTATATAATTATATATGTAATGGAATACTTAATGGGGTCATTATCATCCATTATAAATATATAGGCATACATATTTGGTATCCTAGATGTATATGCACAAGGATATTCATCCTACATTGGATTCATTGAAATAAGGGTAAAGGAAAAAATACCACCTAGGATCCTCAAAACGCAACTGGTTTCATGGAATCATATGCCAGAATGAAACATACATGAAGGATTCTGAATAAATGTAATGGTCATGGGATATTTCCCAGGGCTCATCTCAAAAATAGTCTCACTCTCAGAATAAACTTTCTTTAATTACTGAATGAAGAACCGTTATGTTTAAACAAAATCCCTTAAACACCATTTAAGTGTCATAAAAAACTCTATAGTTTCAACCCTCAAGATATATATGTAAAATAATCATAATGGGATAATCCTAATTCAAAATGTTATATGATGGAATAAAATAAGAAAATATTATCAATGGGTCCCAAGGGAGGAGTACACTATGGGTAGATACCCACCACGACATGCACCCTCACGTCATCACACAGACATGTACTCTGACTTGAATGGTCATTTAAATTACCTAGGTACATGCAACGAAGGGTCGTACATGTAGTGTTCCAAATATGGGGTCTATTCTTATATCCCTAAAGTAATATTTCTGTATACATTGAGAAATTTTGTAGTTTTACATGTTGTGCAACCCACACGAGGTTGGCCAGGTAATCAACAGGTCCATGTAACCCTACCTAGATTATCATGCCTTGGTACTCAACTATATAGCCGAGTACCAGTACATGGAATATACACACCAATACCGATCTTGTACACTAAAACATAATATTCTCTAAATGGTAAGAACAAACAAGGGGCCTCCCTGGACTACATGTTCTATAGCCTTGTTTTCCACAATAGAATACTCACAGATTTCCCGAAAACCATCTTTAAACCCACAAATAAATTGACCAAACGACTAGGGGACATTAACATGGTTAATAGGGGGTTATTTTTATAAAATTACAATGAATACAAGGTTTTTACTAAATTATGAAACTGAATTACCTTCGAGAAGAACCCACTAATGCTTCATTCAATTTGATGGTCCACGACTACCTCACGACGAACTAGTGCGTCGAGGCCTTCCAAGCGGTACCCATCTTCCTCAAACTCACTCCCTCTTTGTCCCTCCTTATACCCTTATCTCTATGATCATAAAAATGTAGGAGCCACAACAGATGTGGTCTTTAGTGGCAGGAATTAACAGTATGAAAACATATTGGATCAATGAAAAAAATATAAAGGAAAAGAAAATAAACAGGGGTCTAACTGGCCCTGGGACCTAACATGAGTTTATTCCTCACCTAGGTTAAAATATCCATTTGGAGATCAATGACGAAGAATGAATATAAATATATGTCTTTGTTTAAAAAAATTCTAAACTAACCTATTCGATCAATATAATATTTATTTTAATAAAATAGTAAATATTTATTATTTATCTAATATTCAAATATCTCAAATTTCCATCAAACTCATGTCATAGGATAAAAACCTTATTTCAAGACAAATAGATTGGTCAGAAAAGTTATTGACTATAATATAATATTATAAAAAGACATTGTTACTCCCTTATTTTAATTATAGATAAAAAATTCAAATTTCTTCTCAAAACAACATTATTTTAATACATGTGTCCTTACAGAATCCCACCATGAACCATATCATCCCAGATATTCCCATGGAATACAAAAGATGTCATTCTCTCATCCCAAAATTCTAAACACAAAATCAATTTGGACTATCCAATGATGAGAAACATAACATAATAAAATTCCTTATATAATTAAATCATTTTAACTATGACGAATATCCAACATCCCACCATAGGAATACCCTTATTATTATATCACTAAAAAATTTCGTGCCCAATGACTCACAAGAAACTCCAATGTTTAACAAAAAATGGTTCACCACCTTTCAATGGAATGTGGTAAAATCCCCACCTTATGGCTTACAATACATAGCTCCTCACACACAAACCCAACTAGACCAACTGAACTGACATTAGTGGTTATTAAAATCCCCAAATAGATGGTCTGTATGATGTGAATATGTGATCCTATTAATGATGCATGAGGAAAATCTTTCATTTTCTAGACAAGTGTTAGCAACCATATTTGAAATAATTCTAAATGCTACAATCCAAATATTAATTGTAAATCATAAAAACTACCCAACACGTGCATCACTCAAGAAGAAATCATATAAAACTTCACTGTTGTAGATCAAGACAACAATACAAAACCCTATAAAACATGAGTTCTTATTAGAAAATTTTTTCTTGATCCACCATCTTGATATCCATAATAGGTTCTGGAAAATTCTTAATACTCCTATCATCAATACCCCAAATTTTAAATATGAAGAAAAGTACTCCTCTGATACCACCTTTTAACATCACCGCCCAAATTCCACTAAACTGGTACTCTGAGTAGGTGGGTTACAAGGCCTAATACTTAAATCCCCGTATTCTAGAGGCCTCTTACTAGTAGTGAGGTCCTATGGTGTGATAGTGGGGAGACTATTCGTTTATATTAAGACATGAAAATACTAGAAATAAATATTTTTTATAAATTAAATTAAAACATTGAGTTCATAAATAGTAAATAAATGATACTGAACATGTTGTAATAAAAAATAAAATGTGGTAAAAGACTAAGCAACTATTCATACTAGAAAAAAATATTCCCCAACTAGTACAAAGATAATCATAATGGAGTACAAAATAAATTGAACGTAAATGTACATGGCTCTACCACTAACTCTTTTTGAGACCACATACTTTATCTCCAGACACATTCATGCCCATACTTCTCAATTAGTATAACCACATGACCAAATATATTGGATTACACATCTCTAGACCACATCCCAATTTACAATGAATCTCATGATCAACCTGAAAATAAAGAAGTTGGTATTCTAATACAACATGGTTCATGTGCAGGGGTAATAAATAATATTCGTAGCCCACCCAGACAAGCATCCAATAAATGTTATGCAATAATTCTATACAAAAACAACTACTCTACATTGGTGAGAAAAAAATAAAAAGGAAGTAAACATAAAATGTGAAACCACATCCCAACCCAGAGTTTGTAATTTTTTTAGTTAGGAATCTCACACTATGGATGTTCATATATATATACACATACATGTATAGTCTCATACCTATACATATATACATAAATATATATATTCATACGTATGTAAATCTAACAACAAAATACATATCTACAGTCGATCCATGGATCCATATTCTTGATCATATAGACATCCATTTCTTGCGAATTGAGCTGGACATCTTGCCACACAAGACGTGAACAATCATGTCGATCTATGGGTCCATAATCCAAATCCACATTTACATAATTTTTCTAATGCAAGATAAGTATCTAAAAGACATATCACAATAGAAGGAATAATAACCAAAAATCCCTAACAAGGATACCTTATACTAAAATTCAATCCAATAAAAAAGGATACCTCATACAAAATGTCATTCCTATAATGAATAATTCAATTGAGTTTGTAATGACATCCTGTAAATAGTCACTGAGTCACTCACCATGATGCCAAGGCCTATAAATCTAGTAAAATGTGTATGATATTTGTCTCTGTCCATAAGTAGTCACAATGTTCGAAACTCGGAATAAACCTCGGGTCTTGCCCTTAGGTGATTTTTAGATAGAGAACTCATCGATCAGATTCCATTCTATACCTCTCAAGTCTATTTACTGATTCTAAAGAGAAAAATCATTTGATCATTGGCCGAGGAGATCATAATCATCCCACACACTTAAGAGAGGGTAATATACCATGAATATTTTTTCTTCATGTCCTTACAAATATATTTCATCACTGAGATGCTATGATACACCCCTCGAGTCTCGTAATTGTTTCGAAAGAGTCTAATCATTCTGGTCATATGATGAGCATATCATAATCATATGCTCCACTCAAAAGTGTGTAATAATCCAAGTATATTGACTGTGTATTACCTTATCATGGAGAGTGTAATAATTCACATCATATATCATGTTGCCTATGATTCCATTCAATGCATTCATACAAGTGGAATCATATAATCATTCAAGATGCACATGGCACCATGTAAGGCTCAATAGATCGATACTAAGAATCATATCTATACATCCCAAAATTATATATATCATAATATATATATATAGGATAAACATCCAAGTCTATAGGAGTACCTACGGGTATACCAGTAAATATCATAAATACAATGGATTAGAATTTGGATAACATGTCAGAACATATGGGAATCCTAATTAGGAAAACAAATACAACGAATAATTATTTTTCTTCTGAAAAGAAATAAACATGTTTGTGTCACGACCCGCCCTCAGGTCCCGTGTCGTGACTACCCCAAGCCCGCCTTCTATAGGCCAGGGGTTGGCGACTAGCACCAAAGGAGTAAAATCCTGATAACTGGGAAGGCGTTGCCTTTATAAAAGAAAACAAGCACCATAGATTACAAGCGGATGCAAAACACTAAGTACAAAAGAAAAGCTGAAAAGTAAATGGGCCAGAATACAAACCCAAATGAAAGTACGACTACAACCGAACAAGGTACAATAGCAAAAGACAAACAGTTGTAAGTAGGAAGCAGCCCATGGGTCATCCTCCTCGGTTCCTACCTGAAGGGTAGGTACAGATGGCGCAGCTCCTAGCCGTCCACCACGGATCCTACCTGAAGGGTATGTACAGATTGCCTCCTCCACGCTCTCATCCGTCAACCTCCTCTGTGAGTCGTCACATCGTGTAGTCCCCCTCTGGGTACTGACTCGTCGTGTGGTCCACCTCCGGGTACCGTCCAGTCCTCGAACACTCGGCCTCTGTCAGCACTGCCCGTCGTCTGCAACCAACACAACGAGGTGCAGACATAGCCCGTGCAGGGGTGAGTATAACGATACTCAGTAGGGACCCCGAGACCCTCAAGGTCTCACTAAACCAACAAGGATAACCACAAAGAAGATCTCAACAGATAACCTCTACTTAGGTATACGACCATACATATACCTAAGTTATCAAGTAACCCATCTCAATCATGAAGAAACACAAGGATCATGAAATCAACGGATAACCACTACCCAGGTATATGCCCATACATATACCTATGTTATCAAGTGACCCATCTCAATCATGAGGTAAACAAAAAGGTCAAAAGTCTCAGCTCAAACCAGGATTTTCATTATCGAAACCGTAACTGCTGAAGAGCTCCGTCTCTGGAGTGTAGAGTGGTCCTGTCATGACTCTGAGGTACTGCTCACTAACCTAAGACTGCTGAAGTACTCCACCTGTCGAGTACCGCTGGTCAGCCACCCAGACACAATAGTGCTTCCCGACGAGGTATGTCACCCAAACACAGTAGTGCACACCCCCTAGTAGCCTGCTGAGGTACACTCCGGACGAGTACCGCGGGTCTGCACTGTCACACAGGTAGTTCTCCGTCCGCCATGGGTCTGCACCTCAGAAATTAGTGCTCCGTCCACTGGGCTAGTCGACTCACTCCAAGTCGAGTCGGTCAAGCAGTCGTCAGGTCTCAGCCAGTTACACAGTCTCCGTACTCCGCACGCTCGTCACTAGGAGGGTCCGCTCCACGAGCTACAGGTCGATACTCTAAGTATCTCAAAGTCCCATGAAGAAGTATCTCAAAGGACCACCTCGTCATATGGGTCTCAACACAACAGACGGCGCGTCAATCGGACGCCCGATCTATGAGTTATTAGCCTTTTCGTACCAGGGGCCCGGTTGGTTTCGTGAACGAACCAAACCCAGCCGTATCTCAACTATACCCCGAAATCTCATAGGGTATACTCATAGGGACCGTTTCGCAACGAGATCACCAACGCCGCTGACGGTTCGTCAAACAGACGTTCTTTCAGAAAGATATCAGCTTTTCTGTTCCAGGGGCCTGGTTGGATTTCGGTGCGATCCAACCCGGCCACTATTCAGCTGCATCCAAATCTCAGGCGGAGGATGCCAAAAGTTCCATATCATCAACCGGAACTCAACGCAATAGACGGCGTGTCAATCGGACGCCCGGTCTGAGAGTTATTGGCTTTTTCGTCTCACACCCACCCTGGGAAACTTCCCAGGAGGTCACATATCCTGATCACTACTCTAGGCCAAGCACGCTTAACTATGGAGTTTTAACCACGTAGGCTCCCAAAAAAGAAGATGTACCTTGAGTATAGTATACCGAAACGACCGTCTCGATCCAAGGATCGCGTTGCCGCTGACGACGAGTCGTTTGGAGGCCCGTAATCCATGATACAGACATTTGACCAAAAGTGGTCCGAAACTGGGGGTCTGGGCCCAGGCCGACCCCCTCCCCCCTGGGTCGGCCGAACCAGGTCGACCCGGCCCGGGCGGCGACCCGGCCCGACGACCCGGTCCGGCCTGGCCGGCGGCGTGGCGGCGCGGCTGCACGGGCCGGTGCGGCGGCGCGGTCCGGCGCGGCGGCGTGGTCCGGCGTGGTGGCGCGGACCGGCACGGCGGCGTGGCCTGGGCGCCGTTCGGGTGCCGCGCGCAGGGGGCAAAGCCCCCCCCCCCCATTGAGAACCGAGGCCCCTTAATTGGGGCCGCTTTTGAGACCCGACCGGGGGAAATTAATTCCCCCGGTCTCTACTGCCCGGCCGGCCCGCACTGGCTGGCCGGTTTCGCCAGCAAGGACCGGCAATGGCCGGTCCTTCCTTTGCCGACACCGACGGCCCGGTGCCGGCCGCCGATCATCTTGCTCCGCCGCGGCCTGGAACCGGCCACGACCTATGTCTTTCGGTGCGATGCGACGACATCGCTTCCCTCCACCACGGCCCTGCTCCGGCCGCGGCGCCTTAGACATTCTTCGAAGCGACGCGACGGCGTCGCGTTCTAGGATTTCATTCCACGGCGCGGCGCGACGGCGTCACGTGTATCTTCCGTAATAAAATCGTGTGGTGCGAAGGCACCACATTTTCTCGTATCATCCTCAAGAAACCATCACGAAAAACAAAGGAGGAGGGTCGGCCGTGTTTGTGCGGTCCGAACCCCTCGCGTTATTCGATAACAAAAAGGGTTTTAATCCACGATCATCACCAAGTTTGTATTCACGAACAATTAAATAAATAAAAACCATCAATCATGAACCGCTTGATCGGACGATCCGCGAATCAACACGGTATTGGTTGGTCCGCGCTCGTCATTTTTTCTCAAAAGATAAGAGAATTGCAAAATAAATTCCCCTACCTCGGCTTCAAGAACGGAGTTCTTCAACGACCCGCGGAAGACAAGCGTCGCGGAGGTTGGGCGTCGTTCCATCTAGGTTGGTGGGAGAAGAGCTCGGTGAAGTCGAGCTGAGACGTCACCCTCTGTATACTTAGTAGGCGGCGGTGCTTCCCTTCCTTACTCTGGTTGAAGATGGTCGGAGGTGTTGCTTCACGTTCTTCAGAAACATGGAACGTTCTTCCTCGAGAGGTTGGTGATCTACCAAGAGTTCTTCTCCTCACCTTAGTTCTCCCCACAAGGTTTATGCCAACCCACAAAAGAAGAATATAATCTCTCTTTTTAATGATGGAAAAATGAATTCAAATGAATTCAAACACTCAAAATAATTAATTAAGTTGGTTTAATTAATTAATTTCAAAGTGTTGGCAAGAATTTCAAAAGATTGAAATTCAAATAAACCATACTTAACTCACCTCATTAATTAATCAAGTTGTCAAATATTAAAGAATGTGAGTTAATGGGGAGTTGCAATGTGAGGGGTTAAGAGGGTTAGGGAGTTTATGGAATTTGAAAAGGTGGGGGGGGGGGTTCGTGTGGGCCCCACCCTTTAAAATATCCACACATGGGATGTTGGATGGATGTGGGCCCAACACCAACTTCCCATGGGAGAAGTTAACCACTTAACATTGTTAAAATTTGATTTAACAATTTTATTCACTATTTTTAATTAAACCCCAAAAATTAACTTCTCCTCCCGCACAAACGCAACTACGGTAAAGGTTCTCTTAAGTGATTATCGACGTTGTGAGTTCATCGGTGCAATCAGATTTCAATTCCGAGCACCGGTTCAAAAGATAGAAATCCCCGCTCACTCGTTCACTGAACGTACCCGAGCCAAACTTCGGAAAATAATTCCGGGCACACCGGGCCTCGGAATCAGGCGCCGTCAGAAACATCGTTCTTGTAAAATTCCAAATAAAATTAAGAAAAAATTTTCCTTGAAATTTCCGGGTCTTTATAGCCTGACATCTGGATCAATAGCCACAAACTATGATGAAACTCTAGTAATACAACAATATTAGAAATAAGAATTTGACACATTAAAAGAGTGAGGGTATCCTGAACTCCCTACCCAAAAATATTTCCACAACCCCATGGGAATCCCAGTTTAGCACAATGTCTATGGTGAAACCTAAACACCATCTATACTGAAACCCAGCGTACATGCTAGAGTTGGTTAAATTACGAGCACCCACTAGGTCCTTTAGTGAAATCAGTGAGAGGAATCATACATGAGATACTAGAAATATACACAAGTGAACGAATCTTATTGAGGATCCTTTAATGATATTCCATTAGTGAAATCCTACATGGGATACTCAAAAAGATCAGCAAGACTGTGGGATCCTAAAAAAGATTCACAGAATGACACCAAAGTAAAAGGATACTAATAAGGACTCAATAAACCATAATATAGGGAAAGGTATCCCTAATTAGATCATTATTTTCTACTATAACAATTAATGAATCCTACATGTGATCATTGAGGTTTATAAGAATGTGAAGGCATCCTACATGGGATCCTTGTTTGTAAACATAAATGAGGAATCCTACATGGGATCCTTAGAATGCAACTCGTATCAATGCCTCATAGGCTTGAAGGGAACATATCTGGAGGGAGATTTATTCAATGAATAGGTGATGAAAGAAAACATATGTCATATATCATAGTAGGTATCACCCTTATAGGACACTTCATTCAATTATCAAAGAAGGAACAACGTATTTTAAATTTAAAAAAAATGAAAACTCCCAATATAAGTCATCTGACCACTATAAATCTTTCACTATGGTGAACTACATTGAACCAATACCCATAATGTACTACTATTACATACTAATTAGATAATTGGGAATTAAATTGGGAAATACCCTCAAAGGGTACGAATGGATGAGTGTGTGGCATATAGGTACCATAGGTGACATTTACCGTTATATTTCCACGTAGGCGTGTACTCCTGTTAGACTTAGAATGTTAATGTCCTAGATACACAACATGTTAGGTTTTACATAGAGTTCACCAAACATTGGGAACATTCCTACAACCCTCAAATTTTAAAACCATATACTTGGCCAAGCTAGGTACTTTTACACAGCATGCTACCTACAAAGGGTATGTATGTGTCCTCTATATGGCCATGTATCCCAATAGATGTTTCCTTATCTAGGTACTTAGCTACACTAATGAGTACAATTACACTATGTGTACACCTCTATACACATAGTGTACTCCATAATATTCATCTTCCCTGAACGTTAAGAACACATGGCATTTCACCCTGTTCTAGAGACTGTGTAACATGGTTTTACCAAAATAGAAAACCCTCAAGTCACTCAAATCACATGTTTAAACTCAAAAATCAATTGATAATGTCAATAGGATCCATTAAAAATCATACCAAGGTATTAAATTTAGAAAACGACGAATTTTGTTTTTTTTAGTAAATTGTAAATATTTTCTATCATCGGTTGGAAACTGCCAATGCATCATTCGATTTCAGGTTAATGTAGGAGTCACATATGAGGGATCTGTGAAAATTTGGGAAAAAATTAAGGAAAAGTAATGAACTAAAATAAAAATAAATGAAAAGAAAAAGGGGATCGGGCTGAACCCAACATCCATCTCATGTTTATGACCCTACTAGGCTAAAATCCATGTTCTGAACTGAATGGAAGGAAATAATCTCAATATTATTCTCCATAAATGAATTTTTGTTAAACTAGCATAAAAAATTAAATATTTTGTTTATTAAAATAATAAATATTAATTTTTCATCCAAAATTCAAACAACTTGTATTTCCACCAAAATCATATCCTATGATAATAAATCTATTCCAGGACCATCAAACTAGATAGGAATATTATATGAGAACATATTCAATAGGGAATATACTATCTCACTAACTTATTGGGATGTGAAAGAAAAAATTTCAATTTTATACTCAAATCTGCATTTGGAGAAAACAACAGGTCATTAAATTAATAAATTTGTTTTTTCTTTTAGTTTTTCTTTTTAAGAGATATTTTTTATTTTACAAATACATGATTAATTATTTTTTCTGGTTCACTACATGGTAATGTATCCTTTAATGGGTTTCCCCTTATATTGGTGGTTTTTTTATGTGTGGATTGTCTAGTTCTGCTGGTAGTGCTATTTATTTTATGGGGAGAAGTTTGGATAGTTCATATTAGGAGATCCTGTGTTGTTCGACCTACGTTGGTTTCATTATAATTTCCCTTGTTGGTTTTCCTGATGTGGTATAGTAGAGAGTACCTACATTGTTCTGATCTAATTCCATGTCAGGTTGTTAGTCTGGTACCTATGGTGGGTATAACATTTTCATGTTATATCATTGTTCTTTTTTTATATCATATTCTCTATAATTGGTTTGGTCTGACTTGTGATGTGAATATTTACCCTGAGGTATTTGGTTTTGGTTTTATTTAATCAGTTTTATTTTAGGGGTTTTTTGTCTTTTGAGTGGTTTTTTTTCTATGGTGAAAAAGTGTTTTTTGTGGGAATAGTTGTCACACCCCAACCATAAAATTTATATTAATTTATTCCTTTATTGATATTGTATACTTTGGATGAAGTTTTTGTTGAGTCCTGGTGTGAATTTTTTCAGTTTTAGTGGTTTCCATGGTAGTTATTATTGAAAAATTGGTTATTTGTGGTTGACAACAGGTGGAACATGTTTTGTTAATATTTATGGGAAACACTACAAATTTTCTTTATAAAAATATTGTCTTCTGAGTTTTTTTCTATTAAATGGAACATATCTTTTTCTTGGTTTGTGAAACAATGTGTCAACAATGCAACTGATTATGTCTATATGGATAGTGGAGACTGCCCAGTTAGCTCATAGTTTGGAATAATATAATTCACAACCATGTGGCTTGTCCCATATGGATAGTGAGGGGTGAACTATTTGGAAAAAATGTGTCTAAACCATGAGATCTTTCAAAATCATAAAATTTATAAAATATTAAATTTTACCCTATGGTTTTTACCCTTGTTTTGTGTTTCTCCTCCCTTGAATGACCTAGAAACTCCATGTGAGCACCTAATCTTACCTTTATTGGTAATATTCTTTTCACGGATTAGTTTTTATGGTCCCAAGATTAGTTCTTCATGTTTTTTATTTGTTTTCATCATCTTCTAAACATTCACACATTGTTTATTTGTATAGCTTCGTCGGCGTTCACCTTGGCCAAAATTGAATTCTTATTGTTGATGTGAGGGATGTTTTTATTTGATGTTTTTATTTATGGGTTATCTCCTTTTATTCATTCATCCAAAACCCATATATTGGTTGTATTCACACATCATTAAGGTTGGTATTTACATCCATTTTTTCTATCACATTCCATTTAATTATTGATCATTTCTTAATAGATTATAAATTTTTTTCTTTCATGTGATTTCTTGGAGGAAATTATTTTTATATTTTATGAAGGAAAGTGGGGCAAAAATAGTGTCAAATTGTTTTGTTTAATTTTTACAATATATTTATTCAGATAATGATCTTGAAAAAAATCAGCTGTTAATATAACATGAAATTGTGTGATTTCGATATTGTTTTCCATTAGTTATACTTTTGGCGATGATGTTGAGTTTTGAGTTGGAAATTTAAAATATAAATTTTTATACATTATGAAGGGATTATAATGTGTGGTTATTTTTGTATTAAAAACTATGTTTCTTTCAAAATGTTTTTTCAAAATTGGATTAAATTTCACAAGTTTTGAAATATTGTTTTTAGAAGAGATGAATATTGTTTCGTGCGTTCTTCTTTATTGTTCACCAAGAGTGCAATTTTTTAATTTTGTATTTGTTTTGAAATATGATTAATAAAAATATTATGTTATTATGTGTTTTAAAGAGATTTTACCAATGGAAAAGGTTAAATTTAATATGATCTTCTCATGTTTTTTCATAGAAAAAGTGTTTTTGTGACAATAAACGTGGTGTTAAATGGGTTCAAAATGGTATTCATGTTTTTGGTGAACATAAATGTGGTTTAAAATGTGTTCTATTATGCATGTACAATTTTACATTTTCACATGAGGATTGGTGACAGATTTGGGAAAACTTCTTGTTTAGAACATTATGACATACTTGATGGTCGTGTGATGTAAAATGGTTGTTTGGTAGTTTTTTTGTTGAGTCATGTTTCCACATAAGATTGGAATTGGTTTTCTATTTAAAATTTGATGTCTCATTTGAAATCATAATCAGGAAAGTGTTTTTTTACATTGAAAAGGGTATAAAAAAGGCCCTTTGAAATGTATTCCTGTGTGAAATAAAAAATGAAAACTGGAACACGGTGTCTTCATAGAAAAGTGGGTTTTTGATGTGAAATTATGTGTTTTCCTAGATAAGATCATGGCATGTTTTAGAAAATTATATGTATGTTATGTGATGTGAAATCACAATCTCATCATGACATGGTATGGAAAATAAATCAAATTGTGGGTGTCTCGAAGCTCAGTTGGTACATTATAATGATTGGAATGTGGTTTTGATTTTTGAAAATGTGTTTTTCATACGATTTATTTTTTGAATGAAAGAATAAAATCAATTTCATTATGTTCTTTAGATACTTTGTTTATATTTTAGAGACCTGTAAACATTGGAATGCATTACCGTTTAGTGGATCATTCATGTGAACATTGAGGTATTGAGTCCACTAAAACATGAAAGGATTCCCGCAATGTGGTAAATATATGAAAACAATATTGGTTGTGGTTAAAATACCATGACATTAAATGTATTAATATTAATATAATTATTAGAATTTTTTTAGGGGTTTCATCTAGATGGTTGAGTGACAAATTATTTTTGGACCCGATTAGACGGGTTGGTACCCCCCCAAACATTATAGGGCTTGTTGGGTTGTGCCATGATATGGGATAGTTTATAGTGGATATATGGTCATTGACTATACAACTACTCTATATGTAGGAAGTTGATTCAAAACTATGTATTTTAATAGATTCACTTTATAGATATTTAGAACTATAACAAGAGTTACAATCTATATGTTATTTTTTTTTTCATGTTTGTTATTGTCTTTAAAAGATGTTCATACTCGTTTGGTTGCCTTTATGCTCTGAAGAGTCCCTTTTTGGTTATTTGGGTGGAGTTTGTATTTTTTTAAACAAGTTGTGGAAAGTGAATCCATTTTTGAAAAATGAAATATTTTTGTCTTTATTCGTAAAAATGGAATTTGTGAAAAAATTTGTTGGAAAAATTGAAATGATTAAAATTTTATTATCTAAATGTAATTAAAAACTATTGATTATGTACTTTTTTAGGATAAGAAATTCATGGATTATGTAGTGATTTCGAACTGTGTTGTTTTATTCCCACACACTACATGAACAATTTTGTGTAAGTATACCTGAACCAATTTTTAGGTTTTGGTTTTTGGTTCTGTTATCTAGTTTGATATTCCATTTTCTCATTTTTTTCCTTGTAGTCAGTGGTGACCAATAGGTCACCTGATGATCGAGTTATGTTGTTTAGTATCTGTTTTTATTCAGATTTCTTTTTTTGTAGATGATGTATTTAGATTATGTATTGTATTTTTTGATATTCAGTTATTTTTTGGTATGTTATGGTTTAAATTTATTTATTTTATACATTTTGTGTGAAAAACACTCATACCCATTGTGATTACATTCATTACCGACAATTTTTTCTAGCATGTGGGGACTACTAATGCCCTTTGGCACATGTCTTGGATCCGATCGGATGTCGGGTAGGATGGAATCATGACTTGGTTCGTTACATACATGAGTTTTCTATTCATTCTAATGACTTTAAATGGATTTATTATTTCAATGTGTTGGATAATGGTACCATTAAATGAAAATTTATAAAATTTTCAGTCAAAATGGTATGTTTTAAATAAATGATTATTCAAGGGATTTTCTGATTTTTCACAAGAGTAAAAAATAACATATTTTTTAAGTTCCATATTCTGCTTATTGTTCTCATCCCATGTGTTTAAAAATTTTAACACAAGTATTTAAGGATGATTAGGGAAAAATATGAGGTCAAGATCAAATTTTTGAACATTTTTGATGAAAATAAAACATGTATCATTTAAAAAATTTGGAAGAAAAAATTAATACTGAGTAGAGGTGGCCACTATGAAATATATGGGATTTTCATGTAATATGTATGATTAGTGTCTTCTAAAATCATACCTTAAAATATATTTGGGATAAAATTTGACACCCTAAAATTATAAAATAATATCATTGTAAAATTATATTAGAAATATTGTCCATTTTCATTGATCTACCATCCCATGAAATCCTCACTCTGCCTAACTCTGAACTCCATTCAATTCTCAACCATCACATTTGATAAAACTATATCATATTCTATATTCTTCAAGATGAGGGAAGGTAATAAAAAGTTACACACCCTTCATTCATCACAATGATGGATATATAATGATCCATGAGTCTCGCCTTCAGTAGGCCCCTGAGTGGCGACATGCACCATAGGTATAGAATCTCATAAAAAATGGAAACCATTTCTCTTCTTAATGAAAACAGGATCAGGATATAATATAGTCAAAATCCCAAAAAAAACACCATACACATATTTAATGGAAACAAATATCCATCCCATTAATGATTTATTTGTACACTATGATAAATGATTAAAAACACAATGGTATAGTTAAAAAAATAAAATGTTACCCTATATAAAACAACATATATCCTGACGCTTGATCTAGTAAGGTCCAACACGGTCCTCAATGTCCTAATGAAAACCTGAAAAAAAAATTTACATCATAGGATGATAATACATGTATACTCAGTAGGGAAACAAAATTCAATCATGAAAAATTGGTGGAAGAATACTAATGCCCCTGTGATAAAAGGAGAAACCAATATCACCTGATAATGAATGCTAACCATCCAAGCATTTCCAAGTCACACTCCCTAAATAAAGAAAGACAAGTTATTTAATTATATAAGAATGTCAGTGACTTGGGTTCCCTATACCACATTCCTACTACATAGGTACACATTTCTAATGGCCAATGACTTGATGCTACAACTCTTCAAAAATGTTTTCCCACTACCAAAACCTTCCCACAAAACCTGGTCCTCAAACCACACAACAATCCAGTACGTAGACACCAGGTCCACAAACACACAACACATCTCTTCCGCAAACCCTTGGGACACAACAAAGATGACTCTCACTTGAATACACATGGACTAAATATTGAAGATACTTGGGAAATAAATCATTTCCCCTAACACTTGGGATTATCATCAAGATCAATACCTGCCCAAATGTTATTGGATATTGGTAAACCAAAAGGCATTTCAACCTTCCCAGATAGGCTAGGGTAGTAAGAACACAAAAAAGGGTTAGAGGAAGAATGTCAGTAACCAGCCATCCACCATCCTACTGAAATGTTGGAAAAGACACCTTCCAATATTATATAGGGGTGTTCAGTACATATTTCACAACAAAGATGGGGTGAATATATAAATAATATGATACTAAAATTTAAACATAGTTGTAATAAAACACTCATCCCAACTTATGGGGTTCAAAAACAGCCATCCCACATAGAACCACATTTTCTACAACACCTATATGAAAAACCATAGAAATAGCCAAATTAAAATATAAGACTATAACCCTTTCATTTAAACACCTTACATTAATTAATTAAGGAAATCACATTAATTTATTCAGACACTACCTTGGGAAAATATAAAGAACAACACCTTCAACAATTTTTAGGAGGATACAAGCCACTAGACACTACCATGGAAAACAAGGATGTATGGACCAAGATAACGAAATCCATTTTAACACCCATTTATATAAACAACGAAGAACAACTGACATACATTCCTATTACACAATAAATATTTCTAGATACCTGTACAACCATTGACAGTTGTCATTCATCAATGTTACCCCTATCAATCTTCCCATAACAACCAAACTACATATCCAAACACTAGGATTTGAACACATGCCAAAGAACATTCACGATTTCAGATCAAGAAGGATCTTCAACATCCACAAAATCCCATCATAAATTCAACATCCCAATAATCATTTGTATACTGAAAACATCTCTCGGACCATCCCTCCCGTAGGCCATGGCCCACAAAATGTAAACTACCATACCTAACCAAAAAGCTCACACAACATGTTATAATCTCATTTAAATTCAATACAACACTTAACAAGACATATTTCATTTTTCATAACATATCATTTGTTGCTATTCATCCACTTGCATTGTTTTGTTTAGAACATTTTCCCCTTTCAATTACAAAAAATTCATGGTGCATTCTACCTTTCATATCTCTCACACCAAACCTGTGTGTGCCTACCATGATGCATGTCACCTATATTCCTAGGCGACTACAATGATGAATGAATTCACAACCATGTGCCATGGTGGAAACTAGCCAAAAATCATAAAATAATTAAATCACACAACATGTGCATCACCAAGTGGTGAAATATCATTAATTGTAAGAACACCCAATCTAGAACAAAATTTCTATCACTGTGTGACATGGGGTTTTCACTCATACATCGGTCGGATACTCCCAATAATGAGCTCATTACAATGTCCTGACACATTCTAACTCCCATCTACCATATGATATTACCAGATTTCAGAAAAATAAAAGGAAGAAATCCTTTGATACCGCAATGTAATATCCCCGAACTAAATGTAACTAAACCTGTTCTCTAAGAAGAGTTGTTACCTTAACATAATCATGTCTCCCCGTATGCCAATGGTTTTCGACTAGCTGTAGGGATATGAATTGTCAATTAGGGAGACTATACCCCCTTTTATCAAATTAATACACAATATATGATAAAAAAATAGCGGAATTAAAATCAATAATACAAGATCATGAATAAAAAACCATTCCCCCAAAAGTGTTACAAATATGTCCATTAGTAAATATTCCATTCCATGATACGATTAAAAATGTGACAAAAAGAAAAAAAGAAGAAAAACTACAAAATCCCCATAATGGTCCTGAAACCAAGCCTAGGTCCTCTTCCAAATTCACCCTTGCCAACCCAAATACCTAAGAAGAGTCTTTTCCATATCCTAACCTAAAAACATGATGTTTGATCGGGTACCCAATGAAGACCTGCACAAGGTGTGAGTACAACTCAATAGGCGACCACCAACGGTGTTTACAAAAAATATCTGGTATAATCAATTGGGCATGAAAAAGAGATATTAATAATAAATGACTAAGAAATTATTATGTTTCCATTGAATGTTTAGTTCCTTTATTAACATTCATTACCATTTCAATATCTTTCCTTTTCATTACATTTATCAGGGGTTTATTAAACACATCATGTTACACAACTTAAGGTAAGCAATCACATACATAAGGAAATCACACAGTTGTCCTATCTCACAGAGAACCACATCCCCATGATAACTATATCATCACATATAAGAATAATTTAGGGTAGATTTCAAACATATCCTCTCATCAATGCACTATTCTTGTTGGATAAAACTGATATAAAAACAGAGCATCAGTTGTATCCCTACCCCATGCATTAGGGGAGGCATTTAGTGCCTCAATCCAACACGAACCATGGGCGTAGATCCTCAGTCAATACCCCACAATACCATGTTATGTGAACATTCTATATATATATATATATATATATATATATATCTGTTAACCATTTATAGTACATCCCAGCCATTTCCTTTTGCAAACATAACCCATAACAAAAACATCAGTGTCAACACCAAGGCATTCCTCATTAACACGTTTACCAAGAATCACATCATTTGGCCATTTAACCAAATTAAATTTCACTATGCTTATTTCACTAAGATTTCATTCATTGTGACTATCTCGCTAGGATTTTTTTGTTACAACTATCCCACAATGATTCATTAACATTCTAACAATCCATTACATTGGGGTCTTTTAATCACTTCCACATATTAACCCAATATCCCTTATGTTATTACTAAACCTAGGTGAATCAATTAGCTTACATTTAAACACAAGAAATTACATCATCATTTTTATCATGTGATCTACATAAATACTCAACAATATCACTTATTATTCACAAATCCTTATGATTTGGAAGGACGAATCACCCCATGGGTTGCCCTAGTTTAGTCTCGTCACCCTCAACGCATCAAATAGGGATCATGTGTGTTCTCATTTATCTTTTTAATAACCAATTTAAAAATTCATTACATGGGTAATTAAAACATACTAAGAGACACCCAAGAATAGAACCACATGTGCACAAATACATAAAATTATACATATGATATAACTTGTAGACCACCGACCTCGATTCTGCAGTTGAACTCACTCATAATGATTCCCTTAGATTCCACTTCAGACAACCATTGAAGCATAAACTTAAAATGAATCCAAAGAGATGGGCTTTTTGGATTCGAATGGAGAGGATAAAATATATAAACCCTAAACTCAAAAGGTATGTTTGGATTGGATAATCATTACCCGTAGCTTTGATCTGAAACCAACGACACAAAAAACACAAAAGAAATGATCGAGATCGAACTCTTGAAGCTCATGGAAGATTTTCTTAGACCCTAGGGATAAGAGAGGAGAATTGGGACAAATTCTTTAGTTGGGGTTAAAAATCCCATGGTGTAATAAATTGTAATTATTTAGAATTTTTTGGGCCGCAAGGTTTCCCCGAATGGTTTTCCAAACCATGTGCAAACTGTTTGGATGCTTCTTCCTATAAAGGCCACCTCACACCATTTACCCGCATGACTTTTCAAACTGTGAATATACCATGTGGGGGATACTGTCCAAAAAATCATCCTCTTTTATGGTTAGAAATAATTATGTATAGACTATGCGGCCTACCAAGAAACCCCCTTTTTGTCCAGATTCTGTGTCCCGAACCCTCAAAACACAGTCGAGCCTCCTCTAGGACTTGGATAAGTGCTTAACTAACAAAAAAATGGATTCAAAACAAATCATAAATGACAACATAACATTCAATATCCAGTATCTTACAATAAAAATTATATATACAAATATTATCATATGAATGAATAAGATAAGTATATGGGTCTGTGGTCTTAATGATTACTTAACAGGTTCATAACAAACCTGTCATAGATTATAAACATGATTCATGGAATAAATCATTAGCATTTATGGAAATGGTATATAAGGGTGAAAAATAGTCATAAATTAATCATGAAACATAATATCATCTCATAATAGAATGTAACCGTAAAATTTATAGAAACCCATTTCACATGTTATGGTTAACAACCATGACCATCAGTATAGTAGATCAAGACTTGTCACCAGTTTCCCATTGTGGATCAAGATGAAACTATTTTATATTGTGGTTCAAGGAACACCTATTTTCCATAGTAGATATGAAAATTTGTATTTCCCATAGTAGATCAGTTAATGAAAATTTCTAATGGTGGATCAGAACACAACTTCTCCACATAGTGGATCAATCACATTGAATTTTTTCCAATTTTCATATAAGGAGACATAAATAAAAAAACTATTAATGAGAGATATAAGTACCACACATATCATATTGGAATCCATACTTATATGTTGCACAATATCAGAAAAATGAGCATATCATTACATCATAACATGATTACAAATTATCTGTTTCCTAAAAAATTCATCACTTCATAGTAAAATAACCCATGATAACATGAGATTTTCATAATAGTTATACCATGGTATAACCTATGGAATTGGAATATATTTCACAAAAATCATTTAATAATTAAAATAATCCATTTAGAGATAAAATTTGAATGGAAGAATTGGTTTATTTCCATGCTATACAAAAAATAAAAATTTCAAATGAGATTATCTTATATTTAAAATGAATTTGATCAATCATTTGGAATATTTCAGGACAATAATATCCTTTTTTATTTTAGAAACTCCTTTTAAAAATTAAAATTCTTTTAAAATAATTTTATTTCAAAATTTAGTTTAGTCATTATACAATAAAATTCAAATAAATAGTATCCTTGATATAGATAATTTTTATTCATGCTTTACATGTTAAAAAAATATTCCTTTAAAATTATGGAAAAAATATGTATATTATTTTTTTGTAAAAATATATTAACATTACATTATTTTATTTTTTGTAAAAATGTAAAACAAATTTTAATTTTTTTAAAATGGTTCTGCTGAAAATCGGTTTTGGACCCAAATGTGATATAGATCCGGTTTTGTATAAATTAAATTTACATTATCATAAGTTCCATAGAGTGGAAAATGGGGATATTATTTGAACATATAGTGAATAAATATAGTAATATAAATATCATGTTTTTATTTAGAGATGGAACATATGATCCAGTCATCAGAAACATAGTAACAAATAATGCTAATAAATGATTGGTTTATAATATAAAATAATTAAATCATGGGTTACATTGAATCATAAGACCAATTAATGAATAATATGAAATAGAAAATGAAATAAAATTAGTTTTAATATGTTTAAGATATTACATCTTAAGGTGTCAATATATACACATCTGGAAATATTACAGTTTCACAATATAATATACAACTCAACATAGGTAAATTGATAAAAAAATTGGTTACCAATCTTGTGACACATGTTTTGTAAATACCATAAATGAGAGATATTAAAATAGATATGTACATAATTAAAAATTTCAAGATAAAAAATTATAATATACATTCTTTGAAATTATATACAATACATAATAGAAATAGGTAGTGAATATGGTATGTGAATCATTGAAGTAAAGAAGTGGGACAAAAATCCACTTCCACAAGACTTGAGTAGAATTATATTCATTGAAAAAGAATATATAATTAATAAAATTTTATTATACATATATTAATGAACCATATTAATATATATAATAAAATATATAGTTTTTTATGATATTTTATTACTCGTTTATTAACAATTTTATGTTAATGTTACTTTTCAAGTAATATATACTTTTTTATTTGTTTATGTTTTGATTTGATATATTATTTGTCCAATTATTTTAATCGAGGTCAAGTAATATCAATAATTATAACCATTTTATGAATAAAATATATATTTTCTAAATTTTATTTATAGTGATCAATAAAATCTAGTGGAAAATAATGAAATAAATCATTCATAGTAACGATTGGCTATATATTATCATTCACATTGATTCCATTTTCCTATTATTGTTACAAAAGAAAAATTAAATGATAAATATTATAATAAAATAATTATTTATAAGTTATATATTTTAAAAAAAATTATCATACTAATACTTAGTACATAACTTGAAATTTGTGAATGAACCACACCACCTCACCAGACGATAATCCTCAGAACACATGAGTGACATTATAATATTCCCACAAAACAAAAAAATGAATGTATGTGTGAAATAAGAATTGATGATCCCAAATAACTTAATTAACATCATATATAAAGAACTGCATCATTACGTCAAATCGTGAGAGGTGGTATTGGAAAAAAGAAAGATATTGATCTATGAGGCTATTGTCCTCTGAACATAAGAATGGTTATTTATAACATATTTGATCAAACCGGAAATATTTTTAGGTCATAACCATAACATAACAACATTATACTAGATTTATGATAAATATTTACTTTATAATATCTTTCAATAATAATAATTAGATTGTGTTTGAGAAGAAATAAAAAAAACACGTTGATGAATGCTACCTCTTCATCGGTTATATTCCTTATGTTTTCACTAAAAAAATTAATAGTATGTATTTGTGTCCACGATAATGCTTATAGAGGAAGATAATGGATTTTTAAGTGATTTTTATTGTTATTTTCAGAACAAAAATTGTATGACACTTCTAATAACATAGGATAGGGGTGTCCATTTATAATTTTTAGAGAGGACACACATGGTATTCTTGAAAATAATTGAGTGCTTCAACATTTTACATTTGTATAAATAGTTTATAATGGACTATTTTTGAACCCTATATATTTATTGGTATATATATATCTGAATGTTTTTTTTGGAAAGGATTATATATATTTTACCTTTATCAGTTTTGTTTATTTCTAGGTAAACACATTTTTACATTGAGATCAAAAATTATTTTTTACTACATTGACAATTAATTTTTGTCAAAATTTTTGTTCAAATGATTATATAATATAAATTATAATGATTCCAAATATGGAATCCATTTTAATTTTTTTTATTGATGTGACAAAATTCATTGTGAAATTAATTATGTAGAAGCGATGAGAATATTGGGAAATAATGTAAAAATGATAAAACAATTAAAAATATATATATATAAATCAATTTTAAAATTGATAAAAATTAACTAAATTCGAAAAATTAATTTATATTTGACTTATTTATATTTAAATTCATATTAATATATATTTTAACTTTATAAATAAATTAAACCAAAATATAGTTTGAAACTAGAATTCATTATTTTTTATAACTATGAAAAAATTATTCAATTTAGAAAAAAAATTTAAAATTTACCACATCGTAATTGTGATATATTATCTTTTTTATTCAACTTTTCAATAAAATTTTTAATATGTGGTAAAAATTAATTATTATATAACTACTCCAAACACGACAGAATTTTATTTTTGAAAATTAATTATTAGGCATAGAATAAGATTTTTTATTATTTCTTATATAGAAAACCTGAATGACTATGGTTAAAAATTTTATATAATAAATAATATATAAATTTAATTAAAATAATTAAACAATGAAATTATTTAATTTATTTAGGTAGTATTCCTTTATGTGAATAAATATAGTTTCTGATAAAATAATTTCCTATATTTCTTGTATTTTATTATTATAATTTTAAATTAATTGGAAGAAAAAATAATTCATGATATAAAATTTATAAATATATATAATGTCATAATTTAGTTATTATTATTCATTCCCTCTATTCAAATAAAAAAGTGTTAAATATAACATTATATAATTATATTTTAAATGAATGATGGGTTTTGTTCAAACTCACTATTGTGTGTTACATAGGATATGCTTAGTGTTATGTGTAAAGTAAACTATACTCAGTGTTGTATGTAAAAAAATAAATGATCAATATTTACTGTAACAAAGAAATAATAAATAATAAATTTATTTCATAAATAATATTTTCCCAAAAACTCTTGGTGTTACATTCATCCCAGAATATGAATTTAACACATAAAATTTATCAATTTTGTACCCAAAAAATTTATTATTCAACCTCATTAAATACTCATGTATCAAAAAAACTTATACAAGCTAGTGGATATTCACATAACCATTACTAGATGACTGATCATTTTTTGTAGAATTTTCTATGTCCTATCAATTATCTGTACAAGTCGTTACTCTGAAATAATATCACACAGTAGTGGTTTGACCTTGGGAAATAGTACAATTGAATTATCATGTATATACATCCTCAAAAGTGAAAAATATAATCCATCATGAACCTAAGGGATGTTTTATAGAAGCAAAAAATGATAATATAGTATCCTAATATTATCAATTAAATTAATCAGATAGATATATCTATGTATTATCATTATCTTCTTTCATCCAAAGAAAAATTAATAAAAAGACATTCTATCCAACATCAAAATATAAATCACACTAACTATTATAATTATAAGATCTAAATCTACATTCTATATAACATAAATGTTTCTGAATGGATATATCATTCACTATCATCACATCTACTAGATTAGGAATCAATATATTTCATTCTATTACATAGTTCTATTATTTATAGTGGGATATATAATGATTCATCTAAATACTCGAGTTATAGATTTTTTTGTAATCAAACTCATCATATGAAAAAAAAAATTCAAAAACCATTAAAATACATAATATAATATCTTGTCTTAACCTATGGGGATTTAATCATTCTCTCTTTGTGGAAACTCAATCTATATCATGATATTTCTGAATACTTCTACAAATAAGTGGGGTAATATTTAGATCCTAATTAGGTACAATTTACTAAGAATCTCCATGTAACCTTATCACTACAATGATGTAGATTCTAGAACGAATATATAAAGAGAAATATTCTCTAATATTGATGATGTGTGTTATATTTTTATTGTGATATAATAAAACACATACTTACATCAATATTAAGTATTAGATAAACTCGAATATTTACCAATATGTTTAACCATATTTCCAAATTTTTTATATGATGTATTCGTAAGATATCATTTTTACTAAAACATATTAAAAAGGGTTTTATTGCCATAAATTTGTTCTAAATGATACTTAATCATGATAAAATACTATCACATGAAACATCCAAAGGGGATTTGGTTTCCTGGAACATATAATTAACCTTATACTCATAAAAAAATATTGGTATCTATAATTCAAAAGTTAATGATAGATGGATACACATACACATTGAATATAAAATTTACTATTTCATCCATATAAAATATCGTTTCATATACAAAAACATTATTTTTCAATTCTTTGGATAATCCTTGTAAAAAAATAAATATCCAATATTATTTCAAAATCCATGTAGTAGGAGATAATCATATTAAATTTCAAAAAATGATGCACAATAAGATATTAATAGTGCTTATTCATTCAATTAAACAATTTAATTAAAAACAAATGAGGGGAGGATAAGTGTTCCCCTATTATGATGATTAAATTCATCCATTTTCATTGCATAATATTAATTTTTTTTCCTTTTTAGAGGATTTTTTTTCATTATCATCCACATTATCCATTAGTTTGTGGAATTGATTTTCATTATTACCAAATTCATTAAACAAGTAATACGAAAGTGTGTGTGGTTAATTATTTGGAGACTATTTTTCATCCACTACATCAATTGTCCCATTATTAATATTTATACATTTAAAAAAATTATAACATTTAATTAAAAATATGAATAACCTCCTAGTAAAAATTCAACGGAATTCGGTGATGTTTCGTTAATCATTTATAGCATAGAAATTCTTGAAATATTATTACACCATTTAAGTATTTTGTGAGACATGATCTTTTTATTCTTATCAAAACTAATGAAATGATTGTATCATAAAATTTAAATTTATACCTTCATTTAACAATGAATGAAATATTTATATCTATTGAAATCTACTAAATACATTGTATTTTGAATAATTGGATTTAGAAAACCACTGAATCAATCAATTTTCATTCATGGATGGTGATTAAAACCAAATAATACATCCTTGTATCTCAAAATAATTGTTATGATTTACAATATATTAATTATCCTTTTGGTTAAGATCAAGGAATTATTTCTAATATTTTTTAATACAATTCTAGGTATGTACTTACTAAAAAATATACCATTAAAATTTTCTCACTACATATATTTAATTTCTTCGTATACTCTTAAATTACAAATGAGTGACACATCTAATCTACATAACTATGAAAATTAAAATTATAAAAATTACAATTTTCATGCTCTACACAATCAAAAAATAAATAATCTCTTTAGTGGTACAAATCCATTCTAAAAAACTGTAGGATCATTAGAACCACTGATAAAATGTGTAAATTTCATCATAAAGAACTAAACATTATTATGTTTCATCATTTTATTATTTGGATATTATACTTCATTCATATATTGAAAATTTTATTTTAACCCATCAAAATTAATTTTCATTTCATATTCCATAACATTTGGCTTCTCAGGGGGAAAATAATTCCATTTCTTGTTCCATTAAATTTTAACCTATAATATTTTTTTTCAATCCAATAAATGAAAGAAAAATGAATAGTCAGATAAATTTTAATCATGGTTGGAATCCACATATTCATCAAAAATTAATTATTAAAAAAATAAAAAAATGTCACATTAATTTTAATCAATTTAACCAAAGTCTCATCTTAGGTAATTCATACTAATCATCTATTTAATTCCTTTATGTTGTTTTTTAATGAGAATTAATAATTACCAGTAATAAACAATAGATATTTTAATCATGGTGATAATCAATCCCATTATCATGTATTGTTCAAAACTGAGTCCCTCCAAATATGCATTTTTGTTTTGTTACTACTATGTACACATATTCCATATCATTATTCACAAATATTGTCTAGACAAGGATGTAATTTCTTTAATTCCACTACTGGTACCCTTTAAAAAAATCTACGATATTTTCTTATCCATTAAAAGACTCGTATAATTATCCTTGTACATTAAAATAGGGTTCTCACTATGGGTTTTTCACCATAGTGAGAAATTTACAATAAATACTTACCCGGATACCGAATATAGTGAGCTAATATTCTCATACATGGATATGAAATCTTTTAGATGAATATTTATTACATTAAAAAGTGAAAAGCCTGTGGACCATAACATTTTATTTTTCTTGTAAACATGGATTCAAAAACTCTAATATTGTGAAATATCATCAATATAATACACAATGATTATCTCAAATTGTACTATTCATATGCATACCGTAAATATAAATTTAATTATAACATTATGAAGGAAACATAAGATATAGTTTCATTAGTTTCTCAACAAGGATAAATATAAGAGATATCAATCTCTGATAATCTAAAAGCATAATAAAATCATAAGAGTATGTGATAATGAACATATAATATGATATCCGTTACCAAATTTTCATAAATCATAATCATTATTTATGGAATAAAAAATACATTTTTATAGAAACATTGACAATAAAGATGATAAATCATCAAAAATATATCATGAAATATATGATCATCTCGTTTAATTTTGAAATTCGGATATATATAAAAATCAATTTCATACATCATTTATAGCTAATCAGACCATTAACATTGTGGATCAAAACAGTTGACATGTTTCCCTTTTTGGATCAAGATAATGATACTTTCCATTTTGGATTAGTACACACCAATATTCTACAGTGGATCAGGATGCAGTAGTTCCCCATAATGGATCAGGAAATTTTTGTTCCTTTTTTGAACTGTACACAAAATTCTCCCATAGAGGATCATGATCTTCAACCTATTCCGATTTTTTATTGTGAGATTTAATTATTTACCCAATACACTCTTTATAGATATTGTTCCCACCTAACGCATAATAAATACAATAATAATCTGATCTAAAATACAAAAAACCTTCATTATATAATCTCATTATATAACATGTAAATAAAAACAGTTTTGAAAACACTTCATTAATTGTCCAAAGCATAATTTGTGAAAAAAGAATGTATACTTGATGTTTTATTGTTCTAAAATTAACAGAAGATAAATAAATTTCATAAACAACATTTCTTCATAAAAACCCATTCAGATAAATAAGTATTTTTATATCCTTGGTTCCATAAACATGTAAATGTTAAATAATATCCATTGATGTCATATTTTATAGAAAATTATTTTTATTGATCATTTAATACATATCATGAAGAAAATAAAATTTTGGATTTGAAAAAAAATTTAAACATGAAACATTTTGAAAAACTTTTATTTGAAAATAAACTTGAAAAAAAATTAATCATCATTAAAAATAATTTTCCTGATTATGGGAATCTTCATTAGTGTCATACCGGCTAAATTATACATCACTTTAACAATAATTATAAAATAAAAACCTTAATTTTTTAGAATGTGAACTGAATGTTACTTGAAAAAATAATAATAAGGAAAATATTTCTAAAAATTTATATTCTAATATAATATGATAATAATAAAAACTTTTTGAAAACCATTTTTTAAAAAATATTAGAAGAAAACAGCTTTCAACCAAAGAGGGAAATAATGTTCGGTTTTTATTAAAATATTTACTCAATTTTATTTAATACCAATGAGTTGAAAAATTTATCTATTACATGATGATATTATCAATAACCATATTATAAAAAATATGATGTGTTTTCTGAGATATGTATTTTTGTATTTTATCACCATAAACATAATAAAAATCTATTCTGATAAATTATGATATTGAAAAAAAAAATCATTACATAATTTGTAACATTGAATAATAATCCACTTAATGTAAGAACATAAAATTAAACCTAAAATATGATTTGGATAAATAAATTCATGATATAAATAGAAATGGTTTTCTATATACAACATGTGAAAAAATTTGGTGCATAATATAACATTAATCTCAATGATGAATAATTAAGAGAAAATCCATTGTAGATTTGGTTACATTTGAACCATAATCCCCATTAAATGAATATCATAAAATAAAACTGTAAATAAAACATTCTGGTGAATAAACATAATATCCATCCATTAGTAGTATATATGGCACTTAAAATAAATAGGTGATTAATATTACATGGGTCATAAGGAAGTATAAACTGAGAAAAAAATCCATTACCTTATGTTTATACTACAATTATAATCATTAAAACTTCATATATTTTAAACATAAGTTTAATATAATTCAATTATATAACTATATTCAAATATATTATATCATATACATTTTTAATACATTTTATTACATGTTTATAAACAATTCCATATATATGTTACATTTCAAGTAATAACCACTTGATTTTTTATATATGGTTTGATTTATAATAATTTTGGTTTCCATAGTATTACCATGGTTCCAAAAACATCATAATGAAAATAATTATATAAATTTCATATATATTAAATATATATATAATTATAGCAATCCATAAATTTTTCTTATAAAAAATGAAATTCATCATTCACAGAGATTATACACCGTAGGTATGCATATTGATGTTTCCAGTATCATTTTTATTGAATATAATAAATGAAAATGATATATATTATCTTTATACTAATATTTTCATTCAATATAAATGGAATTTATTTAAAACAATATTTAATACATTTTATGTAAAGTTGAACGAATCGTACTTTTTTGTGAGAAGGTAGTCTGTCGTACACATGAGCATCATTATCATATTAAAAAAAGAAATAAAAATTGAATATAGGATAAAATTAATTTCAAAATAACATTAAAATAATAAATATAATTTTAAAAAATAAGTTATTAATTTCAATATTGGGTGTTTGTAATGGAAAAATTATTGACATCAGGTCATGAGGCAGTAGTAAGTCATACACACAGACAATAACTATAAAACCATGTTCATGAAAATGAAGACGGTTTTAGATTATGAAAATGGAATAAAAAATCTTATTATATGTAACATATTAATTCTATCATACCATTACTGAATGATTATAATTAATGTGGGTGGGGGAATAAATATACATAAATGCTCATTGTTGACTGTTATTGCTTCTTCACTATCATACTTAGGATTGCACAAAAATACTTCCTAGTATGGACTTATGAAAAAAATAAATATTATAGGGTGAGGGGAAGGTAGTTTGGATGTTCTTCAGATAGGTATTGAATAATTAGGGGTGAGAACATACTTAGTATTTTTAAATGAATTTAATGATCCAAATTTTATAATATGAACAAATGGTATGATACAGACTATTTTAAGACCTTATATGTTTAATGTTCTATATATGAACATAAAGTAGTTTTAGGAATTTTTATTGGTTAATTTTACACTTATATTTTTAATTAATCCCTCCGATAATCCAATCATTACCCTGTCCTTGAAAACTAATAATACTACATACACTATTCATTTTTGTTAAAGATTATATTTAACAATTTAGATAGTATAAATTATTATAATTTTTATAAATATTAAATCATTTTTTCAAAATTCCATTAACATTTCTATAAATATTTAGTTCAAAATTACTCACACAAATCCATGAGAAATCATGATTTTGTAGAGAAAATTTTAAGAAGAATACATTGTTTTTATAAAAAAGTCAATATAATATTAATTACAATGAAATAATTTTTATTAATGGATTTGTAATTGAAATAACTTATCGTTAAAATAAAAATAATATAATATATATTGTTAAAATTTAAGGACATGAAAAGACATATTTCAAATAAAAATTCATTATTTTTTTAATGAAGAAAAAATGAATCTTTTCTAAAAACACAATGTAATTATCATATGAAAATTTTGATATTTGTATTTAATAAAAAGAAGTTTATAATTTAAAATATATTTTCAATTTTTTTAGTAATATAATTTAATATATGTTATCCAAAAATTAGAAATCATTTTTTAGACTCTATTTAGAACATATTTATATTTAATCATATCTCATTTCTAAAATAAAATAGAAAAAAATTTAAAATTTTTATTGAAAAATTATATTGAAATTTATGTAATAAAAATAAATGAATGTGACTAAATTAATTAATTTAGGTAAAACATGTTTATGTGTATATAAATAGATTTTCAGAAGATGATTTCCAATATTTTGAAAAATATTTTATATTTATTTTTAATCAATTGGCCACCAAATTTATAATTGTATAAATTTTTACAAATATATTTTCTTAATATATATAATATTATTCATACCCAAAATTATATTATCTATTTTATAAAAATCATATTAAATAATAATTTCTTAATAGTATGACATGTTTTGTTTAAACTCACTGTTGAGTGTAGTGAACAGTAATATCGAGGTTTTTTAATGAAATATAATCATAATGTTATAAGTAAAACAATATAAACTCAATATTTCATGTATAAAAATATCAAGAAGATTTAATTTTTATGAAAAGATATAATTTCATAAAATATAGGGGCTTATAATAATTAGTGACTAAATGGACTTACATTTACATCATATCAATTGAAATGTAATACCATCGAATGGAATACATGTTAGTATATTAAAAGAGAACTATAAACTATAAAAAAAGTAATTAACCTGAAAATGAAATATAAAATATATATTTCTTACTTAACAACATCATATTAAAAACATCGTAAAAGTTTGAAATGAGAGAGGATAAATGATTTTTAATTATAAGGACATAAAATTAATATCAAAGTGTTATTTTAAAATTAATGATAAAATGAAAAATGATATTCAATTGTCTAATTAAAAAAGAGGGATCTTGAATGGAATGTAAATGGTAGAAATCAATTTCCTAAGAAGGATTCTTCTTAAATCTAGAGAGGGGCTTCATAAAACATGGAAATCATTATAGAGATATCCTTGGAAGCAAAATTTAAAAGGAAATAATAATAAAAGTATTTTTCTTATAATATGATTATGTAAATTATTTAATTCTATATTATTAATGGTCATTTTAAGGATTAAATGACATGTTATTTTAATATATAATTCAACCATAATTTGGAATAGAAAAGTAAATCCAAATATACGGATTGTTTTTTTGATTTGTGTAATCTATTGGAAAATCAAATGAATACATGAACAAAAATAAACCACCCAAGAATCTTAATCAATGAAAAAAACCAAAATAACTATTTTTTAAAAATTAAAATTCATATAATAAAATAATTTAATGTATATATATTTATTTTAAATATAAAATATTTAAAATTAATTTTTGTTTTTACTTTATATAATTTTTTTTGAATAATATATTCGATATATCATATTTTTGGGAGACATAATAATGTTGTCATAAAATTATATATTTTTGTAAATAAAAAATTCTTTATTTTTATCCAAAAAATAATTTTTTTTTAAAATTCCCAAAAAAGAACCCAATGATAATTCTGATGTAATGAGTCCAAAAATAAATATTATTTCCTAGGAATGGTTACCTAATGATGATAACTTTAAATTTTAAAATAATATACTTTTTATTGATATTTAACAATTTAATAGAAAAGTAATCATTAAAACCACTATAAAAAATAAACCAAGACATTATTAAAAAACTGATATAATTATTTCATTGAAATAATTCAATGAATGTTCAATATTATTTCAAAAATAAATATTATATTACTAAATCTGTGTTCCCCAATTAAGGTGTTTTTAATGTGGTCAACGATTCAATGGGATAAAATATGACTGCAGCTTTTGTTTTCATTATTTTATTATTCATTATTATATTAGTCCATATCAACACAATATGTTAAATGTTATTATGGTAATTAATAGTATTTATATGGAATTGTTATAAAAAATCATTAGAAAAAATTTATATATTCCAAAAATAAATTAATTTTTTATTTTTTACATTGATTATAATTATATTTATATTTTGGAAGTAAAAGTAAAAAACATCATAGGAAATTTTATGAAGTCGCATCCTATCCACATTAAGAAATTATTTCATTATAATTTCAATGATTGATAAATACAGTCAAACCCAAATTTCCTCTTTATTATCATCATTTTAAACAGAAAATGAAAAATATCTTTGATAAGTTAATCATAAAGAGGTTATTTCATACTAGTTATACATACCAGAGTTGTTTAAAGGTTTATGTATAAGTATCTGTACTACATTATTTTATAAAATATATCCCAAAAATAAACATTTTTTTTAATAAAAAATATAGTTTCATCCACAAGATCAAGAGTTAAATAACATCTTATATCATTGTGTATTTACATTCTTAATCCATTTATCTTCATAATAAAATTGATTTGTTATAAATAAAGAGGAATAATAAATGATGTTAACTAACAACTACCCTATTATAATATAATTAGCTACCTGTTATTTCCATTAATAAAATAAAAAATAAATCATTTACTATCACAACATATCCCTGGGGGCCCGTGCTATGACTACCCCAAGCCCTCCCTCCACATGCCAGGGGATGGCGACTAGAACTAATGGCGTAAATCTCTAAAACTGGGAAGGGATTAGCTTTAAAAATTATAAACACACACAGTAGAGTAGCTGGAAGTAATACACTAAGTATAAATGTATACAAAAGAAGTGCTGAAAAGTAAAGAGGCCCGAAATTCAAGCCTAAATGTAAAGTAAAAGGAAACTAAAATTACAGGGAAAACAAGTACAATAGAATAATAATGATATAGCTGATGGATCGTCCTCCCGAAAATCCTCCCTGGAGGGTAGGTACAGATAGCCTCCATAACACTTCATGTTCGTCCGTCTCCTCAGTGTGTCGTCACGTCGTGTGGTCCACCACCAGGTATCGTCCAGTTCTCGTACACTAAGCCTCAGTTAGCGCTGCCCTACATCTAAATCCAACACAATGAGGTGTGGGCATATCTCGTGCAGGGGTGAGTATAATGATACGCAGTAGGGACCCTGAGAACCTAAAGGTCTCACAAAATCTGAGAAGGATAACCACAATGAATGAAATCAACAGATAACCAAACATAGGTATTTGATCATACATATACCTATGTTATCATGTAATCTATCTCAATAATGAGGTAAACTCAAAAGTGACTGACTCAGCTCAACCAGGATTTTTATTAATGAACCCACAATTGTTGGAGAACTCCTCCTCTATCGAGTGCAGTGAGACTGTCGCCCCAACCAGGCGCTTCCCACTAACCTTAGACTGCAGACGTACTTCTCCTTTCGAGTATCATTGGTCTGTCAGGATCAAATAGGGGTGCTCCACACAATGGGTCTGCCACCAACTACCTGGTGCTCCTCCGCTGTGGGTCTGACACTACTACCAGGCACTCTCCACTCGGCTAGTCGAATCACACCGAGTTTAATGGGTCAAATAGCTGTCAGGTCTCAGCCAGCTAATAGGTCTCTATAATCCACTCTCTCATTTCCGGAAGGGCCTTCTCCATGATCTAATGGTCGATACTCCAACTGTCAGGAATTCCAACATAGAATTATCTCATAGGTCCACCTCATCATAGGGGTCCCAACACAACAGACGATGCATCAATCGGACACAAGGTCTATGTATTATAAGCTTTTTAGTCCTGGGGCCTGGTTGGATTTGTGTATGATCCAACCTGTTCGTATCTCAACATTACCCCGAACTCCAATCGGGTATACTCAACGGGACTGTCGTGCACCATGAAAACCATTGTCGCTGATGGTTCGTCAAATGGTCGCCTGGTGTCAATGATATGGCCAATGGAAGTAACGGTCTGTAGTGGGCCAGGGATCGGTCTCACCTCGTCAGACCGAATTGGCCCAACACAGTATGGCCCGACCCGGTCAGGGTTGACCCGGTTAGACCTGTTGGGTCAGGCCTAATACATTGGACGGGCCAACCTGCAAGGTTTGGCCCGGTCCACTGGGCCCGACCAAACAGACTGTGAGGGCAGTTCATCCCATTGGTTGCCTCATAGGTTACTTAGTTCGGTGGAAGGGGCTAGTTTGTCCAGCACCACGTGAGGTGTGACTCGAGCGGCTCTGCCCGGGAGTGCGCAGCCAGGGCGCACGGGGCGGGAGCTGGCCGACGGGGCAATGACCAGGCCACGGGAAGGGAACAGGTGGCGTGGGTACGCCGGTGGGGTGTGGGCAGGCTGGTGGGGCACCAGGCAGGTCGCATGTCGGCCGCACGGTGTGCGTGTAGGCGGGCGAGTGGCCGGGATGCAGCCGGGTAGCCGTGTTCGGTGTAGCTCGGTCCGACAGAGTTCGGCCGGGAACTCCGGAGCGTCGCGGGTGCGGCGCGATTCACGAAGGCCGCTAGCAGCACAACCTTTGTCATTGCCGGCTTCGTTAGCATGTCGAAAAACTCCATAAGAAGCAAAATTGATGGAGGATGTTGTGCCATGTTATGTTGGCCTGTATCCTCTGCGTTTAAGGTGATAGAAAACAGTTCAAGATTATGAAAATCAAAAACCTTATTTATTCTTGAGATTTGAAGAACAAGAAAAACCAATGAATTTAACCCCTACCATTAAGCATCGATCATTTTCAGTGGAATCACGGGAAGAAGAAGAAGGAGAATCGTCATTCTTCATGTCCGCCACACACACTTCCAACCCCATGATGCATCGGCTCGTGGAAGACCCTCCACGTTGTTTGGTGTCTGGGGAAGAAGTCGGAGAAGGATCATCGGCGGCGTTCTTCATTATTCATTGGCAAGAGTTCTTCATTGGAGGATGAGGTTCCTCGTTGAGATCATTCCCACCAATCACCCATGTTAATTCATTGTGTCGAATAATAGATTACTTTATCTATCATTTCGTAAGCATAAATTCAAAATGGAGAATTAAAAATTATAAAGATCATCCTCATTAATTCACGTGTCTTGGCATGTATTAATTGGGGAGTTGGAACCAATTCAAAAAGGAGGATTGGGAAAATTAAATTCTATGGGAGGTGAAGAGGCTCCACTAAATTAATGTGAAGCTTAACTGTTTTATCCACATTAATGGGGCATTTAGTGAGTTAAGAGCCCGGGTGTTCCCCACCTCATTTATCCTCCTAGGGGAGGTTGATTTCGGGTGGGCCCCACCACCATAACCTCTTATCGGAGGCTAAGGTGGGGTGTCCCCTCCTCCAACTCACATGAGGAGATTTTCCCAACCAATACCCACATGGTGGATTAATAAACTAATGTGTATCTCAGGTTATATTTTTTTTTTTAAAGAGAACCTAAAAACTAACTTCTATCCTCGACTCACTTTCATCGAAGTAAAAGTCTTCTAATGCGAATACAGGTGATGCGAGTTCAACGGTGCCCTCAGATTTCAATTCCAAGCACTGGTTCAAAAGTTATAAAATCTCACTCATACGTTTACTGAACGTACCCAAACAAAAAGTCCGAAAATGATTCTAGGCACACCGGCCCTCAGAATCAAGCGCCGTAAAAACCACAGACTCAAAAAATACCCATGTATTTATGAAATATAATTTCCACAAAAATTTCGAGTCTTTACATTCTCCCTATTTCAGGGATTTACATACCTGTAAACTACAAATTGAACAAAGGGTACAAATGTGGGTAAGGAGCAGGCATTTGAGCCTCACTCTCCCATGTGATCTCCTGGAGGTTCCTATGCTGCTAGCGTACATGCACCAAAGATATAGACCATCCACGTACGACCAAATCCTATCAATACTGAATCTCCACTAGAACCCCTGTGAATGTCGGCCTATCGTCGACGTCCATCTCTCCATGGTCGATGATGTGAGTAGGGTCGTACACGTATCTCCTCAGCTGATATACGTGGAAGATGCCGTGCAGCCGGTGCAAATGAGGTGGAAGAGCTAAGCGGTAAGACACCTCTCAAACTCTACTAAGGACCTAAATAAGGACTGATGAATCTCAAAGATAACCTACCACCTCATCCATTTCTCTTTAGTCCTGGTCATGATGAGACCCGTAGAAAGACGTGGTCGCCCTCCTCGAACTCCAGCGGCCTCTGACTCCTGTCAGCAGATGACTTCTTCTTTCTCAGTGTAGTCTTCATCATTTTATGGATGATCAACACCTTATATATGGTACCCCGTACCATCTTTGGTCCCCCCAGTGCTGACTCCCATTGGTCTGTCCAGCAGAAGGGTGATCTGTAAGGTCAACTGTATAATGCTTCAAAAGGGGTAATCCCTATAATTGAGTGATATATGTTGTTGTATGAAAACTACACCAAAGGAAAGTGATCCTCCCAGCTGTGACCGAAGTCAAGGACACAAGCACACAACATGTCCTCGAGGGTCTGAATGGTCCTCTCAGTCTGGCCATCCGTCTGAGGATGGAGGGCGGTGCTGAGATGAAGTTGTGTCCTAAAAGCTTTCGACAACCACTTCCATAGCCGGGAAGTAAAGTGTGTGTCACGATTAGAGAAAACAGATGAAATCACTCCATATAGAGACATAATATAATGTACGTAGAGGTGTCCAATGCTATCTACTAAACCATGCTCTCTAATTAGTAGGAAGTGTTTCGACATGGTGATTCAGTCGATGATCACCCAAATCGAGTCATGACACCTGGATGTACGTGGAAGACTCATCACGAAGTCCATGGATATCCCATACCACTTCCACTATGGGACCTCTAAAGGGTGAACCAAGCCTAATTGTACCTAGTGCTCCACCTTCACTTACTGACAAGTGAGTCAATGTGATACAAAATTCGCTACTACCTTCTATATACATGGCCACCATTGCTATCGTCGAAGGTCTAGGTACATCTTTGCCACTCCTGGATGTCCTGCTAGAGGAGATGTGTGGAACTCCCTAAAAACTTATTCTTAAAGTGACATGGTTACCATGGTAATCCTCTTAAGGGGATGACGTGCTCCCCACCTTCAAAAAATTCATCAGGATCCTACACTGTGGATATCTGAGCACGTCGCATCTCACAGTCAGCGTCTCTATGTTGCACCTCTTTTACTTGCTGAAGAAATGGGGGGAATGACTGTAAGAGACTGTAGAAAGGTAGCTTCATCTCTATCCACAGAGGGTACCTGTAATGCAGCTTGATACTATGTCACCTCAACAAGAAGTTGTTTACTAATTTTATTATTAAGTGCATCTGCAACAAAGTTCCCCTTCCCAGGAGTATAGACTATCTCGATGTCACAGTCTGGGAGGAACTCAAGCCAACACTGAGGTCTCAATTTCAGGTCCTTATGTGAGAAGATATACATGAGAATATTGTGATCATAGAATACTGTAAAACGCTCGCCCATATGTTGGTGTCGCCACATCATCAAGGAGAAGACCACTGCTGCTAACACCGGTTCATGGGTAGAGTTGTTCTGCTCATGTTGTCTCAGCTAACATGAACCATAAGTGATCATTGCTCGCTCCTACATTATAACACACCCGAGTCTGGTCCTTGATGTGTCGTAGTATACTACGTACCCTAAAACATTCTCTGGAAACCTCATGATGCAGGAAGTAGTCGGTCTCTAACTCACCTCTTGAAAGTTCTACTGGAATCTCTCCGACCACATGAAGGTTTGCCCCTTCTTTTTCAAAGCTGATAGTGGTGGTGAAACTCTAGAGAAGTTTGCTATAATCCTCTGTTAATAACCTGCTAATCCCAAGAAACCACGTACCTCTGTCACACTCCTGGGTGGATACCAAAAAAGTGCCTCCTCAATTATCACTGGATCCACTGCAACTCGAGCCTATGAGATGACTTGTCCTAAAAAGTGAACCTCTCAGATCTAGAACTAGCACTTCAAGAGCTTACCAGAAAGTTGGTGCTCCCGGAGTGTGTCCAGGACTACCTGAAAATGGTAGGCATGCTCCTCCTCAGTAGTCAAGTATATCAGAATGTTGTCGATGATGAAATTGAAAAAGCAATATAGTTATGGCTGGAATATTTGGTTTGCGAGACCTAGGACCACTATTGGAGTGTTGGTTATGCCGAAAGGCATAACCAATAACTCGTAGTGGTCGTACCAACATCTGAAGGTCGTCTTCTGCACATCCATTTCTCTAACTCTGAGCTAGTGATAACCTGATCTCAGATCTATCTTTGAGAACCACCATCATCCCTTCAACTGATCAAAGAGATCATCAATCCTCGAAAGTGGGTACATGTTCTTCATGGTCACCTATATCAGGAGACGGTCTTCGACACAGATCCTCATGTTCCCATATTCTTTATTGTTGAATAGAATCGGGGATACCCAGGGAAAAACACTGGACCGTATGAATCCTTTCTCATACACGTCCTTTAACTGTTCCCACATCTCACGAAAATCAGCGGGAGCAATCCGATACGCTAGAGTAGATACAGTTGTCGTCCTAAGGTACATGTCAATTTATATGTCCAGCACTCTATGAGGAGGTAGACCATGAACATCATCAGGGAATACATCCACATACTGGTCCACCACTACAGGATATGTCGGACTCTTCCCATCAACTACTCCGAGGGTAAGGCAAGCCAAATGATGATTAATCGGCTGCACCATCCTTTGAGTAAGTCTTTCATATACTACAAAGGCACCCTTCTCGTCGGTGAAGATAAACCTGGTCCCATACGTGCGGACAAACCTCACTTTGTGCCTAATACATTCGATCTGAGAATGAACTATAGATAGCAAGTCCATAAAAAATATGACGTCGTAAGGCCTTGACGCCGCTACTAGGAGATCCTAGGCGAAGATCTCGCCTGCTAGAGTAATCTCACACTATCGACACCATTATGTAATTGTAGAGTCTGGTATTATAAGAGTCTCTAGACATATGGATCGAGCAAACAGCTCCGTTAGAATCACTTATCTCCGAACGAGGGCAATTGAAATGAAAGAGTGACTCACACATGTGTCTATAAGAACTGCATCTATGGTGGAGTAGACACAAATCATACCTAGAATCATCTCCAGAGCGCCCTGGTCATAAGCCTCAGCATCCTAAATGTGAGCTCTCAGCTTTCCACCTCCTCCTTGTAGTAGGGGTGGACCTCCTGGGGGTGGTGGTGGTAACTCGTCGAAAAGTCTCCCACCGCGAGCTGCATGACCAGCTCCACTGCCACGTCCGCCTGCTCCCTGTGGACCGCCTCGATCAAATCTATGCCTCTTTCTAGGTGGTCCCAAAACTATCTGATGATCATCCGAATGGTGAGTCGGACAATCACCAGTCATGTGACCATGCCCACTGAATGTGTAACAATGACTTCTCCTAGAATGTATGGCTCTATCTCCACTCCGGGTGCCCCACACAACTGATTTTGAGTCGTGCGGTCATCCTCTTATAGGCATGTTCCTATTTGACCTCTACAACATCTGTCTATTTATAGATATAGAATACTCAACTACATGTAGAATAGTGGCGGGTATCACTGCTAGAGACTGCTCAACAAGGAAACACTACACTAAGAGGGCTCGTTCCAAAACCCCCGCATGCGTTGGGATGCTAAGCGAGATCAATGAAGCCCTGATCTCTCTCCTGAGTCCTTGCTCGAAGGTACGTGCCCTGAAGAATGGGTCTCATACCATATATGTGGAGTAACATGAGAGGTGGGTAAACCACGCTGAGTACTGTGCCACTATCCTGCTACCCTGTTGTAGATGCGGTAGCTCCTATATTCACCCCCCACATAGAGTGGCTGGTCAAAACTCTGCCCGAAATAGGCTTTCAAAGTCAGCCTAGTGTAGCTTCATCTCATCGTGCACAGAGAGCATTAGACTCCACCATCTTCTTATTGCTTCTTGTAGGAGACTCGTGGCACAGATCACCATGAAGTTTTCTGGTGTCCCTATTGGTCTAAAGACTTTCACCATAGCCTCCATCTAATCCTCAGCAGCCTTTAGGTCAGTCTCTCCCCTAAACCGTGGTGGCCACTAGCGTTGGAACTCATGTAGTGCAGACAACAGGCATGCATTGACTATTGTTGGGGATGGTTGCATCGGTGGCCCAAAGTGTAGTGGCACCGATGTTTCCTCCGCTGTGATAGGGCCATGCACTGAGGCCTCATCGCTCGGTGAGCTATCTCCATGAACAACTGTTGGGGCTCTAACTGGTCATCCGTGAGGAGGCATCCTGAATGAAACAGATGTGTCAAAATCAGATTATTTATACCTGGTTAGTTGACCTAGTTGAGCTGACATACATAAATCATTTTAAAACACACACGGAAATAGTGTTTTCATGCACTATGTTATAAATCAGCAGTCAGGGTCCTTGTGTATGAATACGTCAGCCGCCGCACCAACACTGGACTCCCTGAACTGAAAACCACACCCAGTAACCTTATAACTATTGTTTCAAAGAAAATATTAGTGGTATATGTTATGTGGTAGAACTGATGTCCTCTGATATGAATTTGTCATGACCCATCCCCTGGGGCCCATGACGTGACTACCTTAAGCCCGCCTTCCATAGGCCTGATGCTAGCGACTAGAACCAGAGGCGTAAATCCCTAAACCTAGGAAGGAATTTCCTTTACAAATTATAAAAACACACTACAGGGTAGTTGGATGCAATACACTAATTAGAAATGTATACCAAAGAATTTTTGAAAAGTAAAGGGTCTAGAAATACAAGCTCAACATTAAAGTATAAGGGAATAGAAAGTAAAAAGAAAACATGTACAATGAAAGAAATGAGATACATCTGCTGGATCATCCTTTGGAAAATCCTACCTGAAGGGTAGGTTTAGATAGCCTCCAAAGCACTCCACGTCTGTCTGTCTCATCTGTGTACCATCGCACCACGTGGTACACCTCCAGGTACATTTCATTTCTCATACACTTAGGCTCGGTCAACGCTTCCCATCGTGTACATCCAACACAATGATATGCACGCATAGACCGTGCAGGGGTGAGTATTACGATACTCACTAGGGACCCCGAGACTCTCAAGGTCTCACAAAATCCAACAAGGATAACCAAAAACTATGAAATCAACAGATAACCACACATATGTATATTCCCATACATATACCTATGTTGTCAAGTAATCTGTCTCAATCAAGAGGTAAAATCCAACGTTACTGACTCATCCAAACTGGGATTTCTATTAACGAAACCATGGATACTGGAGAAATCCTCCTCTGTCGAGTATAGTGGGTCTGCAGCCACAACCAGGCACTTCCCACAAACCATGGACTGCTGAGGTAATCCTTCTATCGAGTACAGTGGGTCTGTCGCACTCACACAGAGGCTCTCCCCACTGTGGGTCTGCTATCGACTACCAGGGGCTCCTTTTAATAGGCTACAGAGGTACTCCTCTTATCGAGTACCACGAGTCTGCTGACAACTACCAGGCACTCCTCCACCGTGGGTCTACCACTACAACCAGATAATCTCCACTGGGCTAGTCGAATCACTCTGACTTGAATTAGTCATGTATTTGTCAAGTCTCAGCCTGCTAATATGTCTCCATACTCCGCTCTATCATCTATGGGAGGGTCCCGTCAACGAGCTACAAGTTGATACTCACAATGTCACTAATTCCCACATAGATGTATCTCAAAGATCCACCTCGTTATATGGGTCTCAACACAACAAACGACACGTCAATCGGACGCATGGTCTGTGTGTTATTGGCTTTTTAGTCCTAGGGTCCTGGTTGGATTTCGTACGATCCAACCTTACCATATCTTAACATTACTCCAAACCCCAGTGGGGTACACTCAATTGGACCATCGTGCTCCAAGAAAACCAGCTTCGTCGATAGTTCGTCAAACGATTGTCCGGTGGAAATGATATGGCGAAATGAAGTTATAGTAAGTAGTGGGCCGAGGTCCAGTCCGACCAGTCACACCGACATGGCCCAACCTAGTATAGGCCAACCCGGGAAGACCTGTTGGGTCTTTCGGAGACCATTGGGTGGGACAACCTATTATGTTCGGCCCAGTCTACTAGGCCTGACCCAGCGGACTGCGAGGGCAGTTCGACACAGAGGTCACTGCGTAGACGACTCAGTATGGAGACTCGGTGTGAGGGCATGCTGGCGAGGCACCGAGCATGCAACGAGAAGGGCACATTCAAGCTCTTAGGGGGCCTGGTAGGCCACGGTAGGCTGCGCGGGGTGCGGCCAGGTAGTCCGGCTGCTGGGTGGCTATCGGGCGGCCCGGTTCGGTGCGGCTCGGGCTGGCGCCGACCGGTGGGGTTTGGTCGGGAGCTGCGGAGCGCGACTAGGGTGTCACAATTCAAGGAGGCCGTATGTTGCATGTCCTTTTTTGTTACCACCTTCATCGACATGCCATAGAATGCCACAATAAATAAAATTGATAGAGAATTCAGGGCCATGTTAGGTTGGTCCATATCCTCCGAGTTTATGGTGATAGCAAGTGGTTCAATAGAACGAAACTCAACAACCATATTTATTCCATAGAATGGAAGAACAAGACAAACAAATGAAATTAACCCACTACATTTAATCTTATGTTGTTGTCAATGAAGTCGCTGGAAGAAGACGAAGAAAAATCATCATTCGTTGGGTCTGCCATGCACACTTCTAATCCTGGGTTGCGTTGGCTCAAGGAAGATGCTCTACGTCAGTAGGTGTTTGAGAAAAAAGTTGGAGAAGGATCATCGTCGGTGTTCTTCATTCTTCATTGGAGAGAATTCTTCATTAGAGGATGAGGTTCTGCGTTGAGAACATTCCCTTCAATCACCCATGTGAATTCATAGTGACAAATAATAGAATACATAATATATCATTTCATTGTCATGAATTAAAATGGTTGAATTAAAAATTAAATGGCTCCTCCTCATTACTTCACGTGTATTGGAACGTATTAATTGGGGAGTTGGCACCAATTCAAAAAGGAGGATTAGAAACATTAAATGACAGGGGAGGTGAAGGGTATCCGCTAAATTATTGTTATGATTAATATATATCTCCACATTAATAGGAATATTAAGGGGTTAAGTGACCTGGTGGTCCCCACCTCATTTATCTGCACATGGGAGGTTGTGTTCGGGTGGGCCCCACCTCCATAACCTCTCATGGGAGGTTACGGTGTGGTGGCGCCAACCTTAACTCCCTTGAGGAGATTTTATCCACCAATACTCACATAGAGGCTCAATAAAATTACTTGTATCTCACTTTATTTTATTAGTTTCTTAATGAAAACTCAAAAAAAAATTCTATCCTCGACTCACTTCCGTCGAAATGAATGTCTCTTAAGATGAATACCGGCGCTGGGAGTTAAACGGTGCCCTCAGATTTCAATTTCATGCACTGGTTCAATAGTTATAAAATCGGGCTCATACGTTTACTGAACATACCCAAACAAAACTTCAGAAAATGTTTCCAAGCACACCGGGCCTCAGAATCGCACGCCTTAAAAATTCACAGACTCGAAAAATTCCACTGTATTTAAGAAAAAACATTTCAACATAAATTCTGGGTCATTAAATTTACCATGAATGATCAATAATTTCTAAAAAATATATATATTTTTATTTACCATATTATGAATGTTTAATGTACCCAAATTTTAGACCGGTCTACTTTTATGTCAACCTATATTTCTTATGGATCATTCAATGTTTTTTAGGTAGTGTTTTCTCATTCTCTTAATATAATTCTTTAAATAAATACCAATGTTATCAATAACATTCCCAACTATTATTATAATTTATGATCATAAATAATAGTGTACCATTTATTTATAAAAGTACATATCATTTAATTTATTCATTTAATTAAAAGTCTATATGTTTTTATATAAGTAATCCTTGATAATTTTTTTATTATGTTATAAGATTGTACTTATAAGTATCAATTTAATGATTCAATTAAATTATCTTCTAGTATACATTTTAAATATCTATATCCATCACCATTAATATAGATGTTTATTTATTAAAATTTCACAAATATCAAAATATTGAGGACCAAACTATTCAATAGCCATAGAAAAAGACGATACATATATGAGTTTTACACTACATTAAAACAATAAACAAATAATATTAAATAATTAATAAATTATTATTATCATTGAAATACAATTTTCATATGTGTTACTCTAATTCTAGTATGGGGGAAATGTGAACAAATATAAAGGTGCTATCATATTATCAGTAAGGGAGTAGCGTATAGTAGAAGTTATTATAAAAATTGGTAGTGTGTCATAAAAAAATCCAATGAATAATTATATATTAAATATAAATAAGAGAATAAATAGATAAATGGCCCATAGACTAATAAATATATTATAGGATAATAAACGATTTGTCACTCTGAATGGATGCATGACAGAATAATCAGAGTTATTCCATATAATTATAAATTTAAAGAGATAATAATTTAATGACCATTGTAACAATGAGTAAATTTCCACAGAATAATAATAGATCATATAAAAATGATTCTTGAATTAATAAACTGATTTATTCTATATCATTATAAATTTAGAGAAAAATAAATCGATGGTGACCTTATTAAAAGAAAAATTCTAGGAGAATAATAGAAGATCATGTTGAAGTAAGTCATGAATAAATGAAAATATTTATTCCATATAATGATATATTGGGAGAATAATTATATCAAAGGATAAAAATAAAATAAAAAAATTCATAGATTAAAATAATTGATAATATATTGATGATAATGGACAATTTCGGGCATTTAACCACACCTTCAATTCCTTCATAAATGAAAATGTTTGTTAAATAGATGAACAATTTTATTAACCAATATTATTTAGATCATGAGAGCTACCTACCAACTGCAGTGATATATATTTAAAGAACCCATATTTCATATAAAATTTCATTTTATTCTTGAATATATCATTTATTTAATAAGATAAATAATTATAATAAATTTCTCAATGAGTAATATATAATGTGAATTTTCCATATAGAAGTGTGAATTATATGGTATTAATTAAGATTCACCAATAACAAGAATCTAGAAATGATGCATTATTTTAAAAATAGTGGAGGCCAATTCATTGAAAATAAATCCATTAAAATTGTTTTTATGAACAATATAGATCATCCAAAAATATCCATAGCGAGTGGAAAACATGGAGTGAAGCAAGGCCCATTGCCATGCATCATGTGACAATGTGGTCAATTAACAATAAAACAATTTCTGGGTAAATAACCCATAATAGAAATATTCCTTAGAAACATCCAAATATGTTTTCTTTAATGAGATTTCATTTCATGGAAAATAATAATCATTTTACAATACTAATATTTTAGGATGGTCGCATAGATATGGAATAATATGAGTAATATAATTATGTAATAATGACTATAGTGATCTCTAATAAATAAACTAAAATTTATAAAACATTATATTGAATATAATATCATTGAATAATATAAACAATAGAATATGAATATGAAATTCAGAAGCAAAATACTACAATATTAAATAACTTAAACAAAAATAGGTGATAGAGATACCTCAAAAAATTTCGATATAGTAACAGCATAGGTTAATTTTATAATGAAAGGGGATGAATTATATATCATTATTAATACATCAATTTTATCAGACATGGATATTTATAATGCCTTAGAATCATATCCCACTGAGATTCAAAATTCAATTATCAAAGAAGGGGATTCAATAGAAATGATGAAAGAGAAATTCCTTACACTGGAAAGATTACTCTTAGAAAAGGATGGAAACTTATTATAACCTTGTAATCAAATTTGAGAGACTTTTTAAATATGAATTGACATTTAAATCAAGTTAATTTATTTGTAATGTGAGTAGGAAATGTAGGTATTTATGTGTGAGGAGTTGTGGGTTAAAGGATTAAAATATATGATATTTTAATATACAATCAACAATTTTTGGCTTTAATAAACTCCAACTAATATTATGGATTATTATTTTTTGTGAGAATGTATATGGATATTTATTTGATTAATAAATTTAAATAAACCAACAAACTAACTTAAGAAATTACAAAAAAAATCAAAATATATTTAACATTAGAACCAAATTTTTGGTTGATAATTGTAAAGTATAAATATTTATTTAAAAATTAATAATTTAAAATGAATTTATATAATTATTTAATTTTAATTATTTAGTAAAATGTTTCATACATTTTTATTACCGATAATAAAAAATTATTTCATAACATCATTGAAATTTGTAATTCATAAATTTTAACTTTTTCGCAAACAAAACATTTATAGAAAAAATTAAAAAATTCCCCCTAAGATAATATTGATGAGTTCAATCTAAATTTGATGTTTATTTTATTAAAATAATTCTATAGAATTTATAATATTATATTTGAAAATAATTTCATTATTTATTAAAATTTTAATAATTTTATAGGAAAATAAACATTTTTACCATTACAAAAAATTCATAAGGATCATTAAAATAAAAATGAATTTTCTAAGATTACTTCATGTTTTAAAATATAATTTATAACATAAAAAATATTATTTTAATGGAATAGGTTTATATTTTTTGAAAAATCATAAAGTTTTTAATAATAATCATGTTAAACCTTTAAACACATGGACATATGTAAAAAAATAATGACTAAATGTTTAATAAAAAAATTTAAAATATCAAACAACTTTTTTTGATAAAAAACATAATATATTATCATATTATATACTTATAAATAAAATTACATTATTGTGATTTAATATTTACTTAGGTTCTTCTAATTTTTAATTTCATTTCCAAAATAAATATTATATTACTAACTCGATGGTCCTTTACTATAGTTTTGTTCATGACTGTAATGATTATTTGTTGTTGAAGAATCCCATATATTTATATATCAATCTATCTATCATCTATTTTTCTAAAAAATGAAATATATAGTATGTTATTGATTATTGTATTAAAATAAATCTACCATTTTGAATAAATTAGATAATTTATTGGTGATTCCTAATATATACTATTTTTCTTTTACTAGTTTTATTTATTTATATCGACAAAACATGTATAAATTATTATAGTAATTTAATGAATTTATATGTTATTATAATAAAAAATTTATTATAACATAATAGTTTTATTATTAATATAAATTTTTAATTTTTATTTGTAGTTATGTTCCATTTATATTTTTATTTATCAATATAAAAAATCATCAAAAAATTAAGTGGAATTTTTGATATTTTTCAACATGGGGAAATTTGTGTTGGAGAGGATATTCCTTGAGTAATGAAATTATTATATCATTATCATTATATCTCTTTAAATTAGTCTACAATAGTTACATCTGTTTATTACTAAATTATATTGTTTACCAAAATATATGGGAGATACAAAAATTTATTAGTCTTCTACTATTTAGAAAAAATAAAAAATTTCAATAATATTAGACTAAAGATGGTTGGTCACAATGAATATCTAATTAATGAATCTATATTTTACTACTCATAATTTAGAATTTGTCTTGGAAAATGGAAATAAGGTATTTGGGTAAAAATTAATTCCAAAAAAAATGCACATAATCTTTTTCCGTTGATTTGAATCCACATTCCTAAAATCTGGACTCTGATTTACTCAAACCTAAATTACATGTTTATATTGGCTATATTATTGATATTAAATTCAGTGCATTTTTTAGTTTCGGTCTATAAATTTCATTTATATTTAAAAATAATTAAAATTTCTCCAAACTATGGCTGAAATAACACATTATCTATGGGTCATGTTATCTTATATAATTGATACTTTTTGAATATATATTTCCATTTGTAAATTTTTAATTTTTATTTATAATTTTTTTGATATATTCATTTATTTCTTTTCGGTTGAAATTATATAAATATTTAAGAATTCCATGATAAACATTTTTGTACAATCCATACACACAACATTATATTTGATTATTATTATGTTAATTATATAATAAAACCATGTATATGAATCAAACATATGATAAAATACATGTAATAGAATTTGAAAAATAATAATAGGGTCATTAATTTTGTGTTTTAAAATGAATTATTTTTCTAACAAATGATAAATCCACATTAATTTCTATTGAATAACATATTGATCTATAAGTTACAAATATTGAATCATTCTTACTGTAATAAGAATATATTATTAATTAGTTTCATATTAGATCTGGTTTTAAACCACCAACTCTCCATAGATATCCATATTTTTCATTAATTTCATTAACTTATATGTGAGCAATATATGAATTATGGATACATAAAATATAACATTAAATCATTTTTTTTATAATAATGTATCAAGATGATTCAAAAGTCATAAAATATAATTTAATTACCCCTTATCAAAAACTAATTCCCTTGAAATAATATCAAATTCAAAATTATCATAACAAATAAATTGTTTGTTCATGATCTTGATCAGTCACATACATGAAAGGATATCTCATTAATATATTCTATCCTTAATTTAAAATTTCAATAAATAGTAAGATTATCATCTCATGATTTTGTAATAAATGGTTTTAAATTTATTTATTTATTATTGTAAATATACATCCATGGCGTCTAGAAGATATATAATATTACCATCCTCAATTAATTTAAACAAATTTAAATAATTAATTTTATATAAAATACTCAATTACATGTCATTTACTAGATTGAACAGTGAATTAACTATTTTTCATTACTTAAATATTGTATATTTCTAGTTATGTAGTATGTAATTACAAGGAATGTTATTACACCTGATGTGTCATGACTTTACATATAAATTATTTTTATAGGTTACGTCATACAGTTAAGATAGATTGATTGACCACATAGAAAAAATTAATACATGATACAATGGAACTAGATATTTTAGTTTGTAGTATATAATATATAAAATAAATATACATAATTTAAAATAGTTTTCATAAAGGACATTATTTATTAAATCATTAATATCAAATGGAAATCTTGAAAAAACATGGCCTGTTGGAAATCCATTTCAAATGGTGTTTAAAACTCCCAACATTTCATGTAGTTTAACTATTGTCAATGAAGATTTGTTCTATTATTCATTAAATTACATAACCTCATTTCTATACCATGTCCCGTCTATATGATATCACAAATTAATACAATTTTACACCAGATATAGAACATATAAATATTTTTTTCTTATTTTACACTAAAATCACAGGGACCTGGAATGTTATTTTTGGGTAGAATACATTGTTGCACAATTTCCACATGATCTATACACAATTTATTGACATATTTCATGTATTTCATATCAGGTACTTAATATAAGTTTTTTGGGAATTAAGTTATCCTCTTGAATATTAATTTCACATAGTGTACATAAACCTCAAAACCACCACATTTTGTTGGGCTAACATACAATGTATTCCAGATACATGTTGTCTAACCATTAAACCATGTAGAACATATAATTTCAAAATATACATTATGTACACATTGTGAAATGACACACTACATGAACATCCATGATTGATGAAACATTGTATTTGTGATTATAAAAGAGACTATAGATAATATAATTAGGTTACTGACAATGAAACTAGTCATGCCTAATTGATCAATAAAACATCTAGATAAAATCTCTATGGATATTTCATATGGTCTCAAATAGTTAACTTTTATGAAATATTAAATGAAATTATTTTATGAATATAATATATTATTAATGATGGAATAAAATTAAAATGAAACATATTCATCTCAAAATAGATCATAAAAATACATAATAATTTTTTTTGACATGAACACACTGATACCACTTGATAGTTCTAGGTGTAAATGAATCAAAGTGTGATTATTCCCACAATATGTTTTTCATGACATATTACATGTTATTCACAACAATTTTAATGATAATCCTAATCAGTGATTAAAAACCCAGAATAAAGTAAATTATAATAATTCTGGAACATAGAGAGGATCATTTGAAATTAAATTTATGAATAATACAATAACTAAAATTACATATGTCTTGTGATTTCCTATTAGATGAATATATTGATAATATAATCCTTGTTTAATTTATATCAATATTATATATAAAATATAAAAACATGAATCCATATATTCATTACACCAGTGATATTTATGTAGTTTATTTACATATTCGATTTTGATCGCATGATGTTATGTGTGAGTCTATTTACTCATGATGATATATTATTAATACTTATGTGTTATCTGTGTATGTATGATACCATTAATTTTTTTATAAGTGTTATTTATATAGATTGAACATCATTAAATATAATATCATATCAGGGGAGTGATTTGATCTTCATTTATTGTGATTTGCGAGTTGATAATATGGTGTAGTAATGAGGTTGTCATGATCTCGTGTTGTAGATGAACTAAAGGTAGAATTTATTTGCTGAGTGGAACATGTTTTAAAAAATCTTGGTAAAAAATTACTTCTGATGGTCGATTTATTAGATGTCGGGTTTCATGGTTTTATTGATGGATAGGTGACATCAGGTTTCATGAGCAAATAAGGTAATCAAGAATCCAAAAAGGGAATAGTTGGGTTATTATTGACTTATTACATTATCATTCATCAAAGATCTGAAGCATGTATTACTGGGGGTTCTAAGAGACGTCCATAAGACATAATCACTCATGTTTTCGATTTTTTGTTTATTCATATAATGTAATTTATAGTTTTATGGAGTATATTTGTTTTAAATAATAACATTTGGTTGATGATGCATTGGTGGTGTCCTAATATGTATTTTACTCACAACATAAATGGGAATTTTAAATCACATATTGATTAAATAAATGATAAGATGAAGGGAAACGGTGGATACCCATAAATAGAAGTATGGTGAAGGTAGTGAATTAGGAATGTCTCTAATAGACACTAAAGTTCCCTTATTATATATTTTTTACTCTGGAAAAGTTATCCATGTTTTAACTACTGTATTTAAATAACATTTATGAAATCAATTTATTATGTTTTAAAAGGACTACTATTACGTTTTGTTACAACATTGTTATCAACATTATGGAATGATATGGTGTGTATGTAGTACCATTCACTATATAATACTCTCAATGCTAGTTAATAGACTCATACATATAGAGAAATGAATATGAGGTCATGTAACACACTTCTCGGACATGGTTATAAGGTTGATGTATTAAATAGTGGTATCATAGTATTCAAGTCTCAATATCATTTTATTTTATATTCCTTGGTATGGTATATAAGATAAAAGAGATTGGATGGTCGTGGTTCATCATAAGAAACAAATTCCATTTATTGGACATCACTATATAATAGACCATAGATTTACAATAAAATTAGGAATTTATGTTTTTGTATTAACATTGATTAGATTCACCTTAGGTGAGAATCATGTTGTTAATTTGATATTGATGAGGTTTCACATACAATAAATCAATATTACTAGTCATTTTTGTTAACCATATATATATATATATACACGCCTTCTGGTTAGTTCCAAAGTACTTATTTAATTAAATTCCATGATTCGTGCTATCGGTCTTGGTTAGTTTCCATGATCTTGTGATGCATCAATGTTCACATGAAATTGTGATATATCTATACTAGCATTGTTTTATATAAATGAGGATGATGTTATGTTGTTTATATATATATATATATATAATTTTAAATAATATAAAAAGATAAAAACTAGGGTTCATGTTAAGTTGATAATTCCTTCGGTTGATAGTAGATTCTTATTAGATCCTAATGTGATCCCAGATAGTGATGATTGATATTTCAGGTTCCGAATGTTCCTTTTATTGACAAATATATTACGTCGTTAACTTTTATTTTGAGGAAAAATTGAGAATGCTTCTATAGATCTTATTCCTACACCTATCTTAGTAAATGTTGGTAGTGGTTTTATTCAATCCTTAATAAATATACATGTGTGTTTGTAGTAAGGATCCCATCTATATCATCCCATAAAATTTCATGGAACTAGTGGACTAGAATATACATATGATTGAATGGAAACAATAGAGTTTATATTTTATCATATTGAACCACCATAATACATAAAGGTGAAACTAGAATTATGCTTTTTGTATGGACCTACTATGAATTTGTTTGGAGTTAAAGGATTGGGTGATTGTTTATATGAAATCCCATGCAAGGCCTTCAGGGAATTGTTTTCTGAGGACTTCTTCCCAGACTCGATTAACAAAAAAATAATATTATTTGATGGAGTTTAATATAATATTCAGGAAATTATTATCATATTGTACTCATTTTACTAATTTTCATAGTTTTACAAATCTTTTGGCCAGTCATGATTCTATGAACAACACAAAGATTTATATTGAACTTCAAATCGACCATAAATATCAGGTCTGATGTTTAGATTTAAAAATGCAACCAGTGGTTCTAATGAATGAACTAACCATTGAGTGGATTCCAAATGATGGGCAAGTTTCTATTATTTTTCCACCCATTATATTTATGAAATGTAATCCTCCTCCAACTATCATGAGTTCCTCTTATGATTGATTGAAATCAAAGGCTAGGGGCATGAAGAAGTCTAGTGGTCTGAATGTGTATAATATTAAAATCAATTCAAATATTACCTGAGGATAACCATAGTGTTTCAACTATAGTATGTTTATACATTACAGTTGGTCATTCCATACACCCAGAGTCAATTCCACCTATAAGAAAAAAACTAATTAATATAATAATTTTTGGATATAATTTATGATACAAGGTTGAGAAAACCATTATATAGTATGTATACGTCTATATGTGGTTCTCTTCTACAATATGAGATTGTCCATCTTTCTTATAGAAATATTTATAGAGCAATGATGGGTCGTATATATGCTTGGTATCAAACTCCAACAGATGGTGAAGAGGGGGTTAATAAATATTGATGTAAATTCAAAATCAAATACACTCAATCTACTTTATTATTCATTAAAACCATATCCCATTTCATTATAATTTAATTAATAGTTGATATAATTGTCCTATTATTCAATCTATCTTAGGATTTAATCTTCATAAATACATCATACATTATGAATGTGGACCATCATCAGTGATTCCTTTAATACACATAATTTTCACTAGTTGTGGACGTATATGGGTGTAGATGATATATCTTATGGATATATTCAACTTGATACTCATCATTAGTTAGAGGACTATCATTCAAGATCGCATAGTCATCTATCAATGGTGTTTTTCATTAAATCCATCAAAACAATTGATGATTTTGATAACCAAAGATTGGGAAATTATAGTTGGCATAGTTGGACCAGAAATAAGTTAGATTGGGATGAACACATTATATATGGGAGGATTGGATATTTTGGTTAGAGATGTGGAAATCCCATCACCCCTCCCTCTATTACTGGATAACTATCAGAACTTCTATCCAGATGACTTCTCTAGACTCCCTCCTGATATAAGAGTTTAATTAGAGTTGAAATTACGACCACGTGAAAAACCCATTTCGATTCACATTCATCATATGAAATGTAATTATTTTAAGGACCCAATGTTTATTTTAATTCCATAAAACATAAATGTTTTGTTAGGAAATTTAATTATCTATGATCTACACCTATTTTTTCCAATAATGTAAAAGGTTTTATGTAATCATTTTATAGACTATTTGGTTCTGAATTATGATATAGTGGAGAAAAGATATCCATTTCCAAAGATTTATTATTTTTTATTACATTTTTTGTCCATGATTATTTTCCAATGTTGATATTTTATTGGGATATCATTATTTTCGAGTTAGAGGGGATAATATTTTGAAGATCTTGTTTTAAAATAGGTACAAATTGTATGAGTATTCGGTGATATTTATCGCACAGATAAATGTGGAAACATTTTTCATGGACCCCATGAACAATATATTTCATCCATACATGGAATTATGTTATTATTTGAATCATTCATGTCTAAACATCAATATCAAGGAATCATTCTAGGAATATTGTGACAGTCCAATGTATTCATTAATCAAACATTATTTTTCTCATGTTGTTCACATGATAATTTTAGATTAAAATGTTGATGTTCCAAGTAAATTTTGTCTCTATTATAAGCATATCCATGTACCCAATAAATCATGAGGTGTTCATGTCCTGCAGACTTCACTGGAATATATTTGAAATCATGAGCTTCATAGGATTAGTAGAATATTACAAGAAGATTATAAATGATTTTTTCCTATAATAAAAAAATATGAAATAAAATAATATGAAATTTGTTTTGTTAATGTTTAAATATTATTCAAAGGGTAATCCCTTAGTTTTAGGAGATTTTTTAAGATAGATATAGTACATGGAATTAGTAATCCCAATGTTGGAGATGCACTGTATTGGGATGCATCAGGTGTTGTTTTGGTAGTGGTAATGATATATAGAGAGAGGAGTTAGTATACCATTATTCCCATTCCTCATGACCTCATTAATGTAACTATACTAAGCATTCGTTTTATATGTAAGAAATGGTCAATGATATGATGTGTTGGAGACACTCTATCATTATTGATATATTTTTCATGTATACAAATCATAAGATCCTTATATATATATTAAAATTGTGGGAACAAACCAGAAAAATATGTGGTGGGTTTAGTATCTATATATATTCTATTCTGAGACAGATTATGATAATTGTAATTGAATAATCATTAAAGATGCACTTATTGGTACTATGAAGGTCAAGATGATAGTCGATGAGCTTCTCTCTGAGGAGAAATGATGTGTAATATGGATTTAAGCTGATTGGAGGATGCATTATTATTAGGACTGTGAATAGTGACATGTATTAATTTTGTTACCAAATATTCACTTGTGAATAGTGTTCTGAATTGTGGTATGTCATACCTAGAGTGAGGAATAATGAGGGGGAAATGAGTTCAGGGTAACTAAATTACATGATAGTCAATGGATTGTAGTAAATTGATCATTATCTATGTAAGGGTAGTATTCAATTTATATTCATCTTGTATTTGGTGAGGGATTACCATAGATATAAATGGGTAGTACATCTTAGTCTGGCCTTGAATTATCCTTACATTAGTTTCCAATTTTAGGTCATGGGTTTATAGAGGGGTATTATTTATTTCATCTAGCAATGCCATACATGTCAGAGGGTGAGTATGAACATTGGTGACCTAGTGGTTTTCTACCTCACCTTCATATTCCAATTTTGAAATGGGATACAATACAAATATAATTTTATATAGGGTACCAAGGACCCTAGTTTTTCAAGACATAGTGTGGGAAATTGTTGATCAATTAAAATAAATGGATCAACAATAACAACTCAAAGATACTAACTCAATGTAGGTGATGGGGAAGATATATGTTTGTGAGATCGTACAACTGAATGGATTGATTAATAGAATAATATTGGATAGAGACAATTTTTTACAATATTTTCCTAAATGGGACTACAAAAGGCCCTAGGGACTGAGCTATGAGTGAGTATCATGTACCATATATAAACAACTAAATTTCAAAGGAGACTATACACAAATTAAAGATATTATTCATGGCTGATTTCCAGAATTTAGTATCATGTGGGATGATCTCATAGTCATGGTTATTTTTTAGTATACAAAAAGTTACAATAATTCAATATAGACAGATCCTTGTGAAATTTTTTGCAAAAGATATTATTGTTCACTGTTATGTTGTGATGTGGTGGGTGATGCAATTGTTGTTTCCCATAACACAGTTCAAGAGAAACCCAAGAGAGTCAATGTAATTTAGAATATGTTGATCAACACATAGATAATACAAAGAAAATTAGATGTATTGTGGGAGGAGAGATTTGGAGATTACAATGGGTGATCAGATTTTCATGAGAGTGATTCCTCAGTTAGGGAATCGTCATATGAGGAAGAAAGTTATGTTAACACCATATTTTATTATAACATATATGATCAATGAAATTATAGGTTTAGTGAAATATTACTTGAATTTATCTTATCCATAATGTGGAATTCATGATATGTTCATTGTGTCACAACACTCACGGTACATATATGAACATCCACATGTTGTTGATTGAGAGAATAATGAGATAAAAGATGAAGCATCTTATGAGGAGCATGTGGTGCATATTTTAGTCCATAGAGTGAAGGTTCATTAACGGAATATAATTCTAATTTTATGGATTTAGTGGCTTAATGGAAGAATCTATGAGCATATATGTGATATAGTGTAACATGTATGAGCTCAATGGCTATGGTTTATTGAGGAAGACCACAATATACTCATCCTGAATATGATATGTAAATTTTTTGTGGAAATTTGTATATACCTAAAATATATATTCATAATAAATTTTTATTCTTAATTTTTATTGATTTTATGTTATTTTTTATATGATTTGTGGTATAATATTATTCCAATGAGGATAATTGGTTTTTATGTGATGTTTACTATCGAAAAATAATAAACCACACCATATTGTAAGGGTATATTTCATAGTTTGTTTTCCCATGATGTAGAAGATAAAACTACACCACCATGGTATTTAGGATTTGATTCCATGTTTTTTCCCAGATGAGTGTGTGACAATGGGGGATATATAGGTAATATTGCATTGAACCACATGCTATAAATATTTGAATGATTAGAGAAATCCTCATATCACCTCATATCATATGTTATTGAATATCATTCGTCAATTACATATAGATACTAGAAATAATTCCATTTTTATTAAATCCAAATAATGAGAATATTATAGTCTCCAGATAGACTTCTTTTAGGGAGACATACGTTTAATTGTTTTGTTATAACATTCCATTAAAAATCGGTTAGTGGGATTCATATTGAGTTTTATATAACAATTAATGACCTATAAATAAATTAGTAATAATAAAATTATACTATTCATTCACCATGTTTTAGTATTATATTAAAAAACAATGATTTTTTGTAGAATCTTCTCTGTAAACAAGGTCATCCACTTCACTACACATTACTCCATAAAGATCCCAAATTTTCTATAAATTATATTGTTTGTCATATAATTTTCATTTTTTTCAAAGTTGTTCAACAAGATAATATAATATCATTAGAGTAAAAATGATGAATAATTTCAAAAGTTAATTGATATTTTATAATTTTCTCATGACTTGATATTCTACAAATCATGTGCATGTAATAAAAACATTGAGTTTCAACGTGGTAGCTAGAGAAATATTATTGATTCATTTTATAAAATTGTATATCCATGTTGAATTATTATTGATGTATATTATGAAACATAATTACTAAATATTATTTAAAAATTATTTTTTATTGGATATTTTTTGATTGAGGACATATGAATAAGACTGGGAGTAAAGAAGTTTCCAACCATATTCTGGATTGGATTGAATGAATGAAGTTGCTAGAATATTGGGATTATAATTTATATTACTATAAAAATATAGAAACTTTAAAATTATCATCCAAATAAAAAAGATTAAGAAAAATAATGTTCTTGCTAAGAATTAGATGACCTTAAAATATTTTGGATGTTGTTGTTAACGTATTTTTATAGGTGGATCATTTTCTTAGTGTTTCAAAATTTTGGGGTATAAAATTCAAGTGTTTGTTTTTATGAAATTTAATGTTTTCAATGAATCATATTTTTTTGAAGAAAATTTATAGTTTATCTGTCAAACAATATGTATGTTTAACGATGATTAATAATTTTAAAAGCATGGATTCTATATAGTTGTGTTATGCAGTATGTGAAGCACACTATGTAAACTGTGTAAGAGAAGTAGTTTTTGGGCGGCTAAAATTTCATATAAATATTCTATATAATGATATTAGAAAAAATTTCTTAATATAGTCAATGATAAATTTGAAGATGGAATCATCCACCACAGTAGATGAATGGTGTTAAGTGAACTGTGGAGGAAAAAATAGTTCCACGATGGTGTGCTGCCAGCGGTGAAGGTATTACCACATTGAAATTTTTTGGAAATATTATTAGTGATATATGGGGATTTATTTTTTTAAATAATGGGATATAATCCCATAATAATGTCTGAGAATTAAATTTATAAGAAAAAATCATTGCTCTTACAACAGTTCATCTATGTCCAAAAATAGTTCACAAGGATAATTTGACGAAGAAATGTATTCAGCAGTGGAATCAATAATCTATAAAGAAGTTATGACCTATGAAATTAAATTTTATCTATAAAAAAGGGGAGATCCAAAAATGAAAAAACATCCAATGAAGGAGGTATGTTATGAATGTTACAATAATCTATGAAGTAGTGAAGGTCCGCAAATGAAGAGGGTGGCTGAGAGACACTCGTTCCATGTGGTGCAATGTAGTTTGTGGAGATAGTTCACCACCAAAAATCACGTGAGCAGTTTATATGGTATGTTCATTAAGGGAAGTTAGTTTTTGGAGGATAAATAATTGTTCATAGTGGGTACAAGGAATATCTAAAATTGAATAAAATAATTTGTGAAGGAAATTCCCACAAACAAATATTATGAGAGAGAAAAATGATACTACATTCACATATGATATTTTGTATTATAAATGAAAAATTAAATTGTAATGATGTTATGTTATGATTATCTACATTTATTTAATAATCACAAATAAGTTTTTTTATTCCAGTGAGGAGAAGAAGAGATATAAGTGCATTTTCTCATGCATTGATTAAGAATGTGAAAAAAAGAGGAGAAAATTGGGCAACAAAATTAGTATCTTTTAACTATAATTTTGGTGAGAGAAATTTTAGTTTTCATGAGTCCACCAAAAATTCCTATTATGGTAACAAATAGAAGAATATGATTGTGCATCTATCATTTTTTCTTTTGAGAATATATAAGAGGAGTTTCTTTAATGTTGTTGTGAAAGTAAAAAAATCAAAGAATAAGGTTGTGGAAGAACAAGGAAGAAATGTAACCTAAGATTAGAATTAATAGGTGATAGATACTCTTTTAGGTTAAAACCCTTATAAACAAGAAGAATATAGTCTTTGGAGGCATAATAAAAACCATCAAGGTCAATAAAACATGCATTATTGGATTGACATCAATGTTCCAGAAAAGTATATGGGTATATCATACCCATTATAAACAATCAAAATAATTTATTTTCTAGTTGATGTGTTGTCATTATTATTTAAAAACAACTAAAAGTACTAGATACACTTTTTTAATAATGAACCATGTAAAAATATCATGTAATATTCTTAAAACATTCTTATACATTAATGAAATATGGAAAATATAATAATTGAATCATGAACCAGACATGCCTAATAGGTATATGGATAAAAAGTTATTTAATTAAAAAGTCCCAGCACAGATTTTCCACCTTTCATTGGTAGGTGTATCCCAAAATAGAACACACAATTATTATAAAAGGTAGGGACACAATTTTTAGATTTTCTACAATTACGTTATTATCTTTTGGATATTTGAGACTGTTTCCTAATTCAACAATGTTGCTTAATTTTGGTGATGATAAAGTTAACTTCGAGAAGAATTTTATATCTACCAAGACCATGACGATTAGTAAAAATATGGAGAAGTGATAGTTAATGAATAAACCAATATTCTCAATATAAGTGGTAATATATGTCTGTCAATGACTTAATGATAATGAATTCATCTTAGACATATAATTTAATGAGTATGTTACTCATATTTCCACAAATAATATGGCTAATATACCTTCCTATAGTGATCATGAGGTATTTGTTAGTACAATTTAAAATATTCATGAAGATGAAAACTCTAGCACAAGTGGTGATGGTCGTCAATCTAAAACTTCTCAAGAGTTTTCTTTTCTAAGATTAATGGAAATTCTTCATTGTATTATATAAAACATGCATCAATTTTTTATCATGTCATTCATTGGATATTGGAAAAGAACACTCATCAAGATGTATAAAATTGGGTTTTGGAATTGTTCTTGTATGAAAAGATGTTAAAATTAATAAATATCTATTGATAGGTTGGAAACACATTAACAACCAAGAGTGAACATTAAATTAGATCCTAAACATTTCTCAAAGATGATGAAAGGGAAATAGGGAGTAGTACGGCTCATGAAAAATTTCCATACACATGATGATATAATGAATAAAACAAATATAATATTCTGTTTATAAATTGAATAACATTCCATGAATAATAGGTATCATGACGCTTTTTACAAAACAATAATCTGATGCATGAAAATGACGTTGAATGATGAATGATTCCATGTGAAGAGACGATGAATAATATTGATGACATGAAAATCATCCTCTTATTAATATTCATATTATTGTAGCTCAGTTATCCAATATTAAGAAGAAAAACATTTAAACCTCACCATTGAAGTAGAAATTACTACTAGTACTCAACGTTCAATCGATGATTCTATTGCTGAAATACCTCCAACATATGATATAATGATAATGACATCACAAAATGATATATCTCATTTAGTTGAGAAGATTCAGGTAACATCCACACTATATTGTAATATGGTTTGTAAACCAATTACCATGATCATCCATGTTGTAAAAAGTTTGAACAAATATAGATAAAGGAACCTAATAAGATACCTTCCACTATGTCTATAGTGATTTGGATGAAAAATTTGCAATGTGGTTCTGTATAAAAAAAAAACCTGAATTAAACTAAATAAAGTAAAATGTAAAATATGACTAAATTGATATTTCTAGTTCAATGTTTGTGATGTAACTGATTTTTAATACATGTAATAAACTATTGGGAGGATCCTCAAAACATAATAGCACAATGGTAGACTATCATAAGGGGTAGAATGTAATAGAAGAAGAAGAAACATCCATAGGTCTAGAAGAATCACTACGCTACGAACTGATTTACAATTCAATATGACATCTTTAATGTATTTTTTGGTAGTGGTCATGATGTTTTTACATTCTCATCTCAAAAGTTTTACAATGCTAATAAGAAAAAATATAACAAAATCCCACTTAGATGGATGAAGACTCCTTGGGAAGATATCTGGAAAATGTTCCAAAAATAAATCTTCCCAAGAAGGTACCAATAAAGAATGGTGATAAAAAATGGATTATAAATCAATGAATTTTTAGTGTAATGAATACATATGAGATAAAAATAAGGATGGAACTCTGAAGAACCAATGTTGAAGATCCCAACATGTACTCATCATTCCTAATGACATGTAAGTTATTTGGCATGAAAATTTGGAACGAATAATGAAACATGAATATGAAAAAGATATTCTTGTCAAAAATGAAAAGAAAATATTCATCATGATGAATAAAATTATCAATGATATGTTTCGTACAGAAGTAAACTATATTGTAAAAGTAGTGTGTGGGAGATACAAAAAATATGGTCACATTAAAAAAATATTTAACCATACATCCAAAAAAAGAATATGTTTTTAAGAGGAGAAATAATTTATCATCCATGAATTACAGAATGAATAAATATTAATCACACAAAGATTATAAGGATGTGAGTGGATCCATGTTTCCTCAATATAAATCATAATTGATGTCTGATTGTGCAATCTTGAATAATGGAGAAACATGGTTACGATGAACATCCCAGCCATGCTATTCATATCAATGATTCATGGATGAGCCATCTTATTCCATCAAAATTTTTTATTGTATTTGTGTCTAAAAAATAGGTAATTGAGGGTGAAACATATTATTTTGGTGGGAACTATACATGTAGTGGGTGTTGTCAATTATTGATAGAAAAGATGATGAATTTACTATCCATGAATGATTCCTCAAATGATAGTTAAATACTAAAATGATTGAGGTTCATCATTGATGAAGTTGAGGATGGATATTTCATATTATGGATTGACATAATTATGGATATTATATCTTTGTTTTATATTATATCATTTTATTATGAAGAATAAATGTTTTATAAGATCATCTATGATGATTTTGTGAGATTTGTTCTATATGGAATTTCAAAAGATGAAACCCCATTCTGGTGTGTTATACACAATTTAATTTCATTATAACCATATATGTTGAGATAAAATATTATGAATATTAGGGGTACTATCTTTATATTGGACTAAAAAAATGAATAATATTCCTGAATAATTATTTAAAATTCATTGAATTATGATTTTTTGGAAATTTCCTGATAATCATGTCTTTGGAAAATGTATGTCTCCCAATCTATCATACATGGATATTAAAAATGTATATATCTTTACAGAGGGGTATAAATTGAATTAGTTAGAATCATAAGTATAATGGAATATTCCAAAGGTCAGATATCCTTCTTATTGCACGTGAATTTTTTATAGTTTTTTTGAAGTTTGTATAGAAATTTTTTGATGATCGTTCATAGAAATATTCATCTCGCATTCATCAAATTCAGAATATAATGAATGAATATATTCCATGTATACTTTTATATGAATTATTATATCATATGGTATCATGATATTTATTTAATAGACATATAATTTGTCTAAATAAAATACTCTTGTTTTCTACATTGAGCCCAACTCATGTTGACTTATAGTTAAAAGATGGATGGAACATTCCTGAAGTACGAATTGATACCATTTTCACATGAACATTTTGTTTCACATAAATATGCTTGTATAAACTAATATGATGTTTTAAAAAATAAAATAATGAATGAATTTAACTATTCCACATTTTGACACATTTTGTTGTAAAGAACTATTATTGTATTTCTAATAGATACCAAGGGTTAGATAGAAGATCCCACTTTTTGTTGGAATTATATTTTTTTTCATTTCATTTTTCATGTTTGTCAAATGGTTTTCAATGATAAAAAAAGATCAGATTGTGGTAAATATGATGAAGCATTTATAAATGATGAGTTCATGATGTGTAATGAGGGACACACTTTGAGTATAAGTAGAGCCACAGTTCCTTCTCTCGAGCCATGACAAGGGCCACATCTATATAGGTCCCTCCCCCACCAGCGGGGGTGGGAAAATCATTGTACATCAAAAGATAGGTATATACTATTTCCACATCTCAAACACTGATATAATTCTATAGTTACCACATTTTTCTTTATGTCCAAATAATCCTAAAATTTATGAAGGATTCCCAAACCATGCACTATTCATTGTGGAGTTCAACAAAGCTTCATTGCTAAACAATGTAATAATGGTCACTCAAATTTCACAGCGCAGGCCTTCAGTGGAATCATTTGATAGGTTTGTTTATGGATCTGTGTTAATACAAGATAGGGTTAATGTTGTATTACATGATAATAAGTATATAATGATTTTATTCACATCATAAGAAGACATGATTAATGCTTGGTTATCTACTCCACTCAACTGAAACTGTTTCAATTATTATCAACTTATATGGACTTAAAATTTCAATATGAACCAGTAATCAACATTGATGGTGAAATTGGTGATTTTTACAATTCCTACCATCCCATTTCAATATCCGTAAATTGTTAAGAGTCATGGGAACATTATCAGTAGGTATTTGTGTTCCGATATAGGGCCAGTGTAGATTATCATTCGGTGAATCCTGTAGTGTGTGTAGAATTCGATGATTCAAAATCACTCTATGGATTCATTTGGATAAAGGTAGAATATGAATATACTTTAGGAAGTATGTGGTTTATTAATTACTGGTTAATTTATGTTCATTTTTATAATGGTTGGTTTATGCATCCGGAAATTGTAGTCATGGATCTCTCCAAATCAAAAAGACGAATGTTGTTATTATTTTTAGAAGCATTGATTTGGTGGATATTATAACAAATGAGAATGATGTCAAGGGGAAAGATAGTGAGGTGGATAAGATAATGTTATAACATAGTGGATCATCGGATAATACCTTGGTGGTAGATGTCTTCATCATGTTTAGGAAGGACCATGGCTACCAGCAGTTCGTGGGGGTATCCTTGGAGAAATTATTTCCAGTGAGATATGTAGAACCAATGGTAATTGGGTGTCCCTAGGGTTTCAGTGATTTCGATGAGAGATGTTGCAAACTTGATGCCTCATATTATGATGTGGTGCAAGCATAGAGTTGTTCAAATGAAAATGCAGATGTATATGGGACACTAATGTATAATCATATTGGTTTTTATTTTTTTTGGATTGTTATTGAAGCGGATGTTTCGATCTTGGTTTATTGAATCTATAAATGAACTCATTAATGGATACTCTAACTACACTATAGTAGATTCAGTGTAAGATGTTCTTGCTGATCAGATCTAAATCCCAATTAGGAGTAGGATTAATAGGGGTAACGATAATTAGATAATGGACTTCGCATACCATCCTAAACTAATAGAGAATCGATCGAAAAATATGATGAATGCTATGAATATTATCAATGTTACTCTATCCTTCTCCAATGTGGATTTACATAAGTTGGAGTTTTATTATATACATGATAATTATATGGTACTTATCTTGAGTTTAGATGTTGCAATTAAGGAAATTGTTCTATAAATTAATTATTTGGACAATGCGGCAAAAAGAATGATGGAAAGGTCCCTAATGGTGACTCCTAATTATGAAAATTGTAGCATGATTGATTATAAGGATCTTATTTTTAATAAAGGCATTATACAAGGGGATGATGAGCATTGAGGAATATATCCAATCATGGATCAAGATGGAATTAAGGTTCAATGATCATCTTATGGAGGAGAACGACACTCCCTTAAAAACTATCATGTGGAATTCTTACGGGGAGATTAAAAATGTTTGGATTCAATTTCAATTTAATGGCTTAGTTATTTCCATTTATGTGTTAAATATGGTTTCTCAATTATTCGATCATTTTTAAAAAGTAATTAATTTTCTATGATTATGTATTTCCAATATTAATTGATATTGAATAATTTTCTCATTCCTTTATAATCCACTAAACATGTAAATGGTTTGATGAATATTTGTTTTAATGTGACAACTACTATATTGTTAATGATTCATTAGATGAAATTTACTATCATTATTAAAAAATTATACTTATTTAATATGATGATTATTTGATGATTTTCATTTCTTATATATTATATATTATTTAGAAAGAATTTTATGGAATAATTATGAATGATTGTGGGAGTAAGTATGTTTCGATTTGTATTCTGGTTTGATTGGAATGAATGTTATTACTATAAGATATGTATGTCACATTAAAATCCTATGAAATAAGAAAATAATAAAAACGATCAATGAAATTATAAAAACTATGACATATAATTTTAGTGATAAAAAATATGTGGTAAAAATAGTTTGGATGGTGATGGAGAAAAAGAATTTTTGGTTGTGCAATTTATAATTATTTCTATATTTTTGTTCCTAAATTTAAAGCATTTGTTTTTTGGAAAAATTAATAATTTCATGATGAATATTTCCAAGAATTAAAATAAATGTTCATAGAATGAATAAGTGGTATAGTGAATTTCAAGGAAAATTCCAAGAAAGAACAAATTCTCAATATTATGCAATGCGAACCATGAAGAACACCACACGAACCTTGTTGGGGGAACATTTTATTGGACTCTCATAGTTTTTGAAAGAATGAAGTTCATGATATTATCCTCATTTTATGAATGGATTCATTTATCCAATTTCTGATGGAATTTTCCACCACAATGGAAGAAAGGTGCTACGCGAAATGTGGACGAAAAATGGTTCACGTAATGACTACATTATGCAGTGATGGATTTACCACATTGAATATTTGAGTAAATAATATTAGTGGGATTTATGGACATATATTTCCATAAAAAATAACATAACAACATTATCAAGGAAGAGGGGGATATTTATAATATTATTTAATCGCTCTTGGATGAACTATTATATGTCCAAAAAGAGTATACGATGAGAATTTAGCAAAGGGATGTAGTCCATGGAGGAATCAGCCATCCATTGAAGGAAGGATAATCTATATATGACGATTATATACATGAAGAAGGGACAATATATTGGAGAAAAATATTCTATGAATAAGGTATAAAATTCTGTTGAATAGATCATCAACATAGTAGGGTTAGTCCATTAAAGAATAAGTTGACCACAATTCACTCGGGCCTCATTGTTCAAGGTAGTTCACAGAGAGAGATCTCTAACAAAATTCATGCGAAACGTCTTCATGGAAAATTCATGAAGGTAAGAAACATTTTAGAGGATAACAGATAATTCACAATGTGTAAAATGATGTTATTAAACTTACTAAAATTGTTTGTTAATGAAATTTATTCAAACTAATAATATGAGGACGAGGACAAATACTACACATGTTGATTATATTTTGTATCAAAAAAGAATAATTGAATTTTGAATATTATAAGTTGATCTGATATTCATTTAATTAATATCACAATATTATTTGGTGATTATTTTAAGAATAAGAATATATCACAGTGTAGTTGTTCATAACTTGAAGAATAATGATAAGATAAGAGAATAGGATGCTATAACAAAATTTATATCATTTGATTGTAATTTTTCAAAGAGAAAATCTAGTGTTCTTCCGTCCACCACAAATTAATATTATTGTAACAGAATGAATAATATGTATTTATAGATATGAAGGATGATTTTGGGAAGAGATAATATGAATTTTTTTCTTGTTAAATTGACTGTAACATAGTGAATAATAAGTTTATGGAAGAACAGCACATCACCATGACATCATACATGACTCTATAGGTTGAGGAATATCATGATGTAATAAACCCTTATCAAAAAAGGGATGCCTATATTTTATGGAATTATAAAGAACCATCAACGATTTGTAAAACAAACAATGTTGGATTTTTTTTCAATGTCTCACATGTGTTTAATGGTTTATCCTACTTGTTGTAACCATAGAAAAGGATTATTTTAAATGATAGTGTAGTAATGATTTTTTACGAAACACGCAAAGGACTGGATTCTCTTATTGAGTAGTAATACTAATATAAATTTCATGTTCTATATTTTTTAATTTTATATACATGCATGTAGTAGGGAAAGGGGAATAATAGAATAATGATCCTAAATGTACTAAAGGGTATAGGGATAAAAAGATGAAATTGGACTAAAAATACGAAAAAATGATTTCCCCACCTCAATGATCGGTGTATCCCAAAATAGTCCCCTATGTCCATACCATGACCTTCTTCTATGTCGCATCTCCCATATCCTCATAATTGAGGTATTCTTATAGTACTCACCAATATTTCATTCCCTCGTCTTGTACCATGTTGTTCGATTAGTAACAACCTCTCCATGTCAACTACCTCCAAGGATTGTAGAGACCCTCAAATTTCATTATTCTCTTCCTAATTCATTCTTACACGAGAATTATTGATATTTTTGGCAATGATAGACCAATGTTATTTTAGTTTGACCCATTTGGTGTTTTTTCATTCCTTCCTGACCCTGGAGAAAATGACAGGTTTGATTCTACAGCTTCTTGGAATCATGATGGGTGATCATGATATGGTTTGTGTGAGAATATGGATTTTTATAAACACATTAGAAAAACACATACATGGACATATGGGACATGTTAAAGAATGTACTTTTATGGATCATGTTTACACATGTTTCCAATCAATGTTTTATGAGGGTTATTTTGTAACCCTTCTTGATTCTGATCACATGTGGATTACTGTGTAGTTTGTTTTATATACATTGATATATGATTTCCATGATTGAAATTTGTGAATCAAATTACAATGTTATATGTTAAACTAATGATGTTATGTGTGCTTCTATATACTCAAGATGATATATTATTCCTACATATGATCGCACCTTTTATGATGTAACAGTGCCATTATGGTTGTGAGTGATACATTAGATTAGGGGACCATCATGATATTTTATCCATTTATGTGGAGGGTGTGATGAGTTTCACTTATTATAATGATAGATAGTATAATATGTTTAATTAATGGGGTATTCAGGATACTATTGTTCCGTACACTCTATGTATCCATGATTTGTTGAGTTCCCCTCACTTTTTTGGAAGCATAGTCAATGAAGTGATGGATATTATTGATTTATTGAACACAAAGTGAAATCAAATTCTTGGTGGATTGATTATATAGAGTTTCATTAACACAAAACAACATATGGAAATAATATAGTGTCTATTTTGGATTTTACATACTTATTCAACTATCATTTGGCCTAGATCCAAAACAGTTACTGTCGAGGTTCATGGAGAATTTTTTTTCGCACAACCGCTTGGTTTTTGGATTTTATTTTTATGTCGACTACAAAATTTTAATTATTATAGAATAAACTTGTTACAAATAATCACAAAATGTTGAGGATGCATTGGTGGAGTTATAAATATTCTTATAATCACACCCTACTCTGGAATTCGAATGAACTCATTGATTTGAGGAGATATTTGTTGAAGGAAATGTTCTAGAAGGTGGAATGATGTTCTGTGGGTAATGTAGCTAATTTTTGACCAAGATATACTCTAGTGGAAGCAAGAGTTTTTTATTATTTCTTTTTATTTCTTGGGTTCGTATTTCTTAAATGGTAGTTTATATATTCATATGAAAAGTATGCCGTCCTTTTATTTTGAGACCACATGATTACTTTGATGTTTATATATTTCCATTATTGTATTATTATAGTTCATATTACATGAAATAGAGTGTATAGTCAACCCGTTAATGGAATTAGTCCCTCACTACTAGTTGGAATAGTCAGACGTTCAAAGTGGTTCGTATGAGGCCTCATAACACTTGGATTAGATCCAGTTATTAGGTTAGGGTGTTATAAACAATAATACTATAAACCTTATCAAACCACATCATAATTATATCAAATAATTGTACATCATGGTATACTATAATTATCAATCTTGTGACCAAAAATATTAAAATAAAATAAGAAGATAAAAATATAATTTTCATGTTGAAAATAATATATTTAAAATAATTAATAGAGACCATGTAAATAAAATATTTTGAATATAATAAGTTTTTATAGGGAGTATAAGTATAAATTTACATTTTGAATGGTAAAAATAATTGTAATGAATCATTAAAAATGTATCATACAATTTAAAATATAAAATATATCAAAAGTAATATATACCATGAATAAAATAATTAAATATTAATAATAATAAAATTATAAAATAATTTCTCAAATAATATAACACCATATATTTATATCACATCATAATTAGATAAATATTTATCTAATTTATTTACTTAAAATACACATTTTATTCAATATTAAATAATAAATAATAAATATTATATGTTTATAAATTAAAAAATTATTTTTCATTAAATGGACATATTTTTTTCATTACCACATTGATGTTAATTTAGAGTTAAATAATATAATTTGTATATATTATTTATTGATAAATATATATATATTTGTCGTATTATTTATTATAACAAAGAGATGAAGAATAATTTTTTATATAATATTTAATATTAAATTTTTTGATTAATTAATTAAAAAAATTATTTAAAAAATTAAAATTTATTTTGAACCTAGTAAATAAATTTTGATTTTTGAAATTATGTTTTATCTTAATAATAATCAAATTTTGTTTCCATATATTGAAATAAACATATAAATGATATAATACATTATTAGATTTGAATAAATGTCAATGTAATATGTATTCTATAATATAACACTATTTATAGTAACATGAATCTAAACTACTCATTGTCTATTTAAAAAATTAAAATTATTTAGTAATTTATTAAAAACCATCATCTCATTCCCCTATAAATTTTCCCCGACTTTATCAAATTCATCATCACTTCCAAAAATCATGTGTGACTTTTGAAATAAAAATATATCCTTATAATAATTAATTAATATATATTTTATTTCATGATATGATAAAATGGATTCCATTTTAATCCTTAATGTTAATAATAAATTTGATATCTCAATGAGAATAATAATCCATCATAATTACAATGATTAATTTTAATTTCTTCGTATAAAAATTATATAAACCAATATATCATCCAAAAAATAATTAAAAGTAATATAATTATATTATTATTAATTAATAGAAAAATATATTCGTTATTATATATTTATAATCAAATACCCTAAAAACTATAACTCACACCATGCTAGGTGTAATTATTTTTACTATGATGTTTCTCATTAAAAAAATTCATTTATATTTTAAAAAGATACGTCTATAATATAAATATTAATAATATCTTTTTTAAAATTCTTTACATTAAATTAGAATAATATTATTTATATTAATAAAAATATACCTAATTAAATTCCTTAAAAATATGGTTAAAAAGACATGTTTATTAAACTGCAAACAATTTGGACTACCAATTTATTATCAATTATGTATACTTCTAGAATAAAATTAAAATAATCATTTTAATACATTAGAATATTGAAAAACCATTTTAGAATGGCCACCTATTTAATTTGTTATTTCAAATTGATTTTGGAATGGAGGATCTATATAAATCTTGGAGACATTTGTTGGGATTTCACTTTTAAAAGAATTTTTTTTATTAGATGATTGTATATAATCTAATATATATTTTAATTTTAAAATACTAAATGTGAAATTTCTATATAAACTATTGAGGATATAACTATATACATTTATCTTATACATATTCATATATAATAAATTTTTTTATTCCAAAGGGTTATATCTCATTATTTCTCATTCTTTTAGTTGTGATGTATGTCATCCAAAATCAATATATATTTCTTTTTACAACATTTTAATATGATTCTTATATATTAATAATGAATATATGTCATTCTTTTATAAATGGATATGTATGTCAGCATGAATCATTTCCATTTATTCCTTATGTAAAATTCTATAATATTTCCAAATAAATATTTTACATTTTCAATATTCCTATTCAATTATCATCCACATTAACACATTTTCTTCACACAATCCATTATTTAGATATTTTAATATTAAAATTATATTTTAATATTATTCTTACATATTCTGATGATGATTCATAAATGTGAGTTATTTCATGGATTTTATGACAATATCACTTAATGTATAGAAATTTATATTCTATATGAAACATTTTGTTCTTATATATTATTATTTAGAATTTTTTTACAAATATTTTTTATATTATATAAATTTTTTATCATTATTAATTTTTTAAATGAAATTTCTTAAGAAACATTCAATTATATCCATCTATTAGATTTAAAATTCTCTATTTATATTTTATTGTTAAAAAAGAGGAAATTTATTTAAGAAAACATTTTTATCATATTATATTCTTCCAAAGGAATATTTATCAACATACAAACAATTTTATAATGAAACTTTCTGACACATAATAAATTGTATCACCTCTAATGATATATTTATAATATATTAATATCCTTTAATATGGGTTTTCAAACATATTCCAATATATATATTATTATTTGGAAGTAAAATATTTATAATTTGAATTATTTATCAATGAAATTTTATATTCATAAAAACAATATTAATAAGGATAACCATTATTCCATTTGGATTCCATTATAATTACAATACCCAACCTTATTATAATTAATGGGTGTTCACATTGATACTTGTACACTAAATTAACATGGGATATTATTTAATTGATGATATGAATATTATTTTATGTAATTAATGCATACCGAACATTATTATCTTTATTGATGGTAATTTACCATTAACGATACATATTTACATTAAATTCAAATATTATTTATATATGTCAATCTTAATATAACATTAATAGATTAAATATTAATTTCTAATTAATTTGGAATATATCTCTATGAATATATCATATTATTAATGTCTGAAAAACAATTATATTTCCCTCAAAATCATTAGGTAAATCATTATATCTCACAAGATAACAATATTTTTAGGAATGGGTAGTATTCAGAATCATATATTTTTATATAGCTGTGTAGTAAAAAAAATCCCACAAAACTGTGATTTTCTTTCTAGAACGACTCAATATATGTTTTAATTTTTCTTATGATTTTCTGTGTTCTAAAATACTATTTATACATTTTTAGTACGTTATTGTTGTAAAACAATGTCATATTCATATTTGATGTAATTTTTAATGATTTCATGATCATCCATTATAGTTTTAATTTTACATAACAGTATTTATAATTATTATAAATATTTTCTCTTCTTATTTTGTGATGTTTCTATTTTCGTATTCTATTTATCATTTAATTTTTATTATGATAATGTATCAAAAAAGTTTATGAGATATTGATAACTCATTTATTTCAAATAAATAAAGTATTACATCTCACTGAGAATTTGGAAAAATTATTTATTTTGTTTAATCATTTCATGAGGAGATAATAAGTGTTTTATAGAGTCAGTTTTTGTTATTAAGTTGTATTCATTGATGTATTTGAATAAATTTTATGGTAATAATATTTTATGATGATATAATGTGAACATTTTTCTCAATCTCACAGAAAGTTAGATCTTGGATGTTTTCTGTAATTTTAGTGACACAAAAATTATTTGTATGATTGGCTCTAAATAAATATTTGATGATCTTGGGGTACATAATTTTGTATCGTATTATATATCCCTTATTTTTTAGAAGAATAATTGTAGAAGTTTTAGTAAAAATCATTATATTAATAATTATTTTATAAATAATACTTTATTATGTGTAATTTTCCCAGCTAAATTAGAATTACATTTCGAATATATTCATACTATATCAGATTATGACCATTATATATAAAAAATATAATTTATCATTAATTTTTAGTAATGTGGTTTTTAAAAATAGGTAAAATCATTTATATGTTTTTTTTAATGAGAGGATATTTCATTCACGTTATTTCATTATGCGGATAAAATTTAATTTCCTATAATTTCAATTAATATTTTCAGGAAAATCAATCCAATGATTATATGAAAAAATATTATGTGAATATAATTTATTTTTATAATAATATAAATAAATAATCGTTAAAAATTATTTATTTTTCATGTCATAATTAATTATGTTTAATTTAATAAATATTATGCAATTTAAATAAAAAGATTATAATTAAAAAAATAATGTAAATTCGTATATTGAAACAATTATTTCATTTAAACAATATAATATATAAAATAGAATGGATAAATTATCTCATTATCATTAATAATAGTAAAAAGTGTTAAAAATATTTTTAAATAATATAATAAAATTTCAAAAATTTCTACACCTAAGTATATTATAATTAACACACATGTAAACAACGCTATAATAAATTGAAATATGTTCACAAATATGCCTGTGGAAATCCATCCCAATTTGTATGGAAATTTTAGGTTTTTCAAAGTTCTTAAATTATTATTGGTCTATATTGTTTTGATTGAAATTCGTAATATATTATATTATTTACTAGAATTAAGGGTTTATATATATATATATATATATATATTTATTTTGTAAAAAAATCAAATTTAGAAAAAAATAATAATTGGGGAATCAGATGAAGAATATATGTAAATGAAATGTATTGAAAATATTATTAATTTATTACGAGTATATTTATTATATGATGGATGGAAAGGAAAATACCTATCGGATTAATAATTCAATAAGAATGGTAATTGACTATTTTTAATAGTAATACATTTGTTAATTAATATTTTCCTACAAATAAATAAATAAACATATATATATATATTAGAATATAATAAATTGAATTTTCAAATTATTCAAATCAAAATATAAATCAGTGAGATTTGTTATTTTAGTAAATTGTAATAGATTTTGAAAATGGGTTATTTTTTAAAAGTAAATTAATATGTGTATATGATCTACAAGTATATGGGTATTGTGATGATTTTTTTATTTATTTTTCTTATAGTTTTCTCCAATATGTTTTTCTATTGCAATTCATGCAAATTTAAATCATTTTTTACTCCTACAATATATCTCTTTATTTAATAAATGGATTGTATCCTAGGTTACCAATTTTAATGTTATAATTTTATTTATTGATTATTTAAATTAAATAAGTTAATCGAGAATTTGGTATAAATTTAATTCATAATCATTTCTGAGAATTATATTAAAATATAAATATATCAACATTAAATAGACATTTTTATATAAAACATGGTCTTATAAAAGTACTTCTATTACAGATGGACTAATTTCTCATAATATATAATAAAAATATTTAAATACTTATTAAAACATATGATATAATTTAAACCATGAAAAAATAATTATTGAAATTAGGATTTTCTAAAATATAAAAGAATATTTTCATCGAAATGATGATTGTGATTTTTTTGGAATGAAAATTATTTTAAAAAAGAATTAATTAAATAATAATCATAATTTTAATGTAGTTTGTGGATAATGATAAAAATTTTTACATTCGAGATAAAAGATAGGATAATGGAGGAGAACAATAATATGTGGAGGAGGACAAATAGGATTACATAATACCTTTATCCAATATCATTTTGATATAGAGGAACATAGAAATTGAGAAATGTGAAAGGATGATATTAGAGGTATAATGATTGTGGTGTTATGGATTGAATGTATCTATTCATGATCTAGAGGTAGTAAAAATGATTGATTTTATTTTAAAATTATGTTAACAAGGGGTCCATAAAAAGTATTATGTTTATTGCACACGGTTTTGAAAACTATGCTATAACCATTCATATTTAATCAAAATGATGAGTCTCTTAAGTCTCCTAAAAAAATTCCTTATTTGAATTGTTTTATTTACTATGTAAATTATATGCGATCCTCAATACAAAAAACTCTATTTCATGTTAATTATTTGTACGATGACCATGAATCATTTCAGGTATTCAAAAAATGTGATCTTTTTTTAAAAAATATATCATTCCCAAATGTAAAACTTGAATTCCCTAATGGTTTTATTACTTAAATAAGGATCTTATAAATATCTTTAACACTCACATAATCAAAATTCTATCATAATTGTTCGACCCTATATACTATCTTTAACTAAAATATACATAAAAATAAATTTTAAAAGAATTATCACCAAATAAGGTTTTAAAAATTGTAAGAAAGTATATTGAACAAATTATTTTTAAATTATAGGTTAACTACCATATTTTTATACATTTTGTTTAAATACACCATATATAATTTTCAACAAAATTATATGTTGAAATATGATTCCACATTATATTCCATTCTCAAACAATTCATGAGGCATTAAATATTGACAATATGTTGTTATCCTTCATCTAACACAATATCCTCTACTACACTATGGTATAATATGATCAATCCAATTGTATTGTCCAATGATAAATCAATTTCACTATAAAATATCAATATAAATTAAATGAGTAATATTATATGACATAGTTTAAATGAATTTCTATAGGTCATGAAATAAAGAACGTCATTATCTTCTCATTTTAACATTTTTCATTATTATATTACTCTCATCTGATCTCATCATTATCATATAGTTGATTTTTCTATTTCTTCATGAACAATTTAAGATGAATATTAATACCATTGATTTCCCAATATTCATAATGGTATTATTTTATAAAAATATTTATCAGATTTCAATTGAACAAACTGAATGTCTATATATATAGTGGAGTATTATATGATGTTTGGTATTGAAAAAATAATAATTTTAAAGCATCATTTAAGATTAATTTATTTTAGAACATAGAAATTCTTCATGAATTTATTTTAGATACATATTCAAATAATTCTACATAGTAGTAGATAGAGGATTAAAATGGATAACATTGTTGTACATTACTCCAAATTTCATGAATATCTTTACAATATCGAGTTCTTAAAAAATTTCCCAATTTACTAATGATCACCTAAGAAACTATAAAAATTCTAAATTCATTGTTATTATAAAAATATCTATATTCATTTAATGTGTGTTGTGTTTTGGTAGTAAAATCTTCTAACATGGATATATAATCATCACATAAAATAATGTTCATGTTTCTATTATTTGATAGGAAATGTCATTTGAAATGAATTATAGAAACATAAATGACTTAAATGTAAAATATGGTGTGATGTTTCATTTTATATTTTCACCCAATGTTTCTTTTTGGTTGGAACTTACTGAACAATTTATTGAAACTATGAGAGTATTTATACTTTGGGGGATAAAAGAAACAAGATATAATAACATTGTAAATTGTGAATTCTTGGTCATGATGTCCTCTACATGGGTATTAATGAATCAATTTAAAAAAAATACTTTTCACCTCTATCTATAGAACATATCAATGAATTATGTAATTTATGGAACAAAAAAATGTAGAATATATTCCATAAATTAATTCATTACATATGAAAAAATAAATAATAATGTTAATGTGAAGATATTTATTTAGGGATATAGAGGAGAAATAATTTTCAATATCTACAAACCATAGTTGAGGTGGGGATATCACTGAAATGAAATGTTATTATAGGAAGTTAAATTTTTATTTATAACCATGAGTTTGGGGAAAACTAAAAATGATAAATTGTTGTCCATTAAATTCTTTATCACATATTTATCAAATACTTCAAAATGAAACTCATAAATAAAGAGTACCCATGCTTTCTATCATATCATAGAATCATTTTTATTGAGGTTTCATATTAGGGTAGTGTGCTTTAGGTAAAAAATAAACATAGACATCACTAAATAAAATAAAAACAACTAAAATTTAATAAGACTTAGCAAATATCATAATTTTTTTTATTATAATTTTACCAATATTTTTTAAGGGTATGGGTCATATAGTGGACTTGTTTAGTGTCATGTAAAGATATATTCCCAAAATCTCTCTCAATTGTATATAATATTTTATTACACATAAATTTAATAAATAATTATATCCATGGTGATGATGTGTGGGCCCGTAAACAACAACTATTTCATCAAATTAAAATAATTATTTAATGGTTCATAAAACATGAAACTTGAAACCTCTATAATGATACTTATAAATGGTTTTTATTATAGATGTAAATATCTAAAAAATAAATTATAGAAGAATATGTGTTGAGGAAAATAATAAATATCATAAACTAAAATTGGGATATAAAATTGGGATATAAATTAAATATTTTTGGAATAAACTATAATCCATTATAAATGCATGAAGTGGAAAATTATTATATCATATTGTATAATGGTGCATAACAATTCCATGATTAAAAAATGTTTTCTTTTTTATAATGTTCTAAAAAAATATTGATATTCATTAACAATATTTACAAGGTTATTCTATAAACTAATAAAATACCCTTAGAATCCCCCAAAATTTTCGACACCATTCTACAAAATATGGCCATCACACACAATACCAAACTTAATTCATGATATATGCATGGATAATATTAATTATTTTTATTCATGTTTATTGAATAGTATATAATGTTATGAGGATGTCATATACACATGGAAGGAAATTTGTTCTTCTGTGTGAAATGAAAACCTAAAAATAAAGAAAATAAAAAAATGAAATTAGAAATACAGAAATGAGTGTAGTGATGAGAGAGAAGTAAATATAAATATTATCATAAGTGAATGTGACAGGATTTTATGATATAGTTTAAAAAAATAAACAATAAAAGGAGTCATGGTAGATCAATACATAACCAAGAACAACGAGTTAATGTGATGGGTGGATTTTGTTAGACAATATTTAAAGTTATTTTAAATATTTATTTAACTATATTTTATTATTTTAATTTTTTTAAAATATTTTAAATAAAATATTAAAAGTTTATCCCACATATAAATAAATAATATAGTTCTTCATCTATAGAACCCATATGACCAAAAAATGGTAAAACATTTTTCACATCGTTAAAATGTTCATTGAAATAAATGTTAACCTCCGATGATAGTTCTCCATATCGAAAAAATGGTTTTCATTAAATTAAATTGGGGATAATTATTAATTAATATTAATTCTCTAAAAATGTTATTCAATGAACTTGGTGAGGATGATGACATGCAATGATCTTTTTTGAATAATGTGTTAAAATTTTTGACGCGGCCCTTTTTTCAAAACATCAATCTTCGAATCATATTTTTTGATATATTATAATTCTATAAATTGAATAAATTGAAAAAATATTATAATGATAATGAAGAGATAAAATATAATATTAAGAATGTTTTTATTTCTTGTATAAAAACATCTCCATACACTGATTTCTCCCTGATTGTCCTCCTGATACTGTATCAATTCTTCCAAAATAATCTCTTATAACCGATTATTTTCTCTAATGAATGTGTCTTCATGATTAGGATGGTGTATCGTTCCCACTATCATCTAACCAACCCTACATGTCCCATAATACTAATGATTTCATCATAATGTATAGATTTTTTCATGTCAAAACCCAATATAATTTCACTATCACTATAATGATTTAATTTTAATGGGATCCAGGTTTTTGAAATTAAAATTTATATTAACTATAAATTGATACAATGGAAGGTATTATATGGATGCACTATAGTAAATATTCTCTTTCCCCCCAATGAATATTAATTAAATAATAATAATTTGAACAATTCTCTCAAGTACCTATCATAATTTCTAAATAGTTAAAGCATGTGAATGTCTATCATAACATTCCTTACCTCATAATGTAATTTATTCATTATTCTACCCATTTCATGAATATTAATGTAAAACTCTGTAAAATTATTAAAAATTTTATTATTTCAAATTTATATGTTATAAAATTAGTGATACCATATATCTGATGTTAATTTTTTAGATATGATGTATCTTTGGTAACTATACACATAAGTCCATTTTTAGGCCTAGTGTAGTATAGCCTAATCCAAATATTAAATTCATCATGATATACCAAACATTTTGTGCCCCATAAATTTGGATTTTTATTTTTCACAATATAGTGGCTTTTGTTTTTGTTTCTCATAAAAATATATATATTTTATTTTGAATGATTGTTTCTGTGAGATCAGTCTCAAATCATTAATCTATTTCATGTTCATTAATGATACATTTAATTATTCCTGACCAGGTGGCTCAATGATAAGTACCCCACCCACAATGATACATAAATAAATGTAGAGGGATAATGACTATAATAATCCAACTCTTGTATGACATAGTTGGAGAAAACTATTTATTGAATAAAAATCGCATAAATTATAGGAATGAACCTCTATAATATTATATGATTGCAGGATTAGATGAATCAACCAAAATATAATCCATAACACAATTTTAAATATATTCCAAAATCAACCCACAACGTATGTATAAATAAAACATGTACTAATAAAATCATTTAAAGTAAATACCCAATACTCTAGTCTAAGTTAGCAACAATGAAATTTTCTAAAAGCCCAAGGTAGAAATTTCTTGCACGGCCTACAAAGTCATCCAAAAAACTGTAAGACAGTTTATATATGTATGATGAACATAAAATTATACATAGTAGGGATGCTAATGTATATGATGAACAAGTGAAAGAATAATAATAATGATATTTTAAGAAATGTATAGAATTTAACATCACATAATCTAGTAATCTATCAAAAACCAATCATTACTACAGAAAAATCACGAGATAACATATCCATTTACAAACAAATAATAAAGAAATTGTAAATAAAGGTAAACACACAATGATTTCACAATGATGTGATGAAATCACACCGTAATATTTTATTTCATGGATCTCCCAAATCATATAAATATCGAATCACATAAAAAACAAAGAACAAGAAGAAATATTATTATATATCATCTAAAGACAGATGTGGAATCACATCAAACCTCTAACAAAGAAACATGGGACATCACATATCATATAATCCACAACAGTAACTAGATATGTGGGTATCATGATAATGATGGACATTGGCATTATTTCCTCCTCCTATGATGCATAAATACACAATAAGACATCTCATTATCACACATCCCACCTACATAAACCTAGACCGTCATAAAACAATATCAATATTTTCACATTTGACTTTAATCCATCCTTGTCGATGCATATCAAAAAACTCATAGAAGAGGTAGAAAGATAGAGGGGTCATATATCCATCCATTGTTTTCATAAATATCATGGAATAAGAACTAACCATTGGTGTGTGCATGTGTGTTTCATCAAGTAGTGCACAACAAAGGTGAGTCAGAATAAAAATAAAAATCAAAATATATATATATATATATAATATCAACACACATGATCCTAACATTTATGTTCTTGAAGAAAAATTATTATGAACAATCTCCCTGTCTTTCCTAATTTTATTTCATCCTATAAAGTTTCTTAACCACAAAATAACAAAAAGCTAAGTTCCCTGATTATAAATTAATTCATTTTACATTTTTTCATTTACCAAACATAAATCTTTTAAAAATATCACATATTTCATATTTCCCTCCCATTAATTCAATTATTAAACCTTAAAACCAGGAAAAAGTAATTTTATTCTCTAACCATTACCATATCATAACATTATAGTTTATGTAATTCCATTAATAATCAAGAAACTATAAAACAAAGGTCATAAATGAGACCAAAAACCAATATTCCTCTTGCAAGAGCAAACACACAAACACCAACATAAACAAAACACCTCTTCACCACAAATTCCATATAACCCACACTTCCCATGCGAACCACCCCTTAATATGTCTTTATAATCAATCCAACATTCACATTACCAAAAAAATTCCACAACACATCACAATAAATTTTTATATTTAATAATGTTGTTTTTATATATCCCAATTAATATTAAATGTTATTCTGGAAAAAGAATAATTTTGTAGTCAATGAATCTTTTTATACCATATATAAGCAATTGACAAATTTCCATTTAGATAGATGATAAATAAAAAAACAAGTTACATTTCTAGAAAAATAAATCACTTAAATAAATCCCTAGAAACTATGACATTTAGCTAGAAATTAGACAATTATTTTCTAAGTATAAATAATAATATAACTCATAAAAATATGATTTAATTCTACGTCCAATTAAATATAGATAAAATGATTAATTATACATTGTTATGGTTGACCCTACCATACTCCACAATATTAAAAAAATAATAATTAACCCCTACTTCATAATAAAAATGATGAGAAATGAAGGAATCCTTAAACATTTAAGTAAGAAGCATAACATAATTTTCATAACTAATACAGGGAACAAACATAATAGAAAAAAAAACAGTTAACTAGAACCAAATTAAAAAATAATTTTCTATGACTTCATGAGAAATGTTAATGAAACCTCCAATATCATAAAAAATATCGAAAAAAATTAAAAAGGGAATATCTTCATAATAAGTTGAATATATCTGAAAAAAATTAGATATTAAATAGTTTTAAATGATAATTAATAGTAGATCTCCTAAAAAATGGTATAATAATTATTTAATATCTAAATTCATTTTAAATTTTTGATAAATTGTATCCCATTAAATTGAATCAAATTTATATTAATAATTGATTAATGAAATAATAAATAAATATATTAAAATGAAAAAATTTATATAATAGGATATTTAGAACATACATTATTTAAGTGAACTATTATGTGTTATTATTATAAGTTACTACAAGGTGACACATTTAGGCGATACATCTAATGTTATATGTTAAGGTGTTGTAAACTGTACAAAACTGTTAAGTGTTGCATCTAATGTTCTACTATTAAGTGATAAACCTTGTTACCACCATCAGGATCTAATGCTAATATGTTTCATGAAGGTACTAATCTGACATGATACATCTATGGTTCAATCATCAGGTGCTACAACCAGTATTGTATCATCAGTTACTGCCATATGTTTCAACCATACAGGTGACATCATTAGATGAAACATATATCATTTTATCCTTATGTTCTTCTCATATGGTTCTATCAGCATGTCATATAACCAATATTCTGCCATTAGGTGATACCACTAGTTTCTTATAATGAGGTAAAACTTATGAATACTACCTCTGTGGCGTTAAAAATTGGTGATAAAAAATAGTGTGATAACGGTAACCTCAAAACACCCAAATTTCATTAAAAATGCCTAAGAATCATCCCTTACTCACACAAAAACATTTATAAATCCAATTTTTTCATGAGTCACATGATTTAGCTTAACGTAATGGAATTCATATTCTAGGAAAATACATAAGATAACTCAAAATGCATTAATTCCATATAAATTAAATATAAACTACGAAGGGATGAGGGAATTGGTCAAAAAAACCATGATAAAGGATTAATAACAAGAAACTAATACCATTATACACAATTCCTATAACCTAACTCACCAACCAAGAAACAATTGTCACAACACATCACAAAATGCGTACATTACCATATTAGCATCCATACAGGTGAAGAAAATATCTTCTATAACAATATTATAGTAGATCAACAATGAAATATTTTGTGAAATTACATATTCATGTTTTGAACTATCTTATTCAGGTGGAATTAACTCTTCTTAATGGTTTTAGTTTTTTTTATTATATAACACATCTTGACTTGGAATCATGTTTTCTACAATTATAATGCATTGAATTTTTTTTATCACGCATCCTATAAAAATTAAGAAGAACATATCATATAAATTAAAAGGCATTAACATCAAAAAATAACTATAATTATTAAAAAATAATTTTAAAACCCAAAATAATCCATGTATTTTCTATATATCATCCTATAAAACAACAAATTACAGCATTATATGATTCCACGATTCCAAATAACATTAATCATGGTAATTAATTGAGCATTTAATACCATCGATCAATGATCATGGATATATATTGACAACACTATTAATGTTTTTCCATCATTGATATCCAACAATCCATTGTCAATGAATTGTGATTCATTATGATGATATTGATGAAGATGATAGACATAGATAATGTCTTGTATTATTTACAGTCATTGTGTAAGTAGTAATAGATTATACATTTCACCAACATTCCCCAAAACCTTGAAGGTCTTGAAAAAATTGGGTGAGAGCCCTCTACCATTACCAATCCTCTACAACCTACGTTGAGGGGATACATTCAATAACACATGGTCTACTTTTTCATACATAAAGGGCCTCCTCCTATAATTAACACAATACATATTCTAGTCTTATGATTCTTTAATCATTGAATGAACAACATGAACCTTATCTATCATTCTCTCCACCATGTTGTGTCAAAGAACTGTGGAGTCCCCAGACTCATCCCAACACATTGATGAATGACATAGTGTCCTAGAAAAATACTCAAAAGGGGCCACACTAATGGATGAATTATAGTAGTGAATATATGAAAACTCATCCAATGTCATGTTATATGACCAATATATTTTGAATTATGATATTCATGTATGTAAAATATCCTCCAACATTTGGATAGTCCACAAATTCTATATGTTTGTCTAATGGTGGAATGGAACTCTACTGTATAACTATATTCTAAAATCTTATTATATTCCCCTCCAATATCATGATGTAAAAAGACCATATATATCCAATATAATAGACCTCATAACTCTTGAAAAGTATTCCACTTCATCGACACACATCATTTCCAAAACATTCATGGTTCCCAAGTACATTATAACATAAATGCTGGGAGATTTCATCATGTAATCCATGATTTCCCATATTTAATCACTGCCTCCAAAACCGTAGGGAAACCCTATGATGAAATCTATAAATATTTCATCCCATTTACACATGGGAATATTCTATGTATATAATAATTTACGAGTATAATAGTTAATATCCTTGAACTACTTGGATACCATAAATATATCCATAAATAATTCTATTTCAAATTTTATCATGGGACAAAAAACTACATCCTCTAGCTATATTAAATCATAGAATATCTTGGGAATGCACTGAAGATGAGTTAAATAAAAGATGAAGGATTCCCCTATGTATCTCTACCAAAAGAAACATCTCCCCCTAAAATAACATCTTGTTATAAACATAACATGACAACACTTATAGGGAATTGCCATGGCCAATATAAATGTGAATCACCTATACCCCAAAGTCTCTCTATTGAGACTCTACCACAGACTTAATCAAAGTAGATTGTATTATCCAATGAAAAAATAAACCACCTCCATTAAACACCTTTTATATATGTATAAGGATAAAAATTTCACCATCACATTCAATGAGTACCTAAACCCATTTTTTATATATGTCAGAAAATCATACTCAATATTTTAGCCATAACGTTCCCCATTCGTGAATTGTTGGATATATTAAAATCATATTCTTGAAGAAACTCTATCCATATCCACTGTATATGATTTATATCCTGACAATAAAAGACACACCTCGACCTCATGTGATTTATAAGGCCACAAAAGTTCTCCCAAATGATGTAATTTCAACGCATCATTAAAAAATACAGAACCACTAAAAGATACATATCTTGGGTTACATAGGTTCATTGTGGGTACATAACTGTTAAGAAACATATCAGATAATATTTTTCTTTTGTACTAAAACACATCCCAAAAAATTATGGGGAACATAATAATACACCTCAAACGTCCCCACCTCTTCAAAAATGTGATACATGGATCATTGAACAACTGCCCCCTTAGGTAGTCAAATGATTATAATAACTAATCAATATAGTTAAAATATTTCTCATTCATGGACAAGGTCATCAACAGGGATGGAATCATTGATAAACAGAACAAAAAACTCTAATAATAGTATTCAATTCTATGTGAGTAAAAATTTTATACCTAATTTTTTAGTGATTCCTATGAAACTAATGTCTCATAAATAGATAGGTCTATGACCACACCATGAAGAGACACCACATTCATGTGTAAATGAACCTACCATGTCCAAAATTTACACTTTGAAAAATTTCAATCGAGGTAGTGGAATAGAAGAACAAATAATACAGTTATGAGACAATGAACATGATCCTCCTATATCATTATATAGATCTATATGATATTGATGAACACTCTAATGAAATAGTCCATGAATTCATAGAACATTGAGGTCATGAGTCCCATGAGTAAAACATCTGCATTCATGATTCTAAATGAAATGATAAGAAACAAAAAGTACATATTCAACGATCTCATGGTAGTATTTTCGAAATAATCATCCATCACCAGAAACTGTTGACATCTTGACCATATAATAAACATAAATAACCATATCACTCCATTCATCTGGTCAAGAAGATAACAATTCCTCAATATATGAGTGAAAATATTAATAGTCTCGTGATTTATCATATGGAAGTCAATTAAAAATCTAATAATACCATCCACCTTATTTTATAGTTATAATAGAGAAACACACAATGATTCACTATGTTGGATGAAACACTTTTACATTAGATTATCTATGAGAATCTTAAAATACCATAAATCAGAGGGTTCCAATAAATAATATTTATCAAAATGAAAGAAACACAAGGTTATAAGTATTTAACACGATCAATATAACATCAAGGGGGTAGAATAACATCCTATTTGGGAAAAACATCAAGAAACACCATAAAAAACCATAAGAATCATCCATCCAAACATCCATTGAATCCACAGTTTACTAATCCTTCAATGAATTCCTGGGATCATTATATCTATATTCCATATGATAACTCCACCTAAAATTGAAAACTACATTTTTTTCTTCCAAATATGATCAGCCTAATCCCTACTGAAATAATCAGAAATATCAAAAAATGAATATAGAAAATTGATATAAAGAATGTCATCATATGAATTCATTGAATGTAAAATAATATCCCCACTAGAGTGATATTGGAAAATTATTAGTCTACCAAAACAAAATCCATTAAAAATATCGGTGTAGGATCAAAATAGAATAATAAACACATGGGACCTAAGAATAATCTCTATGTATAGAATTACAGAACATATTATAGGACATTAAATAAATTATTATGAATCTCCTAAATCACACAATGTAAAAATAAGGGTCAAATATAAACACATCATACCTATATCAATATTTTGAATATATTGTGTTGATTTGTATAATATATTAATCTATCCCTAACCAAAACCTCTTCCTTTTTTCTAATTTCCATGTCCACTAACACACGTAGTTAGATTCCCTTGAACACAAGGCACATCCAGGGGAGGAACTCTATATATCCCATTAGATATGATAAGTGGATAATCAAGATAAATTTACAGCTCATTTAGCCCAACTGGTAACTAATAATAAGGTTAATGATGAAACTATCCACCTCTAATAAATTGAGCCTGATAATCCACTGGGAACTATTACTAATGTTTACTAGACACCCTAATGATGAAACACATTGGTTCCAAGACCAAGGAAAAATAATGGAAACCATTGACCATATATTGATGAATGGATGTTTCTAAGATGTATTTCGTGATGTTCAAATGCTTGAAGGACTTGAAACTAGTAACCTTATAGTAAAACACAAACTCCTTTGAGGATACTATTGGTTCTCATAAAATAACAATCCCCTCAGGATAGTGTGCGCCAGATCATGTACACATTTATCTAAACATCTATATTAATTAGAAATTTTACGGGAGTAATATCATTATAGATAAAAGTATAGAGTACCTCTTCAATATGCCTAAATCCAGTGACTTAATTTGGAAAAATATATTTTGAAAATAAAAGAGTCACATGAACCTAAAACCAGGCTCTTGTACTGACGTAATGGCTTACTAAAGAGGGATAATCACTAAATTCATTTCTACCATTTGTTTTTATTAATGAAAATACACTTGAAACTCTTTATGAAAGTCATCCCATGAATATTATTCCACTTTCCACTCCCAAAGGTATAATATCCATCACTATTTCACATCTCTCCAAATATGACTAACTCCCATGAGGAACCAATACTCCATCTAGTACCATATCAAACTGACATTAATCTCAACATCCACTAAATATTTATTTATATCAACATAAAATATAGTTCCTTCATAATTACCTAATTCATGTCAATGGAAGGTTCAAAATTACCTATTACACTATTCAACCACCTCGAGAAAATCAACCCTTCGACAATCAATTATAAAATCCTACTAAACCTCTAAATCATACATTTTATGCTGATGGGAACCTACACCGATAAATAATATGTGAAATGAGGAATTATGAATCTCGATATTATGTAATTGTATTAATATATATTAAATTAATTTTATTATATATAAACATTCATATAACCAAAACCACTTATTTGTAACAATAAAACAAGAAATAATGATACATGAACTCGTCTTCGGTCACTAACCTACAATGTGGTCCAAATCACTTCAACATTCAATATGATCAGATTTTCTTCACTGTATAATGGAATCCCTAATATCCTATGTCTATAATATCAAACCAATCCTATGTCATGAACGATGGTAAACTTGGACTCTTTCTTTAATGAATAATGAAATAACAGTTATTCAAAAATTAAAAATCAGTCACATCTCTTAACCATCATACTATTATAAAAACTATATCATGAACCCTCCCACTAAAGATAATAAGGAGTGGTAATTCCCCTTGAATCTAGTATCCAGATGGCCATCAGATGGATTATTTCACTTATGTTATAAAAATATCATATATAATAGGAATTAAAATTTATAATATTATATGATTAGAAGATAAGTGAATGAAACATAATAAAAAATTATATAATTTAAAAGAAAATAAAAACCATAACATAATTCATGTATAAATAAAATAGGTTTAGGTAAATTTTACCAAAGTGAATATCAATAAGAAAAGGCTAATACAACGACACAATAATACTCTAAATGAACAATATAAAAATATAAATAACAACCCATGTAGACGTCATGAAGAAAATTAATAAGTTTATATTCATATGGTGAGTATACAAGTATACTCATTAGGGTGACCAAAGAATCTCTCAGACATGTGAAAGAAGCATTACAATGCATCTATGAGGAAAAAGCATAACCGAACAACATATAATGTGTTCTAAAATCCAAAATCAACATCATTGAGTCATTCCCAAAAAATTATATATCAAATTATAATAATATAATTTGAATCATATCGATAATGGTTGATCCACACTACATTCTCTCTGACTTTCTACCTCACATCCCAATGTCGCACATCCTATAACTCTCATTACCTATAAATAACACAATACAATAACAATTCCGCACATGATGACAATATCACCTCACATATTTATCATAGAAAACTACACCATCACATCTCACTTTTCCAAATGACACAAGGTGAATCACATAACATATAATCTGTAGTAGAAAATAGTATTGTATGGTATCATTATTGTGAAGTACATCAACCTCATTCCATCATACTTCCATGTATGACCCCCACGATATGTCATCTCATTATTCCACTTCCTTCCCACAAACTCCAATGCAATCACATCACATCTCCACTATTTCCATATTGAAATCTGGCCATCATATCCCATTTAAATCATCCTCTAAAAGAATTTTGAGAAGGATAGAGTGGGTTGTCATCCATCCATCCTCACAACATTGATATTCAGGAAAATACCCCCTAATTTTATATATTGGTGTGTATATATATTTCTTGATGAGGGTAGGTTTCATATAGAATTGATAATGAATATATAATATAAATATATAATAGAAATTGATTGAATCCCCACATATGGGTTCACAAGAAAAAAGGTGTAACAACCAAAACAAAAAATTATCTACTTTAATAAACACATCTAAAACACACACAAAAACAGGCCATGATCCACCATTATAAATTAACTAGTATTCTAGTTTCATATTTACAAACCAAACACCTTTTAGATTAATAGACAATTTTGATTTCTAGACCACTAGTTTATTCATTTACCATTAAAAGAACACAGAACACTCTTAATTCATTAGATAACCATTCCCATTTCTTGTACTTAAAATTTATGTAATTGAGATCCTACATGGGAAACTATTATAACATAAAACCTCACAAAAACTGATCATCCTCATTCCAAGAATCCCAAAAAAGAAAAAACATAGCCACAACCAATTCGCCATCATAACTACCATATAAACACCACATTTTATCTCATATATCCAACAAAATGTCATAATGACAAATCAGACATTCAAAAATCACACAAATTTGAAAACAAATTCACATATAATTATTCATATTTTTCATGGTGGGTTTTAGAAATTCCTCTAAAATATTAAAGGTATTATCAAAGAATTATAAATTTCTAGTGGATACAAATTATTTAGTAACATATTATTTATTATAAAATTACCCTATAGGGTGAAAATATAAATAATGTTGGCTTTAATAATATTAAAAATAAAGTGCATGAATATAACCTCAAAAAACATGATTTTTAGTAATGAATTATCCTATAAATATCACAATGTAAATAATAATATAAATCTATAATAAATTTGATTTCATACCCATTCCACTAAAATTTAATTCAATATAATTAATTTATCCATATTATGATCGATTAAACCATCATACCAAAAATTAAGAAAACTAAACCGCACCAACATGGTAAAACCAATTAGAAATAAAAGAATCCTTCTTACAAGAATAATGAATCATTAAATAATTTGATTCACCAAAAAATGGGTCACACACAGTGGAGGAACCCTACTATTGAGAATATGATAAAATTTAAAAATAGTTCCATGTCATATAGGGAAAAGGTCATGTGACATCTTGTCAAAAGGAAAATCACGCAAGAAAGAAATAACTAATAATATTAACGTTATAATGAATAGATCAGAATCCAATGGGAATTGGTATGATTGTAATTGATGATTGAAGGAGGATCTCATCAACTCCACATGGTATATAAATCTAAAAGTATTTATACAATTATTAAAAGAACAATATAATAATGATCATTTAAAAAATATATTATTTAATTATTTATAACATCAAAACCATTTTCCATTATAAAAATACAAAAAAAGTGAAAAACACGAAATTATAGAAAATATATATCATTATATGGTTGGGTGATATTATTTTATACTATGGTTAGAAAGTTATTATACGTTCTACCTTGAGGTTCTATCACAAGTGTGATACCATCAGATGAAATATGACATGTTCTACCATCTCGTGCTACTGCCAGTATCCTACCATCATGTCCTACTACCAGGTGTTATCACTATTGAGATTCTGTTAGGTACTACCACTGATGTTCTTAGTTAGGTGATATTTCTAGGTGCTACTTAAAAGGTTATACTACCATTTTTATTCAGTCATGTTATAACTATAATGTTATACTATCATGTGTTACCATCAGGAGATACTACTAGTGTGATGCAATAATATTCTATCAATATGTGCTAACACCATGGGTCGATAGTTAGGTGACACAAATAATGTGCTACTACTATGTGATACTGGAATCAGGCTATAGTCATGTTATAGTGCCATGTACTACCGACATGGTTATGCTATTAGGTGATACCACTATTGTTCCATCATCAACCTCTAGAACACCCATTTTCTTCAATGCACCAAAAAAATCCTCAAATCTTCCTCCAAACACCTCTGAATATTTTTTAGTCACTTGATTCTGCATATTTACAGTAATAGTCTATGAAATTACACATAGTATCTTACCATCAAAACATTAATCCAATTAAACAGAGAATAACATATCATTAAAAATTAATAAGTGTTAGCTCTAATAAATATTTTTCATACCACTTATTCGATGATATATGAATCAAATTAATCATACTAGTTCTTCCATATTTAGTAAATTATAATTAACCTTAAAAAATATAATCCTATATTACCATTATATATTCCATCAAAAAATTGCTGTGAACATCCCTAAAAAAATCCATAACAATTTATATATATTATTCCTTAATGTATTTTACTTTTGAATATCAAACATATATAAATAAATCAAAAAAGTAGAGTAACATGAATATGTCATAAAATATATATTTGAAATATATACGATCATCTATGGATTGGATTCATTCATATACTTTTAAAATTCATAAATATTTTTTTCATTGAATGAACATCCAACATCTGTAACATTTTCAATTTATTATCTAATTTAGAGTAAATGTGGACTGATACAATCATAATATTTTTTCTGTTGATTAGATTTAAATTATAAAGACTATTCATTGCATATGGGTCACAATAATGAAATGATCTATCAGATTTGTTATCATCTTGATCTGTTTTTTCTTCTCAGGATCATCTCATTTCCATTATTTATTATTAAACCACAAATAAAATTTGAGGTTTAACCTTCATTGTAATTCATCAGTGACTGAGCATAGATAATGAATATATTCATGAAGGGCCAATAAGGATGGGATGTTCAATTAATGATACTAATCAGAATATCATAATTTTATCATCTCATTTGATTGGAACAGAAAAACACATATATCATCTCTATCCACCTCACCCATGATATTCTAAAGCAATCAAGAATTTTTTTTTATCGATTGATACTTATCTTCTTCCTAAATTCTAATTGGTATGGTTTTAGATTTGGATACCCCTTGACCATGAATCTATTGCCAATATCGTAAAAATGCATAAATATTTCTATTTTAATGATTTGAATTTCATGATTTGGATATTGGGAAATCAAAATCTTAGTCTATATCTGAATAACATCATGGAAAGTGGTTTCTCGGGTTCATGTTGATAACCAGTGGTAGTTATGAATTAAATTTGGTGCTAGGAACAGTTAAAGGATATTTTGGAAAATAAATTCAAAAATCAACAAACCATTGTTCTAATTTTGATTAAATGGTTTATTAGAAACCATAATAGTCACTACAACACAAGAGTAATTTTTTCCAATAAAATTTATTATTCTGCGATATGATCGATTAAGAGTCATTTCAACTTTGATTGGTAAAATAATTTAAATATAAAATGTTATTTATTTAAAATAATTTTTTCATCGACTGCATACACCATTCATTTCACAGTTAATTTAATTAAAATATTGGGTAATAATATATAACATTGAAAAATATCAAAACATGAAAGATTCACATTTTCCTTGTGGTCACTCTATCCAAAATGGAATTTGTTAGTATAAATTTAAGATGTATTTATTGATGATCTTTGAAAAATAATTTATTAAAAAATCATTCGTAAGAAAAATTCACTGGATAATAGAAAAAACAATTTTCAAAAAATATTTTCAATATTAGAAATATTGAAATATAGAAGAATTAATTATGAATTTTAAAATTTAATTAATTTATATTTATAAAAATATAATAATTTTCAATCACATAAAAATGTGTTCCATAAATAAATTTGAAATCATTGTAAGGTAATATTATGGTCCAAAAAAATAATTGAAACATAAATTTTAAATTAAAACCCTCAAAATATTTGAAAAAATAGTTCTTTATTTTTATTTAATGTACATGAAGAACATATATCTGTCAGATAACCAAAAAATACATTTTAATATATAAATTAAATGCATTTCTTGTAAAATAAAAATTACTCAATTTAAAAAATTCTTCATTAAAATATAAATTTAACATTTAAAACTACAAAAAATTATAAACAGTTATGTTATTTTTTTTTCAAATCCTAAGCATCAACCACCTCACCAAAACATGAATATTTTCTAATACCATAAAAATATAGTAATTTTTGTTAATATCCAATGACTGATTTATGAAATTATTGAAAAATAAATCATGTCAATGCATTTATTTAGAAAGAATAAATATTTGAGGTGGGGAAATATTTTCTATTAATTTTTAAAACTTGGCCTAACATTATTAAAATAAAAACTAAAAAATATGGAAGCATTAACTAGTCTACCATTAGAAATATATTTCATCCTATATAAATTGAAACCCCTATATAATTTAATTAAAAATAATTTTCATGCCCCCAATATGAAAAAATGTTATATTTAAGTGGAATTAAATCATTAATGAGTTAGACTATCAATTATCAATTTTACCTAGGTTATAATAATCAAATATTATTCTTAATTTCATTTATTAAATTTAAATAATTATCATATAATTTATTTTTTTGCATTATTATATGTGTCTAATATTATACAAAAAATAATGAACCTATTATTAAAAAAGTGTTCATTATTTTATACATTCCATCAAAGAATTTCGGCATAAATATTTACAATAATCATATAAGAATTGAATTTTATTCATTTACATAATACACATAGTTAAAATTCTCGTAGAGATTCATCATGAGATCCCAAAAACCCATTCTAATTAATATTAAAATGACATTCCATAATATCATTCAATTTTGATCTATGAGAATTTATGTTTCAATATGGTATTGTCCACTAGTTCATATTAAAAGTTCATGTTTTTCCTCATTTTAGAATATTATTTCCATAATATTCATCATATCTCAATTCATATCCTAGTTCCAATATAGAACATACATATAAATAGTGGGGAATTAAACTCAATAATATCACACACTATGAATTTAAAAATCAATGAAATCCTCAATAGTAACCTAAAATTATCCACTATGAAGGATCCTATTAATGTAAAATATAAATCATGGAGTCTATCAATTTTCATTGAATATTTTTAATTATAAATAATTTTTTGAATAAAATATTAATGTATTTTTGATGTGTATATCTAAATAATATTATAGTATATTTGGATTCACCTGCAGCAACACATAAACCCAACATTATCTATGATTATTAATCTTAATATGGGAGAAAATATTTATTTAAAACAACTCACCATTAATCATTTCAGGGTAATTTTAAATTTCTATAATCATTATTTAACAATGAAAATTTAAAAAAAAATGCATGAAAAAACAAATAAATAAACAAGTTTTTCATTACTTTTATATTACAAAAATAGAAAATAATATAATTTTTTTCCATCATGTAAAATGGTGTGTATTATATATTAAAGAAGTTATTAAATTTATTATAATTTGAAAGGGAAATAGTTTTATTTCAAATTCAGAACAATTTTATTATCAATATCATAATATGAAATAATTTTAACTTACATAAAAAAAATATTCCAAACATTCAAATCAACATTGAAAATATACCATCAAATAATTTATATATATATATAAGGATTAATGTATAAATGACTAATACAAAATTCCCATAGCCGTTGAAGAAAAACACATTTCAGATTATGTGTTTCCTCCATTTATTTTATCAGTAATACATATGGTTTCTAGGTCCATGTACCTATAAAAACATTAATAAAATACATATAAAATTACTTTTTTAATTGTAACGAATGTTTGAGTTCAAGATGGACAATATAGAATATCTAGTATATATCATCTTTATGTCATGAAATTGTACATGAGAATTCTTGAGACTATAAAATCTAGAAGAATTATACAAGTGGTTAATCTAGGACGTGGGTATATTTATTACATATTCACATAGTAGAAAAACCTCGGTAAATATATAAATTGGATTCGGATGTAAATATAGAGTATGATTGATTATTATTTTATTGATAAATATCTAAAGAAAATAATAATAGATCTATGGGTTAGATCCCATGAAACAGTGAGTTTATAATCGTCATTTATTGATAATGAAATCTTATATTTCATGTGTTGAGATGTCATATAATCCTACTTTCTAACATTCAATAAATGTTTTATTTATAGTTTATTAACTATAATTTTTTTATTTTCCTCTTCAAATATCTCAATCACACCATTTACAGGAACTCTTATAATGTTGAAGAGTCCACCTGAAATGGGTTTTAATTTTGATGGAAAACTTTTATGTCTAGAAATAAATTGTAATACTATTTAATTTACACTAAAATAAATATTATGAAATAGTTATTAAAGAATGGAATTAGTTATTTATTTTTAAATTTAAACATTTTCATATAATTACATCCAAATTTCCTCTACCCCACTTATCTCTACCTTTCCCAAATCACTATCATGCTTGAAATAAATAGTTATTCCTTTAGTTAACAATATGTCATTTGATTCATTCCTCTAATAAGATATCATTACATCCCAAAGACAAGACTATATGGAGACATCCTTATAGTGTAATTATAATAAATCCTATTGGCCCTTCGAGATTCATCAAACATAGATAACTAGCTTTGGTTAGAACATAATATTCCTTATTCTAAAATATCTTTGAGATATCAATTAGAAGCATGGGAACACAATGGATAACCAATTGTAAGTAGTTCAAGCCCTTTGAATACATCAATATTAATATATCAATTGGATAAATATATTATTTTAAATATGTGTTTGAATATAAATAATGAATTTTTTGGGAACTCCATACCTAGAATAATTTTATAATTAATCAATTTTACTACAGTCATGAAAAAATTATTCTGAACCACCACTACTTCAATACACATAAATACATAGTATACAAAAAAAAATATATAAATATATATAATACTATGTAAATGGTTGCATTAAATCCAAGACCCACAAATTAAATAAATAAAATGTAAGGATACCCTTTGGTTTACATATTATAACCTTCTCAAATTTCAAATCCATTGACATTAATCACAACCAGAAAAATAAAACATAGAATTGGCTAATAATGATGGGTAGTATAAATCTCCAGGTCATACTTTTTGAGAAGTTAATTATCCTCATTATTTTTAACCATAAATAATTTTAATGAAAATTCTCTGGGATGGGTAATATTTCATCTTTTGGTATACAACTCCACAAAAGAGAATTAGAATTTATCCTAAAAATGGGAGGGTCATCCTAGATGTTGTATATCTACTCATACATAATCATATTATTTTTTCAATGAATTTTCCATGTGAATTACATATATAGAAAGAAAATATTCGTAATATACAAATAATGAATTTAACCTCATTTAGGTCGAAAATAATTTATTATATTGGAATGTGGTGTTTATATCACGTGGATAGGTAGTTTGGGTTTCTAAAATCTATGAGAAAATAGATACAATAAAATATTTTTGCCTTTTTTATATTCAATTATCATATTACGATCCCACAAATAACTTTTCATCTTCTAAGCTATAGTTTGGAGACATTCTTATCCATTAGGAACATTAGGAATCAATTTTTATTGAAAATGAAATCCTAGAATCCGAAAATTTATTGTCTAATCATTTCATGAGACCATATTATATTAGGCAAACAAAAAAATATGTAAGAGTAGTTAATTTAGTAATTATCAACATGAATACTATAATATTGAATATAATGAAACCTATTTTCCATCCTCTTACCAGAGAAATGAACATACAATTAGATCAATCACATTTCAGATCACAATAAATGGACATTTCCAATATAGTGTAGGGATCACTTCTGATTTTTTAATTTTTTTATTCGGAAGCATAAATATATCCAAATAAGTTTAATAAAAAAATAATGGGACATCATTGACAAGATTTGAAAATAAGGGGATGTTAATAATTGAAAATTTCATGATGAATCTCTTATAGAATCAAGTTAGGAAAAAAATCATATAATCCCTTCAAATTATCTCATGTGGGTTACATAGTTTTAAACATAATTTTATTATTCTCTATATATAACATGTAATTTTTAACCTTGTGAAATTAAAAATTTCGTTATGTTACCATGAACTGTCAATTTTATTAATTGAGGACAATCTTTGTCTAATAGAATCTCTCTAAAATAGATTGTATATTTTATTGATTTTTTCAGTGTAACATCTAAAATATGGTACATAATCCCTAAAAAAATAAATTATACATTCAAACATATAAGAAATTTAGATAATGAATTTTTTTATTTAGTTGAATCACTAGAAAATAAAAAGTGAATTAACCAGTAGGAAAATTTATCAGTAGAAAAGTGAATGCTTGATTTTAATGATCCTCAAGAGATATAGAATTTTTTTTGGTAACAATAGTAAACATCAAGAAAGAATGAAACATAATTTCCCTCTATACTCAATAGAAATAGATCCTAAATGTTTATTTGTAATGGGGATCAAAATGATATAATTATTCACAAATATTTTATAGTGACGATTTATCACCCAAGATTTTTATGAGAAATATTTTGTTTTTATGTTATATACATCATCAAAGGAATCTTTTACTACACACAACACTAGCTTGGCTTTCTTTACACGCAATCACGACCTTCCTCGATAGCTTGCGTTGTACGCAATACTGAGTTTCACTAAACAACGATATGCGATTAAAATATTATTAAAAATAGCTATTATGAATAGTCATACCCACTTTTTGAATTTTTTTAAATTTTATATTTCAAAATGGACATCATTTTTGGATTCGGATTATCGAAATTATCCTCAGGTGATTTTTTGGTATTTTTCTGAAACCTTTCAATTTTTGATGAATAGTTAAAACACATGGTTACTATTTAAAAACCGACATTTTATTTAAATAATTAATTGTTTTATTTAAATTTATTTTAGGAAAAAATAGATAAATAATACCTATATAATTTCAATGTAATTCATTTGTGTCATTTTATAATATGTTTAGATATATAAAAATTTTATTGAACTTTTCCCCGTCTTTTACCCACCTCCTAGGTGAATTTGCAAATTTAAATAAAACTTAATTTTACCACTTCTTTGAGTGGAATTTATAAAAATGAGAAAAATGGATAATATCAAGGAGTAAAATGTGGTTCAATGAGATGAAAATAATTTTTGGTGAATAGCAACTTTTTACTTTTATTTAACACGGTTAAAAGTAAATAGGGTAATTAAGGGTAAAATGATATTATTATTACTAGAACACATGTAATAATTCTATTGGATAAGTTTAATTCGACCAAAAACAACCTTAGGAATAATATATTACCATTTAGGTCCCCTTGTATTAGAATAGGACATTTATTATTAATTTATTTAAATAAGGGTTAATATAGTTAAAATCAAATTTTAATAAATAAATCATTTTTAATATAGCGTTATACATAATATAAATTCGACTAATAATATTAATTGGAAAATAAATAGATTTCCTACATAATGGTATTTTATTTATAATTTTTAGACATTAAATAATTTAAATTATTTATAACACAATGATGATGCAGTAATTATCTTATTAATGAAATATTAACATAATTGATGTTATAAATACCCAAATAAATGTAATTTGAGACTTTTTATGAATTACACTAATTTTATATGTTAATATGACATGTTATTATTTTTTTAATTAACTATTTTTGAACTAATCATTCTGTTATTATTTTCACCATAATCAATTACCTAATAGTGTCAAAATTGACATAAAATAGTTTATAAAACAAATACTATATTATTAATTGTTATTATATTCCAAAAAATATAAGGATCGTCCACGATACTTATATCATGATAAGTGTATCATTAATTTACCACTTTGTGGTCTCTTATATGTATATGGTAAGTTTATTAACTATATAATATAAAAATACAAAGTGACATGGTAAATGTCAATCTAATTAACTAAGAGTTAAAACTAAAAGATAAGGTTAGTATAATGATCTATACTTGTCTAAAATGAATTGGTAGAGAGGATTTCAACCCCTCCCCACCTTATCTTCAAAATAAATCAATTTGGAGATATTAAAAAACCGAATATGACTTTATAATAAAATAATATTTTATGTTTTTTCTAAAGTGCCCCTCTCCTCTCTTATAAAAGGGCACCTCCTCCCTCTACTACTCACACCACTTTGATCTATAAAGATCCACCAAAACCTACCATATTATCTTATAAACTTCCATAGAAACATCCTTGAGGTACTGGTTCTCTTCAAAGACGATCTTTAGTGCACTAAGAGAAAGTTAAGAAGAGGCGCTTCAAAGAAGAGGTAATGTCTGTTACCGATTCTTTGAACTTTATTTCGTCTTCTACTTCTTATTATTTAGTTGTTTCATTATGAAGTAATAATATCAGTATAACTCATATACTGATATTATATTATAATTATGAAACAACCCAATTTCACCTTCTATCCATCCTACAGAAAATGAAATCACCATGTGTGCGTACGTACGGAATACCGTCTCCACACCGTGGTGTAATCTGTTTTCCACCACCACCTTACTTGGATGTGTATAATGGTGTAAATAATAACTATATATGATAATTTTAATGTGATATTGATTCTGAAATAGTATACATACACTTCAATAGAATTCCATGATCATGGGAATGATATCATCGCTTGTGTGTACTACAGCCAACCGTCTCCACGATGTGATGCGACTCGTTCTAAATGATCTTCATTTAATAATGATTATATAAATGAATTGAATGAAGAAATATGATATATATTAAACTAATACCATTAGGAAAATAAGGTATCTATAACCTAAAAAAGGATAATAAGAATTTATTCAACAAAACACACATAAGAACAAAAAAGTAATAAACACCTGAATGACAAGTAGCGATGAAATATTACTAATAAGAAGCTAAGAATATGACCACATATGATATCATAACAATGCGTAAGATTCTGGAATATGTCAATAACATTATTTAAATCATTATACAGGAGGTTCAGACACATATGAAGCAAATCAGACCTAAGGTAAGGGAAAATCATGCAATTTCATTTTTATCCAAGATTGTTTATATTTCAAAATTTACTAGGGAGTATTTATCATCCAAATCCATGTTTCCTAAAGATGTAATGTTATTTATATCCTCCTACAATTTTTTAAACCCAATTATACCTTTCGGTGAGTATTAATAAAATATATGAAAAGAATCTTTTGTCATGCGAGGTACTTTTTGACTTTTCTGGCCAAAGTACGAGAAGAATGTTTTTTAACTTATACAACCCGAATGGAATTTTAGAACATTATTTCCATGAATCTTCATTTATAAGTTTTATATTTTATTTTTAATCAAATTATTTTAGTTTAAAATTTTATGACATGTTATGAAAGGGAAAATATTTTTGAAGTAAAACTGATATTTTTCTCAAGAATGAAGTTCATGTGTTTTATCAAAATTATTTTTTCCATATAAGATAATATAGTGTTCAATTTATATCCCTATATTGAAGTATATATGATTATGTTATGATGGAATTAATTTTATGATGTCCTTTAAAATTATATGGATTATGTTTTGATGGAATGATGTTTAAGAATCCAGTTTTTATTACATGGGTTATGCTATGATGTATGATTTTTGAATTTGTGGTACACATAAGAATGGTTTCATTACGAGATGGGTGGGAACTATATCTCCCTCCCATGCATTGGGTAATGATTTATATCTCATTATATAGGCATGGCTAGAACGACAGGTTAATCCACTTCAGTGAAACAGGACTAAAACGAGGAGTGAACTCGGTTTAGAAATGGACTTTGTCCGCTAAGATAGTCTTGGAAATGAGCTTTGACTAAAAAGAAATGATTCTCTATAATTATGTGTGTATGCTACAAAGATTCATGTTTTATGTTATTATTATTGGGATTACATTTTACTACTATGATTTATCCCATGTTATGAAATTTTGATCTCTTTTGTAGGTTTAGATTTCAAAAATGTTATGTTCTTATGAATATGATGTGATTGATATTTCTTTTGTTTACCCATACTGAGCATTTGAACTCACCCTTTTTTATGTTCTATTTCCCCAGTTTAGGAACAAGTTTATTAAGTAGAATATGCCAAAATGGACTCTAGATATGATGAAATAAATGGGAGACAACGTAGATGATTTATGAAGCAGTTGTTTATGTTTCCCAGTTTCTAAAGACACTATACCTATACGGTCCTTTCATGGTTTTGTTATATGTTGTAATAAGTATTCTTCTATTATGTTGTAATAACAATGTATGTAAAGTATGGGTCATTATAGTTGGTATCAGAGGAAATTTATAGTGAACCTTTGGAAACTAGGATGTGAAAGCCTTAGTAAGAACCCTAAGGATAAGTCTAAGCATAGAACACGATCTCAGTGTCTAAGAAATTTCCATGAATAACCTATGATATGACCTTAAGTGTAAAATTTATTCTTGATTATGTGGTTTTCCTATTATAATTAGTGTTGCTCGCACTATAATTCATGGTTTTAGTCAATGGCTGGAACCCAAAGGGACCGTGATAATGCAGAATGCGATGGGAAATGCAATGATTATCCCCCTGAACAACCAAATGTTATGGGAGCTGGAATGAAAAATCATGTAGCCATGATCAAACAACTTTCTCAATATATGAATCTTGCAGGACTTCCATGTGAGAAAATGAAGGAGTAACATTCTGTTGAATTCTTCATGAGGCAGCATCCACCCTCATTTAGCAGGTCTACTGATCTATTAGTTGCTAAACAGTGGATCAGTACCACTAAAAAGATATATTCACTACTTCAATGTTCTGAACATGACAAAGTCATCTTAATAGGGTATCGTTTGGAATGTGATGCTGATCAAAGGTGGAATCTTATCAATAATACGAGTCAAAGATATGAAATTGAGTCCATGGAATGTGACGAGTTCAAGAACTTATTTTTCAATAAGTACATCCCTCATATTCATCGAGAAAAGATGGAGAAGGAGTTTCTTGAACTGAAGTAAAAGGATAATGAATCTGTTGGTAACTACGAAGGAATATTTACATGACTTGCAAGGTACACTTATGGGATTATTATCCAACCTTAGAGTAAGATCGATCGATTCTTTAATGGAATAAAACCAAGTCTTCGAAGGGTATTAGCCATAAGGGACTTCAATAGCTACGAGGATATCGTTTGATGTGCTCTCAAGGTTGAGATGGATATTGGAGTAACCCATCAGTCATATGGGTTTGATTAGAAGAGGAAAATGGAATTCAAAGGGAAATCTAATGAGCACACTGAAAAGAATATGAGTTTTCCCTTATGCTCAAAGTGTTGAAAGAAGCATGGAGGGATTTGTTTTAAAGGGGAATAAAAATGTTTCAAATGTGTAAAGGAAGGTCATCGGGCATTTTAATGCCGCAATGAAGGGAAGAAGCTTTCTAGTGATGTGAACAAAGAAAAGGCTAGAGAGAGTGCACCTCCTACACTTCAATGTTACAAGTGCAAGGAAATGGGGAATTATGACAATCAATTACCTAATCCATGGGTTTATGATGATGCTCGACATCAATAATCTCTTAAGGCTAAAGACAAAGGAAAGTCACATGCAATTTCTATCAGCTATGTGGAGTACGATAACAAAGTGGTGAAAGGTACACATACCATCCACTATAAAGTATCAAAGGTTTTATTTGATTAGGGATGCACCCACTATTTTATTTCTGAATAATTTTCTAAGGGTATTGTTGTATTACCTCAGTAGTAAGATATTGAGTCAGCTGTGACAACCTCTAATGGCACAACTGTCGCATCAAAAGATTATAATTCTTCTCCGATTGAAGATTGTGGGAAAGTTCTTCATGCAAATCTTGTGATCCTTCCTATAGTGTAATTTGATGTGATTCTTTGCATGGATTGTCTTTCTTTATATGTAGCTCATATCAATTTCCAAAGAAGAGATGTTGCATTTCATATTCCAGATCAATCTATGATCATCTATCGATGCAAGGATGAACATAACCTTCCCGTGGAAATTTCATCCATCTTATGGGTCTTGATTCCACTAAATAAAGGTTATTTATCTCAAATGGTTGGAGAGAAACTCACAATTACGAAGATTCCCATTTTAGGAAAGTTTGATGATGTCTTTCCGTAGGAATTTACTGGTCTTCCACCAAATCGTGAAGTTGAGTTTTCAATAGAACTCATACCGGGTGCTTTTCCTATTTCAAATACACCTTATAGAATGGCCCCCATTGAGTTGCTGGAATTGAATAAGCAACTCCATGATAATCTTGATAAGGGATTCATACGCCCTAGTGAATCACCTTGGGTAGTACATGTTCTGTATGTTAAGAAGAAAGATGGATCAATGAGACTCTGCAATGATGATTGAGAACTTAACCAGATCACTATCAAGAACAAATATCATCTCCCATGAATTGATGACTTATTTGACCAACAGTGCAGAGCTCAATACTTTTCCAAGATTCGTCTTCATTCAGGGTATCATCAATTAAGGGTCAAAATGTAGGATATACCAAAGACGGAATTCCGTACAAGGTATGGACACTATGAATTTATTGTGATTCTATTTGGTCTTACTAATGCCCCTACTATCTTCAAGGATCGGAGGAATAGAGTCTTTAGAGACTATATTGATCAGATTGTGGTAGTCTTTATAGATGATATTATTTTCTCTTCAAAGAGAAAGGAAGAACCTTAAGATCACTTGAGAATTGTATTAAAAACCGTAAGAAAGGAGAAGCTTTATGGTAAATTTAACAAGTGTGAATTTGGGAATCAAAATGTTTCATTATTGGGTCACGTAATCTCAAAAGAAGGGATATCAGTGGGACCATCAAAAACAGAGGTTATCGAATGATGATCGAGACCAACAATAGTAACTAAGATCCGATGTTTTATGGGTTTGGATGGATATTATAGACGTTTTGTGAAAGATTTTTCTCAATTATCTAATCCACTCACCAGGTTGACTTGAAAAGGAGTTAAGTTCATTTGGAAGGAGGAATGTGAAGATAATTTCAAGGAGTTGAAAAGAAGGTTATCCAGTGCACATGTTCTCACACTACCTTGTAGTAGAGAATGGGTTGTGATCTAAAGTGACACATCCAAGAAGGGATTGGGGTGTGTTTTCATGCAAAATGACATGGTGATAGCTTATGCCTCACGAAAATTGAAAATCCATCAACAAAATTACCCAACTCATGATTTGGAGTTAGCTGCGGTAATCTTTGCATTAATGCTCTGGAGGCATTATCTTTATGGAGAAAGGTGTGATATTAATACTGATCAAAAATGTTTAAAGAATATTTTCACACAAAAGGAGCTGAATATGAGCCAAAGAAGATGGTTGGAGCTGATTAAGGATTACGACTGCTCAATTCATTATCACCCTAGGAATGCAGACAAGGTGGAAGATACATCATGTCGTCAAGACCATGCTAGTTTATCCTTGTTGAGGATCACAAAAGATCCAATATTTATGGATTTACAAAGGATGGATCTTGGAATTATAATGGAATGGGAAAAATATTATCTTTCTCAAATTAATGTTCAACCATCTATACATGTGAAGATTAAAGTGTCACAAAAAAGATGTAGAGTTACAAAAGAAGGTTAGAAATGTTCCTGAATTCAACCTCGATTGTGATTGGATAATAAAGTTCAGAAATCAGGTTTTTGTTCCTCCCATCCCAGAATTAATGAAGGAGCTTCTGGATGAGGCTCATATTTCATTATTCTCTATTCTTCCTGGAAGTACGAAGATGTATATGGACCTGAAAGAGTACATCTGGTGTGATGGAATGAAAAGTGATGTCGCTGAATATGTCTCTCGATGCTTGATTTTAGCAAGTTAAAGATGACTGACAGAAGTCTAATGGGATGTTACAACCATTAACCATACCCAAATAGAAAATGGAAAACATAACTATGGACTTTGTCACCAGACATCCTAAAACATCCAAAGGAAATAACGATATCTGGGTCATAGATGATCGTCTTACAAAGTCTGCACACTTCATTCCTATTATTGAGGATTTCTCTGTGGATCAGCTTTCCAGGATATATGTGAAGGAAGTGGTAAGCTTGCATGGAGTACCACTTTCCATTATAACTGATCGGGATCCGAGGATTACATCAAAGTTTTGGGAAAGTCTTTCACATACTATGGATACAGAGTTCAGTTTCAGCACTGCTTATCATCCTCAGAAAAACATTCATTCTGAGAGGACAATTCAATCTCTAAAAGATATGTTGAGAGCTTTCTCTATGGATTTCAATGGAGGTTCTGATCAACACCTAACTTTGGTGTAATTTTCTTATAATAATAGATTTCACTCCAGTATTCAGATGGCTCCTTATGAAGCACTCTATGGAAAGTAATGATGAACTCCAACTTGCTGGGATGAAGTTGGGGAAAGAAATCTATTAGGACTAAATCTTGTTGATTAGATGGTAGAAAAGGTCTGATCTATTCAATAATACATAAGAGCAGCTCAGAGTCGACAAAAAGTTATGCCCATAACCGAAGAAAAAACATAGAGTTTCAAGTGTGTGATAAAGTGTTCTTACAAATATCTGCTTGGAAGAGAGTAATGAGATTTGCAATGATGGTAAAGTTGAGCCCAGGGTATATCCGTCCTTTGGAAATACTGGATCGTGTTGGAAAGGTTGCTGACCGATTGGCGCTTCCACATAATCTCTCTCAAGTTCATGATGTGTTCCATGTATCTCTCATATGAAAGTACATACCCGATCCTTCACATGTACTCAACTCAAAAGTTGTACCGCTGGAGCAAGATCTTTCTTATGAAGAACAACTGATAGAGATTCTGGATCGTAGTGAAAAATTTCTACAGGACAATACCACCCACTTGGTGAACGTTTTATGGAGGAACAACCAATTAGATGAAGCTACATGGGAGCTTGAGGATATGATGAGGGAGAGGTATCCTCATCTATTTGTTACAAAATGACGAATTTTGAGGGAGAAATTCATTTAAAGGGGGGTAGAATGTAACACCTGAGATTTTTATGAGAAATATTTTATTTTTATGTTATATACATCATCAAAGGAATCTTTCACTACACACAACAATATCTTGGCTTACTTTACACGCAATCACAAACTTCCTTGATAGCTTATGTTGTACGCAATACTGAGTTTCACAAAACAACGATATGCTATTAAAATATTATTAAAACTAGACATTATTAATAATAATACCCACTTTTTGACATTTTGTAAATTTTATATTTCAAAATGGACTTCATTTTTTGATTCATAATATCAAAATTATCCTAGGGAGAATTTTTGTTATTTTTCTGAAAACATTCAATTTTTGATGAATAGTGACAACACTGGGTTACTATTTAAAAACCGATGTTTTATTTAAATAATTATTTGTATTATTTAAATTTATTTTAGGTTAAAATAGATCAATAATACTTATATATGTTCAATGTAATTCATTGGTGACATTTTATAATAATTTTAGAAATATAAAAATTTTATTGAACGTTTCACCTTATTTTGCCCACCTCCTATGAGAATTTTCAAATATACATAAATCATAATTTGACCACTTTTGTGAGTGGAATTTTGAAAATGAAAGAGACAGAGTTAATATCAAGAAGTAAAATTTGGTTGGATGAGATGAAAATAATTTTTTGTGAATAGTAACTTTTTACTTTTATTTTCCACGGTTTAAAGTAAATAGGGTAATTAAGGGTAATAATAATAATATTATTACCCTAACAAATGAACTAATTCTATTGGATAAGACTAACTCAAAAAAACACAACCTTATGAATAAAATATTAGCATTTAGGTCCACTTGGATTAGATTAGGACATTTATTATTAATTTATTTAAAGAAGGGTTAAAATAGTTAAAATCAAATTTTGATAACTAATACATTTTTAATATATGGTTATACATAAGATAAATTCGACTATAAATATTAATTATAAAAATAAAAAAATTTCCTACATAATGGTATTTTATTTGTAATTTCTAGACATTATTTAATTTAATTTATTTAGGACACAATGATGATGCAGTAATTATCTTATTAATTAAATATTAACATAATTGATGTTATAAATACCCAAATAAATGTAATTTGAGACTTTTTATGAATAAAACTAATATTCAAGGTTAATATGACTTGTTATAATTTATTTAATTAATTTTTTTCCAACTAATCATGCTGTTATAATTTTCACAAAAATCAATTACCTACTAGTGTCAAAATTGACATAAAATAGTTTTTAAAACAAATACTATATTATTAATTGTTATTATATTTCTAAAAATATAAGGTTAGGCCAGGATACTTATATCATGATAGGTGTATCATTAATGGACCACTTGGGGGTCTCTTGGATGTATATGGTATGTTTGTTATCTATATAATATAAAAATACAAAGTGACATGGTATATGTCAATCTAATTAACTAAGAGTTAAAACTAAAATATAATGTTAATATAATGACGTAAAATTGTCTAAAATCTATTTTTTGAGATGATAGAGACCCCTCCCTACCTTAGCATCGAAATACATAAATTTAGAGATATTAAAAACCTAATATGACTTTATAATAAAACAATATTTTAAGTTTTTCCTAAAGTGACCCTCTCATCCCTTATAAAAGGGAAACTCCTCCCTCTACTCCTCACACAACTTTGAGCCTTCATGTTCTGCCAACCCCTGCCAAATTATCTTCTAAACTTCCACAGAAACATCCTTGATGTACTGGTCTTCTTCAAAGACCATATTTAGTGCACTTAGAAGAAGTTAAGAAGAGGCACTTCAAAGAAGAGGTAATGTCCGTTACCGATTCATTCAACATTATTCCTTATTCTACTTCTTCTTCTTTAGTTATTTCATTATGAAGTAATAACATCAGTATCACTAATATACTGATATTTTACTATAGGTATAAAACAACCCTATCTCACCTTCAATCCATCCTATGGAAAATGAAATCACCACACGTGTGTACGTATGAAATACCATCTTCATGACGTGGTGTAATCTGTTTTCCACCACAACCTTACTTGGATGGGTATAATGGTGTAAAAAATAACTATATATGATTATTTTAAATGGATATTTATTCCGAAATAGTATACATAATCTTAAATACAATTCCACGATCATGGGAATGATATCATCGCTCATGCGTACGTACGGCCTATCGTCTCCACGATGTGATGCGACTCGTTCTACATGATTTTCATTGAATAATGATTATATAAATGAATTTAATGAATAAATATGATATATATTACCCTAATAAAATTCTTAAAATGATTTATCTATTACCTAAAACGAAAAACAATAATTTATTGAACAAAACACGCATACGAACAAAAAAGCAATAAACACCCGAATAACAATTAGTAAAGAAATATTACTTTTAAGAAGCTAAGAATATGACCATATATGAGATCATAACAATGAGTAAGATTCTGGAAGAATCCAATAAAATTATTTAAATCATTATACAATAGGTTCGGACATGTACGAAGAAAATCGAACCTCGGGTAAGGGAAAAGCTTGCAATCTCATTTTTATCCGAGATTGTTTATATTTTAGAATTTACTGGAAATTATTTATCATCAACATCCATGTTTCCAAAAAATATAATATTATTTATATCCTCATACAATTTTTTAAATCCAATTTTACACTTCGGTGAGTTTTAGTAAAAGATATGAAAGGAATCTTTTGTCGTACGAGGTACTTTTTGACTTTTTCGGCCAAAGTACGAGAAGAATGTTTATTTAACTTATAAGACCTGAATGGACTTTTAGAAAATTATTTCCATGAATATTCATTTATAAGTTTTCAAGTTTATTTTTAATCAAATTCTTTTAGTATAAAATTTTATGACATGTTAAGAAAGAAAAAAAATTAAAGTATAAAGGATATTATCCTCAAGAATGAAGTTCAAGTGTTTTATCAAAATTATTTTCCACCTAAGATAATATAGGGTACTGTTTCTATCCCTATTTTTACGAAGATTTGATTATGTTATGATGTAATTAATTTTATGATGTCCTTTTATCTTAGATGGATTATGTTTTGATGGCATGATGTTTAAGAATCCCATTTTTATTACATGGGTTATGCTATGATGTATGAATTATGATTTTGTGGCACACATAAGAATGGTTTCATTATGAGATGGGTGGGAGCTATATCTCCCTCCAATGCATTGGGTAAATATTTATATCTCAGGATATGGACATGGCCGGAATGGCAGGTTAATCCGGTTCAGTGAAATAGGATTGAAACGAGGAGTGAACTCGGTTCAGAAATCGACTTTGTCCTTTAAGATAGTCTTGGAAATGAGTCTTGACTACTATGAAATTATTCTCTATGATTATGTGTGTATGCCACAAAGTCTCATTTATTAAGATATTATTATTGGGATTACATTACACTACTATGATTTATCCCATGTTATGAAATTATGATCTCTTTTGCAGGTTTAGATTTCCATAATGTTATGTTCTTATGAATATGATGTGATTGATATTTATTTTGTTTACCATTACTGAGCATTTGAGCTCACACTTATGAACGTTTTCTTTCTCTAGGTTAGGAATAAGATTATTAAGTAGAATATTCCAAAAGGGACTCTAGATATGATGAAATAAATGGGAGACAATATAGATGATTTATGAGCCAATTGTTTATGTTTCCCAGTTTCTAATGACACTATACCTATACGGTCCTTTTAGGGTTTTGTTATATGTTGTAATAATTGTGCTTCAATTCTGAAGTAATAACAATGTATGTAATGTATGGGTCATTATAGAAGATACAATATTTTCACAAATTGATAATGTAGAATACTCTACTATTTAATAAATATTATTATATTATTCGTAGGTCCAACATGAATTGGAATAACCACTGGGCTACCTATTCTAGGAAATATTTATTTTTCATAAAAAATTTACATACAATATCTTTATAAATATTCAGTCATGTTAGGATTTAATCATTATTATTCCACTACTCTTTATTTGAGATCATTTTTTTGTGTTGATTTTACTCATATAGTATGATAGGAATATACCCGTAAAATCTGGAATTGAACAACCAACGAATAAATTTAACTTTATTAATTCAACTGAATCATTATATTATTGACATCAATATAATATGGATGAAATTATTATTTGAATTTATAAATTCTCATAGAAAGATGATTATTTAAAATTATATTTAATGGTATATATATCAAGATATTGTTCCAAGTAACATGATGGATGATAAATAAATACTTTTATTCCAAGGTCCTCTTGTTAGATCATTTTGAACGATGTGTATAAATCCTCCCCTCCTCATAAATATTGTTCCATGGACGTTTCTCACAAATAATAGAATAATTTATTGGTTTGAAAATTAGATTAATTAAAAAATAATATATGTTCTCCAATATATCACAATAAATCAAATGTAAAGTAACATTCTTCTAGATAGAAATAATTCCCATGATAGTTTCTGAAGTGACAAAATATGAAATATTAAATTAATCAATCATCAATAAAAACTTATCCCCCCCCCCATTAATAGGCTCCTAAATCCTAAAATCATTTCACTCAAAAAAATTGATTGAGGATGGGTTCATTAATTTTTTTATAAATAGTTTTTCTTACCACGACACAACTAAATTAAATAATATTTTTTTCTGAATAATATTTGATTGAATACTACACATATAGTTAACAACTGACTACCAATAATGATAGGTACCTGCTGGTAACATTACCTATCAAATATAAGAAACTCATTAGAAAAAAAATAAATTTTATACTACCAATAACATGTAATCCACCTCACAAACTGGATGAGAAATGGAATGATCTACTTATTATAACACATCAATGGTGGATTGTTGAACTCATATTATCAATTTTTTTGGAACAAAATCAATTGATCTATATTGATTCATTATCCATGTTTTCATAGATAATTAAAAAACCTTCTATGGTTAACTGTAAAACATATGGTGAAATTTCAAAGATACTAAATTTTAGGTGGGATCATATTCTGTAAGATATAAGTATATTAATATTTGATATATTATGTGAAAATTCTTCTAAGGTTTTATTTTTATAAAAAAAATTCAATATTTATATTACATAAGATTATATTTTAATTAATTTATAAAGTATAAATACGTTAATATTTGTTTACAACATTGAAATATTTTAATGGTTATTTTCTTAATTATTATGGATTATAATTATGTGAAGTGAATAATTTGTTTTTTATTTTTTATTGATGTATGTATTACATTTATTTATTGTAAAACATTAAGCTTCCATGTATTATATTTTTATTTTACTTGGGAAAAGAGTGTTTAATCTATTTTCCATACAGCTATCCAAAATTATAGAATCGATCATTTTTAAATTCAGGTTTTAGTTTCAACTATTTTTTCTTTTTGAATGGATTTGGGTACATCCCTAATGTCTAGTGGGTTAGCATATCACTACTATTTTATAAAACCCAATAATGGTTTTCTATGGTTCGCATTAGTGGTGGGTAAAAATTATACATATATATATACTTGTTCTTTAGTAAACAACCATATATATATGACATGATTTTTTAGATGACCATCAATTTGATGATTAAAAAGTCATTTTTGGTCTTCTTTTTATCAATCATATTGATCTACGTTGGATTAACCCCATTTAATCTTCTATGAAATTAAAGGATTCATATTTATTTTGTTGTAAAATGGATTTGAATAGAATGTTTAAGCTCCACATGCAATAATATGTCTCCACACTCATGGATTATTCATAGAAAAGTTTGGATATGATCCATAAACACCCAACTATTCAAACATAGAAATTATCTCTTATTTGATGAATATTAATTATAAAATAGAAGGATCTATTCAATAAAAAAATATTTCTCATATCATTGAAATTTTTTATAAATAAATAACTAGTTCATATAATGTATACAACATCTTCCAAATGGTTCTTTATAACTAGCATCATTCATATAAAGAACATTCTTAATATATATCTTCAAAAACTAGGGATCAAAAATATTATAAATGGTGATATTATATTTTTAGTAAGTGAAAATAAGAGTTATATTACCATAACACGTGCATATAGGTATGGGAACATGAGAATAACATTTAAAAATCAATACTTCATATATCATATATCATAAACATGAATTTTGGAATAAATAATTCCAATTATGATGAAGTGAATTAGAATGTTATAAAATATCATAAGCCTTGATATCATAGTATAGGAATTAGAGAATGAATAATGTGATTAAAATTGTTATATAAAATCATTTATTTTTTTAAAAGAATCATTTAATAGACTAACATAGTTTAATGAGTTCACTATCTGAATAGATTCAGTAGTCATGGATGACTCCCAAGGTTGTTATAGTAGACATATTTCCTTATTAAATAGGGATTCCTCCCCATTCTATTTATGTTCATATAATAATATAACCGTCATAACAAATTAAATTTAAAGGCTATATAATTCTGGGAAATGCATCACAAATTTAAAATCATATACGTTTGTTACACAAGTTGATAAAACATTCATAATATCACAAACCATTAAATGGATTAATATTTTCAAATATTTCATCCTACTATAACATTTGGAAAACATGCTATTATGATAATTATTATATCTATTCAACATAACATAACCCATGGAAAACGAATGACTCCTATAAAAATATATCGATCATAATCATAAACTATACATTGAAATATTATTGATGGTATAATTGGATCACATCCCCATAATAGTATATATATGTTCAAGGGTTTTTAACTTAGATGAATAGAAATGCCATTTAATGATAGTTATAATTATTAACTAGGAAAATATTATATTAAATTTGAAATTATTTTTTTAAATCAAAGAATTTAATAAAAATTGTATAAAAAAAATTCATTTAAAAAAAATCATTGTAAAATTATAAAGGTTAGTACAATTAATTATGTTGACATGACAATAGAAAATTACATTAAAGATGTCTATATTAAAAAATGGTTAGCTTAAAAATTTCAGTAAAGGAATAATACAAAAATGATAAGAATATTCAAATTAATCACTTTTGTTATCATTTTAACATTTCTTTATTGAATTTAAACATTAATAGTAAAATATTAAAAAACATTCAAAATATCCATATTTAACATAAAAATGGAGTAAAAGTGATTTTCTATTTAAGAGAGAAATAAATTGACATTAAAATAAAAAAATAATTTTGGAATTATGTATACATAAATAGTTAAAAATTAATGTAAAACACGGTCTTTATATAAATTAAACAAGGAGGAAAATAAATCATGAGTTTCATGTGAGATAGATTTGAATATTTCCCCATTTGAATAAATGTTGTTATAAATCCCATTAAACAATAAGACCGTCTCATGAAACACTTACAACATTGGGGTGTTAGGAATCATACCCCCTCCCATAAAAACAATGAAACTCATATGGGTATAAAAATACACATAATAACCATATTATAAATCAAGAAAATTATTTCTGGGAATTATATTAATCACCAAAATGAAATTGTTCTGAAAATGACATTTGACTCAATGAAATGAAAGTAAGATAAAAATTTCAGTGAACAAGTCTCCAATATCATCATAAAAATTAAGTCATCCTATCTAATAAATATAGTTATATTATTAATCTATTATATTAGTGTTCTAATATTTATAGTAGCATATATGGTTTCTTTCATTCACAAAATCATTAATAATAGATTATTATAATCATATTCTGGGTAATGTATAACATCCTTATTTTAAATGAATAATTTATTTAATTAATTTTTTCCTTTGTATGTTGATCATTGTTTCATAATATTAATAATTTTAATAATTATTTTAATTTCAAATATTTTCATTATATATATATTTTTCATCATTCGTTATTGTATTAATATAAAAATGAATTACACCATTCATAGAAACAGTAGATTATACACACACATGAATGTTGTTTATATTTTATTACAGATGGAATTAATTAAACATGTATAGAAATTCAATTTTTGAGAATTATTTTAATATTATATATATAATATTAATTCAATAAGGCTATAATAATTTCCATAAATGTAATGTAAATTGAAAAAATTATCATATCGCATTATTGACGTGGTATTCCACTAATTGATAAATGTTTTTATATCATCATTAAATGAAAATTCAATTTAAGTAATTAATTATGTCATTACAATAGAATAATTATAAAAAAATCCAAATCCAAATATATAATCATTAATTACATAATTATATAAATCTGTGAGAGGTAATGATGAAACTGAATCTATATTTCTTCACGAGGGGGTAATCAGTCGTACAAATGATCAAAAATTGTTAAAATATTATCTAATGTGTCAATGGTATTAAATTTTAATTTAAAAAAATTTAAATTTTACTATGTGGGAGATACTAAGAATATTATATCAGAATAGGTGAATAATATTTAGAGGTGGGAGATTATAATATCAAGTATTTTTTTAGGTATGTTACACTGTATGTTTTTAAGTAACTTTATATTAAATTGTTTTTATATCATGAATGTATAATGTTTGAAAATAAAATTTCATATATTGTTAGAAATCCTAAAAGATCCAAATCAGATCGTCATTGAAATATTTTTTGGGGAAAATGAAAAAATTTAAGGGATATATGTTTTTTCAAATTAATGGTGTACGAAAATAAATGGGTTAGTGTCAACAAGTGATATTGGTATGTTGATATGCATTAACAAAGGGATATTATTTTTAAAGGGAAAATGGGATGAGAAAACCTATTCATAAAAATTAAACACTATATAAATGGATTTCACACTATGTAATTCTTTGTTTATTTTTATTAAATTATATTCGGGGAGATGGGATATTCAGTATATGCCATTAAAAATATTCACATGACATGGGAAAAAATTATACACCATTTAATTACAAAAAATGATTTTTTATGTATAATTATTAGCTGAATTACAATTCATTCCATTGAAATTCTTCTCATCTTAACCCTTCAGTATATTATAAGAAAATTTCTAGTTCCAAACACCCTTATTGACATCCCTTTTATGATATCAATCATATGTATGTCCTTTTGGTTATAATTTCTCATTCATTAACAATTATTATAACCATTAAAATGAAAATCATTGACTTATGGCTCATTAGTTTTCATATTGATTAGTTTCTTTCTCGTAACCCTGTCTCAATAATACACACCCTCTACCTATTTAGTATTTTCCATCAAAAGAGTTGTTGGATTATTAGTTAAATGTATAGTTCTAAATCAAATTATTATGAGTTGATAATTTTTAATTTTATGAAAACATAAAGGTTGTTCCAATTTAGTTTGTGAAAAAATCAATTAAATCAATGAATAGGATTATTATTTGATGTGATTCATCCAAATTTTCTTCTGAACTGGCTTAGGGATACACATGGGGTGAGTGAACATGAATAATTTAATTACATAATGGACTAATGCGGGTTTATCATGGAATGAGACCTTTGGTGATTGCGTGATATAGAATACCTATATTGTCAAGGGTTTCTTATTGATGTAAATATAAAAAAATTATCATTTAAATTAAAATTTTTATTTTAATGATAAATGGTTATTCTAATAATTAAATATTAAATTATATAATTTGGTACTTTGATATCCTATTGTATAATATGAATTATATTTCGTAGAAAAATGATTATATATTTGTCTTTCCCCTAGTAGAGTCACACTTATATGATGTAGTAATGATATTGACTTGACTTAAACTGGTCCCAATCAATAATTCTTATTTATAGGGGCCTATTCCAAGTAAGATATTGTACATATAATAGGGAGTTGACATAGACTATCTAATGCTTATAGGGTTTTTACAGAGATTATTATTATTACACCATCGTTATATGGTGGAGGATGGCGTAGTTCTAAGACATTCTCCACGATATTCTAGACTAGTGCCAAAGTTGGCTATTTTACCTTAGTTATATTGTTACAGATGGATTTCATGTATGAAATGCTCGTATATTTTTTTCTATAGAGTAGAAGATTGTGTTTGTTGTATTTTATTAATTTTTGAATTAATTAATTCAATAATTTATAACTTTTTTCATAATCATCATATAATATTGGCTATTTTTTAAAAAAAACGATGTCTAACTATTGAGCTTTACTCAAACAATGTTTAGTCCACGAGTCAGTACCTGCTTCATAAAGGATATTTTTGGCCACTATCTCAGACTATAATGGTTTTAGTTATCACAAACCATGTTATATATTATAACATATATATTATCTTATTTCATAAACACATTTCATATATCATACCCCATGATAGACCCTAAATCGTAAAAGAATTTATCTTGTATATCGGATCATTTTAATCATATACCTCATTATGATTGATTATTTCTAAGAGAGATTATAGTTGGTTATCTATGTGTAATTATGGTTATTAACAGATTCAGAAATTGAGGTACTATAATATAGATAAATCTTCAAAATTATCTATGTATGAGTCACTAACACTGACAGAATAATTGAGACACCTGTAAGAAAATGACTCCCTAAATCATCGAGTTCCTAAAAGATGTCTCTTGAATAGACAAATGAATCACTGAATAATGACTCACTGACAGGATGAGCCACATACTGATGTATCATGGACTAGACAACATACTGACTGAGGTCTCACTGATAGGAAGACTCACTGATTGATTGTCTCCCAGATATAATGACTCATCGATAGATTGGCTCGTTGAAAGGTGAATCACCAGTAGAATGACTCACTGAAAGAGGATTCAACAAGATACGTTTAAAATTTTAAATTTATTAAAATTATTTCTAACAGTCATATTTGATTCATTTAGTGATACTGAAACAATTAATTATCTTTTTTATAATTGTTAGTAGACAGTTCAAGTTAGTATGAAATTATACACATAGTAAAAACATGCTCTTTGCCGACCTAGATGAATAAAATGAATTTTTATGTAAGAGTAAATATTGGAGAGTGGAATTAATACGTGAGAATCATATAGAAGAACACATGAAACTCTCATGCTTCCACTGGGAACACAAAAAAAAGTGTAATCACAAGGAAATCATAACAAATCTTTGCATCTAATTGGAAAACCACACCTACATTTCAACGAAAGAAAAGAATGTAACTACAGAACCATACATGTAACTAGAAGCCGGAATATGACACTTTGATTTTGTTTCAAAATTGAGATATGGACTCAAACCTCATCTTAGCTACATCTGAAGTGACCAGAGCTACATCTCTCGACACACATAACCTTCTATATCATTTCTCTTATTTATTATCTATAGTGTGTGAATTTTTTCAAACTTTTTATAAGTGAGTGTTTCATTCTATAAAAAACCCACTTTATTCTATATAAAATTGAAGGATTCAAGATATCCATGCACACATTTTCTCTTACACCTTTTTACACTAATGGATAAGTGTGGAAGAGGTCCTTATTTTACCTAGTAGTTTGTACCCAAGAAGAATTGAGGTAGAGGTCTTGTGACCTGGAGTTCCTCTGTTATTATGTGAACCTTTATCTTGATTGTGGATCAAAAAAATTATTAATTTAATCTTCATTATGGAAGGTTATCCCAAATTGGAGAAGATTTGTTCTCTTCTTGAAACTGAACCAATTTATTATTTCTAATATGTTTTTACATTTATTTTTAATCTGTTTCATAGCATGTTTCATAAAATTAAATTGAACATTGATGGTTAGTCTCCTCATGTGTTTATAACATTAATGACTTATTTGATTTGTTTCAAAGGTTCTATTAATTCACATATTTATATTACTAAGTACAAAACACAGTTTTGATTTTTTTTTGAAAATTCAATCTCTTATAAAGGTAATAACCGCTAACTGGTCAACAGATTATTAAATTTGAGGTAATGTCAAATTAAAATTTTTAATAGTGATTTTTATTTGAACTAAACTCACCCCCATAATGAGTGAGATACTCTCACAAAAATATAGAATCATATGAGTGTTTAAAATCTATAGTTTAAATATTTAAATTTTGTTTTTCAACTATTATTATAGTTGGGTTTTAAAGATCTAGAAATTTCGGTTATTTATAAATTATGTAGTTCATTAAATTTTATTCACATTATTTATTAGTATGGATACTAATTTTGAAGGTTATTCTATAAAAAAACCCTTATTAATTAATAGAACAAATTATGCACTAATGAAAATTAAAATTTAATTGCACATAAAATATTTAGTTTTTTAAATTTTGTCTGTAATTGTTGATGGATATAAGGTTTCTATTACTTATAGAACTACATAGAATGGTATGACTAAGGGTTATTATAAAAATAGATTAGTATTAATGAATGACTGATAGTGTTATGTATGATATGAAAAATTTAACAGAATTCATGCATGTAAAATAGACCATGAAAGTTTAGATACATTGTATGTTTCAAATGATGAAACTTCTAGTGTTATGGAAATGAGACTGAACACATATACCATTAAATATTATAAAATTAAAATGAACAATGATGAGCTTATTTCTAACATGTTTCTCTTGTATAAAGAAATAGTGATCATTATAATATATTTGGGAAGAGATATTACTATCAAAGGAAAAATTATGAGGATTATCATATTATTACCAGATAGATGGATAAGAAATTATATATCAATTAGATAATCATGTGAAATCAACAAACTATATCTCAACGAACTCACTTGAATGATTTTGATGTATGAGGAAGAGGTAAAAGTAAAAAATTAAGGGCATTATCTTAAGAGAATATATGTACACTTCCAGACTACTACCACTATGGATAAAGAAAAAAGAGAGTGTTCAAGCCTCTATTGAATGCTCCAGAAATGATGATTCACATCAGATAGTGATGAAGAGATGCATCATCGAGCCAAAGGATTCCCGAAATTCTATTAAAAGATTAATTTAATTATGAAGCCCAATTATAAAGGAATATATGATAAAAATTAAAAATAGGAAAAAGGAATGGGATGAAATGAAAAGTTAGTGCCAATTTCCTATTATAAATTTAAGAGCAGAGGAATTTTCAAAGATTATATTAGAAAATAATTATTAAAAATGAAGAATGAGAACAATGAAAAGATGTATTAAAATGATATGAGGCCCCATGGAGTTCCTCTTAGGATAAATAAAGTGATTCAAAATCATCTCATGATGAGAGGTATGACATGGTAAATATGTGTTTTTTGATAGACGCATCAGAGGCATCCTTATATTCTCTAACACATTATTCTTACAAATATGGAAATGAATGTTATTATGATAATATGGAAAGTAATGAAATATTTTAATATTGTAACATGATAAAAGATACATTCAGTGAATTTCATGTTATATATAAACTATAAAAGAAACAAAGTTCCCTTACTATTAATTTAAATTCTAAACATAATACTTAAAAGGAAAACAATTCTCAACTCCACAATGAAAACAATGAACAAAAAATGCCTATTGTGAAATTGAAAAAATATAAAGAAATGTTTACCAATGTAAAAAAAATATTACTCATCTTCTTGGTAAACATATAGTTTTTAAGTACAACTCAAGTATTAGATATCATCATGGACAAAGAAATATATCTAAAATTCTTTTTCTACCTAAATCTATAAAAATATATTTTGTTGTCTAAATTATTTTTTTCTACTAATTCCAATTCTGATATATATTTTTATACCCCTAGTTTATCTTCACCAAATAGTGTCTATTTTTCAAATATATTAATAAATTCATAGAGGAACCCCATGAAGCAAATGTGGGTACCTAAATCACCGATTACTAATGATACTTGACCAAAAGTATTTTGGGTACCAAAATCTTGTTTTGTATGATTATTTTGAAGGAAAGCTATCTAAAGTGATCCTAAAATTGTCAGTGGTACTTGGATAGTGGATTTTCAAGACAATAGACAAGATACTATTCAAGATTTAAGTACCAAATCAATATTTTTTGTGGATATTTCACTGTTGGTGACAATTCTAAAGGAAACATAATTGGCCATGTCCATATTGGTAACTCTAACATAGTTTTAATTTTTAATTAATTTTTTTTGATGGATTAAAATTTAATTTTCTATATATTTCAGAATTATATGATGATGGAAATCATGTTAAATTTGAATATGATTCATAAAATATTTTTAACTATAAAAATGAATTAGTATTTTCATCTCATACAATTGAAAATGTATATGTTTTTAAATTAGATTCATTAGTATCTCAATTTGATTCTTGTTTATTTGTCATTCTCAAATTTTCATGGAATTAGAATAGAATATTTGGAAAATATAATGTTAACTATCATTGGATTAATACTATAAATGGACTGGTCAAGGTTATACCCAAACATAATTTTTCAAATGAGAAATTATGTAGTCTTTATGACAAGGTTAAAAAATAAAATATATCATTCGAATCAATGAAATAAGTTTCAACTTCTCAACCTTTAGAGTTTGTTCCCAATGACTTGTATTTAACATCTCAACTTTATAGTTTAATTTGGAAGCACTTTTTCTATGTTCCTGTAGACCACATTTTGAGGTATACATGGACGTATTCTTTATCTCATCACAGTGAAGAACATTTCTAATTCACAGTGTATGCTAAAAGTGTGAAAAATATAATTGGACAGTGAGTAAAATCCTAAAAAAGTGATCATGTACATGACATTAAAAATCAATTCATTGATTCATTCTGCTCACAAAATGGATATATTCATAAATTCTTTCCTTCTAGGACACCTCAACAAAATGGGTTCTAGAAAAAACTGAAAGAACTCTACAATATATATCCAGATCAATTCATAATTAATATGATATACATGATTACATATGAGATGAAAAGGTCAATACAACTTTCTACATAATTAATAGAGTCCTAATTAGACCTATACTCTTGAATAATCCAAATGGGTTGTGGAATAATAGAAAAACCAATGTTAGTTACGTTAGTTTTTTTTATTCCAAAGTCAATATCATTAATAATAATTAAAATCATGACAAAATTTCATCTATGAGTGTCGATGTAATCCTCATAGTTGGATCAGCCTATAATAAAGACCATATATTTATTATTAAATTAACCATGTGTGTGGACAAATTTGTGCATATTAATTTTTGTGAAACAAACCCTCATGAACACAAAAACTCCCAAAACTATCTTGATGTTGATATGACAAATATGGATAGAAATGTAAAATCATCTAATCTAATTGTCTTACAGTATGATAAAATCTATCAGTTTTTCATATTCATTAGTATCATGACATGATGAATCAGAACCTATAAATTAACATGAAATTAGTATGCTTTCCATCTCTAGACCAACTAGAACCCTCATATACCATCGTTTAGATGCCTATGATTGATACATAGATAAAATGACACAAACTAGAGCTTCTCAGAGAAACCATCTTCAACTGAAATACTTTTTGTCACATCTTTAGCCTAACAACATCGATTATGCTATTAAATATGATTTTTTTGTTATTTCTATGAAATAATTCATTGACTATGATAAAACTTCTACAAATATTTCTAGACATGATGATATCATAATCATTCTTTCTTATTCTTCCCATCATAATTTCAAGCATTATAAAATGGAAGTCAAAAATGTATTCCTAAACAGGTATATAGTTGAAGATTTTTTTTGAACAGACCATGTTTTTAGAAACCCATATTTTGATAATCATGTTTTCAAATTAAAAAAGAGTTAGATAGTTTAAAACAAGCTCCAACAGCATGGTATGATCGACTATGCACTATTATCATTATAAAAATTCATACAAAAGCAATTAATGATCCAAATATTTTTATAAAATGAATTTACGATGATGTTTTAGTAGTTCAAATTTATGTTGATGATATTATTTTTTGATCTTCATGAAATTCAGTAAGTATTTATTTCTCTAAAATGGTGCGATGTGAATTGAAAATGTGTATGATTAGTGATTTAAATTCTTTCAGAGATTTTAGATTTATCAAAATAAATAATTTATCATTTTTAATAAAATTAAATACAAAAAAACTTTTAGAAATATTTTCTTTTGGTTGAATTAATATTAGTGACACTTCTATGATTAGCAATTTTATATTTGAACATGATGAAGATCGATAATCTATTAATCAATCCACATACATGGGAATGATTGGATGTTTTAACTTCATGAATTATAGTAGGCTAGATCTACTGATTTGTGTGTGTATGTGTGCCTATTTTTAAGAAAACCAAAATAAATCTCAGATGAATTATGTTAAAACTAATTTTCAAATACCTTACACATACAATCAATGTAGGTTTGATTTAATCTAAAGAATAATCCATTAATATAGTGAGTTATTCTGATGCTCATTTTAGTAGATGCACGTTATATAGAAAGGGAACCTCTTGAAAAGGTCATTTTTTTGAAATGGATTTGGATACATGGTGTAGTGTGAAGAATAATTATGTTTCAATATATACTACTGAAGATGAATAAATTGCTACAGGTTTGTATTATGCTCATATTTTGTTGATGAAACACACACTACTAGACTATAGAAATAAATTTAGACATGTTCCTAATGTTTTTGACTATACATGTGCTATTAACATTTATAAAAACCCAGATACTCATTCTAGAAAAAAAATATTGGTTTATGTTATCCCTATTTGAGAGAACGTTATCAAATGGGTGATATCACTTTAGAATTTTTGGTTAATCAATATCAGCTGGATGACATATTCATTAATCCATTTAAGTCTAAATGAAGGAATTACACTAGAATACAGCTAGGAATTATTAATCCATAAGTTTCTTATAGTATTTCCTCTTTTTCAAAATATGAAACTATTTCATACCGACTCGGTCATTCCGACTCTCTCATTCTGACTCTGTCATGCTGACACTATCATGTTGAATCTTCCATGCTGATTCTACCATGATGACACTTTTTTCATCCTAACATATTTGTCTTGCTGACAATGATGAGTCACACTTTTATGTATATTATGTTTTTAACCCAAAAACAATGTTTTTATTTTTTTTGAACCTAGTTTTCATGTTTTTTATTTTCAACAGATTTGATCCCTAAATGATATAAAATCATGTTTTTCCACTCTACTACATACCTTGAGAATACCACCTCTTAATCTACCCTCCAAATTTAATCATTTAACCGTAAACCAATGTCTCTAAAATTTTCAAGATGAAACATGATGTTGAAAAATACTATAATCAGTTTCCTCCAGGTAAGAAGTAGAAAATAGAGTCCAACAAATCTTTTAGTCCATTAAATTGATCTCTGTCCAATCATATAGTAAATCCAGAAAAAGAGCTATATACAAAATTGTTGTTGGAGAAAAAGTCACTACTCCTGAAAGTTATATATGATCATTGATGGAATCGGTTTTTTCCTATAACGGGAGAGAATATTATCTGAAATTGGTGCAAGAGTTTTACCTGAATGTAGTGTTTTTACTAGAAGGGAGTAATAGTTATATGTTAAAATCGGTGTTAAAAAGAAATATGATCCCTTTCTCTACAAAATGGTTCTCGAAATGTCTGATATATCCTCATGTAAAATTCCTTGTGGCTAACAAGTTACACCTCCACTTAAAAGTGACATTTTCAATATAAGGGCATCTCTGGAAGAACTTACTAAAATTAAATATCCTCAATGGTTATTTTCTATTGAGATTTATAAAGAGGGAATAATCTTGTTTAAGTTCATCTAGTACTAATTTTCCCTGTAATTGGTACATTTCCTCTTTGAATTACTAGGATGTATACATGGGTTATATCCTAAATAATAGAGTTAAGGTGACTATTTTCATGTATTTAATGTTTCACATAATATAGATGTTCAAAACATAATTTGAGAAAAAAATTCTATATTAACCTATGATGATATATGCTATGTTGAAAGAAAATGTATGTGTGGATGATTGTGATTTGACATTATCGTAAATCATTTTATGTTGTTTGGATAAGGTTATCTATGAAAATATGAATATATATTAGAATCCATGGAAGAGATGGTGGGTTGGTGATGAATAGAAGCATTATAAAATATTAATCCTAGTTAATCACCCATCTTGAGAAAGTGATATGATAGTCCCAATTTTGGGTCCTAATGTAGAAGAAACATACTCTGATGAGAAAGGAGTTGTGGAATTTGGTGGTAATAGGTAAGGATCTCATGTTGATGAGAAAAGTGATCCTCATGTTGTTGTATGTCCTCATACGGTGACCTATGGACAAGGTATTCCCCCACTATCCTTACATGAAAAGAATCAATTTTAAGGGATGGTGAAGATGAAGATTATACATATGTTAGTTGTAGTGTAGAGTATGAATCTAAATACTCAGAACAAGAAGAAGAAGAATTTGAAGGGGCTTAAAGATAATATGAAAAATCCTATTTTTTTGGAGATGAAGAAGATAAGGAAATTGGAGAAGATGAGGAAGAATTGGAAAATGTGGAAAAAGTTAATGAAGATAAAGAAAAGTGATGAGATGATGCAATTGATAATTAAGTTAATGTTGGACTTTATCATGCCCAAAATGGTGGATATTATGGTTGTAAAGATGGATACACAAAATAAATTTAGTTGTATTCTCCTGCGTAACATCAAAAAAATCAATAAATGATACCCGATCCTAAGTCTTTTTATTCAAGGAAGAATCATAAAACTGATGGGAGGTAAGGTGCCACAAAGACTGAAACTAAGGGGGATGCTCATGAAAGGGAAGATCAAGCTATTGATGATCGTCAACAATATAGAGTAATGTTTGAGTATCTTTCTCCTAGAGATTATGATATAATGGATGAATGGGTGATGAAGCCTTAGTATGTGGTACTTGAATTAGATTTGGAAGCTTCAGAAGGTGAGGTCTTTGTACCAATAAAAAAAGAACCAGTGCCTAAGACCCTTTCTAGTGACTTTGTCACTAAGGTAGACATGGAAAAATTCATGGAAGATTTTGGTTCTTCAATAAGACATTATATACAATCTCAGATGAGATATGAGATATTTGAATCCTGGAGAATGAACACCACGATAGATGTTAACTTGAAAGCAATCTGTTCTATGGTTGAAGGTGTGTGGAAAATAGGAACATCTGTCTATAAAATTCACTAAGTTCATCTCAAGATGATATTGTTTCAGTCTCACTGATGGTGATAATGGAAATTCAATAATATTTGATTACAATCACCCAAAACCATTGTGTAAATCCACACAAAGCATGGGAATGAGATAAAGAAGATAATTACTCTCATTATTTATTTAACCACTGATTACATGAATATAATGGAATGTGTCATGAAATGACTATCATATCTTGTTTCTCATTTTTATGTTCCTAATTTTTTTAAACTGAGAAAATAAGTAAAGGACATTATGAACTCTGAATTAACCTCAACTGCTACTACACACTCAACATATTTTTAATTTTTCAAAGAAGTTGTTAAGGTTGAGCTGAAAGCAATGCTAAGTGGCATAGATTCAAATACACTTAAAAATTGACAAGTCTATTGAACATGTGAGAAAAATGGAATGTATTTATTCAAAGGTAACCTATAATACATACTAAGATATTAAAAATAAAATTAATTGTTATTTTCAAAAGGTCAATACTGATCATCATTTCACCAGTCAGATCAAATACTTAGTTGAAAATAACTTACTATCTCCAGTGACTGTTTCCTTGAAGAACCATGTTCAAAAACTGCAGGATTTTACTAAATAGTTAGAAAAATATAAGGAGAAAAACTATGACATTAAAAAATCCAAGAATTATTTATGAGAAATCATATTGGATTTTATCATGTTTTTTAAACCATATCCTTATGTCTAGAGTGAAGCCATATTTCTTCTAACTGATGCTTCCCTTCAGTATGCCCTGCCAAGGTATTTTTCTCCAATTTCAATTGCACAAGCCCTTAACCACATATGGATAGTTATCACATAACAACATCAAACTTTATTGCTATCAAAGAACAAACCAAACCTGCCACTATATTTTCATGCATGAATTCTATTACCTCTACTAATGATTTATATAGATTCTCTTATTTCACATCCACCACACACTATACCAACCATTGATCTATTTCATAATGTCCTCGAGCCCATAATAATAACCATTATAAATGAGAAATTATTTTTTATAGGGATGGGTCCTTATACCTTTTTCTATCTTTGTATAAAAATTTAAGAATGACAATTCAATATTTCTACTTTTCAATTTTTTTTCACCTTCCACATTTTGTTATTACCTAATGTGGGAGAACATTATTAAGAAAAACATTATTAATAACTATTATTTATATATGTTACTCTGATACATTTCACTTCCCATAATTCTTTTTGAGCCAATTAATTTTTAAGGGAACTAATAATTAGATTGTTTATATTAATCATTATCTAATGGCTCTCAATATTTCCATGATTTATAATCCTAAAATGGCGGGATACTATTGGCCAATAAGAAATTTATGGATACTATATCCATCAATAATGGTTTTAGTTATCACAAATAATGTCAAATGATATAAATTATATCATACCTTATTTATTAATCAAAATTCATATATATTAACCCGTGACAGACCATAAATTATCTCAATGATTATCTAGTATATCATATCATTTCATTCATATACCTCATTATGTTTTTGTATGTATAATGAAGCTTCCAACTTATTATCTACGTGTAATTATGGGTATTAACACATTATGACATTGATGTTCTATAAGAAATATAGAACATCTACAGTTATATATGTATGAGTACTAAACAATGAAAGAAGAACAAAGACACCATAAAAATGAATCATTGTTTCATCGACTCACTAACTGATGTCTCCTCAACAGAGAAATGAGTCACCGATGAATGTCTCACTAACATGATGACTCACCAACTTCTATCTCACTAATAGGATGACTCGTTGAATAATGTCTCAATGACCAGATGACTCACCGATATATTGTATCACTAAATGAATGACTCACTGATAGACTAACTGGATGATAGGACTACCCACTGATAGATTGACTCACTGATAGAGGGGTCACAAATATAATATTTAATTATGACTTTATTAAAGTTTTTCATAATGATCATATTTGAGTCATTTAATGATGATAAAATTTTTAATGATTTCATGAAGTATTTTTAGTAGTCAACATGGGTTACAAGGAACTTATTCACATGGAAGGAAAATGATCCTTGATGGCCATCAATAATATAATGAATTTTGAAGAGAGAAACAGGATAGGACAGTGGAGTTCTTGTGTGAGAATCAAATAGAATAACATCTATAACTATGTTTTATCCCATTTGATCTCAAAAAATGGAATAAGACACGAATAAATATCAAATGAGGAGTACATCTAATTAATAGACTACTTCAGAAAATCATTGAAGAATATAAATACACATGTAAACCAATTCTTGTACCTAGAAACCAGAAGACGACACACTGGTTTTGTGTCATCATATAGAATTGTACCCTATCCTCATATTATCTACATATAAGCATTAAATAGTTACATCTCAAGACACATAGATCCTTCTAAATCCTTTATAAAATATATTCCCACTATTGGGTTCATTTTTACATACTTTTTACCAGTGTGTGTAACTATTTATAAGACACGCAATTTCTCTTGTATCAAACTGACGGATACAAGATTTACTTCCACTCATACCTTATTTCACCTTTTTACTCACACTGATAAGATTAGATGATTTCCTTGTTTGACCTTGTTGTTTGTACCCATGAAGAATTATGGAAGACGTCTTCTGTCCTGAATATCCTGCATGCTTTTTGGATCCATGATCCATGGTGTGAATCAAACATTTTATTAATTTAATCTGCTTAGTGTAATTTGATCACCAGGTGGAGAGGATTAGGTGTTTTTTGAGACAAGAAATATTATTTTATTTCTACTATGTTCTTAATTTTAGTTGTACTCTATTTATCACAAATATTAAAAAACTAAATTCAAATTTGATAGTTAGTCATAGAATGAGTTTATAATAGTATTTTATTTTAATAGTATTTTATAAATATGTTTGTATTATCAAATTGATATAACTGAAAACTAATCAGTCTTCTGAGAAATTAATCGAATAGCTATGCTCTTATAAATTCACTATCGAAAAAATGTTCTGTTTTTTATTATATTTAAAGGAATATAATATAATTAATTTTAAAATAAATTTTTATAGGAACTCAATTCATCTCTTTTTTAGTGCCCTACTCTGACCAAAAATACCCAAGAAGATTATGTTGATGAATTTTTGAAAATTTGAAATGATCCTTGTAGTTAGTCCCTTTTTTGCTGATGGAAAGGATTTCAGTGGTGTGAATAGCATGGGGTTGAAGACAAGAGAATGTTGAGTCATTATTTGGTACTAATAAATTTTTCATTTATTGTTTATACTATTATTATCTATTTCTTATGGGGTTTATTTTCTCACACTACAACAATTCATATTAAGGTGTATAGTCTCCCAAATATTCTTTTCACACCCCATTTATTTGTTGATATTCATTGGAATATTGTAGAGCACATTTTGGGTATTCTAAAAAACATTTTTGGAAACAAGAGATATTTTCTTATTGGGGAAAGTTATAAATGCTGAAAAAATGATTATTTAAGAATAATACCTCTTAATTGGAATGCCACTTTATATTTTCACCAAAATAATTCATAGGGTGGTTTCCAAATGAATTAGGATATAGTACATGTACAGGGAAATAAAGACGATGTTTTTTCATATATTTTCAAAATTAATGTATTTTTATGTGATGATATGGTGGGGGGTTCTTTTATAATTGGAGGATGGGTCCTATTTGTATATTTCCAATATGAATACTAATTGATACATTGATTATCATGAAAATTAGTAGATATTGACCTATATTCAATCAAGGTATATGATAAGGATTTAATATTGTAATAAAATAAAATTTATATAAATTTAATGGAAGAAACAATCCTTTATTCTAGGGTTTAACATTAGAGTAATGTCGATCTAACATTAACAACCATAATGGATTTTTACCGATGTTTAAAATTCACACGGAGAAAAACATTACGTTTTCAAAATTACCAAATATTATTTATGATAAATCATAAAACGAAATCCTTTTTTCAAATTAAATTTGTATAATTTATTAAATTTAATTTTAAATTAAAAATTAAAGATTAATGAAAATTGATATGCAAAGAAAAATACTTCTTATGTAAAACAAATTATCATATGAAAAATAAAAATAAGAACAAATTAAATGATAAAAATTTGAATAATATTTTATAATTTAAATTATCTATCATACAAAAGAATTTAAAAATAATGGAATGTTTTAAAGTCTTTAAATGAAAACCCAATGTAGGAAATACAATATTTTTCCTGATTCATCAAATAATTGATTTTTTTTTTAAAATTCTCCAAAATTATATCTAAGAAAAATTTAAATATTAATTAAAAAAATTATTTCAATTTCTAGAATTTATATCCAAATATAATAAACAATCAATTTCAAAATATCTATGAATGATATTAAAAATTGTTTTTATAAGAAAATATTTTGATCTTAAAACTGGATCTATTTATGTACGATACCTAGAATAAATATTAGATGATGTAAAAAATTGATTTTATATATAGCATATTACATTTATGTAAATTTTTTTATTAATAGTGAAAAAAATTATAATGACAAAAACTAATTACGTGCCTAAAAACTATTATTTAGATAATTATTTATTTTACTCTCAAAGTGATTTATATTTTCAATTATAAACAATTAATAAACAATGAATTTATTTTATACATTTTTATTCAATTTTTTAACATTTTACTAAGTCATATTCATAACATAATAAATAAAATATTTTTTATAATAGTATTTTATATTAGAGTTCATTAAAAAGTAGTTATTTCAAATAAAATAAGCTATCATAGAAATTAAATTTATTTAAAAAAATATTTCTTGATATATCATGGATTTAAAGTTTCTATTAACCTGATAATACATTTTAAAAATTATTAATCCCAATGATTCATCATATATAAATACCACAAAAAATTTAAAAATTCATGAGAATGAGATTTCATAACATGTTTGAGATATCATGATAATGAATTCCAACCATCCAATAGTGGTGAAACAAATTCCGATGTATATTTTGATAGGTTTAAATTAAAAATAATTGACATTGAACCATATCATTCTGGTCATGAATGAGATGTTTCCTCACTATGGTTATTATTCTAGTTCATTAATTAATTTTTTTGTAATTTCATATCGTTATAGGTTCTACCATTGAAATATCCACCTGCTGATTGGTCCATTATTTTTTGATTTTTAAGTGTAATAATGTTGTAGTGATTATCCATGAGAAATTAGAGAGTATTGGAGCCCTATAAATTTTCCATGCAATTAACCAAAAAAATTGCAAAGCATTACATATCTTTTAAAACTGATCTTTTTAAAATCCATTGATTATATTCATATTTTAGATTCCATTCATCAAGGATAAAATTTAACTGAATAATCATCATTCTCATAATCCCATGTTTTAATAAATTATTCTTAGAAATGATGGAACTGTGTTATTGAAATTTTCAAATGGATAATTGGGAATACAATTAGATTTTGTTATTTTTTAATATTTAATCTCAATGGAAATATGTGAACCCTATAGTAAAGGTCCAAAATGAAGTCAATATTGTAATTATTATAAATTCTTTTTAATGATCGATGTCATGAAAACATTTATTTTCTTCTCTTAATTATAATACTTGGTAAATTCTAATGTCCTGTTCTATTATTTGATTCGTGAAGAAAAAAATGTTCAGTCAAACTATGCCTCTTAATTTAAACATTAATGTTTTTACTGAGTTTATCTAGTTTTTTATTATAACAATTATCACTATTTTTCTAATTGTATTCCTTCACAATTTTTTCATTTCATGAAACTTAAATTCCAATTTATCTCTTATGTTAATAGTAATTGGTGTTCACAACAGATAATGTGTGTGTTAATGGATTCAATGAAGTTTTGATTTAGTATTTTTTATCTAATTTAATTAAAAAAATTATTTATTCAATTTTTGGATTTTTTATGTTTTTTTGGTTTATTTATGTTTTCATGGATGCATGTTCCCTCCATGAATATGTTGTAAAAATTTGATTCCTTATCCTCGAACCACGAAAACAAATGATATAAATTAATTATTATAAACGTGAATTGAAAAATTATATCTAGAATATAGGATGTAATATTTATAGTTAATTTGTAGCGATTGTTTGACCATGGAAAAAGAAAAAAATTCGTTGATAAAAAAGGATACATTGATGGTAAAGGATAATGTCGTGTTCAAATGATAACAAAAATGATGATTATTTTTATTGTAAGTCACATGATATTATGAAATATTTTATTGAAATGTGATATTAATGTATATAATGCATATAATGAAGATGGTATATAAAATATCTAATTAGTTTTAGGATTTGGAATGGAAAATTTTAACGATATATTCATTCATTCATCTAACAATTATGTTCTCTGGTAGAGATTAAAAGTGATTGACTAGTTTTTGTATTGGTTAATATGTGTTAAAATGAGAAATACATGTATTAAACTATATAACCCACCGAATAAATTTTAAAAAACTTCTTTTAAGTCTAACTTTTCTATGAAATCAATTCAATACTACCATGAAGGAAAACCATATTGACAAAAATATTTTAATTCAATTCTATAAAGAAATGTTGTCCTTTCACATAAGATGATTAAGAAAATTTGTTAGAGTGATTGTCATTGATAAAACATATTTTGAAAAAATAGAATATATAAAGTATTAAAAATTCCATCACAATCATTATCCATATAGAATGTGTAACAATTGTTATTTTTATTTAGTAAATTTTTTTAGATTAACCCTTGAAAAATAAATTTTAAAGATATTCATGAAACAAAATATCTAAATAAATCTCTTATCTATTATATACCACATATATATTATTTGGATTCTCCATAATTTTCATTTATCTCCCCTATCTATTATTTTAGTATACTATATTACAACCCATTATCATCTCAATTGAGTGTGTCTTATAGGTCATGATATTGTATCTACCCCACTCTATTTTTTACCGATTAACCTAGTAACCTCTTCTTAATTATTTGATCTATAAATTTTATTATTTCCAATAGAATCCAAATTATTATCTTCCCCTAAATGCTATGATATTATCCTCCTCTCATAAATAGGATTATTCTCACTGATCAAGAATCATTACAATAAAACATAATTAGATATATTATATTAGATAAAAATCATATATAATAATTTGATCCATCATCTAAATAGCGAGATAATATTCCTTGACCACACTATGGATTCCCATAATACATTTTACCCAATTATAATATCTTATAGAGTAACTTCATGTATTGATTTCCCTTTTTCCATTTTCAAATATCTGTATTTTGGAATTTTAGAACTAAAAAAAAATTGGATATTATTTCTACAACAATTGTTGCTTTGGGGTGGGGGCACATAAATATATTTTCTATGAACAGTTCGTTGTGTCGCGTGCTTGTGTCTAAATTCCACACAACCAAACTACACAACCATGGCTACTGAATTGTGGGCCTAGTTTTTATCCAAATAATTCATTAGAATAAAATTTATAATCATCAATTGGTATTGAATTTTCCCAATTTTTTGGCCAATGTTATTGTCAAATTTTTAATATGTTTTCAGTTCATCAATATAGTCTCACCATCATCAATATTATGTTGCTCATTATATACTAATTAAATCCTAAAACTAATTATACATAGAGTCACAAAAACACATTGGATCAAAATTACTAGATCTAGGAAGTAAAAAATCATCCATTTTTCTATATTCACAATCCTTAAAATCATAAAATGGGTTTAGTCATCTTCAATATTAATTGATTCTTATTAAAAAAATCATAGCATAAAACATCTTATAAATTTAATCAAAATTTTTTTGTGAACATCTATAATTTCATAAAACTACAACAATTGAGATATGTGATTCCCCTTCTTTATTTTCTCAAGCATGATGAACATCTTCAAATTGATACACATCAAACCAAATTTATAAAATATCATATCATATATAATTTAAATTTATTAGACCATCATTATTGTGGAGTCAATAATTTTGTTCAGAATCACTAACACAACATGTTCATTGAAGATACTTATGACATATATAATTTTTTTCACTGTTCATATTATCCATAGTACATTGATATTTTTAATATAGTAAAATGTTGGTTCAATTTGAATGGAGTGGTTCATGAATCAATTTCATTGTATTCTAAATCTCACTCAAGACAATGTTTATTAGATCTATCACCCAATTCATCTATTATTGGTTATCATGTTAATATGAAACTCAAATTCATTATATATCAATAAAATGAATATGAGGTTTGACCATTATTGAGAATAAAAAATGTTATCCCAATAATTATTCCAGGAATCATCCTTTCCTAATGAGCTATAGATCAACAACAGATGACACATATCCAATGTTTGTTTTAGGATGTTTTTCCTTTTATTAGTGAGGGTAATATCAGAGGTAATCAATCTCATCCTCAAACACGATCAAAATCCCCATGAAGTCTTATAATTTAGTTTATTTATCCTTTTGTTAATCCCTAATCTCCCTTGATTTGACTTTGTATTTGGATTTTTATTATCTTAGATTATGGATTCACTATCCTTTACATGGATCAATATGGGTTTTTGTTATAAGTAGCTGGTATAGGATTGGATCATTTTTAAATCAAGAAGATAAATATAGATTTTCATGTCTTTATTGCCATCATGTTCGTAGTGGAATGCTATTGAAATATGGTGTTTGTTCGGTAGTATGGGAGTTGGAAATAAATGATGTCAGTTCTGAATGATCAATTAAAATATATCTTATGTTCAATGATATTCTCGGTTTAGTGTCTCTTTCAAATGACCGTTGTCCCTCTAGTTCTTGAGATAATTTTCTTATGTTCTTGATGGTAATTACATATGGTTGATCAAGGCACATTTAATGGTCTTTTTCTCACTTTTCCAAGAAAATATCTATTGTCAATTTCCATAAATTTTCTCATCACCCACATGTGAAATTCTCTTAATGGTGGATTAAATTTAAAAATATTGTAGTTATATAAATTTACAAAATTATCAATGCATGATAAAATTCGTTTTTTCTAATGGATTATCTATAACAAATTCAATCATTTGAGTTAATTAATAGTGTTTTTTCATGAGATATAAATAATTTATTTATAATAATAAATTATGAAATAAAATTCATGTACATAAAATTTCATATATTTTTAATGAATCATTTATTCAAAAAAATATTTTTACTTTAGAAAAATAATAATGAAATAATTATTTTTAAATATGAGAAACTAATTAATACTATATAGCGGAAATATCTTTAATGAATATTCAAACCAACTAATATTATTAAATAAATGAGTTATCATATAAATAAAATCTGATGATTCAACATTGAAATAAATCATAGAAAAATAAAGTTTCACTTATAATACACTGTAATGCACTCAAACATACAATTTTCAAATGATATGAATATAACATTAAGAACATATATTTATAAACATTCCAAAAAATAATTTTCTATTCCAATAATTTGTTTTATTTTATGTTAATAAAAATATTTTAAAAATACATATTTTTCCCACTATGATCTCAATTTTACATGAATAATTAAAAACAATCACTAAAATGGATGTGAAAAAATGATCTTTTCACTTTTCTAATAAAAACATTAGCAGAATAGTGCACAAGAATTTCTCTTTACAAAAAAAATTTAGATATATGAAAATGTTCTCTATGATTACCATGACATGTTGTTTTCATAATCATATGGTAAGAAAAAATTATATTTATATCCTAAATAACTAAAAAACATTACAAAAATAATGTTTCGTACTATTTAATCTAAAATGTGATCCGAGAAGTGGAGTGGAATGTGGTCCTTCTAGTTAGTGTCATTCAACATCTATTAATACTTGTAAATGATCCATTTGATGAAAATTCATTTGGGAATGTGTTCATTATTCTCCATTGAATCATTTTTATACTTGTTTTATTGGATTACTTGAAATTGACTCACCTATGAACTCTATCATATATGAAAATCCATACCAATATCTAATAATGTAATCTCTTCCATTTTAACAACATCATTCATGGGTTGGTTGATTCATTTATGAGGATTCTATCATGGTTTGGATAACTTAACTAAAAGAAACCTATATGTATATATACACATAATTATTACATTCAAATATACGACTACCAACACATTTGATTTATTCCACCATTTAAGGGTTTCAAATTTATTTATTCATGATCATTAGAGAGATAACTGTGAACAATAACAGGTACTGTGTCCATATTTTCCAAATAGACAAACATTAGTGATGACAAAATAGGATTCAATTATATCCATGAGTTAATTACAAATAAAATATCTAAAAGATAAACCATAAAAAATTCTAAATTATTTAGGGAAATATTTCCATAACAATATTTTCGTTCAGGGATAAATATGGGACACATTTCTTCGTGTCATAACAGAATAAAAATTTACATCACCTTGAGAAAAAATTATTTATAAATTTTTACATCAGTTTTGATGGTCCTCACCAAAATTAATAATTTTGAAATTAAATTTCATCTCTTGTACATCACTTAGAATTCATTGTTAATATTTCATTTTTTTGTTATATGAAACTAAATCTTCCACCACATAAAAATTAATATCCAAATAGTGAAAATTAATTAAAAAATTTCTACTTTATTGGAATTTTTTTTAATATTAGTGTAATATCAATGTCATCCCCCATTCTTAGAATGAAGACGTCAGATGAAATAATAATTTTTTTTAAAATTATTAAAAGATCATCCAAGAGTCCCTTGGGACACTTGATTGATATATTAGCTAGTTAAAATGCCCGAATAATTTGATTCATCTCTTCTATTTCCAATTTTTTATAAAACCAAAATCGTCTCCTAGAAATAATTCCCCCCACATCACAATGTCCAATAAAAAACAAAAATAATCTAATTTCATATTGAATAGTAAAACAACCATGATCATAAAACATCTATGAGAATTTATTTTGATAGACTGATAAACAATGTCTGTTATGGATAATTAATCCCATGCCTTCCATAATACATTTTTTAGAAATAATTTCATTCATAATCTAATTTAATATATGAATTTGACTAAACTTTTCCATAAATGGAATATCAATCAAAATATTCAAAAAAATCGATATATATTTTATAAAAATTTATTATTTATTCCTTTGATATATTCAATATTGGAATGGTTAATGTGGTATGTATTTATTTACATAACCATTTTCAATTCATCAGTCACTTATTTATCTTTTGATTAAACAATTTATGATGGTTCATCATAATATACAACCACTACATCTAATGGCTATGGGTATTTATCTTTTATTTAGCTATATATTATTTAAAGCATTTTTGGGTCATATTGAGGTGGTTAATTTCCAAATTTCAAGGTAACAGAATTTGAATATTGACAATGATTTTCCATTGTGTTACCTAATAATGTAATTGGATGTATTATAAAAAATTGAATACAAAGATACCAAGTCTTTTTACATTTTATGAATAGATTCCTCTTGAATTTAAAACCATATATCATTAGAAGTGATAAAAATTGAAGTATCTATTTTATCTAGGACTTTACTTATTTATGTTTTCATTTAATATCTCTATTTTTTTATTTTTCATGAGAGGGTTATGTTGGATATGGGTTTTTGTACACTTTATTTTTATATTACCCATAAAATTATTTATTTTTCATATTATATTGATTTTAATATTGTTTCAAACTATGAGGAATATTTTACCAAAGATGTATTTGAGTTTTTTATTGATATTATTTCTATTCATGTCCTCCCCTATCTAAATTTGTTTTTCATTCTATGATAAAATCATGTATTTTCTAAAAATATATGGCCCTCAATTCTGTGATTCATGGCTCACCTCATTGTCAGATAGATTGTATAATATAAATGATAACACTACCAAAAAATTTTTTATCTAACAAACTTCATTATTTCTGTCACAAATGATTTATTTCTGAATCTTCATTGATATTTATTTAGTCAATTTTCAATTACAGTTCTTCTAAATTGAAATCCATCATTGTAGAGGAATTAACATTTCTGATTCCCCTATATTAAATTTCAAATTCAGAATTCTATTCAATTCTATTGAACATTATATGATTGAGAATGGTGAATAATTAAGACATTATTTAATCATTAAAATATCATTATTTTTTTTATATACTAATGATCGTTCTCATGTATCCAGTACTCTATATTATTTGTGGACTAAAATCCACAATACAATTCCGTGGTATGAAAAATATTCATAATGCTTATAATGAATTAATGGGATTCATAAAGTTCCCCTAACGTGTGTTTCTAAAAATCTTTTACCTAATTATTTTTCAAAAAAATCGTTTACGGGGGAAAATATGTAACATCCTGACCTGAGAAACTGGGTCTGAGTCAGGTTTTGTGGGACCTCAAGTGCACCTTGATGTAAACAAGTATTCCAATTAGAAGTGATACCCTCATGTGGAACCACATAGAGACTATACCATCTATTAAATGTAATTGAAAATAATAATATATAATATAGATTCTAAAATTAAAAACTAATCATTGTAAATTAAGAAACTAAAGACCAAATACATGGTATATAAATATAATCTATCAAAGTGGCTAGTTGTCTATAGTGATGAAAGATAATAAAATTTAAATGAACTGTTGTGTCGTCCATTGCGTGTCTTGGTCCACTCTAGCTCCATGCCCCACCTAATTATCTATCCAATATAGGTTCATATCCCTTTTATTTGTCTTTGATTTAATATACGAGTGGAAATAAATCATTTAGCATAGTGAGAATTAAGGGCACAAAAGGACAACAATGATGCATTTGTACCTGGTGTGATCACGTATAAAAGTGCATGTCGTAACTATATTCAATGTGTAACAAGATAATAAATATTTTAATCGTAATAAAGAGGTGGATCACTAACCCATATTTCACAAAATTTCGATTTTACCAGCATCGACATCATGCAAGAATGATAATAAGAGGATATTATAAGTAACAAACAATACAAAACAATCTAGTTACCCTATTGCTTAAAGACCTCATGTAATCATGGTTTTATTAGATTCAAAACTATCACAGTACCCATTTATGTCACGTTTCCCACAAAATAAACTATGAATCTAGTATTCCACCTACTAATAAATTGGGAATAATGATGGATTCTTGAGAATCAACACTGTAATTGAGTATGCTTCTCACTAGTAAAAAAGGAATCAAAACTTGATTCATGGTTTATAGGTATCGAGTGATTTTACATTGTTGAATTACATTGTATCATTGTATCTCCATTCACAAGTATGCACCATTTCTGTCAAATCAATAGTTTACTGTGTTTTCTACATAAATATTAATTAGGCATTGATCGTCTTAATCCAATATCAACTAGAAATCTAGTGAAATCCTCAAAAATAATCTATATTTAAAGAATCATAATAAAACATCTCATGTTCATAGTGTATATCTTCAACATAGACCAATGGTATCATCATTTATCTATCCTTAATTATGAAAGAATCCAAAAAATCCACTATTTGTCGAGTTTTTAATATACATCATGAAACTCATAGGTCCACTAGTTAACGAGAAACCCAATAATTTGGTGTTGAGTTCATAAAAAACATGAGATTACAATAGTCTCCACCTTATTATTTGGTATATCTTCATTATAATCACATGTCAAGAGAACAAATCCTGTAATGGAAAAAATTGTCATGGTGGTTCACCAATTTCAAGTATCATGAATGGTATTTCAAAATCATGGTAACATACATACATTGTAGAATATAGAATGCAATGATATTATAATATGTCATCATGAGAAATAAGTAGTAAACATATTATCATGTGATAAAATTAATACTTGTAAAAAAATAGTAATATTACACATGGAAATATAGTAGGTCTCTTGGGATATACTCATATGATCATATGATTATAATATAACATGAATATAAATTATAACATTAAATCAAATAATATATGAAAAATGTGTAAAAAAGATAATATTTGGTTTGGTATTTCCTTCCATAGGTTTGTCCACGTTGATTATGAAATATATAAAGGATTTGATCACCTCATCCATGATGACACATAAATAGAAGATGATCGTCTTCAAATATGTCCTTGAACTATCCTTATTTTGACATTATTTATAATTATCACCCAATATGATAACTAAAAATATTAATTTCTATCTTAATACATTACCTCACAACCTCCAAAAAATATATTTAAGAATAAATTTATCATCTTTGAGATGAATCCAATGATAATGAAAATCACATTAATATAACAAATATCAAAGAAGATATTGAGGAGTTAAATTTAGATGAATTTAAAAATAGAAGAGAGAGAGGGAGATGGGCGTTGGGGAGGATGTCCTCCCATTAATTGGAAAATTAAACAAAACCCGAATATTATATATATTTTTTAAAAAACATTTATTATATTCCATTTATCTCATTAAATATTTTTCTTTAATTTATTTATTTATTTTTTGGGTTTTCTCCCCCATTTAACACATTAATTGTTCTTAATCAACCAATTAATGTATATTAAAACCATCAGAAAATATATATTAAAATTCACACATATCTTTATACATTATATATATATATAACCACATTTATATATACAATCATGTATATAAATATTTATTTTATCTATATATACACAATATAAATACACATCCTTATAAAAAACCACACATGTGTATATAAACATAAAAAATATATATATATATAATTTAATTTTCCACAAAGAAATAATATTTTTGATAATATAATAATAACCAGAATATAATGTTATTATTATTAAATATCTCACATAATTTTCATCATTAAAAATAGAGATACCAAAAACTGGAAACACTTGTTTAATAAACGATTAAAAATAATGATAATTATTGAGTGTGTAAACTCATACATTTATTTAATTTGATATTATAAATAGGTCAAAACTATAATATTTTGAAGCTTTCTCGATTGACGTGGTGACACTAATGGTTTTCCCCAGATCAAAAATTTTAAGAAGGTGATTTAATTTCTAAATAAGTGAATTTTGATAAATTATATTAAGAATAATAATATATTTATAATTTAGAAAGGTATTATTTTTTATGATATTTTCAAACACCGGATATGCACAAACTCTATACCTTGCATAGGGTAAACCCTACATTATAGACATAATAGTTTTCTCATATTTATAATAAAATAATCTATTTGAGATATATTAATTATTTTTTATTTAAATATGGAGGAATAAAATATTTACTAAAAAAGGGTATTACCATGTTTGTTTTTTACAAACACATTATATTTATAAAATTCATATTCCAAAAAGAGTAAATAAGTCATTCCATAAGTAATGGTGGTCTTTTATGACACACATGATTTCCCTTTTTATTTAAATTATATTTTTTTAAATAATGTTCTTTAAATATTAAATAAATTATCCTCATTTGTGATCTAACCAAAATCGTAACACTCTCAACTTTTATACCCCACCTAAGGTAAAAAAAAATGAATTATAGGCACGGCAATGGTTTCCAATTATTCTTACGATATACCATTTGAGAGTTTATTAAAATATTTGTTACAAATTACACACATTTAATGTAATTTTTTTTGTATGTATTGATACTATATGAGCCTTCGAATCTCACAATAACATAGTTCTTAACTCTGAAGAAATTTAAAAAAATATTCTAATATGAAAATTTGGGTTTTCTACACATGGAATGTCTTAAAATATTTATTAATATATTTTTAATGGAAATATTATATTATCATATAAAAACACATATAAATTAATAATAAGAGTTTTTATTATCTATGAAAATTATGTTAATTACAAGTCAACCCCTCTTAAAACATCGGATCCTTGATAAATATCCCATGCAGTCTATATCAAACAAATTAGGCCACTGAGTCTGAACATCAGAGTCCAGATTTGATGTCTCCAGAACAAGAAGAATATTATGAAAAAAATTGAAATTCATTCTATGGGATCACATAGTAGATTCCCTTAAAGTATACCCACTTTTAAACCTATAACCCTCATTGAAATAAACCCTTTCTTTGTCCCTGAATGATACTCAAAACCATCATATATATAATAAAACAAAAAAATATTCAGATAAAATAATTCAATTCAATAATAATATGTTACAATAACATGAATCATAAGTATATCTAACAAAGAGAGACTATGACAAACTGATAGTAAAAATCATGGAATTTATTTAATGAACCACAGTGTAGAAAAATAATAGGTATATGAGTAGCCATGATGCATGAACAAACCTGGACCATAATTAATGACATAGAAACATAATTTTCATAACCTAATTTTAATTCCTTTAATATTAAACGATAGGAATAAAATCACTATATTATGGAATGTCTAAGGTCCACTATGTAGTACTGATAGGATGTTAACATTATTCCAGTACCACATTCACAACCATTATATATTCAGTCTGTTATATTTCATACTAAAGAAAGATAATAATAAATTTAACAATTTATTGTCCTCTGATTTTATTTTGTAACATCCCAACCAAAAGAAATGGGCCTAAGGAGAGTTCTTGGAACCATCCTGGAGGCCTTCCCATATACAAGATGTTGTTAATGTGTATATAGGGTCTCATGTAGAACAGTTTTGAAACTGTACCTTTCTTATAAATTCATCTTATGGGATAATAAATAATAATAATGTAATGAAAAATTAGTCATTTTAAATGAGGAATCTAAATATGTAATACATGGTATATTAGTAAATGATCTAAAACATGAATGATATCAAGAGTAATGATAGTAGATAATAATGAAAATAAATATTGGGTTTGTCGTTTTCTATCTTGGCCCACTACATCACCATGTTACACCAGCATAGCTATCCACCATATAATCATTTATCTTTACTTTGTCTCTCATTGAATATTTATTCACATTGAATTATATGCATCGGTTGTGATTATATATCTCAATAGAAAACCTAAAAGGCATCTTCACCTAGTGTTCTAACGTATATATGTGTATAAAAATTTATAATAAATGTATAAAAAGTAAATAAATATAAAAATAAAAATAGATTTTTGGTCCACTATCCATTCTTCCATATACCCTCTATCATACCGACATTATATCTATGTCCAAATGAAAATTAGATGATTTCATAAGTAACCAAAAACTATCCAGCGGACATGGGATCCTTATATTTGACAGCCTCATCTAATTAATTTTGTTTGCGACTCAATACTATTTTGAGTTTCAGTTAAGGAATGTGAACTAAAATTCAGATTTTTTTCAAGATTTGCACTTTCAAATGAACAAGGATTCATTTATGATTCTCCGAAAGAAACTATTCATCCAGTTCACTCCTCACAAATCAACGTAGATTCAATTAATTATACATGGCTTACAGGCATAAAGTGTCTATCCAACATGAAATTCCATGGAATCATTATATGATAAATCCAAATAATGGATTTTTATCACTAATAATATTGGAATCAAGTACACCAAATCACAAATCAACTTCAATTCAAGTAGTTTCATCCTCTAAAATCCACAAAACATTGAAAAATCTAATACCTTTTCAACTATTACACTTTGTACATCCTCAACATGGCCCCATCATAAAATCATTTTGACAAAAAAATTTATAGAATTATAGTCACAAATCAACTAGTCATAAACTTCTTGATATATATATTGATAGTCGTTGGTCAATAAGTCGTTGGAAAACCTAATTCATATGCGTTGATGGAAACCTCAACACAACGTTGCATCTATCTATACAAAATTATATATTCCCAATATGTCAAATTAAAATGTCAATTTAATATCCCCTCTATGGGATTAACAGATCAGGGTAGTCTACCTATTCTGATCACTATGAATGGTTCCTAAAAAACAAGGTACTACACATAAATGTTATTGAAAATAAGGGAATTAATATCATTATATATCATAATGTGTAGTAATGTTGAAATGATATAATCATGTGATCGAAATCAAACATGGAATATCATATACTAATATCACATATTGAAAAAAATTGATCCCCTAGGATATAATCATATGAACACATCATCATAATAAACCATTAATGTCAATTATACCTACACATAAAATACACCATGAATACATGTGTAAAAATGATCCCAATATATAAGAAACATCTTACATAATGATTGTACAAGTTGATGTTGAGGTTTACAATGGATGTTGTCACCCGAACAAAAATTGCACAGAGTTGGAAGATGATAAAAAGTGCATGAATTATTCAAGTATCCTCTTATAAACATTATTTAGAATTATATATATCATTGATAATTAAAAACTCTAAATTAAATATGTAATTTTTACCTCACCACCATGAAAAAATTTTAATGATAATATTATACCCATTGATACGAAATAGATATTATTGACAACAAGTAAATCAGTTAGATATTAAAAATATAATGAGGATTGCTTTTTGATAAATAATGAAAATATAAATTAAAATTATAACATATATAGGGATGTTAGAGTTTGAAATATGGTCATACCAAGCGATGGAAAATTCGTCCAAAAACGCATTTTATATTATTCATTTAAAACATTTATAACTCTAAATTTATCTCAATAAATGTCACTCCATGAGCAATTCATTTAAATATGTTTTTTATTTTTCCTCTTAACCCATCGATTATTTATAATTCCTTCTTTTATATATTTTAAAACCATCAATTTAATATATATTAATAGTCACCCCTATTTTTATACGATATATATATTCCCATATACACACTCAAACACCAGAATATATTTATTTATTTATCCTAGTGCCAGATGAAAAAAAATATGCATCCGTATATACAACCACAAACACACAAACACACACACACACACACACACACATATATATATATATATATTAATTTTTCACACAAAAAATATTATTTTTCAGAATTTAATAATATCATTAATAAAAACAACCATTTTTATTATGTTTAAATATATCATATCACTTCCATCAAGAAAATTTTTAATACGAAAAAAATATAAACGTATATTTAATCTGTGATTCAATGAAAAGTTATGGATGAGGTGTGTATGCTCATAAATTTATTGAATTTCATATTTTAAATAGGAAAAAATCATAGAATTTTGAAGCATCTTGATCGATATGACATCATCAATGGTGGTATCTATATTGAAATGATGAAGAAGGAAAAAAAGTTTTTTAAAAATAAATTTTAATTATTTAAAATATAAGTTATTATATAAATAAAATTTCAAAGGGAATTATCATGTGTGGTTTTATGAAACAATGAAAACACACAAATGTTATACCCCTCCTAGGGGAAATCCTTTATTTTGGAGCTAATCGCGGTACCATAATTATCATACAAGACACAATTTCATAGAATGTATTTTTATATCGAAAAAATTTAATAATAAATAAATTAAATATAAATGGTTATTTTTGTTAGAGATATATAATAACACCAGATGAGCATAAATGGTATATCCCACCTAGGGAAAACCCCATCATCATGACCAATCAAAGAATACAGATTTCTTATAAAATGAACCTTATGAGGTATATTCAAATATATTGGAAAAATCAATTATAACTATTAAATAACTTATTTGTGTGTGCGATATAAACAAACACTCAACTCTCAAAAGTTTTATACCCCAGCTACGATAGAAACTAAACTACATACCTAAATGTGGTGTCATATTTTTTCTAATATACACAATTTGTGATACTATTGAATTATTATGGGCAAATCACATGCATGTTATATTATATATATTTTTTATTTGATCAATTCGTTGCACAATAGGACTATGAATCTCCCAATAACTCAGTGCATAACTCTAAAAATATTCCCTAGAATATCCCATTATTATAACAAGGATTTAATCCTCCCAAAAAGAATAAAAAAAATTAAATAAATTAATTTTTTTAAAAATTCAATTTTTACATAAAAATAAAATATTGAGATTTTTATTATATTTAAAAATTCCAGATATTAAAAAATACATGACTGAAAATAAATAAGATATGACCTACGATTTGAAAATATAGTATTATGGTATCCATTTAATCTATTCATTCATATTGTCCATTAATATGTTTGTGAAAATTAAAAAACATATGGAATTTTTTGAAATTCCAAGGTAATGGATTGTGCATGATATATCATTGAAATATTATCATTATGCATTTATTTATTCACATGATAAACCTAAAAACATCAATCTATTTTTTATATGTTATAAGATATTATTATTACCATAAAGGATTTATTAATGAATTAGATGCCATAAAATTTGATGTTTCTTCCCCACAAATATTAGGAATACCATACTCCATCAATTAATGGTGTTGAAAGTTCTTCTTTAGTAGTGTTCGTGGAATATAATGATTCTCATGTGAAAAAAACAATATAAAATTTTATGTCCAGCTATATCTATCTCATGGAAGATTCTATTATTCCAATTTTACTTGAAATATAAATCATTATGTTTAGGGTTTATGATTCCATTCAAATATACAACAAGAATATATGGTGATATTTAATTGGTTCAGATTATGTTCTTTATAGATAGTTCATCCCTTTTTTAGTATGAAATATTATCTAATTTTGTGAATTATAGATTGATATTCCACTTCAACTATGTATAAGATAGATTTTTGGATGTTCTTCCTTGTATGTTCTTTATATTCTGATGATATAGTGATTTTTATTTCCTAATGAATTCGATATCTCAAAATTGTCTTTGAATAGATGGAATTAGTGAGATAATGTTACTTACATGCATAGTTCAATTGAATCCTAGAAAAACACAACATGAGTAATATATAAATATCCAAAATAGAATCAATAATATATATTAATAATTAAAATAATTTTCACTGTATTTTTTATATTTGAATTAATTAACCTTCAATAAAATTGAAAAAAAAAACAATAAGAGTTCCTATTAAATGGTTTGAATGTTCAGTTTCATTATTGATCTTACATAGAGCTGTTTAAATTTAGTTGTATTTGAACTCCACACTGAGTAAAATTGAATTATGGGTCGATCCGCTATGAAAATTGGGTATTACCAAAAAAATATCCATGATTAACTAATTAAGGATTTTACTATCTACAGTAAGATAATTGTTTGTTAATATGTGTGAATTTTTCAATGCCTTATAATAAATAAAATCTAATATCATTTTGGTAAAATAGTTTAATCACTAAAAGTAAAATTCCTAAAAATAATATTTTTTAAAATAATTCTTCCAAAAATATTTTAGGATTGTGTAATTTAGAGTGGATCACTATTATTGCACTTGAATATATATATTTTTTCAAGACATGATGAATTTATAAAACAAGAATATATGGTATCAAAATATTATTTTTTTGGTATTTCATCATTATGTTTTAAAATATCAAATTTTGTTGGGTAGTTTTATTTTCATATTTTTTTAAACAAATTTATAGGTGATAATAAATGAAACAAATGGTAATAGATAAAAAACATTTAGTACTATTTGATTTCCATTGTAACATTATTCATTATATGGTAAGACTATGGAAAAAAATAGTGACTCAAAAATGTAATATTGAAATGAATTTTTTAGTAACATTCACAAAATAAGAACAAATTAATTCTTGAATTAGTCTAAACTCTTCAACCCAACAAAAAATATTTTTGGAAAATATTTAATTATGAAAAACTAAAAACCAATGATCTTCATACTCTTGGTTTTCTTTTGAATAAATATGATGAGTATAAATATTTAAAAAACCCCGTTCATGAGAAAGGACAAAAACCACCCATAGTATGAGTCTCATGTTCACCTAATTCTATGATGATTTCCTCCCAAATGAAATAAACCCCAAATGATGGTCATTAAATCAAATTTAGTTATCCTCCCTTATCTCTAAGTTGTTTAATATTATAATATTGGGGGAAAGTTATCATATGTTTCTAGATGAGAGATTTGTTTCCAACTATCAACAAGAACATAATTGAGGAACAATCTTGGATAAACCATGTGCTAACCATGTTCACTCACAATATCATCCATGGTCAATCTCAATCATTTTTAAGGAAGGTATACATGGTTTGATTAACAATGTCAATACATTAAAATATTATTTGTATCATTTATTTATTACATTCATTATTTAATGGGATAAGGTGAAACATTTCGATGTTTTAGCATAAATTTTTATCCATTTAAAATTTTGGAAGAGACCTCATATTTCCTTATAAATTCCTAGTGAATTCTATATTCCATTAGTTCATCATTTAGTCACCAATTCAAACCTAAATAATGAAGTTACAAATATAAATATATGATAATTGGTAATAAAATCCATTTTCAATGTGTGATTCAATAGAATTTTCTCATTTTGCTAATGTGTATATATTATATCCCTTATTAAATAAAATGTATTAAAATTTATTTTATCATGTTTGGTTGAGCTAACACAAAAAAAAACGATAAGATGAATTATCCACTATATGATAATTATATTATCGTGACTGTAACCAATTCTTTTAATCTAATTTTTATGTTTTGATAGAAGATTAGTGTTATTGTGAATAGATCTGTTTTTCATGAAACCAACACATGGTTTCCATCCCTAAATATAGAAATATAAAAATTGAAAATACATCCCTAAATTCATAAAAAAGTAAATTTTACATCTAACATTAACACTTCCATTATTATTAAAAAAATTAATGACATAATAACATGAATCGACCCACACTAACACCGCCGTGTAGATATTAATATTTATTTGTCACCACAAGCCTACATATTATACATTCGGGGTAAGAAAATTTCAAAATATAAGAAATGAAATATGTGTTAGGACTTATCTTATAATAACCATTAATAGAATTGTAACTCTAATAAACTATATATGGAATGGATGAAAATTATAGAAATAAATAAATAAATAAGAAATTCATGAATAACAGAAAAACTATATTGAATTACAGTGCAAATAAAACAACCATTTGATGAAAAATACATCTTTTGAAGTATCGTAGTAGAAGAATCACACGACATGGGTTGAACTGAACTTCAATATGAACATCTATATTGATCTTGGAAAAGATATATCTTAATCATATATTTCCATATACCATTATAAACCAAATCTATCAACTAGATCAATGACCACTATACTCACTATAAAACATTGTGTCTTATGTATCGACATAACATAATTAGTAAAGTTTGTACCTATTGTATTTCCTATACACATACCTTGTAGAATACAATGAAAACAAAAAGTAATAATGGAACAAGAAGTCATCTCTGAACAGATGATTAAATCATATATAATCAATGTTCATAAAAAGCATGGATAATAAAAATGTTGTAATATTTTTATATAATTTATAAAAATGATAGTTAATAAAAAATAATAATTACATTATATTATAGAATTCTATGAAATATCATACTTTTGATCACCAATTTATGTTATATCTCAATGGAAAAACCTAATTATGATAATAAATTAAATTACAAACACCTAATAACATAACCATTATTTAATTCATGTTTTGATGTTAAATAGAATAATATATTATAAATCCTCATCTATAAAATCTATATCAATCAATAGAAATACAAACACCCATGGGTAATGACTCCCCAAAACATATTGGGGAACTATCATCAAGTCTGGAAGGAAATTCTATTGAACAAAAGGGTATGTATAAGCTAAAAATACGTGGATTATTTAATTTTAATTCCATATAACTCTAAATATACATGGGAAAACATTTTGTTGATGATATAGTGTGTTAATAGGCTAATTACCTAATCGTAGTAATTATGTATCATGCAATAATACATAAGGGAGTACAACCCCATTTCTATTTCAAATACCATAATAGAGCATTGAAATTATATATAGGTATATAAGATCGTCATTTACTATTATGGGTCATATAAATTAAATGACATTAAAATAGATCAAATCAACACATATTTTATGGAATAAATCCAAGAAAGAATATTTATTTGTCTAACTATAGACCCCACGTTATAAGATATGTTGAAAATCATAAAACATATAAGAATTTATTTTTAGGCTACCTAAAATGGTGTGTGAGCCTTATGTTGAAGTAAATAATTTATTTTCATTATTTTTCTTATACAATATGGCCACATGACATACCAAATTTGATTGATAGATATTTTTTAAAGTCATAGATCTAGTTTGTTATTTATCTGTTATATAGAACATGTCGACAATATATACTAGCACTATGATTCCCATGGGTCATTCAGTCTGTACATTCAATACCCATGTCTTTTCATAATAAAAAATAAAAGGCATGTCTCATATCTAATATGAGTTATGTTTTCAATTGGATAGATGTCATTTTATACTTATATTTCTCATTTCGTATATTGAGGGTTAATATGATGTGTGTTAATAAAATAAAATCTATGTCTTATTTTAATACACTAGTGATATACTTGATTCTCATTAATTGTGTGAAGTTATATTTTTTCAGTTTTTTCACAATCCTTGTGATATTTAAATCTCTATAAAAACCATATATGACTCAATTTAAATTAACAGTTAATGTTTTTAATGACCATAAGTCATGTGGTATGTTTTTATCGAATGTATTTTTTATCTATGAAATTTTATATAATAATTCATCGATTTTAGCTTCAATCCACAAATATCATTGATCATCATACTTTATCATGCTCATACCTTACCATTAGTGGTCAATACTTACATTTACTATCCATTGATATCTTACTATCTATATCTTATTAGAACCAAAATCCATTCATGTAGAATCACCCATTGATGATATAAAAAATTTGGACCCCATGTTTCATCCATTAAATGTTATATTCACTTCATCTTTTTATACACATCAAAATTTTAATTCATTACGATGTATGTAAATGAATTTATTAAAGGGGAAGAGGGTGGAATAACATAATTGAGATGCCGAGAAAAAAGAACATTTGTAAACCAATGTGATTTCAGGAAACAAAATAATATCTTAAGAATATGTTCATTAAATAATTCTCTAAACTATAAAAAAATCATTGTGATAAACATAAACTATTAAAACCATCAAAATTAAAACAGTTATAAACATTCGATAATTAAAAATGATATCAATTATGAAAATATAATATCTTAAACACGTAGATAATCAATTTAAAAATATAAAAAATATATAACTTGTAGATAAGTTAATAAATTATGAGAATATATTAAGTTATATGAATTATGAATTAGGAAACATAAAAAAAAGTTCTCCCACATATTGATTTTGTTTATTAGTCAAACCGGACATCTCTTTATTATTTATCATCTTATCACCTAATGATTATCTTACATCACATCTATATCCATCATAATTCTTGACTACATTAATATATATTAATAAAAAATATAATAATTTAAATATTAATATATTCAATATTGGAAATATGGGATTATATAAATATATAATATTTCTCAGTGTATGATGTAGAATCCAAACACTTAAATTATACATATCCTCGGTAAAACACATTGTTTCAGTCATAATCAAGATAATATAATTTTCTATTGCGAATTGATCCATTATATATAACATTTATAATGAATGATACAAATATTTTTTATTTATTTAAAATTTTAAAACACAATGATTAATAAGTATATTATAACATCTATTGAATTCATTTAGTGAGTAAGCACCATACACTTTGATTGATGAAATTAGTTTAAATTTATTATATATTTTCATCTTGGGTATGTTTACCATTTCAGTCATTTTATATCCAAGAGACGTTGAAAAGTAATAATAATCTGAGGAATTATTGATGATTAACCCATTCAACTACATGTATGGATTTAATTTATACCGTAAACACCATTAAAAATGACACAATTCCTTGAGAATGGGATTATTAAATTTTCTATAGTTTTCCATTAAAAATATCAATGATATTTAATCACCTTCACCAATGTAATCAAGGTTTTAATATTAATGGATTTAATGAATATAATTATATCTATATTTTAATATAGAACTAGATATTCTGATGTCCTGGACCTGAATTCCACTCAATGGGTTCCCCGATCCCAGGAAGCCACATGGCCTCAAGTGCATCTCCTCGAATACAAGAATCTTCTAACAAGTAGTGTGGGCCTATTGTGTGTCCTTGGGAAAACAATAGCCTCATTACCAAAGTGTAGCATAGACAGTGATTGTAAAATTAGGGTAAATAACAGAATAATTATATGTAAACAAAAGCACCAATAGAAAATTATGACAACTGTAACAATAAATATAATACCTTGAAAAACATTCAACAATTTATAATATTTCAGGACACGAGAAAATATGATAACAATTATAAAATAAAACTTGCATAACATGTTCCATAAAAGTATAATGGAAATCAATGACTATCCCAAGCATCCCAAGCTTTGTCTTGGTCATCTTATATCATGATCAATCCTAAGATGAAAGAAAATAATGTTTCTGATGTCATATGCTTCCCTTTTTCAACACCTGCAATCATGTATTCTACCATGGGTACCAAATGGATCATATAGACGGTGTGTGATAAATCTCATCAGGCCACAACTAATGGTGTATATAATACATGGACCGTGTAATGGAAATGTTAAAATTTAAAAATATGCATTTATAATGTAAAGGAGTACAATGTAACTAAATGACCACATTAATGCATCCACAACAACTAGATTCTGAACATGTAAACGATTTATAATTTTAATATTATCTGGTTATTAATATGTCTCATTTTAGTAATTGAATAGGCTTCAAGTTGTAATAAGGAAACCTATATTGGTATTTCATAGTGAAGTCCAAAAGTTATAATCAATGCGATGTAGACCTTAAGGGTCACTAACTTAATAAAAATTATAGCTTGGCTTGGGGTATGTTTGTAATATAATTAACATAGTCGATGGATTTCTACAATAAGGATCCTAATGAGTCTAAAGTGATCATATAAGGTAAAACATGGGTAAGTAGAGATAAGGAACCTTTGATCTTTAACCGTAGAAACTACATGTCAATGATGGATATAAGGAGTGTATCCAAGTAATCTTGTAAAGAAATTGAAGGAATTATATGTTGTCATACCAATCATTTATGAACATTCAAAAATTTAGATCTTAGTGGGTCCAACATCAGCAAGCCAAATCGTTCAATCAGAATGCAGTTCTCGACATCTCATTGCAAACTCCGATCAGAATCCATGGTGAGATCAAGTTTGGAAAATTCTTATTTGATTATGATATTAGGTAATATTTCATTTATTTTAATATATTACGTCCATTACAATGATAATTTCATGTTGCATGAAAATTTTGTTTTACACCATTCCTTTCATTAGTGTGTCAATTTCAATTATCAATCACTATTTTAATCATGTCCTAATTAATCAACAAGTCCACTTGGTTCAATACATTCTTTTTCATTACTGTGATAAGGTAATTTTTTATGAAACCATTCATTTAATCCATTTATGGAATATAAAATAATTTATATTCATTCGACTACCTTCCATTAATGTGGTATGGGGTGCTACGAAAGTGTATCACATCAAACAGTCACATTTAATATGGTCCAGTCATAAACTCATTATACAATACTTTTTCAATTTCACATATAATTATCAATTAAATCACAGAATATTGGTGGGTCAAGTGGCACTCAATAATGGTAATTCAAATTATTAAATTCACAATATAAATCAAGATATTTAATATAAAAAACCATTCTCTTATAGTGGTCATGCCTAGGAACACCAGAAGGGTGTCACAGACATGTCAATACAAAAAACAACAACTGGGTCATAACATTTGACATTAAAAGAATGAATATGAGGTAATAACCACCAAAAATTAATCAAATTTATGGAACAAGAATAATCATATATTTCTATGACATATATGTATAGAATATCAATTGTATAAATGAAACCAGATGAAATTGGTGGTCTCCACACAACAAATCATGAAAAAAACAAATTGTAGGGCTGAGTTATAAACTTCCAAGCAATATGGTTTTTTGAATATCCTCCATTGATATTAGCTATTAATATTTCATGAATAAAAATATATTTAAAAAATATAGAAAAACACTTGTATACCAATAACATAATAGCGATGAACAGAAAAAGAGAATAGATCAAGAGGACCCAAGTACAGTTTTATCCACTTCCAACGTGATGAAAATTTTCTCAATCAGATACTCAATAAAGGAAATGTCCTCATTCCAACCATGTCGATTCAATCTGATCCAAAATGAGACAAATTTATAATAATACCAATGTAATATCAATTAGGGAGGAAAATGGGTTATAATTATATCAATAATGAAAAATTGTAAAATTTTATAGAAAAATGGAATGTGAATGGTTTGTCCACATGATTTGTCAAACTATGAACCACATATGCATGACTACCCAGGAAGGTGGGGCACTTTCATAGTTTGGATGCATGGTTGTATGCCAATAGTGTTATATGGCTACCTCTGGAAAACACCATCCACACAGTTTGGAAAATTGTGCGCCAACCATGCTACAATTTTGGGACAAGGTCAGTTTTATTAAAAATATGGGTTCCAGGTTTCAAATTTTCCACGGACAGACTTGAAACCTTTACTAACCAATTAGGAATCAATATTAGGTCCCAATTAAATATAAAAAACAAATTTAACGAATTTATACCACAGTGAATATATGGTTCATAAAATCTTCACCCCATAAAGGAAGTCATCTCCATGTTCACCTTCGATGGGTGTAAAAAATATATCTTATAACAACTTGGGACATCTGTCACATACTTTAACATACCTCTCCTAGGTATCAGTCCATACTCGACCTTGTTATCGTAACACCCATACTAGGGGGAAAGGCCATGCTCAATGAGCCTTCATGATATTTTCATCAATGCTTACTAGATACTCATCAAATGTAAAATCAATATCTAACAAAAGTTAATTAATATCAAATGTATGAAATAGATCAACATGATATATGTGAAGCTGTGAAACATGAAATATGTCACCAAAGACATGATATATCTGAGGTAGTAGAAACTGATGGGATACTAGCCTAAATTTCTATTGAGTCTCAAATGATCCAATATATCAAGGGGATAACATTTCCAACATTTCTAATTATCTATACCCAAGATTGTGTGATACCTGACGAGAAAAACGATATCATCCTCGAAATAAATAGGTCGTCAATAGATATTTTCTTAATATTTCATTCTAAATTGCACATTAGTCATATGATTTCTAATCAATTGAACATGATCTAATGTCTCCTGAATGAGATGAATACCTGGTATGTCTTATTCAAAAACATATTTTCCACATATGGGTGAACCACATGTCATACCTATAAAGACTCAAAGAGATCCATTTGAATCATTACATGAATGATTCTATTATAAGAAAACATCCTGAAAGGAATATTGTTTTCCAATGAACAACTCAAATCAAGGACACATGCTCAAAACATATTATATAAAAACTTTATTTTCAGTTCAGTTAGTCCAGTGGTCTTAGGGTGAATTTATGTGTGTATAAGCAACTGTATTTCCATAGAATTAATCAAACCTTTCTAGAACTGTGATGTGAAATGAGTATCCTGATCTGAAATGATGGTTCAAGGGACCCTCTAGAGTCATATAATCTCATAGTCAAAAATCATTCCAATGTGATGAACTCATAAGGCCACTTTAATGTGAATGATGTGGGATGATTTCATTATCTAGTCAATGAGAACTCAAATTGCATCACAATAACACAGAGACCATTGTATGATGACTAAAAAATCTATAAGAACCATATTGTTTTTTATTTTTCTAATGGAAGTTGTTGTAACAAGCATGTAGGTGTTAGGTTTTTTTCCTTCTCCCACTGACAGGTGGAACACCAAGTGGCAAATAATCTTATCTAACACTTCATCTTAGTACACCAATATTAGTTTCAAATGTCTTGATACATCTTCAATATTATTGGATAAACTTCCCATTGAGATCCATGGGACTTTTTCATCCACACCATTCTCATGTTTGTTTGAACCCAAATACAACTATTTAGATGCAGCACATCATCTCTATCCACATACCAATCAAGAGGTAGGTTTTCCCCCGATATACTCCCATGGAGAACCATTCCTTTGAGATCTGAAAACTATATACCCTTCACCAAATTATAGATGGAAGAGGTATATGTAAAATATGAGGTTTAAGACTCTGAGTTACTATCATGAAAATGAATATCTAGCTCAAAAAGGAGAGTTATTAAATTCCATTCATCACTGGATTCCCATACAACCTGTTCTTGTATCATTCAACTAAGTGCATCTGCAACAACATTGTAATCCTCTAGTGTATATACAAGATAACAAATTAAAATATTTATGGGATCTGACTCATCTTTTATATTTGAGGTCCACATAACACTTTGAAATACTATATATGCGGATATTTTGGTCTCATTATATCACAAAGTGCACACCAAATATATAATTTCGCCATCAACGTAAGGCATTGAAAAAATGAAACTATATCAGGGTAATGCGATGAGTTATTCATATCATGAGGCTTTGATTGCCTAGATTTGTACTCAAAAATCTATCTTCTCACATCTTCATTACTTCTATGATGATTCCTAATGCATCACTGAAGACAATATAACCTATTCTCATCTTTGGAAGAACCAAATTATATTCCATAACAAGCCACCCTTTCAGCTCATTAAGATATTTCTCACAAGATTCGGGCTATATAAACATGACACACTAATTTTTAAGAACAGATAGAGGTAACGAAACATGTGATAAGTCATTAATGAAATTCATGTAATAAAAATCCATTCCCCAGAAACTATATAGGTCAAACATTTTCATAGGCTACTCATAGGTTTATACAACAATCATATTTTCATGGTCTAACAATACATCATATGTTTATGTTATATGAACCACAATATGAACAAAATCAATACAAAAGAGTTACTTAGTATCCTTGGAGTAATGATAATGTTATCTTGGTGTACACATAACAATATAAAGATGTCTGACATGGCAACTATGTCTATGAGAATACACAAAGATATCATTGCTAAAGACTATGTAAAAAAGGTCCAAATATGGATGCAACACCTTATCCATTGGAGCCATAAAAATGAAGTGCATTTTCATAAGACCATCTAGTATAACAAGGTACTTTTATAGACCATATGTGGTACAAAATGATATATGAGGTATTTTTGATGGCCTTTCTCTCACCTAATGATACCCCGATCTCAGGTCAATTTTATAGAAGACCATTACACCACATAGCCAGTGGAAGAGATCATTTATTCGAGGACGTAGATATAGTTTCATTAACGTAATTTGTGTCAACCTTATATAATTCACACCTAGACATAAGGTTCCATCTTCCATCCAAGAAAAATCCCAAGTGGTCCCCAAGAGGATGTGTTGGGTCATATAAATCCATTGGCCTTTAAATCCTATAAATATTTCATGATCTCTTGAAGCTGTGTTGGTTCACTCTTGTTTAGTGAAATTCAAACCAGTGCATCTCCTAGAACAAGATTTATTGAAAAATCTATCTCAATCTCAGGATGAAACCTTGAAAAATACATAGTAAATACATCCCTATATCCATCCACATCTGTAGGGAAACCAGATTATCATAAACAATAATCCTTCATGAAGAGAGATTCAATATTGGTGGTCCTCCCCCTTACTATGATGATCTTGTCTAGTCATACCAGCCTGGACATACCACTCGTTCTTATGTAGATAAATTCTCCCTTATTGCAATGTAAAATATACCCTAATGTGATAGTAGTATACAAAATAATGATAGTGAACTAACCAATTCATCCCAAGAATTACATCGAACACCATCATCTCGTGAACAAAGAAGTTCCAAAATAAAGGGTAACTAACTACCTCAAGGGGACAGTCCATGTACTATCGTATTCCCTCTGTCAACATTCACACTTGTGTATCTATTATTATTACACCTTAATGATATTGTATCAGTTGTTTGAGTCTTTCAACACAAAAAAATATAGAAAATATTTCAAAAAATATGTATCAAATAATGCAGATACTATAATATAGGCTATTAGAAGAGTACCTCATATTTTAGATGGTCCTAAAATGAGATCCTTGGGTATCAGTTGTAGAAAATGAAACTGAACTGATCCATGGAGCTATGAAACATATTTATTACATCAATCATAACTTCTATGATGTCTCTTCTAGTGATCTGATGTATGGATACCATGTCCACAACCTCCTCCTCGGCATGACCTACTAGTACAGTTCCATTTATCCCCCTGACGTGGCATAACACAAAATTATCACTAAGGTGGTGCTGGTGTAGATCCTTTTCATCTCGAGGCTAGTAGAAAGCTCTAATAGATACACATAATATTCCCCATATATCCACATGTACAGTACTTCCAGGGGTCTATATAAAACTAATGTCTCAAATCCTACCATCTTCTACACTATAGACACACATTAGAACTATCTAAACAAATACAATGGTTGTCACTACCATAATGTGAAACATAATGGAAATGCTTCCTTCCACTGGAAGAACCTTTGGCCTAACGCAAAACTAATCCTTTAAACCCAGAACTATTATCTTCCCTCAGGTTATGCTCAATGATAAGATCCTGATTTACTATCTTAGAAAAAATAGGAATGGGAAAGACATTCACCTATGTATTAATGTCATACTAGATCCCATCCATGAAACATATAGGACGTGAAATTGCATAACATGGTAGAGGCTGTGAAAATCAATGGACCACATTGAAATACGTTGAATGTTATATAATCTCTATAGGACCCTGGTTGAGATTAAATAACTCTTTGGCACAATCATCTCTCACTATTTGAGGAATGAACTAATCATATAATGTTGTTAGGAAATAAAACCATAAAATCCTTGATGGTGAACAACCCGGGTGATCACATCCCACTCGTGCTTGGCCGAATATCAAAGAATAATATTGAAATCATGACTCTCGATTATGGAGAATTTTAATATGCATGATTATGGACAGAGAGGATTCATTACAAGAAATTGTAGAACGTGGACTGCTACCCCCTATAAAAGTTGGAGGATGTTGCTACAAGAAATTGTGAGTCAGATCATCCATTGTAGGTAAAACTCATGGAACAACAATCATATACTCTATCAGATGTAAGAAACTAACATGAACATGGGAATCAGTTTCCAAAATAGGTACAAAAGGTGGTGCCTCCTGTGGCACTTCTTCAGGTAATATTTGCAGATCATGGACCACCACATCTAGATCATGGTATTCTCCACACTCCATGAGTACGATACAAGGGAATATTTGTGGAATTGGACTAAAACTTCATATAACATTTCATAGAAAAAGATTAATTACAATTATGGAATCACTATTGGAATATGAACTTAGGAAAACACACTAACCATGGAATACTTACCAAACTACCCGCCTAGACAACTGAGTATTGAATTGTGATCAATTATAGGTTTCATTTCCATTTACATTTAGTTACTAGGTTTACTTATTTATCTATCATAAACACGAATATGTGGTATAAGGATGTGAAACCATTTCATATTATATTTCATATTTCCCTTTATAATGGATATACATTCTTGGTTAATCAATATTTATAGACCTGCCATTATAAATGTTTCCAATTTATTTATAACATAATGGCATTACTTGGTTATTCACTAATCCAAACCCATGAGGCACCATACATTTCTTGAATTCAGAAAAAAAATCACCCAATCAAATTCATGAGTAATACAAGAATATGATAACTATCGCATCATCACTCAATAATTACATGCATATCAAGATATGAAATGTAGTAAAATGGACATATATGTCATGTAAATATGTATGAAATGTGAATTTGAGGTGTGTATAATGATGCATGTAACAACTCTACATTCCCTAACATCATCCGTAAAAAATGGAATAAAATTATCAAACAGGGTAATAATAAACCACACCGCACATCATGTGCATCATCCAACAAGAAAATTATACCAATTGTAATATGAAAAAGAAGAATAACTATTATAATTTGGGGCAATATGGTTTTACATCAAACATTGATTCACAATTACCATTCATGACGTTTGACAAAGTCCCAAAATTACTTAATCTCGAATCCATTATCTAAATATTTTAAATAAATAAATGAAACCACCTCTGATAGAATTTATTGATCTCAAAGATGAATATTCCACCCAATGACTGGACCGATCCAAGTGGGACAATGGCCTCAAGACAATTTCCCAAAATTACAGAGGCTTCCGACATTTATTAAGAGACTAAAGTGTTTATGTGGGGACACAATTTTCTAATTACCAATGTATAGCATAATGGGTGAATATAAAAATAGGTTAAATAGTCAAAGCAGTATATGTAATCATAAGGAACAACGATATATAGAGACAAAAGTAATAATAAATAAAATAATAATAATAACATTCAATAATAGATAATATGTCATTTCACTAGAAAACAGGTAAACATGTATACATGACCACATGAATATCATGTTTCACAATAGCATAAATGAAAAAAATGACTATCCCATGCATCCTGACCTTGGGTTCAGTCAACAAATATCAAGCTCCATCCTAAACCGTATGAAATCACATGTTTGAAGTATTGTGTTTCCATTTGTCCCGACTTGAAACTATGTATTCTTTCATGGGTACCAAATGATGCCCAGAGAGGGTGTGATATACATCTAGGGGGCCACCGCCAAAGGTGTCTATATATTCTAGCATTTGTATTGGAAATGTTAGACTATGAAACCATGAATATATAATGTAAATAAGTAAAATGTAACTAAATACCCAAGTAATATATTCATCCCTCAACTTGTGTTTGTACATGATAATGATTCCGTATTTTATTATTACATTTTTATAAATTATTCACATTATATACATTGCAGAGGATCTATGTTATAACACGGAATCCTATATATATTTTCATAGTAATATCCCAATGTAATAACCAAGGTGATGTACACCTTAATGGTCTGCAACTTGGTAATAATTGTAGCCTAGTATGGGGTATGAATATATTTCAAGGACAATAGTCTAACGACATCTACAATGAGAAACCTATAGAGTCCATGGTGATCGTCCAAATTAAAATATGGATAATTAGAGATAATGCCATATGGGTTTTAATCATGGCACATACTGGCCAATTCTGAATAATAGGAGTGTATCAGATGCATCCTATACTGATTTTAAGGGACCATAAAATGTCATACAAGAAATACAACAAAAGAATAGGATCATGATATCAGTGGTTCTTATCTTAAAATAGATGATTTCTTGAATAGGAATGGGGTTCCTGAGTGCTCATTATATTTTATGATCCAAATCAAAGGTGATATTTATTCAATCCAGTTTTGTTCGATTATCAATCCATGCAATATTTTGTTTTGATAATGACTATCCTTTATTTTGTGTAATATTGAAAAATACAATGAATCCAATGGTTTTATTCCTTCCATTAATTATTTTGATAAGTTTATGTAGCATGAATCCTTTTAATAATGTTGTGATTAATCAATATTTCCATTTCGTTCAAGCATTTCCTTTCAGTAGGGTAATAGGACCAAGTAGCATAAAACCATTATTTTAATTCATTTAAGGAATATTCAATAATTATGGCATATTCTGATACCTTCAATTAATGTTGTATGGATTGATGCATACATGAAACCTACCAATCATTAATATTTAATTCAGTCAAGTCATATACATAATATACATGTGAATTTTCATTTCATATTTTATTATCAATTGAAGAACTTGCATTAGGAAGGTCAAGTAGTACGCATTCATGGAGTTTTACATTATGATATAAAAAATACAAATCATGCTATTTAATATATAAAATATTGCCCTTATAGTGGGTAAGTGAATTCACACACAAAAGGTGGCTCAAACATGTAAAAATAGTAACCATCCACTATGGAATATACTTCGACACTGAAATGATGGAGTTGTGGTCATAAAAACATAAAATTTATCACATATATATAATGAGGATAACTATCTATTTCAAACAATTATTAGAATAGAACATTAATTCTTTAAATGGAACCCAATGAAATTGGTGGGTCCCATACAAATGATTCAAAATCAAATAACATTAGTGATGATTTATAAACAACCAAACATAGGGTTTTGCAACTCTCCACCTCTTTTTTTTGCCCTTGAGTTTTCTTTGATCATATTAGATCATAGAAAAATAAAAATACACACATACCATAATATCTCTATTGAGACCAATAGGGGAGGAGAATGGCTCATGAAGACTCATGTACTTATCGTTGGTCATAAGACATGATGATCGAAAGCTCGATCAGATATCGTATGAACAAGATCTATTGATTCATACTTTAGGTCTTCGAAGGGATCCAAAATGAGATCATTACAGTTTAATCCTAATATAATATTGAATAAGGAGTAAGATGTGTTCTAATTAGATCATTAAGGTGATAATTATCAAAATACCCTGAAAATGGCATCTGCATGGTTTGTCTGAATGATTTCCTAGGAAGAAGCATAACTAAAAATGTTACACCACGTGGTTGTGAATCACCTGTGTGATGTGGATTTTTCTAGAAATCTTCATCCACATAGATTGGAATACCCTGCACCAACTGTGTGCCAACAATGTGTCTTGTAAATTTTTCTTAAAAATATGGCTTTTGGGCTTTGAACATTTACCATACACCACTAAAACTATTTCAAAACCACTAGGCATCCATATTTGTCATAACATATATATATTTAGATAGAAATTTATCATATACATAACTAACATAAAACCCGTGTTCTTACAGATTACATGTTCATTCATTAAAAAAGTCATAATACCATCTTCTCAATTTTGTTAAATCTATATTTTATGATACTTGAAAAATGTGTGTTAGGAAAAATTTGGAATATAATAAAATAATAAATTATAAAGCATCATAATATTATTTTAGTAATTTAAATAAATAAATATAAATGTTTTTATAATATTAATGATGTGATTTGTATAAATATATTTAATTTTTTTAATATTAAATATAACAAATGAAAATAATGGCCTAGTATTCCATTAAAGATTAAAATACAACATAATTAGTGAATATGAAATATAAAATTTTGTAGTGAATTCATGTGGAATCAAGTGACATAAAAATGTGCCTAATAGTTTTCTTGATACGGTAGAAGACAATGGTAATTGAAATGAGAAATCTAATCATCATGAGAGAAGGAGGCATGAGTAGTGTGATGTTAGAGTGTAAATATGAGGAAAAAGATAAGGTTTATTTAAATACTATTCCATTTTGGTAATTATAATAATATGTATCAAACTTATCTATTTATTAATTTTTAGTGTTTTTCATTATAATTAAAATTCGTTAAATTTAATCTATAACATTTTAAATATCTGTAATTTGAATAAGAAACAATAAAAATATTAATAATTATATTTTAACTATTATTTATTATAATGATTGAAAGATAAAAAGTATTTATTACAGAATTATGAAAAAATAATGTCATAAATTATCAATTATAAAAAGGTATTGATAAATGGAATACTTTATAGTTAATATAATACATGTAAAAATCAAATAATTTGAAAATTTGTTTTTCTAATAATTTTCACTATTAATTAGTTTTTATGTCCAAATAAACCAAGAATTTTATAATGTATATTTAAAAGTGATGTAGGGTGACATATGACAACCCCATATTTTATCAATGAAAATTACACGCCTATAATTTTGTTTTATCAAATAATCAAAAAAATTACCATTACAACACATTAAAAACATTATAAATGAATAATTAATTATATAAGAGGTCTTTATAGAATTTATGGAACCTATAACAATGAAATAGTAAAATGACCATATGAATATTAATATGAACCTTTTGAATTGTACTGAATGTGACATCCCATAAGAATGTGTTAATAATATTTAATCATCTTATAAATAGTAATGTGATATAATTATATCATATTATAAGTAACAAATTGTTTTAGAAATTATTAAGTAAGTGTTAATATTTTTTAAAAACATAAGTATTTATTTATATATTTGGTTATTAGAAAAATATATTAAAGTAAAAATATCAGGAAAAGGTAGTAATAAATTAATATTTTGTTATATTATTATTAGATGTTAATTTTATCATACATTAATTAATTTTTCAAAGTGTAACAAAATCAGTTATAATTTTAATATTTGTACATTCCATGAAAATGATTGTTTTAACTATAAAAGATTTAAATTACATAGATAATTATTTTCAATAATAGAGTTAATATTTTACTTATTGTTTTTGGAAATGGATAGTTTTAATTTTTGGGGATTTGTTTTGAAAAAACGTGACCTATTTGTGAAATGTAAAATACAGTAATTTATAATAAATGCTAGTTGAATGAATTATGGTGTCATATATGATGTATGGATGACGTAAGACCAAAATATTTATCTATCCATTATTATTTTAATTAATTATAACAATGACCAAACTTATGATATTCTTGGGAAAAATAACCATCTAATGAGTAAAATAATTATAAAAAATCCCCACTCCTAAAAAAATATCACCCCTCACCACCTATTCTCCTCACACATATAATACATTGATAAATGTAATTTTTTGGTAAAACTTATTAAAATACCCCTACCACACTTCCATGTGATGTTGGTTTCTCTAAAAGTTCAAAACTATTTTCCTAATGTGGTTCTTAAGGAAGATAAATTCAAATGGAAAATTCCTCTTTCTTTTCCATTTCAAGTTCTTTAATTTAATATAATCTCATAAACTCCCTCGTCAATATGTTATGATAACTCCATTTCCATAAATATACTCTAATTTAGTTATGTTTCTGAAATTATATATCATAACATTTTTCCTTGTCATTTTTATTAATAAAATGAAAACATCATCTATTATGTTTTAATTTATCAAATTCATGGATGATGAGTTTTCAATTTATATTCCCATTTTAATGGATTTTCATGAAACCTAATTAATGGTCTTAAAAGATTATAATATTTTATTATAACTTATTTAATTTTCCGGAACAATTATATTTATATATTATATTAAATAATATAACAAAATAAGATCATTTTGATCAAAAAAACCTCTCAAATTAATCTATATGAGCATCATTAAGAAATTATCTAATTACACATCAAAATATGTTGAAAATAAACATATAAGACCAATTTCACTAATATTTTGTTTTAAATACATATAAAATAATTTATATTGAATTATAATGATTCTACATTAAACATCCATAATCATATACAAGTGAACCATTTGTGAAAACTAGCAAAATGAACACACATAATAAAATTATATTGAAAACTCTAACTCATTAAAAATTCAATAAATGAACGTAATAAAATGAAAATATTTAATGTAGTGGTAAAAAATATATTTTTATAAATTAATTTATCTAATTTTATTATTCAGGATATTATGATGAATTAAAAAATCATTTCAAATATATAGCATGGTGTCCTTTCTAAACCTCTATTTCTAATTCGGGTTACTCTTTCTCAATCTTTACCAAAAATTTATAACATTTTTTATTTATTCTATAATAATTTAATATTATCCAAAATATTGAATCCATGTTATATCATCCATATATCATGGGGAAATGCATGTTACAAGAAGACTCCCTTCTCAATTTTTATTGATAAGGAAGCATGATTAAAATGAACATCCCAATTTTATAAACATTTTCAGCTTCCATTCATAATTTTTTTAATAAACCATACTTTCACTAAAATAACTAATTTTATCTTGAATATATATTTTGTTCAATTCTAATCTTATACACATAATTAATGCATTTTTAATTTTTTAGAATCATAATGTTTTCCCTTAATCCATAATAAAATGATTCATTTTTAATGTTTCTTAAACATATTTTAACATCAATTTGACATAAAATGTCATGTTATATAATTGTGATACCATATTAATATCAATTTACAATTAGAATACATCCTTTCATGTAAACCATTATTATATTCTCTTTTAATATGACTTTTCAAATTACTATGATACCCAATTTTTCTATAGGAAAACCTTATGATTATGTTTGATTTCATATGTATGATTCTTTATGTGATATTTATATTAATTAAATTCATATATTGGGTGTGACTAGAGATTGCTACAATTCATTTGGAAATTTTTTATCTCATGATAAGTGAGGTGAAATACTCCTATTGGATTACCCTGACTTGTGCCCCATGTGCAACTGTCATGGTGGTTATTATCTACTCATTCTTCTCCATGTGAAATAATCATTGACTCATTAAAATTCTATTTTTAGGTTATATAAAAATTTCATTTATTACTTGATTATATTATTCTATGATTAATATTTTATGATTCAATATGTATAATCATGTTCTATTCCATTTTATATTATTATGTTTTCCTTTATAACTCATGTGATATGCTTTATTTTAATGTTTAATTCCTTAGTATAATTTTTATATCATCGAATTTTTCATGTATTTGTTATGGTATCCAATGCATATGTAATGTTTAATGGATGTTAGGGCCTCTGTAGGAGGATTAAATAATAAATTATTTTCTTGGGACACATGTTGTTTAGTTATGCATCTCATCTTTCCAAGACACTAGGCTTTATGAACATTGGTTTTATATAAGGGTTATTTATTATATAAATCATGTATTAAGAATTGTAAAAGGAAGGGTTCTCTATATGGAATGAATAACATAATTAACATTTAAATATTTATATATAATAAAATATGACTTATATTGAAAATTATATAATATATTACATTTATATGTATATATATTAATTCAACTTATTTACAGTTATATGCATACTTTTAATAACAAAAACACACACACAGACATATATGTATTATAGAATATAATACTATTATATATAAAAATAAATAATTACATATTTTAAATATATTTTATACTTAATTTTTTTAACTATTTTAAAATATTGATGTTCATTATATATAAAATTACACATGTATCTAGGGGAATGATTATTAAATGTTTTATATATAGTAGAAATTATATAATTTTGTTTTATAAATAAATATATTTAAATATTTTAAAATATAAAATATATATTTTGAAACAAATATCATAATAGAATAAAAACCTATCAAATATTTTATTTTTATTATATATTTAAAAAGAATTTATTAAATATATATTATGAAGAAAATATATTTAATGACACATTTAAATTTATTGTGAAGATATAATGTATAGAAAATTATTATAATTTTATTTTAAATAATTATATATATATATATATATTTCAAGAAACAAATATATTTTAATATATATACTCATTATATTAAAATATAAAAATAAATTAAAATACATATAAACTATATATTTATTTATGTATAGTTTGATTAATATATATGTATATACATTGAAAATTTTAATTGGTAATTTATGAAATAATATGGACAAACAATATATATAATTATCGTTGTTCGATTAAAAAATTGGATTAAAAATATGGGATTGGTGATAAAATCAACGAGATCATGAATAAAGATTGATACCACCATCTATTACCGACCCCACTATGGTGCATGGGTAATGACCTTGTGATGTAGAATGTTTCTCATTATTATTTATCCATTTATATTAACACACTGACATATATTGAAATATGGAAATAAATTTTACAATTAATATACATAAAAAACATTTTACAAAAAAATATATTAATATATATATCAACTATAGTTATACATCACAATGTAATTTATAATAAATGTTTCATATTATATGTTATTAATTAATAGATTCTTATATATTTCCCACTCTCCTCAATAAAATAGATTATCTTTATTCATACCCTTCTCTCGTCGTCTATAAGATATATAAGAACCATACCATTTAAACAGTAATTCTCCCCTAAATTTTATCAACTCCTCTAGTTACCCATACCATTCGTGATAATCTATGTAAACATCAGTTCAATTTTTTCATTCCTTTTTGACAACCTCTTTATACATATATCATAATATTTTTGTAGATGATCATTACAAATAATGATGGAACATATCACTAAATACCAACTTCCCCTAACCAGATTACGATTGATTTAATTGAATTTTTATATTTTGTTCAAGGTTCCTAATTTTCATAAAACTCAGTTATTTATCACTGTATATGGAAAGAATAACTCTCATAAAACCATGCTAATATTCTAATTAAATGTTACTTTTATTCTATTTAATTTTCCATCAATGATGTAATTAATCTATATTTTCATTAGTCTTATATATTTCTCATTTTTACAGCATTCATATGTCTTATATTTTTATATTCCACCATCCCTTGATTTTCACTTAATTTTATAGAGTCTGAATCACAATTTCTTCAAAAGAGTCATCATGGGTTTCATTATTCACAACTTAAATTACATAAATTCAATTTTATAATTAATATGTGTTTACGAGTTAAATTATATTCTATAACGAAATTATCAACTACCTAAATGAGTATGATAACTTATAAATTCCAAAATATATTCCTTTAATATACTGCTATATTCTATATATTATAACTGGTAATTGATTACAGATTAAAATTTTTATAAACATGTATAAATTTATTCATGTTATATGTTAATTTATGTTTAATATGTCAACCATACCATCTATAATCTAATAGGATTTAGAGATCCATTACATTTCTATATAATAATAATCTATAAATCTGGTTTATTTCAATGTTTTGTTCACTAAAAATTTAAATATCTGATTACTATGATCTTTTAAAGATTTGTTATTTTACTTTATATACCCAAAAATAATTTACTATTTTGATTCATATCTGTTTAAAATATACTTCTCATACCAATATAAGTATTTCAAGAACAATTACAAATTTTAAATAGTTTTTCATAATGATTTTTTTTGATATAATTGTACTATAATTAATCTTCCACAACACTAAATTTTTTCAATTAATTAATTACATATATTTGTCTATTTTTTATGTTAAATTTTATTTTTATACACTAGTTGTACTCATTTTAATTCCAAATTGAACTATAATTTCTCGTATTGGATCTCTTTTTTCATTATAATATCTAAATTACATATTTCCAATACAGAAGTCAAATATCCATAAAAGAATTGAAAAATTTGTTCCCAAGAAAATTCCATAGAATTTATAAGTATAAAAGATTATTCATGATATAAGAATAAAAAAATGATTTTCCATGTATTGTATAACAACTCACACAGTACGGTATATCAAGTCCTAAAAATCGTTTCACATTCTTTTTTTTGGGGTTGAGAAACTTCATCTATGAGTAGGTCTAAGGTAACATAAATTAATTATAAATAGACGTTGATGATTTAAAATATATTTCAAAAAAATTGAGAGTATTTTATAATTATAATAACCAATGGTATGATGTAAAAAATATATATAAGGGTGAATATATTTCATTAGATTCTTCAATTTGAAATTCCATGGATCCCGAACAGACTTACATATCAAAAGATAGGGTTATGGTAAGTTAGGAGACATTTATTTCAAAATTTTATATCTCACACGTCTCTGTAACAAAACACCATCACCCATCTCATAATATTACCCACATTTTTGGATCATGAGTGAGATAAACCCTAGAAGAGATGGGATAGATAGAAAACCTGCTTCAATGACTTACAATTTGAAACTTGTTTGTCAAACCTTCGCAACGAAGCCTACCCTAAAAAACAGCATGACCGCTATGTTCCAAGTTCATATAGAACAACCATCTAGAAATATAGATATTCCTTATTGTCAAGATAATATAGATTACATGACTTAGGGTTCAAAGGTTTCTTAAAAAATGACCATGGGTCACCCCCATGAAAATAAGTGATTCTGAAGTAAACTGCATAATGATCATCTCCGACAAGTGCTTCAACCAAGTACTCAGAACCCTCAATTTTTATATTCATGTTTCAAAAGAAGAAATAACTAAGGAGAATAAATGTTATAATGTTAAATTAGGGTATAAAAACATTAATTACCAGGTATAGGATGAACTTTTCTTTAGTCTAAACATACTACGGTGAATCCCCCATTCCATGCTCATTACCTATGTACGACCCTTCTAAGAGAACCAGGGGTGACCCATATAAGTTGAAAAAGGACTCCCCCACGATTGGTATCCCTTTTTGTTATTAATATATCGTTTCACAATTAATACTTGTAAATGGAATATCTAAATTTCCCAACAAAATATCTTAGAAAATAAGCATTATAGCCCACCAAGGTATCACCACAGCAATGCTAAACCCATTATTCCAATGTATCACTATAGAGAATATAAATGCAACTTGGAAGGGTATCACTTCGGGGAGTCACACATTGTTACATATTTATCATAACTAATGAGTGGTCATAAACATACCATTGTACTTTTTCTTGGGGGTTCAAAGCCAAAAAATCCTCCAAAGCATACTAATGGGCATGTTCAGAGCATATGAAACCCCATAATATCTTCTCAATAATACATTCCTATGATAAATAATGTACCAATGTTAACCTACCAAATAATATGTATTGTAATAATTACATCGATCGTACATTTTTTGTGTTTTGAGTAACCTAACCTCTTCGGTAGCGGGAGATGTCTCCATGATCTGGCCTGGGGAATATTTTTCCCATATCCTTTAATTAATTCTATATTCCACCAATAAAAATTTGATGCTTAATAGGCATCAATCCTAGATGAAAACCCCAAAATTTATTTTTTTATATCCCTCCACAATCCATATCCTTACACTAATACACTAGAATTTGTAGGATAACATATAGATATCTTGATATACCACATACCCTTATATCTCATACTAAAAAAACACTCTCATGGGCATAGGTTAGTCGAAATAATGTCATCAGTACAGTTAATGGTCCATTTTATGGTAATCCTTTATATGGGTCTTCCAAAACAATTTAAATCTATATGGGTCTTTATTCATGTCAATCAATGTGATTTTGGAAGCCTCTATAATGTTCAAATTCAATACCACAAACCTATACTAATCTTCTCTAAGACATACTCCCTAGAGGGAAATATCACCTGAAGAGAAATATTTAATATTTGATATTTTGTTACTAAGGTTTTTTTGGCATATTATCTATATGTTCATTCCTCCAAATGAGAGGTTATATCCATTCATGTACCATCATGTTGTTTCTATATATGTACCACACCATCATTTATTAGGCACCTTTTCCCCAGTAATGCTTACTATATATTGGTATTATTCTTGGTCTAGTCCTAGTCACATGACCAAAAATGTAACAATGTGTCCCATTATGTTGAACCATACAACATGGGTTCTTATTCAACTTACGATGATATGTAGTAATCCTGTATCGTGGACCTGATCCCATTAATGAAAAAAATCAATCATAGTATATTCTAGAAAGCCTGCATATCTATTATAATATTTAAAAAACCAAACAAAAAATGTCCCCAAAATGGAGAACCCATAATAAATATAAGTTGTTAACTATATGTTGAACCATTTATAGACACATATGGTTTACTGTCCTTGAATATCTATAGTTGATTGTTAATAAATAATGGTTGATGGATCTAAATTTGTAATTTATAAGGGATTCACATATATATCTTATATATATATATATAAGATTCCCAATTATTGTAATTAATTCCACTAGAAAGGGTTTAATGGGGCCAAAATCAAACATCTTCACCAATGTGAATTCCCATGATTCATTGAGTGTGTTCCTCAATGGACACATAGCTTTTGATGTAGGAAAATGATCCATCATGAAAATGAATGAGATTGGGTGTCAGTAGTTCCATGAATTAACATCATTGGAAACTAACCTACTGAGAAGGGTTTCCAAAAAAATCGGAAACTAAATTTGAATACCTCCATTAATATTTCACCCTAATTTTAATCCACATTTGTGCTACTATCAAATGAATGAGAGGAAGACATGCCTTTTATTTAAATAAATGAGATTAACTTGTTTTTTTGTTTGTTATATTTCGTTGGAATGTTTTATTATTTGTATTTTTATCAAGTATAACTCTCAAAACATTCACAAGAACAATCAAAAATATAATTTAATACAACCAAATTAGAGTAACATTATCATTGAATTATTCGCAAAATGTATCATCGTCTAGAAGGGGACATTATCGCAAAGCCCACATCTTTATCTTTGGGTTTCAAACGTACAAGTTTATGAGTACCACCTTAATGGTACTATCCTAATAATATAGGATACACACACAAAACATCCATGAAATGAAGAACAAATAATTATACAATCAGATATTTCCAATGTATGAAAAGAAAACAACAACCATCATGGCCTCAAAACGTTTCGTGAGCCTTTCCCTATAACACAACAACATATTCTTCCCTTACATTAAGGATCTGAAAAAATATACTAGTGATTCTATAATATAACAAAATAGGTGTATCCATGATGGTATACACGTTGAATATTCCATCACCATCATCTCATGAATCTTTGTCCTTTGCCCGATGAGAATGAATTCTTATGGGATGTAGATTAGGCCACTTAGAAATAAATTCCGAGGATTTTGACATGAGGAAAATGATAAATAAACTGGAAATGTAAACACATTCATGTTTATAATATAAAATACCACACATCAGGAAATATGTAAACCAATTATAGGTCCCATTTATCTACTCATTTAGATAAATCCTACTAACATAGTTTTTAGGTTTCCAAATAAACATTATATCATAAACTTACATGAAATAAGTGTAAGAACAATATAACTTCTATGACCCATGATGATTTTTGGGAAATCCAAGAATGAAATAGATTATAGGAGAAGGGAAAAATAAATACTCAAAACATGTAATGTGTGAATTTCCCTATGTTAGCTATATAATTCTTCACATACATCTTAGTAATGATGGAAGAAAATACAACTATTTTAATATAATATTTTCAAGTCATCCTGGTTATAATTATTACATTGACAGAGACAATTATCCAATAAAATAAACAACTACAAGTTATGATAATTGAAAAACTAACCTGATATGATGGTCACCAAGAAGAATATTTGTATTCCTTCACATGTCTATGAGGTCCATCAGAATTATCCAATGATAAATGGGCAACAGGATAGGCACACAGACATGTTCCAATAGTACACTATTGGTCACATCAACTTCCAGTACATGGAAAGAATATATCCCAAATAATAATATCAAATAAGGTCAACATATCTAAGAAGTAGGGTTACTGATGTTTAGTAATGATCACATATATTAAATATTTTTCCACAACAATCTATTTTGCGCACTAATGGGGAAAAACTAAAATAAAATTTGAAAAAATTAGGTTATAAATCAATAATGAATTCTATAATCGAGATGTAATAGATTATATTGTTCTTTAGGATATGAAATATCTATCATTGGTGGTATAGTATCATGTTGATTCTTTATAAAATTATGTGAATAATAGTTGTAGTTATGAAAGATATTTTTCCAAAATACTGTCACTAACTCTTGCAGGGTTCATCACAATATCTAGAATCATGGTTTCCTTTATGTTCATAAAATGACTTATTATGATAAACCATATATTGATGATTTCCATTAAAACAATAATTGAATTTATAAGATCAAATGGATAGTATGTTCTCCCATTTCTATCATCTCCCATAAATTCCCTCCTCTATGTATACCTAAAAAATGTTCTACCTATTATCAATAAAACAAGCTATAATGTTTGTTATCCCCAAGACAAAACTCATTGTGAAGTTCCCACCCATGTAGAAATTTTAGATCGATGAAAAGTTCATATCCTTTGCAAATCAACTATGATATTCCCTTAATAAATGAGAATCTATGGATTATGAAACAATCCATGCTACACGGATTATCATTTAAAAGTGATATATTTTAACAACCAACTTATACCATCAATGCAGTATAGCTAACCACTCTTGTTTTTTCCACTATTAAATCCTCAATATTATATTCCTGATATATTTTCATAAGAATTATTACATGAAATTCACCTGAACATATAGATGAATCTTCATCCAATAAGTGATAAATTATTTCTTTAGTATGTATATAAAAAAATTAAGTAACTCAAAAATATATGTTACGAAATTTTCTTATATTTTCTTTTAGAATATGAAATAACATAAATCATAGAAAAATTTAGAGGGTCTCTAAAAATATGTATTAAATATTTGTTAATGATTAGCTATTTTATCACAAATTTCCATGTCGTAGTTAAAATAATGTGATGGTTAAAGAATAGATAATTTCATTTACCCTATCCCATGATCAAAATATCCCACCATAATTGATTCTATTCAACATCATTTATTCTATCTATATCTCAAGAAAAATATATACTCATAACTGGTTCATTGATCTATTGGAGTCATCAATGAAATAGTATAAGAATCCTTCAAACAGAATTGATAGATACATTGAAGGACTCTTACCTAATGAATCTAAGAAGATTGAGATGGATTCTATCTTACGAATGGTCAATCTATAATAAATAATTACTCCTTCAAAAGAATTTTGATCAAATATAGATTAAATGATTCACTCAACTCATGATGAAAAAAGGATTTTTTAGATTAAGGGATAACTTCCTATGTCTAAAACCATAACTATTCTGGAGCAACCCTAACCCATAGAGATGGTATAAATTTAAACTAATACCATCTTTAAATGGTTAAAAATTTGAAATGAAATGTGTTATTAGTGGTATATGAAAAAACCAAGACTACATGGCTTGTGAAATTTTACATCATCTTCCTCCCAATTGGAGATTATAATATTAATTATTAAGATAAATGCTAAAATAATACCCCTCAATATTTTTCCACATAATTAGTCCAAACTACTATATAATAACATTGATTAGGAAATATTATTAGATTCCCCCAGAGTCACAATTCACAAAATGTCTCCAAGAGGATCATTGATGGATAATATGATGATCTATTATTAGAAAAATCATGAGAGATCATTAAAGTGTCGAACTATAACTGAAAATAATAGTTTTCTTAGAATACATCTTCAATGAAAACAACCCCTATCATTACAATACTAATGTGACACCTTCAATTCATTAAGGATCAGTGAACATCATTAGAAAATCCCACATAGATGATATAAAACATGAATACATTATTGTGGAATATGAAGAGGTCAATTCCTTCTAAAATACCATCCATGGAAGAATTATTTAAGAAGTAGTACATACTAGTAACTAACAGATCAATAATAGTTAATGGAATACTTCAAATACTGCATCACCACCATCGTAGAGGGAATATTCCTTGGATGAAATCTAATAGTGTTTCCATATATCTCCCAGCACTAAAATAGATAGAATATATAACATCTGTTGAATGATTCTATGAATATGTGGTTAAAATGAAGGCTTTATGAAATCTCAATGCCTAACTACTCAAAGATAAAATGAATGTTGTATTTGATCATTAAATAAAACCTCTTCACATATTCCAAGATAGTGTACATCATCAAAAAGGATTCATTCAAACTATAGTATTTGATTAATTACATCCCATCAATGATGGATTCCAAAAAGCAATTAATTTTCAGAATATGATAGTGAGATATCTATATTTTACTACAATTTGGATGAAACAAGAAGAATGTTATATGAATCCAAATTGGCTATCCATTATAAAATACCAGCCATGAGTACATATATAATCTTAATAACTAGCATAACAGGATCCCTCCCAGAGTTCAGGACCACCCTAGATGGTGTCTCATCCCTATCTGATCCACACCATTGATTGATGGAGGCTTTATTGGAAGCTATAAAAGAATGTTGTGGACCAGTACAACTAGAAATGAATAAATACCTTGAATGGGTGGATTAAAATAATCCTCCACCATACATTGGGAATCCTATATTCAAAACATTCATTAGATCATATTATTAGAAACAACATCTAATACACATCATGTATTAGTGTGGTTCTATGGTAGGAACCCTTGAGAAATAGAGGAAGAAATTATTTAGTGCTTTGTGAGGAATAAAGAGGAAATGACAATAAATTTTAACCGTATATTACCAGATAGATCGATCAAGGGGTGGGATGAATTGTTTTTAATATTCCTATATCAATTTAGGTATAAAATAAAAAAATTGTACCCAAAATATAACATTTTAATAAATAATTGAAAGAGATTGTATCATTTTTGTCGATGGGTTTAACATACACTTAGAACCTATATATTTATGATTTTTTTGGATTGTATTCATTTATAACATTCCTAATGTTAAATGAACACTACTAATATTATAAAAGTATCCATGTGGGTTCGAGGATATTATTTCAGTCACACAAAATATGGATGATTCCATTTTTTTAACCATATCAAAATAAAAAACAACACTAGTTGCTCTGAAAAAGACTATTTGTAATGTGGATACTATAACTATCACCGCAAGACTAGCCAATATTATACATCTATCTCCCAAGAAAGAGATTCAATGTATATTACCTCAAACAAAAAAAAATTTGTGGAAATCATCCAATTATAATAATTAATGATAATTTAAATTATATCATTATTAGGGACATAAGAATAATGTCAACTCCATGTGAGATTAGAATTTTTATTTTTAGATTCTAAATTATAATGAAAATATGTTTCTAAAAATATGAGATCCTAAAATGGTTGATCAAGTTTTTCGTAATGATTTTCTAAAATAATTCACATTTCATAAAACATTGGGTCATTCAATTTGAGAATGTTTTAGTTTTTATGTGATATTGGAAATGAAAATTTATTTTGGGAATGTGATTTGGGGAAAACTAATGTCATATATGGCAGGATATTCCTACAAAACTACCATTGAAGAATGAAAATTATTTTTGAGATAAATAATTGAAATGTTCGATGATCAGATCACTAGGAGGACAATCAACTGAATTCATATATCCTTGGGTTAGTGTTAAATTAAACAACTACACCATTTGTTTACTATACTATAATATAATTATCTCAATTGGCATCATAATCTTCCAAAATACAATATTCTTAAGATTGAATTGAAGAGAAGAAAAAAATATGTATTAGAGTAAGAATTAATATTTAAGGGAAAGGTAGTCCTTAAAATCTAATATTTCGTGCCTCCATCCCCAATAACATTGTAATCATTAAAACAAAATTTCTCGTGGGAATTTTCCCACCATGTATAATCCTCATCAAATGATGTGCTAATATTTATATAAAAAATTTAATTCAGATAATGGTTATATTCTCAACTCATTAGCATTTTTATGAACCCTATATCCATCTTCTAGATCATTCACAATAGGTAAACAACAAAAGATCCGAAGAGGAATAGAAAAAAATAGTTTTGTCTAAATCCAAAATTTTACCCACTTCATTTTCCAATATATTTACATATTAATAATTCACAGAAGGCACCATTATATTGAATAGTATAAAAATAAAGAGGGGAAATGGTTTATAAGAGTCTCCAATGCCCCTTCTTAAAAATATTACCAAGAGGGGATCATTACCCTTATAATCCAACATCAAAAAACCGGACATGATTTTCTAATCCAATACTAGAAAAATTTCTATGAATATCTCATAAAGATGATATTTATACCCCAAGATAATCATCATCTAATAGAACTTATAACGAGACACTATCTATATGAATATAGAATCTACTTAGTCCAAATTAAAAAATAGTGATATAATGTTCCATAGTTCAGGATGATATTCTTATACTAGATCATTCTATCTTGTTATAATATATCTAAAAAGTGTTTATAAAGACAATTTTAATACATCATGATTTCAAAGATAAGGATACAATTACTGAGGTGTATAATGTGACAATACCCACTGTGTAATTTCATATTGTTATATCTTTTTATAGAACAAGATACTAATATTTTGATACAAGGAAAAATATTGTACCTTTATGTTCCATGAAATATATATGGTGTAGATATTAATTAAACATTCATTGAAATATTCTTATGTCATAATCGCATTCTTATTTGAAAACATTTTTCTATTTGCGATATTGTGAATCAAATAAGTCATCATATCATATAAAACATCAAGGGTAAGACAAGAGTAAAAAATTACCTTTCAGAAGGCCAAGATTAAAAATCTTTTTGTTGACCTAATGTTTATTTCTAATTTCCAGGCAGTCTAGTAGGATAAATACAATAATGTACATAATGGAAGTAATTGGTTGAACCATCATGTGATAATCCTTTTATAATATCACCAATATCTCACGTATATCGTCAATGAGAAATATATTATGTAATGAGTTCTGAAATCTACAATTAAAACTTAAATGGATCAACATTTTGATGTAGTATGTTATCAAAGAGAATGTTATTAACCCATGACTAATTATTTTTCCTGGGTTATAGCCCCAATTGTCCAGGAACAGAACCTAAAAAACTACATCATGGATCTCAGTTGTAAATATGTGTTTCTCACTAGATGGATTGAATCTATAAAATCATTATTTGGATTCTATTCATTAACCCACAAGAAATTTTAAATTTCTGATAAAACTAGAAGTTATATAAACAATTACAGTCCTTTAATTAATAGTAATGATTTGGGAGAAACCCCCCTTTCAGTATCACAAAAAATTAATCAAACCCCACCCTTAATAGCTGAATTTTATATATTTATCATATAACTAAAATTTATTTGAGATATCTACACCTAAGAGTATTATAACATCATTATTTTAGTTAAAAATAATAATTAACACCATCATCTTTCCTCCCTAATAAGGGAATGAAATTAGGAGGAAAGTAATATTATTAGTATGAAGAAGACGAATAAGAAGAGGATGATTACCTCAATGACACTCCTCTAGTACTTGAGGAAGGTGTCTCCACCATTATTGATGAAAATGAATTGGTAGACCCGGAATCAAAATAAAATCATAAACATACAATAATTAGGGTTCATATGATAGTTGATTAACTATAGGTATATATATATTCTAAACTATAAAATATATGTAAATTTTTTATAAGCACACAAAATTTATAGACCTCAAACCTAATGATTCCACCAACCATATGGTTTTCCTAGAATTCCATTGTGGCTGAAAACCATTATCCATTTTAACACATACATAAAATGAAACCAACATCATAGCCAAATATGTTAAAATCATCATATCCAACTTCATTCAGGATGATCAATACTAAAGATGGATAACCAATATGGTATATTTCAAGAAGAATTATAGGGAAATTGGATTGTGATTTGACAAAAGATATCTCATCCCCATTATCTGAAATATCACTTCCCATGCCAATTTTCATATATTTGATTGATATAATTTATAGATTATATGTAATCAAAAATATGGATTTATTTTCAGGATATAAAAAAATAACATTGGTCGTATATGAATAATTAACCACTACCTTTTGGGAACCCTCGAAAATATATATCTATTATATGATGCAATTTTGGAAGATGTATACTACATAGAATCAAACCATGCACCACATTATCTAACCATTTTATGGAATATCTATTATGTTCTATATTGATGATCTAAATATGAAATCACTATAATGTTTTCACAACCACTCTTACATACTAATTTTTTTCAATAGCCTATGATTACAAAATATAAAAATTAACCCACTGAAATTATCTTTCCACATATCATCGGTAATGTTTCCCAAATTCATATTTTATCTTAATGTCATGAAGGTCTATCCTATGAAGAATGAGGAAATTCCAGGACATGTTACCTTATCGAAACCTCAATGTATTAAGAGGACAATAAGGATAGATATAATAAAATTAATCTATCATATAGAATTATTCTATAATGTCTTTCTATTAATCAATATGACAAAAATGTGTGTTTCTTATTATTGAATTATTTATTGTAATGAATAATTTTATAGTATCAAGATGTATTTGATTATTTTAATATTATTTAGGACACCTATTGATGTGGAATCATTAATATTATATATTGAATACTTAAATACATCACTGGGTGATTTCCACACAAATATAAATGAATCATTAATTGGAAAGAACTTCAATTATAATTGATGACCACACTCAATATTGTGAAAAATTATTCAAATATCTAAAAGAACTATTTGTAGATACTTTTTATGGTTAATGAATGAGGTGTTACATTAATCATAATGAGTACCATTTGATATCTATTACATACCTACTCATTTATATCATCAACATTCAAATGATGGAAAAGCATTTCAGATTATGCAATGTCATTCTGAAGTAGTATGACATCATATTCAAACCACAAAAGATAACAATGATGAATGATTTGGAGTATTTCATTATTGTGAATAATACATTAATTGAAATTAAAATATTTATTTTATAATATGATGAATAAATATTCACCATCCATGAATCCCATAGATCCTGGGAGAAAAAAATTGATGGAATAATTATATTTCTAACATGAAAAAGGATGGAAGACCCCCTGAGTAATTAATTCATTTAACAAATCATCATTGTGTTTCTAAAAATGGATGTTCAGCCTAATACATTGTTGTTGTTATATGGTTCCACAAAAACCAATCCACAATAATAATCTATCATTACAGACCTATAAATAATGCTGAAAATATAAGTGATCTTATTAAAAGGTGACTCATAGATGTTAATTTAGTACATAAAAAATTATTTTGTTAGGATTGAAGACCATTAACCCATGTAGACAATTTCATAGTGTATATGTTTGAACTACAAAAAGAGACAACAATGACTCATATAACATGCTCAAAATATTATCAAAAATATAAACTATAGAATCTTTCAACAACATTGGATGATTTTGTGAGAGATGAAATAGTTATCAACATTTCACATCATATAATGGAATCTCTCTTTGTCTAAATTAAAATGGAATAATCAATGAGGTCAATTTTAGACATTAACCATATATTTCAGGGAACAGTTGGATTATTCCCATTTTGGACTACCTATAATGTGCGATATATTCATGAGAAAGTATTTGGAAAAATAAAATATGATGGAATGTTATCAATTTCATCATAAAAGAAAGGAAATGTCATCAAAAGGATGATATAAAACAAGACCTTGATTTATTCCTCCTTTTATTAATGAATGGAAATGAAAATATCTCTTTTCTATGAGAAGTCCATTATGGTGTTTGCAGTTCCCAAAAATCAAGAACCTTAATTTAAAAAAATTATAAGGCTAATATATTTTTATCTTTCAAGGATTAAGGATTGAACAAAAACCCAACAAAAATTTATACCTATCAATGCATGCCAATTTTTTTCATGAACCCAATTATTTGTTTAAAACTTCAAAATACTCTTGGATATTAAGAATTTATGGAATATATGATTTATGAACATATCTTTCCTATGAATCCATGAATATTAAATATATCTTCAATAATACTAACTTATTCTGGATTTATGTTGATGAAATACCTGTTATTCATATCGGGAAAATATGAATTTTTAATTTCATGGAGTTCAGTATCATTAGCATGTTTTGTTTACCTCAGACAATATTGATGGAAAATGGTACAAATGTAAATTTAACTCAATTTAATAGTATCTATATATATAATATGACATTCTGTCCAACCACTCATCGCACAATCATGTAATAGATAAAGGATATAAGGATATTTCCAACAAACGTATATTGAATAGTGTATAGAAAATGTTGGATAGAGACAAGATATCACACATGAAATGATTTTTTATTCTATGTGGCCATACTATACCAAAAATTTAATACCACACAAATAACCCCATATTTACTATTTTACAGGGTAGAATCAGTTTTTCATGCTAATATCTAGTTTCCATCAATAATTATTTCCATCAATTAATAAGTATTCCTATATGGGTAGTCTAAGTTACACTTGGATGAATTAGAATAGATATATGACATTTATATGTTCACATGAATAGAATATCATGTTATTTTAACAATAATGTTCCCCATAATTGATTTATGTAATGGGATCTGGTATTAGTCATCAGGACTGTAGATATACAAGGGAACAACCCACATTATTTGAATAAAATTGATGGAACCTTTCCCATCCATGAGGTTTATCCAAAAGAATAATATTATTTATTTCCATAAATGGAATGAATACTATTCAACCTACCAATTAAATATTTATCAATAAATAATTAATGTTCTTGAAAATAACAGACCATGTCACAAATAATAAAAACATCAAGACACCATTCATCCTAATAGAATGATGTTAAACTCCATGGAGTGTTCCATTTCACACGACCTAAAAAATGCTGGAACCATAACCTCATAGTCACAAGTAGATTAGTAATGTTTTTATTTCCTCATAACATGGTGTCAAAAACAATGGAACGCAATGATCTAAACATAGGAAGCCCTATGCGAAAAGCCTTGAATGCCTTGTGAAATTCAAGGTAAAATCATCTTGTGAAATTATTTCTTGAATTCCAATGAAACTATTCTTACAATATAATTTCTAAAACTCATAAATAACTATAATAATGATATTATTTTCAAGACACATAGGAATAAATTATGATGAGATGTTTACTTGAATGCCTAAAAATATTTTAATTCATTATATCCACATTCCTTATTTTCATTCATTTTGTTGTGCAAATTTCCTTACCACATGATGTAAAAATTCATGTAATATTACAATAAATGGTTTGTGTATCATTCTTATCACTAGACTATAAAAACAAGGGGAAAATACCATTTATACAGAAATAAATCTATGAACTATGTATGGATGGATTATGGATTTATTAACAAATTTTGGTACACATAGATCCCTCATCCTAGTCCCATCTGAAAAATTAATAATTATACCCCATTCACCAAATATGAGTTAGATCAGGGAAGAAATCACAATGAATAACAATTTATGTTTCATTTATAATTTCATTAGATAATTTTTGGTGCATAGACCATATATCTCAAGCCCAAAAATAAGTTCCAAACATCAGAATGATTTACTTTTATAATGTTTGGATTCATGTTATTCATTCACATCATATTCCTCGATCCAATATTAGGAATCTATTACATAAAAATTAGTTTTAATAATTCACATCAGCATATTTCATTGAATAAACCCAAGTATTCAAGGGAATCAGAAACCATACACTCTTTCTAACATTTAGAATACCTCACATTGTCTTATATGTCATGGTAAGAGCCTATGTTGACGTAATGGCCACTTATTGTTCTATATATCATGATTTTAATCTATTAATAATTAATTCTAGTATCATTATTTCAATGTAATATGTCAACCAATATCATTATATTGGGTTAAATATATCCAATATCCATGATGTTAAATTTCATTGTTAACAACCATTCCAAATGATATTAAATTCCCAATTTTTTAGACCTCTTCTAGAAGAACCAATATTACCAGTTGTTGTACTATATCATACCTATAAATTAGAACTCCAGGTGGATTATTTATCTTAAAAACAAGTTATGTATTAATTTGTTTATTCTTCATCATTTCATATCTAGAGTACGTTAAATCCCAATTGAAAACATTAGAACATTATTAGAACATTGAATATATTAAATAACTATTTATGGATTAATTCTTATCACAATGAGACACATAGTTATTATTGGATTTTCTAACCTATCCCTTCTATTGAGAAAGAATTCCCCTTTTCCCAAATTTTTGATCTAGACCACAATATAGAGTACATGAATAGATCTCATTTCATTCATTAACCCATATTTGACATATATATATCCTCCATGTATATAAGGAAATAATTTATATGGATTGTTCTCTAAAAATACATGTTTAATAACTCTAATTACCGGAGTGTGCTTGGTTTTACTCAAATCTCAAAAATTGGGACTATTAAAAAATCTACATAAAATATGATTCATATATGGGTAAGGAACACTTTAGAAGTTGCAGTACAATTTCAAGATAAATGCACAATTCATATTAGGAACACTCCATTAAAAATCATAATCCTTGAATTGGGAAATTCAGACATTCATTATTATTCCTTTGGTTATCAGTAACTATATCATTCAACTATGAGTGACAGATTTTTTTCCTTATGAATAATACATCTTAATCATGAAATTATATTATTCGCCACATAATGAGGCATTTAAATGAAAGAAAATTCCATCCCCATGAGAGAATACAATTATCTATATATTCTTTTAGGAATTTTTAATGGATGAATTTTTTTAACAAGTTTTGTTGTACTAAATTAATTACCTATTTCATCCAACTATATTGGGTATGAGAATCCCATGATCGTAGCTTAAAACCTACCCCTGCATGTTCTAATAATTTGAATGCATTAATTGCTGAATCACCATGAAATAGTTAGTCCAAGATTCAATAACTTATAGAAATGTTATTAATCCTCAACACATGATGCTAAATATATTAGTATCATCATCTTTATAAGATGATTACCGCCATTTTTTACATCCCCAATCATATTTTATTAAATTCGGAAATTCTGTAATCATCACTTAAGAGTAACATATCACCGGATGATAGTGTATTATCAAACTTTTATGTTAAAAATAAATTGTTGATATGTATACTTATATTGATATATGTTGTAATATCATTATATATCAGTCTAAGCCCAATGCTATATCATAAATGTAAACCACCTCCCTCCTACACATAGTCCTAATTCATGATGACAATTAATTTTAATGTTCATTCATCAAAGAACACCATATTGGAATATTATTCTCCTCCCCTATCTATTTCAAATAACTATATAAAGGAATCATTCAGCCTGATGTGCAATCCTTTCACAAACCACACTTAATCATTTTAGGAAATATTTACCATTAAAACAATGCATGGAAATCAGAATTAATAGAATCTATCTCTATGGGATGATTCATCATTGACATTTTTTTGTATTACTAAAACACATCATTCCATAATACACAGAATTATGACTATCAATCATTTCCAATTTCACCCCAAGTATAATAAATTCATATCCTAGTACAACTTGACAACATTTCAAACATTTTATCTTTTATATAATGTTTTGTGATAATTAATTTCATACATATCCCAGGCCATCTCTTCAGATTCAAAAATTATTAGACTGTGAAATAAATATGGTGCTCCACATATCAAGAATTATTTGGGGAATTCATGAAATAAATGTCCAATATTCATCATTATCTATGTAACATATGGTTCAAGTTTTTCTACACAATATTTAAGCCATATTAGTAGTCCTTATAAGACCACAACCCACCAATTAAAGAGATTTAATTTTTAACATGAAAAAACTCAACAATAGGGAACATGGTTATGATTCAAATAATTGCTAAATATACATTAAATCTATATGATTTCAGAAAAAATGGTAACCTAAAATTTAAAATATGGAATTCAAATTAGTTTGAAAACAATTAAATAGAAACATAATAAAAATAGAAGTCTCACTATGTTGTACATCTATATATTAGACTTAGTAAAAAGAATAAATGAAAAAAAGAATTTATATGTGTTGGATAAAATATAAATACCCTATAAATAGTCATTTTATCCTCCCTAGGACTGATAGAATACTAGAAAAAGAGCATCCAATGACTAGTCAGAATACTCCAAAGCCCCCTATTTGATTTTGGAATGTACATAACATCCGGTAAACTATTATAGAATTGAAATTTTTAATTATGAATGAATCTAATTATAATGGGAGGAATTTTTATGGCATTAAAAAATATACACCACCAAATTTAACTCATAATTTGTATGTAGAAAATATCAACCATTCTAGAAAAAAATGAATTTATGATTTATATGTTCCAAAACTCCACTCATACATCAAGGGAGATATATTTCATTAAAATCATTCCCAATATTTTTTAATAGTTGTGATAACCATTATTATATAATTATTATTGTATATTTACAATTTAGGAAGAATCATTTTTATTTCATAAAATAAATGTTGAGGGACCTTATAGACCTTATTTTACATAATAAAATAGCATTTCAGGTTGTGTACACCATAGTAAGAGGCTAAATATTATAATCATTTATGGATTTTGTAGGTTGAAGAGCCCAAATAGATATACTAATCAAAATTTATGGCTATAGGATGTCTGTAAGATTTTATAAACAAAATTTCGATCTCACACTGCTCAATTTTGATACGCCACTATTTTTTCCACACATGTACTAGCTTGGATGTACCATGTATCCATATAAGCATTCCTAGGATGTCCTGTAGGGACTTACCACTTGGATGAAACACTCTAACAAGCCATCTGTGCTTACCTGTGTCACCATGATTTTGTTGCACACCTGAATAATCCCCAAAGTGACTATTCAACCAGCATTGACCTACTAACTTCTGATACCCATAAAAGTGACACGCGCGATCATATTTATTCACCTAGGTTTCTAATGGTGAAAATAAATTGGTCCCATGTGCAGCCCATCTAATAGGATCAAAAGCCATATGTAATATTTAGAATCTTTGCTCACCATATTCCTTCACCCAAGATGTAACACCCCAGGTAAATAAAGAATATGACATTTCATATTTATCCATATTTGTGAATAAAATATTTAAATGACTTTAAAGGGGACGCTATGCTCGATGGCGTACCCAACACGCAACAACGAGTTTCTTGGGAATCTTACGTTGCACTCTAATAATAAAATAATAATATTATAAATGGTAGTTAACATGTAGCAGTTGTAATGGCGGGAATGGATAGAAATAACTAAAATATGATTATATATGTTTTTAAATGTTTTTAAATTTATCCAATAAAGGATAGAGGCTTAAAATACGGAAAGATTTGAATTTTAGGCACATATGCCCTAGTTTTCACTAAAGGTTCACTTATCGCCTTTTGATGGCGAACCGTCATTAAATATAGTTTTGTTCACTCTTATACATTCTATTGGACCAAATAATGCTCTTATTAAGAATCGGGACATCAAAATTTACTTTGTGTAAATTTTTGGTATCTTTCCGATAAAGTTCATTTTTTAATGAATAGTGTAAAATGTTGTATTTTAATTCAAAACATCTTTCTAATCTAATTTATTTATATGATTAGATAATATTTTGAATTGGTTTTAAAGTTAAAATAGAAAATATTTTTACCATTAAATCCAATAGTGGTCGTTGGAATTAATTTCTCTCTGAAATCGGACTTAAACTAGTGTCAATCTTTTGATACTTATTTTTTCATAAAAACACGCTATTTGTCATGACAGCGGGAATAAATTATTAAATTAATTAATGTGACTTATATGTTTTGAATTTTGTAAAACAGACTTCATTTTTGAATTCAGAATATCAAATATAGCTTAGGGTGAATTATTGGGATTTTTCTAAAAAACTTCAATTTTTGATGAATAGTGAAACCACTAAGTTGTACTTATAAAAACTGATTTTTCCGTTTAAATGGACTTTTTCCATCTTTGTGTTTTTAATTTCAAAAATCCGACATACATGGTTATCATTAAGAAGTAAAATTTGGTTCAATGGGATAAAAATAATTTTTTTGTGAATAGTAACTTATTAAGTTTTTAATCGCGATTAGAGGTAATTAGTGTAATTTAAGGTAAAAATGATATTCTAAGAATGTGAAAACACCATGACACTTGTCCTACACCTATTGGGTGAGTCATGGCCGACCAGGACAAGCCATGGGCCAACTTGGGGACCCCATGGAGACACTTTGGTTGGGAAATGACATAAATAACCTTTTATTTAATGTAAAAGTAAAAATGACACAAACATGATATGTTTTACTAAAAAAAAATTTAAGTGGGGTTATACAAGTCATATTTTTGATTATAAATAGTAATTGGAATGATAAAAAGATTTCCTACATCATAGTATTTGTTTTATAATTTTTAGACATTAAATAAATTAAATTATTTATGACATAATAAGGATGCAGCGATGACATCATTATTTGACGATTTAAATAAAATGGAAAGATAATGTAAAATCTATGAACTACACATGTCCAAAACTTATTGGATGGGTGGAGTTCGAACCATTAACATCATATCCACGAATTATATCAATGTGGGACCTTTTAAAACCGAAACACACTTTCAAATAAAGTAATATTTCTTACTTTCCAAAAGTGCCCCTCCTCTCCTCTTATAAAAGGCCCCCACCTCTACCTCATTTCACACACTCCTAAAGCCTTTGTCTCGGCCAAACCCTGCCCATTTACTCTCTCCACATCCCTCTACTTATCCTAGAGGATTCCCTTTTGGCATAATCCTTTCAAAGGAAGCCTTTAGGCTCAAATCAAAAGGAGTTACACTTTTAAAAGTAATTCATTCTCTCATGTTCATTTGTTTTATTTTGCTTCTCCAACCCCCTAAACTCTTTTTATTTATTTCTTTTGTAACAACACCAGTATCTTCAATATACTAGGATTTTGTTATAATATTTATTCTATCTACACTCTCACACAACTACATCAAATGGTTAAATAACATACGGTTTCCGTGGATGGCGAAATTTTGCCTCCCGAAACGATGATTGTTCAATACTCATTTAACACATTCAAAGGTGGCCATTATGATGTACCTATTTTTAAATATCATATATAATCTGTTTATGTTTTACTTATGCTTCTTTATTTGTCATTTGTGTCTTACCTTTATGGCTTCCATTATGGGTATACGTGATATCTTCATTTTAGGAAGTGCAGACTACCGCCCCCTCAAAGTGATGTGATTCGTTAATGCCATACGTGGGACGTATAAAGGATGGATTTAATGTTATTATATATGATTTTATACTGGAATTATTATTTACCTATATATCATTTTTATTTCTTTCCATTAAAGTATTAGATAGAAATGAATGTAGCGTTCATGCGTACGTACGGCTTACCGTCTCCATGAACAGTGCATTTCATTTCTTATCCACAAATTTAATGTACTATTATAAGTAAATATATATAATGGATATATATGATGTATGATACATCTAAATGATTAATATAATTCTGGAATTAAAATATACATACCTCTCATATAGTTTTAATTCCATTAATACGACATAGAAATGAAAGTAGCGTTCATGCGTACGTACGGCTTACCGTCTCCATGAACGGTGCATTTCATTTCTTTCCTCTAAATTATTACGTGATTTTATAAATACATGTATATGCTGGATATATATGATATATATGATATCCAAATCAAGAATTTCATTTTTGGATATGAAGAACCTTTGACCACACGAACAACATGTAATTGTAAGAAGTCCACTTTCGACTTAAGAACCAAATATCGACAAAACAAACATGATTAACTTAAATGATTAAATAATGTTTATAACATGATAATAAGTGATATAAAAGGAATAATTAACTTTAAAAAGGTTCTTAAGGAAGTATAAATTAACTCATGTTTATTATTCCGGACGTTAAAGAACGATCGAGTCAAGTCGGACCCGAGGTAAGGGATCATAATCCTTTCTTTCTTTTTAAGTACACTCTTTTATATCATTCCTTTTAAATCTCATCTTCATTGTTATTTGGATGTTCTTTTATATTAATCTTACTGTAATTTTTATTTTCATGTGATGAGAGACCCTATTCTCTCTCATCAATCCATTTGGAAGTTTTAAGTGGCGCTGTTAGGCTGCCGAGTTTTCATAAGAGATTTTTCATCTCACTTTTATTCCATTGAAATTTATGCTACATTTTCCACAATTTCCATTGAGTGGTTTATGTACATCCCACTATTACCATCCTATTTTAATATAATTCCATTTATGGGTATTTACATATTCATTGTATGACATTTCTTCAATGGGGTGTACTTTTCAAAAGTTACCCAAGTCGGTAAGGGAACCTTTCACCCTCTTTTTTTTAAAAGACTTCTTTTGTTGGGTCTTTTAATTTACATATTTTATTGTTGGGATATGTTCTCATATATCCTTAGTGATGTAACTTTTATGTCCAAGTGATGAGATACACTTTTTATCTCTCATCAACTCATTTTGAGGTGACGCCGTTAGGCTGTCAAAGGAACTTCTTAACCCAATTTCAATTTCTTTGGGTTCAACATGTAGTTATTTAATATGTCATCCTTTGAATATGTGTGAATGTCCTTTGGTTATTTTACACTTAATATCCAATTATATTTGGTGTATTCATTTGTCACACATAATTATGTAATTGATTTATCCTTAAACCAAGGATACCGTCTTTGTGAGGGACTTCGTCTCAATCTCCTTTCATTGAGGCATATTTCGTTTTATACACAACTTTCTTTTATAAGGTGTATAAACCCCCTTTGACTTTTATTTTTATACAAAAGGAACCTTTTTATACGAAGCGTTTTACAAAACGACAAAAAGGAATGTTTTTTTAAAGTACGCGGTGACAATGACTTTTTCCGCCGCCGCGAGTATTATTTGGTCTTTGGCTTCCTCAACAAGCCGTAATGTTTTTAAAATAAAATAAATACCATATAATCTTTTATGTATTTTGGTATTGAAAATGGTTTTGATAAAGGATTCTATTATGTCAATATATTTATGATATATTGTGAATGAAATGTGGAAATGTTATCTTTCCTTTATATTGGTTTTATGTTTTATGATTTTATATTGGTACTTGGACATTTTAACGTGTGGTTACGTTATAAACCATATGACGGGTGGTGCCGTGAATACCAGGATGGGTGGTTACGTTATAACCTCTAATACATTGGGTATGGAAGTCAACTGTATGGATATTCCATTAAGTATGTATGGAAATTGGCCGTATGGCTATTCCATTAAGTGATATGTGTGGAAGTCGACCGTATGGTTATTCCACTTAAGTATGTTTATGTCCCAAGTTACATTTATATATGTTATGTTTTCTTTATATGGGATTTATGGTAATCCTTTCGTTACAAAAAGGTAAGTAATGAAATTTTTTTTTCAGTGAAAAGTTCTTTCTACTTCATGAAGGTGAAAAGTATTACATTGATAAAGTATTCATGGTTTACTTGTTGTTTTGAAAATCTAACAGTTTTCATTCTTTGTGTGTCCCTTACTGAGCTTCTTATGCTCATCCCATGTTTTTGAAATGTTTTTCACAGGACATAGCGTGGAATAGGGTCAAGGATGGGATCAAGGGAATGTCATGCTACATAAAACATGGAACTATACATGTTTCTTTTAAAGAGTTTTTATTTTATGGAAATTTAGTAGAAGCGACTACTTTGTAATCTTTTGAGATGTAATAGTTATGTCCTAATTCTCTAAAACTCTAAACCTGAAAAGATCCTCAATGTTCATTACTCATTTAATTCAATATTAAGTAAGTTTTAAGGCTGGGGCCTTATAGTTGGCATCAAAGGTCGGTTTAGTTAACTTTAGAGGTTAGCGTATTCTCTAAGCACAAGTGACATTGCCATAATGGTTAGGATTTCAGAAAGAGTCCTAGTTTTAGATAAAGTGAATGAGTAAGTGTATCTTATTGTTTACCTTCATCATTTGTACATGATGGTTTTGTTGATATACTCACACTGACATTTCTATTTTTAGTGAATGGATTGATCTAGCAGGCACCAAAGAGACAACAGTTTTGAAGGAAACTGTGGTGGTTCTCTGATTAAGATACTAGATAAAATGGAGGATTCAATGAGGAAACTCGTGGTTGTTCTAAACCAAATATCAAGGAGTCATGATCATCCACTTCATCCTTGGTGAGTTCTCTAATGCATCATGTATGAGATGGCCAACCCAATGTGGAAATTTAGGTAATAGTTATTAAGGTAACCATTAGGGTATATATGATCCTTAATTTTTAGGTAATTATGGGTTACTCTATGATATGATGGAAAATGAAAGGAATGAGATAAACATGAGGTTAAAATATGTTATGATTATTCTTGAAGATTTTATCTCATTTTGGGGAATGTTTTAAGAATTATATAGTTTTGGAAAAAGGACAACACGCAGACCGTGTGACTACCCGTCGCGTCGGACAAAGCTGTGGGAATCGAACCCACAACCAAAGTGCGACTGGTATTTATCGCCTATCACTGGACTACGTGAATTCCCTGGTTAGTTTGACTGATTCTTTTTAGTTATATGATTTTATGAATTAATAGTAAGTTGAATTTGGGTTATTTATGAAAATGAATAACCTATCATGGAGAATATGTGATTAGGTTAATTACTTTTTAATACGAGACTTTAGGAGCAACTAATGTTGTTTGGAGATAAATGTTACGATTTAACTTGGAAGACTATGCGACTAAATCCTTCAAATATTTGGGTTTCAATATTATATTGGTTTACTTTGAAGAATTTTATGGACAAATTGATTATAGAATGGTCCTCATTGAACTTTGGGTTTTGTTGGACAAATTTTGGAGATTAAGAATAGATTTTCTTTTTATAAAGGGTTATCCTTTTCTGGATTATCTGACCTTGTACTAACCATTTTGGTTTTGGTTTTGGTTAAATCCTAAAGACATGGGACATATATAGTTCTCTTTTGTGGATTAGGTGATTCTCTAGAAGATGATTATAGTACTCTTAATGTGAACAAGTCTTCCTAAATACTCGTCTTTGGGAGAAAATATGAGTTTGTGTAAGGAATATAATAAAAGTTGAAAGTCAATATGATAAGTGATTATGTTTCCTTATGAATAAATTCCTCAATAAAAAGTAACTTAAAAAAATTTTTGTCTATTAACTTTTCCTACTGGGGAATCGAATACCGTTTAACCCATCACGAGTTTGTGATTTTCTCGTGGTTAACTTTCTCCTAAACATTTTTTCTATCACTCTCCATCAGAACATGACCCTTTGTTTTTTACTCCATGTCCATATTTTCATACTTGGAATCCTAGTATGGGTTAACTCGGGTGACCTTTGTACTTATCTCTCTTTATTTTAAAGTGATTGTTTTACCGACTTTTGTTCCGATGTGGGACTTCCAAGGATGTTTCCAAGCGCAATTTTAAAATTGTGAGGACGCAATTCCCAAAAGGGGGGAAGGATGTAACACCCCAGGTAAATAAAGAATATGACATTTCATATTTATCCATATTTGTGAATAAAATATTTAAATGACTTTAAAGGGGACGCTATGCTCGATGGCGTACCCAACACGCAACAACGAGTTTCTTGGGAATCTTACGTTGCACTCTAATAATAAAATAATATTATTTTAAATGGTAGTTAACATGTAGCTGTTGTAATGGCGGGAATGGATAGAAATAACTAAAATATGATTATATATGTTTTTAAATGTTTTTACATTTATCCAATAAAGGATAGAGGCTTAAAATACGGAAAGAATTCAATTTTAGGCACATATGCCCTAGTTTTCACTAAAGGTTCACTTATCGCCTTTTGATGGAGAACCGTCATTAAATATAGTTTTGTTCACTCTTATACATTATATTGGACCAAATAAAGATCTTATTATGAATCGGGACATCAAAATTTACTTTGTGTAAATTTTTGGTATCTTTCCGATAAAGTTCATTTTTTTAATGAATAGTGTAAAATGTTGTATTTTAATTCAAACCCTCTTTTTGATCTAATTTATTTATATGATTAGATAATATTTTGAATTGGTTGTAAAGTGAAATTAGAAAATATTTTTACCATTAAATCCATTAGTGGTCGTTGAAATTAATTTCACTTTGAAATCGGACTTAAACTTGTGTCAATCTTTTGATACTTATTGTTTCATAAAAACACGCTATTTGTCATGACATCGGGAATTAATTATTAAATTAATTAATGTGACTTATATGTTTTGAATTTTGTAAAACGGACATCATTTTTGAATTCAGAATATCAAATATATCTTAGGGTGAATTTTTGGGATTTTTCTAAAAAAACTTCAATTTTTGATGAATAGTGAAACCACTAAGTGGTACTTATAAAAACTGATTTTTCCGTTTAAATGGAATTTTGCCATCTTTGTGTTTTGAATTTCAAAAATCCGACATACATGGTTTTCATTGAGAAGTAAAATGTGGTTCAATGGGATAAAAATAATTTTTTTGTGAATAGTAACTTATTAAGTTTTTAATCGTGATTAGAGGTAATTAGTGTAATTTAAGGTAAAAATGATATTATAAGAATGTGAAAACACCATGACACTTGTCCTACATCTATTGGGTGAGTCATGGCCGACCAAGACAAGCCATGGGCCAACTTGGGGACCCCATGGAGACACTTTGGTTGGGAAATGACATAAATAACTTTTTATTTAATGTAAAAGTAAAAATGACACAAACATGATATGTTTTACTAAAACAATTTTTTTGTGGGGTTATACAAGTAATATTTTTGATTATAAATATTCATTGGAAAGGTAAAACGATTTCCTACATCATAGTATTTGTTTTATAATTTTTAGACATTAAATAAATTAAATTATTTATGACATAATAATGATGCAGCGATGACATCATTATTTGACGATTTAAATAAAATGGAAAGATAATGTAAAATCTATGAACTAAACATGTCCAAACCTTATTGGATGGGTGTATTTAGAAACCTTAACACCTTATCCACGAATTATATCAATGTGGGACCTTTTAAAACCGAAACACATTTTCAAATAAAGTAATATTTCTTACTTTCCAAAAGTGCCCCTCCTCTCCTCTTATAAAAGGCCCCCACCTCTACCTCATTTCACACACTCCTCAAGCCTTTGGATCGGCCAATCCCTGCCCATTAAATCTCTCCACATCCCTCTACTCATCCTAGAGGATTCCCGTTGGGCAGAATCCTTTCAAAGGAAGCCTTTAGGCTCAAATCAAAAGGAGTTACACTTTTAAAGGTAATTCATTCTCTCATGTTCATTTGTTTTATTTTGCTTCTCCAACCCCCTAAACCCTTTTTATTTATTTATTTTGTAACAACACCACTATCTTCAATATACTAGGATGTTGTTATAAGATTTATTCGAGCTACACTCTCACACAACTACATCAAATGGTTAAAGAACATACGGTTTCCGTGGATGGCGAAATTGTGCCTCCCGAAACGATGATTGTTCAATACTCATTTAACACTTTCAAAGGTGTCCATTATGATGTCACTATTTTTATATATGATATATAATATGTTTATGTTTTACTTGTGCTTCTTTATTTTTCATTTGTGTCTTACCTTTATGGCTTCCATTATGGGTATACGTGATATCTTCATTTTAGGAAGTGCGGACTGTCACCCCCTCAATGTGATGTGATTCGTTAATGCCATACGTGGGATGTATAAAGGATGGATTTAATGTTATTAAATATGATTTTATACTGGAATTATTATATACCTATATATAATTATTATTTCTTTCCCTTAAAATATGAGATAGAAATGAAAGTAGCGTTCATGCGTACGTACGGCTTACCGTCTCTATGAACGGTGCATTTCATTTCTTATCCCCAAATGTAATGTACTATTATAAGTACATATATATAATGGATATATATGATGTATGATACATCTAAATGATTAATATAATTCTGGAATTAAAATATTCATACCTCTCATATAGTTTTAATTCCATTAATACGACATAGAAATGAGAGTAGCGTTCATGCGTACGTACGGCTTACCGTCTCCATGAACGGTGCATTTCATTTCATTTCTCTAAATGATTATGTGATTTTATAAATACATGTATATTTTGGATATATATTATATATCTGATATCCAAATCAGGAATGTCATTTTTTGATATGAAGAACCTTTGACCACACGAACAACATGTAATTGTAAGAAGTCCACTTTCGACTTAAGAACCAAATATCGACAAAACAAACATGATTAACTTAAATGATTAAATAATGTTTATAACATGGTAGTAAGTGATATAAAAGGAATAATGAACTTTAAAAAGGTTCTTAAGGAAGTATAAATTAACTCATGTTTATTATTCAGGACGTTAAAGAACGATCGAGTCAAGTTGGACCCGAGGTAAGGGATCCTACTCCTCTCTTTCTTTTTAAGTACACTCTTTTATGTCATTCCTTTTAAAGCTCATCTTCATTGTTATTGGGATGTTATTTTATATTATTCTTAATGTAATTTTTATGTTCATGTTATGAGAGACCCTATTCTCTCTCATCAATCCATTTTGGAAGTTTTAAGTGGCGCTGTTAGGCTGCTGAGTTTTCGTAAGAGATTTTTCATCTCACTTTTATTCCCGTGAGATTTATGCTACATTTGCCACAATTTCCATTGAGTGGTTTATGTACTTCCCACTATTACAATCCTATTGTAATATACTTCCATTTATGGGTATTTACATATTCATTGTATGACACTTCTTCAATGGGGTGTACTTTTCAAAAGTTACCCAAGTCGGTAAGGGAACCTTTCACCCTCTTTTTTTTTAAAGACTTCTTTTGTTGGGTCTTTTAATTTACATATTGTTATGTTGGGATATGTTCTCATATATCCTTAGTGATGTAAATTTTATGTCCAAGTGATGAGATACACTTTTTATCTCTCATCAACTCATTTTGAGGTGACGTCGTTAGGCTGTCAAGGGAACTTCTTAACCCAATTTCGATTTCTTTGGGTTCAACATGTAGTTATTGAATATGTCATCCTTTGAATATGTGTGAATGACCTTTGGTTATTTTACACTTAATATCCAATTATATTTGGTGTATTCATTTGTCACACATAATTATGTAATTGATTTATCCTTAAACCAAGGATACCGTCTTTGTGAGGGACATCGTCTCAATCTCCTTTCATTGAGGCATATTTCGATTTATACACAACTTTCTTTTATACGGTGTATAAACCCCCTTTGACTTTTACTTTTATACAAAAGGAACCTTTTTATATGAAGCGTTTTACAAAGCGACAAAAAGGAATGTTTTTTTAACGTACGCGGTGACAATGACTTTTTCCGCCGCCGCGAGTATTATTTGGTCTTTGGATTCCTCAACAAGCCGTAATGTTTTTAAAATAAAATAAATACCATATACTCTTTTATGTATTTTGGTATTGAAAATGGTTTTGATAAAGGATTCTATTATGTCAATATATTTATGATATATTGTGATTTAAATGTGGAAATGTTATCTTTCCTTTATATTGGTTTTATGTTTTATGATTTTATATTGGTACTTGGACATTTTAACGGGTGGTTACGTTATAAACCATATGACGGGTGGTTCCGTGAATACCAGGATGGGTGGTTACGTTATAACCTCCAATGCATTGGGTATGGAAGTCGACCGTATGGCTATTCCATTAAGTATGTATGGAAATTGGCCGTATGGCTATTCCATTAAGTGATATGTGTGGAAGTCGACCGTATGGTTATTCCACTTAAGTATGTTTATGTCCCAAGTTACCTTTATATATGTTATGTGTACTTTATATGGGTTTTATGGTAATCCTTTGGTTACAAAAAGGTAAGTAATGATACTTTTTTTCAGTGAAAAGTTTTTACAACTTCATGAAGGTGAAAAGTATTACATTGATAAAGTATTCATGGTTTACTTGTTGTTTTGAAAATCTAACAGTTTTTATTCTTTGTGTATCCCTTACTGAGCTTCTTATGCTCATCCCAAGTTTTTGAAATGTTTTTCATAGGACATAGCGTGGAATAGGGTCAAGGATGGGATCAAGGGAAAGTCATGCTACCTAAAACATGGAACTATACATGTTTCTTTTAAAGAGTTTTTATTTTATGGAAATTTAGTAGAAGCGACTACTTTGTAATCTTTTGAGATGTAATAATTATGTCCTAATTCTCTAAAACTCTAAACCTGAAAATATCCTCAATGTGAATTACTCATTTAATTCAATATTAAGTAAGTTTTAAGGCTGGGGCCTTATAGTTGGTATCAAAGGTCGGTTTAGTTAACTTTAGAGGTTAGGGTATTCTCTAAGCACAAGTGACATTACCATAATGGTTAGGATTTCAGAAAGAGTCTTAGTTTTAGATAAAGTGAATGAGTAAGTGTATCTTATTGTTTACCTTCAACATTTGTACATGATGGTTTTTTTGATATACTCACACTGACATTTCTATTTTTAGTGAATGGATTGATCTAGCAGGCACCAAAGAGGCAACAGGTTTGAAGGAAACTGTGGTGGTTCTCTGATTAAGATACTAGATAAAATGGAGGATTCAATGAGGAAACTCGTGGTTGTTCTAAACCAAATATCAAGGAGTCATGATCAACCACTTCAATCTTGGTGAGTTCTCTAATGCATCATGTATGAGATGGCCAACCCGATTTGGAAATTCAGGTAATAGTTATTAAGGTAACCATTAGGGTTTATATGATCCTTAATTTTTAGGTAATTATGGGTTACTCTATGATATGATGGAAAATGAAAGGAATGAGATAAAATTGAGGTTAAAATATGTTATGATTATTCTTGAAGATTTTATCTCATTTTGGGGAATGTTTTAAGAATTATATAGTTTTGGAAAAAGGACAACACGCAGACCGTGTGACTACCCGTCGCGTCGGACAAAGCTGTGGGAATCGAACCCACAACCAAAGTGTGACTGGTATTTATCGCCTATCACTGGACTACGTGAATTCCCTGGTTAGTTTTACTGATTCTTTTTAGTTATATGATTTTATGAATTAAGAGTAAGTTGATTTTGGGTTATTTATGAAAATGAATAACCTATCATGGAGAATATGTGATTAGGTTAATTACTTTTTAATACGAGACTTTAGGAGCAACTAATGTAGTTTGGAGATAAATGTTACGATTTAACTTGGAAGACTATGCGACTAAATCCTTCAAATATTTGGGTTTCAATCTTATATTGGTTTACTTTGAAGAATTTTATGGACAAATTGATTATAGAATGGTCCTGGTTGAACTTTGGGTTTTGTTGGACAAATTTTGGAGATTATGAATAGATTTTATTTTTATAAAGGGTTATCCTTTTCAAGATTATCTGACCATGTACTAATCTTTTTGGTTTTGGTTTTGGTTAAACCCTAAAGACATGGGACATATATAGTTCTCTTTTGTGGATTAGGTGATTCTCTATAAGTTGATTATAGTACTCTTAATGTGAACAAGTCTTCCAAAATACTCGTCTTTTGGAGAAAATATGAGCTTGTGTAAGGAATCTAATAAACGTTGAAAGTCAATATGATAAGTGATTATGTTTCCTTATGAATATATTACTCAATAAAAAGTAACTTAAAACAAAAATTTTGTCTATTAACTTTTCCTACTGGGGAATCGAATACCGTTTAACCCATCACGAGTTTGTGATTTTCACGTGGTTAACTTTCTCGTAAACATGTTTTCTATCACCCTCCATCAGAACATGACACTTTGTTTTTTCCTCCATGTCCATATTTTCATACTTGGAATCCTAGTATGGGTTAACTCGGGTGACCTTTGTACTAATCTCTATTTATTTTAAAGTGTTTGTTTTACCGACTTTTGTTTCGATGTGGGACTTCCAAGGATGTTTCCAAGTGCAATTTTAAAATTACGAGGATGCAATTCCCAAAAGGGGGGAAGGATGTAACACCCCAGGTAAATAAAGAATATGAAATTTCATATTTATCCATATTTTTGAATAAAATATTTAAATTACTTTAAAGGGGACGCTATGCTCGATGGCATACCCAACACGCAACAACGAGTTTCTTGGAAATCTTACGTTGCACTCTAATAATAAAATAATATTATTTTATATGGTAGTTAACATGTAGCCGTTGTAATGGCGGGAATGGATAGAAATAACTAAAATATGATTATATATGTTTTTAAATGTTTTTACATTTATCCAATAAAGGATAGAGGCTTAAAATACGGAATGAATTCAATTTTAGGCCAATATGCCCTAGTTTTCACTAAAGGTTCACTTATCGCCTTTTGATATAGAACCGTCATTAAATATAGTTTTGTTCACTCTTATACATTCTATTGGACCAAATAAATCTCTTCTTAAGAATCGGGACATCAAAATTTACATTGTGTAAATTTTTGGTATCTTTCCGATAAAGTTCATTTTTTTAATGAATAGTGTAAAATGTTGTATTTTAATTCAAAACCTATTTTTAATCTAATTAATTTATATTATTAGATAATATTTTGAATTGATTTTAAAGTGAAATTAGAAAATATTTTTACCATTAAATCCAATAGTGGTCGTTGGAATTAATTTCACTTTGAAATCGGACTTAAACTAGTGTCAATCTTTTGATACTTATTGTTTCATAAAAACACGCTATTTGTCATGACAGCCGGAATGAATTATTAAATTAATTAATGTGACTTATATGTTTTGAATTTTGTAAAACGGAATTCATTTTTGAATTCAGAATATCAAATATAGCTTAGGGTGAATTTTTGGGATTTTTCTAAAAAACGTCAATTTTTGATGAATAGTGAAACCACTAAGTGGTACTTATAAAAACTGATTTTTCCGTTTAAATGGAATTTTGCCATATTTGTGTTTTGAATTTTAAAAATCCGACATACATGGTTGTCATTAAGAAGTAAAATGTGGTTCAATGGGATAAAAATAATTTTTTGGTGAATAGTAACTTATTAAGTTTTTAATCGCGATTAGAGGTAATTAGTGTAATTTAAGGTAAAAATGATATTATAAGAATGTGAAAACACCATGACACTTGTCCTACACCTATTGAGTGAGTCATGGACGACCAAGACAAGCCATGGGACAACTTGGGGACCCTATGGAGACACATTGGATGGGAAATGACATAAATAACTTTTTATTTAATGTAAAAGTAAAAATGACACAAACATGATATGTTTTACTAAAACAATTTTTAAGTGGGGTTATACAAGTCATATTTTTTATTATAAATAGTCATTGGAAATCTAAAAGGATTTCCTACATCATAGTATTTGTTTTATAATTTTTATACATTATATAATTTAAATTATTTATGACATAATAATGATGCAGCGATGACATCATTATTTGAGGATTTAAATAAAATGGAAAGATAATGTAAAATATATGAACTGTACATATCCAAAACTTATTGGGTGGGTGTAGTTCGAACCCGTAACACCTTATCCACGAATTATATCAATGTTGGACCTTTTAAAACCGAAACACATTTTCAAATAAAGTAATATTTCTTACTTTCCAAAAGTGACCCTCCTCTCCTCATATAAAAGGCCCCCACCTCTACCTCATTTCACACACTCCTAAAGCCTTTGGCTCGGCCAAACCATGCCCATTTACTCTCTCCACATCCCTCTCCTCATCCTAGAGGATTCCCTTTGGGCAGAATCCTTTCAAAGGAAGCCATTAGGCTCAAATCAAAAGGAGTTACACTTTTAAAGGTAATTCATTCTCTCATGTTCATTTGTTTTATTTTGCTTCTCCAACCCCCTAAACTCTTTTTATTTATTTCTTTTGTAACAACACAAGTATCTTAAATATACTAGGATGTTGTTATAAGATTTATTCGAGCTACAATCTCACACAACTACATCAAATGGTTAAAGAACATACGGTTTCCGTGGATGGCGAAATTGTGCCTCCTGAAACGATGATTGTTCAATACTCATTTAACACCTTCAAAGGTGGCCATTATGATGTCCCTATTTTTATATATGATATATAATATGTTTATGTTTTACTTATGCTTCTTTATTTTTCATTTGTTTCTTACCTTTATGGCTTCCATTATGTGTATACGTGATATCTTCATTTTAGGAAGTGCGGACTACCGCCCCCTCAAAGTGATGTGATTATTTAATGCCATACGTGGGACGTATAAAGGATGGATTTAATGTTATTATATATGATGTTATACTGGAATTATTATTTACCTATATATAATTATAATTTCTTTCCATTAATGTATGAGATAGAATTGAAAGTAGCGTTCATGCGTACGTACGGCTTACCGTCTCCATGAACGGTGCATTTCATTTCTTATCCCCAAATGTAATGTACTATTATAAGTACATATATATAATGGATATATATGATTTATGATACATCTAAATGATTAATATAATTCTGGAATTAAAATATACATACCTCTCATATAGTTTTAATTCCATTAATAAGACTTAGAAATGAAAGTAGCGTTCATGCGTACGTACGGCTTACCGTCTCCATGAACGGTGCATTTCATTTCTTTCCTCTAAATGATTATGTAATTTTATAAATACATGTATATGCTGGATATATATGATATATATGATATCCAAATCAACAATGTCATTTTTGGATATGAAGAACCTTTGACCACACGAACAACATGTAATTGTAAGAAGTTCACTTTCGACTTAAGAACCAAATATCGTCAAAACAAACATGATTAACTTAAATGATTAAATAATGTTTATAACATGGTAATAAGTGATATAAAAGGAATAATGAACTTTAAAAAGGTTCTTAAGGAAGTATAAATTTACTCAAGTTTATTATTCAGGACGTTAAAGAACGATCGAGTCTAGTCGGACCCGAGGTAAGGGATCCTACACCTCTCTTTCATTTTAAGTACACTCTTTTATGTCAATCCTTTTAAAGCTCATCTTCATTGTTATTGGAATGTTCATTTATATTAATCATACTGTAATTTTTATGTTCATGTGATGAGAGACCCCATTCTCTCCCATCAATCCATTTTGAATGTTTTAAGTGGCGTTGTTAGGCTGCCGAGTTTTCGTAAGAGATTTTTCATCTCACTTTTATTCCTGTGAGATTTATGCTACATTTGCCACAATTTCCGTTGAGTGGTTTATGTACTGCCCACTATTACAATCCTATTGTAATATAATTCCATTCATGGGTATTTATATATTCATTGTATGACACTTCTTCAATGGGGTGTACTTTTCAAAAGTTACCCAAGTCGGTAAGGGAACCTTTCACCCTCTTTTTTTAAAAGACTTCTTTTGTTGGGTCTTTTAATTTACATATTGTTATGTTGGGATATGTTCTCATATATCCTTAGTGATGTAACGTTTATGTCCAAGTGATGAGATGCACTTTTTATCTCTCATCAACTCATTTTGAGGTGACGCCGTTAGGCTGTCAAGGGAACTTCTTAACACAATTTCGATTTCTTTGGGTTCAACATGTAGTTATTGAATATGTCATCCTTTGAATATGTGTGAATGACCTTTGGTTATTTTACACTTAATATCCAATTATATTTGTTGTATTCATTTGTCACACATAATTATGTAATTGATTTATCCTTAAACCAAGGATACCGTCTTTGTGAGGGACTTCGTCTCAATCTCCTTTCATTGAGGCATATTTCGTTTTATACAAAACTTTCTTTTATACGGTGTATAAACCCCCTTTGACTTTTACTTTTATACAAAAGGAACCTTTTTATACGAAGCATTTTACAAAACGACAAAAAGGAATGTTTTTTTAACGTACACGGTGACAATAACTTTTTCCGCCGCCGCGAGTATTATTTTGTCTTTGGCTTCCTCAACAAGCCGTAATGTTTTTAAAATAGAATAAATACCATATACTGTTTTATGTATTTTGATATTGAAAATGGTTTTGATAAAGGATTCTATTATGTCAATATATTTATGATATATTGTGATTGAAATGTGGAAATGTTATCTTTCCTTTATATTGGTTTTATGTTTTATGATTTTATATTGGTACTTGGACATTTTAACGGGTGGTTACGTTATAAACCATATGACGGGTGGTGCCGTGAATACCAGGACGGGTGGTTACGTTATAACCTCCAATGCGTTGGGTATGGAAGTCGACCGTATGTCTATTCCATTAAGTATGTATGGAAATTGGCCGTATGGCTATTCCATTAAGTGATATGTGTGGAAGTCGACCGTATGGTTATTCCACTTAAGTATGTTTATGTCCCAAGTTACCTTTATATATGTTATGTGTTCTTTATATGGGTTTTATGGTAATCCTTTGGTTACAAAAAGGTAAGTAATGATACTTTTTTTTCAGTGAAAAGTTTTTACTACTTCATGAAGGTGAAAAGTATTACATTGATAAAGTATTCATGGTTTACTTGTTGTTTTGAAAATCTAACAGTTTTCATTCTTTGTGTATCCCTTACTGAGCTTCTTATGCTCAACCCAAGTTTTTGAAATGTTTTTCACAGGACATAGCGTGGAATAGGGTCAATGATGGGATCAAGGGAAAGTCATGCTACCTAAAACATGGAACTATACATGTTTCTTTTAAAGAGTTTTTATTTTATGGAAATTTAGTTGAAGCAACTACTTTGTAATCTTTTGAGATGTAATAGTTATGTCCTAATTCTCTAAAACTCTAAACCTGAAAAGATCCTCAATGTGAATTACTCATTTAATTCAATATTAAGTAAGTTTTAAGGCTGGGGCCTTATACAAGACCATAAAAACCTCCAGGAACCACTGTATGATTCTAAAAAATAGTTAATTAATGAGTTTCCATGGGATATAGTTCATTAAATCTCTATTCACTAGATACCTATTAATTTTTCCACAAAACCTTATTATAAATGTATTATGGGGTGGCCCCCTTTCCAATATACTAACTTGGGAAAATCCATTCAAAGGTCACCCATGAAGACCCTTATAGTTTTTAGAATGTTCAAGAATAATTTTGGTTCCTTGAGGTTTTATTCATCCATTTTCATAAATTTAATACATATATATGGTATATCAGAATCCACCCATGTTATATGTGGTAGAATAATATTCCATTTTTTATCTAGATAAATCACTAGAGTAGGTGAACCCAACTTATCCTCTCATCACATGGGTGAAGCCAAATCCATTTAACCCAAGGATCACCAGGGTGAGGAACCCTACGGGTCCTATTTTACATCCCTAATAAGTGGGAATTACCTTACCTCAGTCACACTTCTAATCGGTAGAAATCTAAAAACACCTCTATAGCCCCCAAATACCCATTATCAGACCGCATGACACACTACTATGTCATATTGATCATATATTCCAATGTGAATGAGGTCCTATTGTTAAACTACATAATTAGTAAGATACTTAGAAGTAACATGAGAATATATTCCACTAGAAACGGTAATCCATATCTTGAGGATGGTGAAATATTTACCATTGATCTAGGATTCAAAATCTTATGCCTAAAGATTTAATATCTTCCTCCCATGTAGTCGTATGAAGTGGGGGTTTCATATAGGCATACCTCTTTGATTAAAACCCAATATCTTGTTTTGAGAAAACAACCATCTTCCAAGTAGTCACATAAATCAACCAGTGGATAAATTAATTGGGTGGATTTACATATCCTTAAATTCCACCTTTTCCCACACAAATAATTTCACCATGGTAATTAGATTATCGCATTCATCATGTAATTTTTATGATCAGATATCCACTATATGGACCTCCACCATAACTATGATCAAAAAACATGTAAACTATGTGGCCTTTGATTAATTTTAAATATGATATATAGGATTTTTATTTAAGGATCAAACTCCACAAACAAATCATACACTAATGTTCCCTAGACAATATTCCATGCAGAATCATATCTAATATAGGGCCATATATCATTGATGTTCATCCATATCTATCCTCATAGGTCTATATTACTAGTTAGATCATGGCCATACCTCATAGGCTACATCAATTCCTTGTACCATAGGATGATTTGGTATTGGTCACACTCCATCCATGAATAGGAACCTTTTTTCTAGTTATCATTAATTTATGACAAAAAATAACTTGGTCTGGTCCTCACTAGATTACCCTATGTAGTTTAATCTGTCATATTATGTTGAATTGCATTACATAGGTTTTTATTCTATTATTGAATATATATATATATATATAGGAAACTCAATCAATAAGACCAATCCCAACATCAAAACAGCTTTTTCCTTCCGCGATGATGGTAAAATCATGTGATCCAAGAGATGTGGCATAATTACCACATGAAAACAAAAAATATAACCATGATATGGAACCTCTAATACATAAATATGGTTCTTTTAAGAGAGAACCTATAATTAATAAAAAATCATTCTCATAGACAAAAGTATATAATTCACTGATAATTCTTATGGGTGATTTGTTTCATATTTGATATTTGTAAGGAATTAATGAATATCTTCAATATATAAGGGATTCCCTATGTATGAAATAATTCCCCCTCCCCCCCAAAGTGTGTGATGGGCCTGACATCCCTTCCCCATGATAAATGTGAGATCTATAGTATCATTGGTTTTGATCTTTAATGTCTACCCACCATTGGAAACCATGACCTTGATCCATTATACTAATTATATATCTAAGGGTATTTACAATTCCAAAAAATTAACCTCATTGGAAACCAATAGACAAAATATTGGTTCCAAACACCAACATTATCATTAACATATTATATACAATTGAAAGAAAACTAGATGTATATTTATATGAGTCTGATAAATTATTAATTTATATGTTAAGGTCACTTTTTGTTGTTTTTCTATATTAACATTAATATTGAATATGACTATAATTTAAATTTATTAGGTGTTCCACCATATAGAAGTTTCTAATATCCCTATATCATGTTCTATTATGGATGATAATATTAAGATGAAACCAATTTGTTTTAGAAAATATTGATGAATTTATATTTTCTACATATTTATCCTCAAAATAGAAATATTATTCATGATTTTAACCATACATATTTATTTTATTGGTTTTAAGAAAACAAAGGTTATGATCACTGATCCCCTTCTTATATTCCTTCCACATATCATTTTTTTTAGATATATTCATATAATGTTTTAAAAAAAAATTGGACACTATTTAATTCTTCTAAAATTTATAAACATCCATTGTACTTCATCTTAATATATTATATATTTAACTAACAAATATATTTCTATAACCATTACCAGTGACCACAAATGGAACTATTTTACTCAGTAGATGTAGGTTTAATCATGTTTTTTCTTTCTCCTTATGAACATTAGAATTTTTTTTCATACAATTATACCTCTCTCTAAATAAAAATTTCTAATTATTTGAAATTATAAAAAGATAGTAACCCCTCAAAATATCATTAAATTAATTAATAATTTTATAATTTAAATATTTATTAGATAATATATATTAATTAACATGAATATATATTAAAAAAGTAAATAAAAATATGATAATCATTAGAGAACACAAATTATAATATATCTGAAATTTTCCAATAATTCTTTAACTTTCGAGAACATTTAGTGAGGATTTTTAAAAAATCATATTTTATTAATTTAATGATTATAAAAATTTATTTCAATTAATATGAAATATTATTCAATATAGAGTAAAATTTATTATTATTACCATTATAAAAGTTTCTTCAATTTTAATAAATTGTATTATTATTTTTAAATTCATTTGATTAAATTATATTTTAAAAAATTATTACCATTTTATCTTGAAAATAAATTTATTCTGAAAATTTAATGGATTTACATATTTTAAAATTTTTAGGATAATTCAAAAAATGATTCATAAATAATTGTGAAAATATTATTAATACTTAAATTATAACATTGAATGATTTTGTTTCAAAAATATTTTTCATTTTTAAGCCATTCAAAAAAAATTATTATTGCTCAAATATATATATATATATATATATATATATATATTATTTTCAATTCAAAATTACTTCTAAAAATTGATATATAAATTTTTTACTTCTTATCATATTATGTTTAACATTGTTCTTTTTGATACACTGAGTAATACTATAATTTGATCCTCATATAATCCAAATTTTTTTAATGATAAAAATGTTATCCAAAATAATTTATAAATTTAGTTCTCCAATACAATTTTCTATTTATTTTTTTTATAGAAAAGTGTACAAATTATTTTTTATTTAGATTGTCATATCAAATTGTGTATTATTAATTCATTTTTATTAATTAATAAATAATTCAATATTCCTATTTTTTATATAAATTTATTGATATTATTTGGTGGATATGTAACACCATAATCCAAATCATCGGTGTTGATATGGATTTCCACATTTGATCATAATAACACCACCAAATGCAAGATTTATTCAGCTAAAATAAAAGATATATATTTTGTATTTGTTCATACAATATGGTCAACATTAACAAATATAAACATAAATAATAATCATAGAAAAAAAAAGGAAAAGCAGTAAATTATAAAAAACATTGAATGAAACGTATATCCTAACGGTTTATAAATAAATATTTGATACACAAAATGTATTGTAATAAATGTACTATAAAGAAATATATGAAAATAACACAGCACAACATCAATCCAGATTCCATCACAGTACTGGCTCTAATCACCAAACTATTTCTCCTAGTAGTGTCTCGCTGATTACATATCCATTCAAGTATCCCTGATCATTATGTCTTCATGAACATCAATATATCCATATATTGTGTGTGTTTAATCTGGGGAAGTCAAAAACATTTATTAATAAATAAAATTTATAATTAATTAGTTTGTATGAAATTTTAATAATTAATAACCAAAGAAATAACATACAATTATATACATATTTTAAAAACAATGAAAACCCCTCCAAACCCACTTTAATCTCCGCCTTCATCTTAATATTATAAACATATTAATAAAAGAGGACATAAACTAGAATGAACATCAACAACAACACATTTATCTCATCACATTCACAAGTATAAAGAAAATCATTTCTGGACACGTAAGGTTGTCCAACACCATATCCATCATGGATCTAAATAGAAGGAATTATCATTTTTCCACTATATAGAGTAATTCCATAAAGGCCATAAAAACCTTATAATGCCTTTTTGGATATTTCATTGAATATCATCATTCCCCACTATCTGTTCACATGTTAGATTTCATAAGACCATAATGCTACTAGGACATTCAACACAAGTATATCATTCTCTCTAATCTGACTCATTACTATTATTACCTAACAAGAAATTTTGATAAAATGTGCTTCTTATATAATTAATGAGACCAGATGGATCCATATGTCACACTTGATCCATTCATAGAAAGACATAAAATATTATAAAGAACATAAATTATGGAAACATTGACTCCAAATTAGTCACAAATTTATAAATTAATAACACAACAGTCATGGGTAGTCATTAGAAGAAAACAAAAAATGGTCAAATTAAATATTTGTCCCATTGGCTGTGTAGACACACTATAAAAAATGTGATAAAAAATAATACACGTTACCACATTCTACACACACATGATATTAAACACTTCAATGGAATAATAATATATTAATTTCACATAATTTCATTATAAAACTAAAATACACTAATATAAAATGGTATGAATATTCTTAAATCTTTGGTGTCAATGTTATAATAAATTTTGGAAAGGGAGTTGTAACACAAGTCAAATTCGTTACAGTACAAAAAAAATTACAAAATGAGTTCCCAATGTGATTCCATCGAGGAAAAATAACGATTCTAGAACAAGCCTCATAATGGAATCAATACAAGGCTAGATATAATACCTATGAAATATCCAACACCTTCATTTATTTTTATTATATCTGGATAACCGAATTTTATAGTTGACCTTCATGTAATAATGAATATACTAGAGAGATGAAGAAATAATGAGTCTAATTCACGGACTAAAACCTACATATTACATGATAAATTTCATACAAAAGGATTAATGTAACAACGAGATATTTGTTAAGATGAAAATTAGGTTTTATATAATATACAACAATCAATATCGAGCATAAAAGACCATGGGGTTTTATTAAGTAATGATGACTGTTATAGAATAGAAATTTAATTATAGGGTATTATAATTAATAACTACATTATTAATATATATATATATATATTATGGTCCTACTCAATACTTATTTATTGATTAATGTTTATGAAATGAGCATTAAATTTATAGTAAATATATATTATGATCTAAAAATAAATTTAATATAGATATTATTTGTAATTATTTTTTATATAAAATAAATATATATATTTTTATAAATAATGTTTCAAAAAATAAACATAAGTTATAAAATAAAATTTTTATAATTTGATTATAGTGTATTATTCTTGGATTCTTTGATATTGATTTTTATTGAATAGTTAAAAACTCATATATGTTTTTTAAAAACCATTTTATTAGTATAAGAATTTAATAAAAAAAATTATATTAAATTATTTCCAAATAATAGTTGATATATTATATTTTTAATAAACATATTATGTTCTATGAAATAAATTTTATTGTATATTTTGGTATTAATCATTTTTATAAAAAATTCATTTTTTGGAATCTTTTCCTTTGCATTTAGTGAATTTATCGTAAATTATTTTATTTCATTTATAGGAATTGTATATGATAATTTGGATTACATGTATGTAATTTTTATAAACATATTTGGTAAGAAATACCATTTTAATTTTAGATATTATAAATAGTAGTCATGTTTATATTTATCACCATAGTAAAATGTAAATTGAGAAAACCTTTGTTGACCTAATGTGTTACTGTCCCAATTTATAATCATTATTATTATTGAATTATGATAAATTGAAAAATATCACAATATTATTTATATTAAATTTTTATGTGATAAATTCCAATCAAAATTTCTTATATAATATTTCAAATAATGAAAAATACTAAATATCACTGTCATAATTCTAAATCTCTCTTATGTGATCACATGGAGAAATAATCATGTCATAAATGAATATTAGTGACGATATTTAGAATAATGATATTTTATTAATGTTTATATATTATTAATTTTTTATTTCATAAATTATAGAATAACATTACATAATTACAAAAATTCGAAAAAAAATATTAAGTAATAACTTTTTTGAATTTCATATTTTTTATGTTTCCTTTAGTGTCAAAATTAATGAATAGTTCTAAAAAATATATAAATGATATTTTTTAAATATGATTTTATTCATTTTTTTAAGCCATAAATATATTTATAGAAAACCATTTGGATAATATAATGTATGAAATATCTACCATTATACTTGTAAAATCCAAATTTATCCTTCTAATATTTTTACACTTTTAGTGTGTAAAGGTAGTTCTCGTGGATTTTGTTAAAATATTTAAATTTTGGAGTTAAATCCAATTATAAGGACTAAAATTCAAATAAAACATTCCAATGTTTTCTTATTGGAATAAAAAATTATAATAACTTATCTTATTATATTTTTATTATATTAATCATTTTCTAGATTAATCTTATTATATATTTACAATGTGTCTCAATCGTTTCCTATAAAAGATACCCATATCTTCAATTCCATAAACTACACTAATTTTAATATATTGAACTATAAAACAAAAAGTTATCTTAAAAAAATACATAACACATTCTAAGGGAATCATTATTCCTTGAATACCCAACCTATGACCCTCAATAGAATATCTAATGTAGTTCATTCATGGAATAGCTAACTGTATTAACAAATCACTTTCTATTTAATAATTATTTTAAATCATATTATTCAATGGAATTTAAAATAAAAAAAAATATTATTAGAAATTATAAATAACTTTTTTTGTTTATTTAAAAACCCATGTCTTGCCCATTTACCATTAAATGTGAAAAGGAATGTAATTTTCTTGCATACTTATGTCTTTTCATCTCTATGTAGTGATATAATTATTTTTGCAACATCAAATTTAACGAATGATTATTATGATTGGTATAATTAATGTATATGATATATTTTAAATCAAAATAATTATTTAATGATAAAATCTTATCATCTTTTTTACCATCTTGTCTATCAAAAAATGGTAACATCTCTCTTGAATGAGTGCATACTACAACCTACACAATGTAATGTGATTCATTTTTATTTAAAATATTCTTAAATGATAATAAATATGGATTTGAAAAATAAAAAATTTATTTTAAAAATATTTTAAATTTCAAAAATTATTTAAAATTAATTTATTTTTTATTGCATTCTTTGAACGGTTAAAACAAAAATCATGCTTATGTTTGACGTACCGTATACATGAACGGTGTAATTTATTTTTCATAAAATAAATATATATATATATATATAATATCATATTTATATCAAAATTAATATTATGGATAGTATGGAACATTAATGAATTAAAAAGGATCAATACTACCGAACAAAAATTATTAAAAAAATGTGAAATAGTTAACACCAAAAAATGATGACTTTAATATGGTGTAATTTATATATGGGTTTTGGAATAAAATAATGGTATAATATATGATATTATATGTATATAAATTATTTTTATAAATAATTATAACAAATTTAAATATATTATATAGAATAACTTATCACATTAAAATAATAATTAACTCAATATATAGATGTATTGTCTCAAATTGTTTCTATGGGAAATAAGTGTTTTTATTTACATATATTTTTTTATTATGTATCTATAAATATATATTTCTGGGTCATATAATGAATAAAAATAATATAATGATCGGTAATTTTTTGTTTTTTTGTAAATAATTCCTGGAGAATATGTTGGAATGGATACAAATGTGGTCATATTTTTACACCAAAATGACATTCATTATTAGGATTTTTATGAATATGGTTATGAGAATGAAATATTATTATACAATCATATTGGAACTAATTAATGTATTTCACCTATTTTTATTTATGGAAATTCAATTTTTTATTTTAAATATTATCTCTTTTGGAATTGAATAGACAAAAAAATATTTTTAAGGAAGAAATGAATCTTTTTCTATCTTTGGCCGAAATCCATTCTCTTTGATTTAAAAATTTTATAAAAATGTTATGAATATTGTTTTTAATATTAGAATATAATATTTTTCTGTCATTACTATAATTTATTATTATTTTTTTATTAAAAATTAATATTTTTTTGAATAGGGAACTTTTAAATTTGTTTTATAATATTATGAAAGTAATTCAATTTTATTACATATATGGAATAAAAGAAAATTGAGTCCATAATTAAATGTTAATGATATAATTATTTAATTAATAGTTTACAAGGTTCATTTCAATGAATGTTTTTAAAAATAAAATATTTTTATGTTTTTTGAATTTATATATTTTATTGTATTGTTAAATTTATATTTCACTGAAGAAATATTATACATGATTAATAATATATTTTTCATCATGGTTGATATAATTTTATGTCATTAATGATTTTTTTGGAATATTATCCAATGATACTACCTTTATTATTTCATTGTATGATTTAGTATTATGATAAAAATATGTTTATGTTACACATTTATTTTACATGTGTTAACATATGATTAAATAATAAAATTTTTATAGATATTGTTCTTTTCCCGAATATGATATATACTAAAAAGATTATGACCTTTCAAATTCTTGGGTTAAGATATGATGATTTTTTTATGATATTTTATCTCACATATTTATAATTTTGATTATATAAATAGAGGACATATAATTGAATATCCCAATATTGAATTGGGTAGAGATGGACATTTTAATAATATAAACAACAAATAATGGGAAGTGAAACTTGTTCATTAAGGGAATTTATTCACTATTATAATATAGTGTGTGATCCTTTACAAATATGATGTTTTGGAGAGTAAACCTAATACACTTTGATAGTCTTACGAGAAATCATTCTCTACAAAGGAAATGAGTTTATATGATTTTTTGTATGCACTAAATAAATGTATTATGACAATTTATTTTTTGTAACGGATCATACTCTTCTACAATGTTATGATGATTTTGTTTGGATATTACATGATTTTTTCTATGGCTCCTTATTATTATATTTTTTACCTATGATATGGTTTCAAATTGTAATAAAATATCAAAATTCGCTTTTTATAATGGTATTTGTTGTGATCATTGATATCTCCCTTGTTTCTCATACAAAGAATCATTGGTCTCCCAATATTATGTTTATCATCACATAATTATGATGAAATTTATTATTTATGATATGAAAAAGTAGTGTTCTAGTTTTTAATAATATATTGGACGATGATAAAGTTTACTTATGATCTTTTTTAATATATCCATGTATCTAATTATAGAATACATAAACAGTTTTTTAAATGATTTTATATTATTTGATAAATATTATTTTAATAAGATGTAATATACAGTTATGAGATTTGTTTTTCAATATAGTTGGTTTATATGTAACGTTGACATACCATTGAGAACTATGATGATAAATCATTAGTGGCAACTCTTATGATAATCCTATGTACGGTATAAGGAATTGTGTTATAGTAAACAATTGATTACAATTTTCCTAAATAACTCAATTGTTTTAATAATATAAGTGGTAATGGATTTAGAAGACACTCATATAGGGGTAATTACTTAAATAGAGTTGGTGGAGTATACCACATCCCTCATTATAGTTCTCATATAGAGTTTCATTACTCCACACATAGTTTCACACTCACGTGGGACGTTATTAGGTTAATTCCAAACTTCATTATGAGCCATCTTTTTGGATTTAAAATGATTATGATAATAGATAAATGTGGTTAATAATATGGTTGTATAGATTTAAAATATGTGTGTTTATTTATAAATATAGTGAATAAATTTCAATGGTTTTTTGGTTTTCCACTATAATAATTAGCCCTATAATTTTTGGGGGTTTTGGTCAATGTTTTGAATTTGGAGGATTCCTGTTCAAGAAACTTTTTATTGAAAACGGGATTATTGTATATATTACTAACCAAATTAAATGTGAACGGGAATTAGAAATGATCCTAATATTCCTAATATGATATATAATTATATGATTAAAAACCATGACATTGGTGAATTTACTCTGACAAATAATTAGGAACAAATCGAGCTTAATGATGATCAGGGAGGATTGAGGAATTATTTTCAACATGTTGAGAATACATGATGATGAACTAAATGGAGTGTCTCAAAGAGATAATTATATGTCTTATGTGTCGAATAAAAGATCCTATATAATGTTATTTATGATGAAAAATAGATTTTTATTCAGGTAAATCTGAAACATACTAACGTACCAATAATAATTTAATGTGTTTTGAATGGGGAGTATTGAATGTATCAAAGAAAAAGACTAATTTTATGAAATAAATCAAAGACCATGGAAGGAAAAGTGATATTAAAAATTGTTTAGTAAGGGAATTTACGTGTCTATATAGCAGGATTGGATAATTTGGATTCATAAGTAAAACATAAATGATATTATTTATATAAAAATCACATGGCATATTTTTATTGTTCCATAGAAGTTTTTCTATATGGATTGGAAAACATAAGATACATGGTAATGATAATTAATAATGGATATATATTTCATATTTTATAATGCTTACATGCGATAAATAAATTATTCATATTTGTGATGTAAATGGGATATCATTGGTGAACATTAAACTGATTATTTATTTTATGATGAAATATTTTATATTTTATTTCATTTAGATTATAATATTATTCTGATTTAGGGGAAATATTTTATTGTCTATAGATTCAATTTAAGAATCAATATTGTGTTACTTTTTAAGAATTTAAGTTTTTATGTAATTAAAACATAAGTGTTATGGATATTATTTTGGGTTTATAAGTTTTATGATGATGGTATTTTCAAAAATTAGATAACCATTTTGATTTTCTATTAGATTGGTTTTGTTATTGATTTTATCTCTATAATTTTGTTTTAGATAGAATAATATATTTATGTTTAAATAATTAATTTATTTTTATGTGATATCATTATATTATGATTAGTATTTATTTGAAAGTGGGATATAGATAACATTTATAGTTGAAAATATATTCATTGTTAAGGAAATATACTCAATGTTATTTATAGAAAATCTATGAATAACTATTCATGTAGGGATCTAATTATGATTCATTTTTTGGTGAATTTCCTAACATTAAAATATAGTCCATGTTGATTAATGAAGTTTTTTGATGCTTTATTGGGTTACGGTCTATCTAATCCTTATGTTTATCATATAATGTATTATAAATGATTTATCAGATGAATGAGATTAAAATTTTTTTTACGTTAGATAAATGGAATGAGATCACATTGAGGATTAATATGATCTTTAATGTTGATGTTATTGATTATTTTTTGTTATTTAAGAAATGATCTAAGTCATTCCTATGTTGTTATTGTAGATTTTTCGGAGTAAAATTTATTATTTAATGTCATAATAATTTTTGGAATTATGTTACATTTTGATAAAAAAAAGTATTCATGGAAAATTTATAGAGATAGGATGAATAATTTTTCAATTTTTTACATAACATGACCATTAAATGTTAATTTTATGTTATTAATAATGATAAATTCATCAATATTATTCACTTTATGGAAGAAGAAATAAAGATGAAATATATAAATAAACAAACAAAATATAAAATTGATCTTATGATATGGAATTAATTAAATAATTAATATCATATCATGATATATATCATGATACTACAAAACCTTAAAATATATGGAATATATATATGTAATTCTAAATAATTTTATGTTCATTTCCAATGAATTGATTGTCTTTTAACATATAATTTATTTATTGTATATTAGTTATTATTTATCTTATAACCATGCATTATATCAATATATAATAGTATTTGAGTGTTATTTTTCACATACATGTCCATATATTCACCTCTCACTATTGTGATCCTTTTTGGAACCCAATGATTTTGTTTTTAAATATGTCCTTCATATTTCCCTTTCCTATTATTGAAGAGGAATGTTTATTTACCATTTTTATATTGTGGGGTTTCCTTAACGTAATTTTTAACATTCAGTCTCATTATATCATAGAACAAGATCCATTTGAGATGATTCAATTTATTATAGGGGTAGAATGAATAATCAACAGATTTTAATAGAATTACATTATGATTGAAAGAATATATGAGACACAACACAATCTTAATCGATCATGAAATATTATTATTTAATATGACTATTAAAACAAAGCTTTTGAATTATTGGGATTGAATATGAATTTCCATATTATTAAATATATATAAATATTATACCCAACACATATTTATTATTAAATATTTTAATATAATCATTCAATTATTTGCATTTCAATATTACTCTCTAAAAAATGTCTCCATCAGAAATGATTTCTATATTATTCTATTAAAATATAAACTATTTGTTATAATATATATTTCATAATATATTTAATTTCAAAAATTATTATTGTAATTTTTTCTTAGAATTAATTTGTGATAAATTAATAAATGTAGTTATTTTATAGAGAATATTGAAATTTTTTTAAAACATATTTTTTTAATTATTTTGAATGGTTTGATATTTTGAATTGATTTCATTTTAATATTAGTTCATATAGATGATAAACAATCCTACTGAATTTCTTGTTACCAATTTTTTTCATTTAATTTGTAATGCCCTGGACCTAGTTACCAAGACGTGGTACATTATTAAAAAACATTGGCATGATCACAGAAAAGCAAGTCTTGAGGGACCAAATAGTTTTGTAGCATTGTAAGTGATAGATACGTACATAAGTCATACATTAAATCATGAAATAAAAAAATAACATTGTGTCCCCTTTTAACACACTCATATCCTTTGTCATATCCCTGCAGGTTAATCAAAATATAGTTCTTCACATCCTGAGAAAAATAATAAATAATAAGTGGGTGGTCTCATATGCTTAATGATGATAAAAATATAGCCGAAACTATCATAAATATGCATAAAAATTTAATGAAATGTATAATACTAAAAATGACATGTAAACATAAACTCCATCATAATATGGAAACGTTAAATCAAATCATTCCATTTACTAATTCACATAGATATTCTACTGGAAGATAATCACATGTAATATCAATTTCTAATATCATAATGATGGAATGGTTAATGTCAGATGTTATAACCACATAGTCAATGCCTCCTTCCAAAACTACAAATAAGATTTTTTCAAGGCCTTGAGCCAAACACTAGTTAGTCTTACGAGACCAACTGATGCATGAAGGAGCAATAGAGGGATCCACCCTTCACTTACTTTGTCAAAATCATTTCTCATATGAAATGATTGAAACATAACATAAACATTCATATTAAAACTAGCATACTAAATGTTAATAATTTAACTATAAACCATGAATGGTATAAAAATAGAACATCGACTATCAACTATATCAAAAAACCTTCAATAAAATATGAAAGATTGTATCCTAATAAATCAACTTCAATAAAATGTAAAATCCAAAAAAGGATGTTGACCTATATGAAATAAAAACTATTTGAGAGAAATATGTTTTTCTATTTTGAAATCATTCAAAAGTCACATAATTACAAAAGAAAACTTTTATTTTGAAAATTATCTTCTTTTCTAGAATGGAAATCATTGAAGGTGTTATAACGGTAGAATATGACCTCAACCTCCATATATGATAAAAAACATTCTTACCTTAATTTGTCGAAAAGGCTATAATGTAAACCATTTGGAAAAAGACAGAATGATTTCATTCAAATAAGTATATAAAATGTAAAACAATTGTATAAATGACTTGAATCCAAATTTTAGGAAATAGTAAAAATGATTTGAAATACATTTTTAAGAAATAGAGATGAGGATGATAAAAGTTTCCAGTAGATTCTTACGTATAGACAGCCTCAGATAATAAAGATATTTTTAAAATTAACCCTTAACATCTAATATTCCTTAGTAGAGGGTACATTAATCTCTTTTATAATAGTATAATAATTTTTATTAAATTATTCAAGAACCGCATTATTTAATATGATGTCATATATGTTATTCTAATATTTTTATTGTGAATAATATTTCAGTAGTATCATTATTTCATGTGTTAACTGATTTGTTTTTCGTTGTATGTATTGATTCAGAAGTAATGGTTTTTATGGATAGGATATATTTTATTCATATCCAGAATGATATAAAATTCTTATTTTAAATCATAATATATTAATTATTATTGAATGGTTATTATGGGAATGAATCTTATCATGTTCAAGGAGATGGTAATCTTTACGCACACATGAGGGATAATACCATTCTATTGATGGTTAAAAAGTATGTAATAAAATGGTATATCATATATAAATAATAATTAACATGTTATATTTATTATTTAAATTTATTATACTCATTATTAGACATCCCAAAATATTAATTTGTTGAATAGAAAACTACCACACGAATTATAGACACCAACCCATACGTAAACACGTATAGTGACTTTGTCATTCATCGAATGGGAATAATAATGAATATGGTTGTACCATATTGATAATAAAATGTCAGTATGTATATGTTATTGGGGTCATTATTTTGTTATTGAAACAACAATGAAATTGGAAGAGAAAGAAGAAAATAACATTGACTGAGGATATGAAATTATTACCTCTTCACCGGGTTCTTCCTTTGGATTGGACCAAAATGGCTCGTTAGGTTGGATTCTGATCAATGTAAGGCCTCTTGGATGATGTGAGGGTAGTTGGGAGGATATTGGAGTTGTGAATGTCCATTAAAAAGGGAATTTTTTGTGTTAAATTATGATAATTGTAAGTACCATTTTATAAGATAGGTGAGGGTGACTTTATGAAAATCATAAAATATTAATATATTATAAAATCATTTCGATTTCTAAAGGCTCCAAATAGATTTATTTCGAGGATAATGTGATGATGGGTAGAAATAATATCATGAAATATGTTTTTTACATGTTTAGGTCAAAATATTAGCCAAATATTTTAGATTTAACATTTAGTTAAATAGTTTATCTTTTACAAGGACCTCTTGTATTTTTATATTAAATGGTTAATAAACATACTATAAAAAGCCAAAAGGTTCCTATGTGGTTCATTAATGACATATATATCATTATTGGTGTAATATTTATTATCTTTACATTTCACTAAATATTATATTGTTGAATAATAAAATATTTATTTCAAAAACTCAATTTATTCAATTTCGACACTATTTACTATATGGATTTTGTGAAATTCAGAAAAATGTGATTAATTCTAAATAAATACATTAAAACAATACTAAAATGTCATATTAAACCTGAAAATCAGTTTAATACATCATAATTATCAATTTAAATTTATTTGGATATTTATAAAATTAATTATTTTAATCTTTCATAAATAAGGTAATTATTGTATCATCGTTGTGTCATATATGAATTTAATTATTTAATGTCAAAAAATAATAAATAATATACCATTATTTAGAAAAAAAAAATTATATTTATAGTCGTGTTTTTATTATTAATAACCCTATATTAAAAATTGTTTAGTTATTTTACATTGAATTTAACGCTTTTAAATCTTCTTTAAATAAAAGAATAATTAATCTCTTAATCTAATACATGTGAATCAAAGAGTATCATATTTTATTACTATCATTTATTTTGCCCTAAATAAACTTATAAAATTGAATTAGGACATGTGTTAGGGTAATTATGTTATCTTTTTTATAATTAATTTCCCTATTTACTTTTAATCGTGGTAAATAATATTCAAATGATACTATTAATGAAAATTTATTTTCATCATATTGAACTGCATTTTGCATACTTATTTCATCTGTTTTTCTCGGATTTTTGAAATACAATTCACATAAGTGGTAAAATTATGTTTTATGCAAATACACAAAGGTGCCTAGAATGTGGGCAAAAATGATTAATAATTCAATAAAATTATATATATATATATATAATATTATTATCAAATCACTCCAGTGAATTACATATTAATAATATAGGGATTATTTATCAACTTTCACATAAAAATAAATTTAATTAAAAAATATAATTATTTTAATAAATATTCAGTTTTTATATACTATGTAGTATTTTCCACTATTCATCAAAAATTTGACGTTTTCCAAAAAATACCAAAAAATCACCCTTAGGAAATAATGATATTAAATATAAAAAAATGAATTCTATTTTACCATGTTAAATTTCTAGGATTTTATAATAATAAAATTATTATGGTTCTCAAGAGGTCAAAAATGTAGTTATTTGAAGAAAGTTGTTTTTTTAAATATATTTCTATTTTGAAAAAACATATACATTTCAGTATAAATATTTTATATTTATGAGATAAATATAATATTAAAAATAAAAATTTATTTTATTACTATTCTTACCAAAATATTTAATTGATAAATAAATATATATATCGTTTAAATATTTATAAAATTAATGTGTTTTTTTCACAAAATCTAATTAATGCGTATAAAAAAAGGTCAATGATGTGTGTAGTATATGATATTTACTTTCTTTAATAATATAACATACTAAGAAATATTGTGGTGTTAAATTCTCCTCTTTTTCAATAAATTGAATCCTCAAAATTTGAAAATGAGAACATTGGTTTAAATTTGAAAGACATAATTAGAGAAAAAAATTTAAATATTTATATGGAGTGATGGAGGTCATCAAACACAAACAAGAGAACAAAAAATAGAAAAATTTGGGCCTCAATGACATAAATCTATGATGACTTAAAATATAATTGCATTATCAAAACATAAGGTTTTGGGTAACACATTTTTTGATTTGAGATCTTTTCCCTAGATATTATGAATCAATATCTTCATTGAATAAGAAAAAAAATACTTGACATGTAGTGTTCCCTCCTTTAACAAATTTATACCACAAACTCATATTTCACATAAAAAGATAATAGAACTCAAAAATATTCTATTTATCCTAATCGTATATGGTTTCAAAAGTAATGAATTTTTAATCTATCTTTCATGTTATTAAAAAAATACATTATAAAAACAAGGAAATCATTTAGGATAGTGTTAGTTGATTCACATTTGTTTCCCTTTGGTTTTGGGTTCAAGTCTCACGGCCTTGCTGAACGCGATGAGTTGTTGCTCGACCAGCGGGATGCACTTTTTTAATAAAATCCTATAAAATATTAAGAACTGTTTTAACATTAAAAAATAGTGTCCAATTTACAAATTAATCCATTCAAATCATTAGACATATCAAAAATTATTCTTTCCAAACTCATATTCCAACAAATTATAAAGAAGGTTAACATAACAAAATAAATATCTCCTTATCCACATAATAACACGTGATTACCTTCATTATTTATACTTTTAAAACATTATAACACCATTAATTAACATAAAAACATATTTATTAACTTCATGCTCCCTTATTCCTTATATAATACTAGATATATACATTATATATATAAACATTAGAATACACTGATAATGAGGGAATAAAAAACCATTAATCAGTTAAAAGGTAGTCAAGAATATTCAATATAATTTATCCAAATAATCCATCACTTTTTCCAAAATCACTACGTTAGTATGATGACCATATTATGGTTTATCATTCATTCAACCATGTATTTTATAATAATTTTAACTTGATTTTTTGTCAATTTTCTTAGTACATTATTATCCTAAATGTTTACTGAAATAATAATCCAGTACAATCCTTTTTAATTTCTATGATTAAAATAACCAATACATCATTGAAAAAACACTCAATAGACAGAATTCATTGATAAAATTTTATGAAAACTAAATAATATACTTCATCTATGGTAGTATCATGACATGATTAATATCCAATAGCATCATTTGGTGTATAATCTAACGGCTGAGACATATATTCAGGTAGTGTACTAACTCATTATACATGAAGCACTGTAAATTTGAAACCATTTTCATAGCCTTTCAATTAGGTACCTGGTGTACTTTTTCTACAAGCATATAAAAACACATATTACTTCAAGAATTTGACAAGTTGATTCTTTCCAATGTTATCACATAAGGAAAATCCTTCTTTCCCTTCTTCCCATTATCAATCATTCCCTCTATCATCCTTTTCATATATGCTCCCCTTCAAAACCATATGAATCGGAGAATTAATAAATTATCATATTAACACGTGATATTATTTCTTCATATGATGAGAATATGTGGGAGACTATTTACATTCTAAATGTGGGCTTAAGGCATTGAATGAAATGATCCTTCTTACCCTTTAGATCATTTGTATTCCAGGAGTTCCCATTCCTTCTATTGGGTCCCATTTGTATACAATGGAATATGCTAGGTTAGTTTATGACTCACATTACATAATACCATGATTGTAAAATACCTACCTGAAATTGAAATTTTTATGAAAATAATCTAATATCATAATAATGTATTCATTGAGAATATATTTTCTCATAAATCCTTCATATTGGTTTTTATTGAAAATGTGAATTATCCTAAGCATATCCACTGGGAGTGTCATAACCAAGAGTGTCGTAAGGCATGTTGTCGTGTACCAGGATACCCCAGGTCTTTCCCAAAACACCATGTCAGGGTTTTCAGTCCTTGGTGTATCTATTCCATAGAAAAACCTACTTTCTCGTATCTAGATAAAAATGTAGTGATTAAAAATACAAAATGTCTACATTTCCAAAATTATAGGACGTTCTTATATATTATTTTTTAATGTCTATCATAGGGTAATGTTCTATAATCAGATATTTTCTAAATCTAGTTTCCATAGTTTGTAGTAAACATACTCTAATACAAACTATAACTCCCGGACCCGAGTTAAACAGAGTCAGTGTAATATTACATAACACTGGAAAAATCACAAGAGAGCTAGGCCCAAAAAGCCGATTAGTTTAGTAACCATTGTAGTACTATATAAATACAGAAGTATTAAATTATATCATGAAATAAATAAACAATATTGTGTCCCCGTTGAACACAATCATATCCTTTACCTAACCCTTAAAGTTAATCATAATAGATTTGTTCACATCCAAGGAAAATAAAAACATAAGAAAGGGGTGTGCTCAGATTCTCAGTAAGGATAAAAATATAATGGAACCTATCATATATAAGAATAAGAATATAAAGTAATTTATTAAACTAATTGTCAACCCTTTTAATCATAAAAATCATCATAATATGGAAACGTTAAATCAACTAATTCCATTTACTCATTCACATGGATATTCATCTAGTCGAATAATCACATGTAATATCATTAGGTAATTTCATAATGATGGAATTCATAATTATGGATACCACAACCATAATGTCAAAGCCGCGTTCTAAGACTAAAAATAATATTTTGTCAAGGCCTTCTTCTAAGACACTGGTTTTTCTCATTATACCTACTGATGCATTGAGGAGCAATAGTGTGCTCCACCCGTCACTTACTAAGTCCAATGCATTCCTCATATGAAAATGTTGAAACCGAACATAAACCATTATATTAAAATAGGATTATGAAATATAAAATCATTATCCATAAAATATGAATGGTATTAAAATAGCTCAAACATAGTCAAACATATCAAAAAACCATCAATACAATATAGAAGATTGTATTATAATAAATTCAATTCAATCAAACGTTTAATCCCACACAGGATGCTAACATAGAGTAAATAAAAAAATTATATGAGAAAAATATATCGTTATATTTTGACACCATTTAACAGTCACATAATTATAAAAGAAAACATTTATTATGAAAATATTCTCATATTCTTGTAAGGAATGCTTCAAGGGTGTTATAATGGAACAAAATAACTACACCCCTTGTATAAGTTAAAATCCTTCTTAAATTAATTTGTCTAAAATGTCATAAAATTCCGCGTTTGGAAAATGATGGAAATATTTAATTAAAATAATTTTTTATAGTCAAAAAAGGATATAAATGAATTTAACCCATATTATAGGTAATTTTAAAAATGTTTTGAAATAAATTTTTTTGAATCATATATGATAATGATAAAGAATTCACAGTAGATGCTTAGGTATAGACAACTTCAGATAATAAAGATGATGTAATATTAACCCTTAACATGTAATTATCCTTAGTAGAGGGTAATTTAACTTCTTTTATAATATTTTAGTCATTGTTATTAAATTATACAATAACCACAAACAGAAATATGATATCATATATAATGTTCTAATATTTCTTTGTTAATATTTCATTATTATCATTGTTTGGGGTGTTAACTAATTTGTTTTCCTTTATATTTTATTTACGTAATTAATGTTTTTTATGGATAAGATGTATTTTTTTAATATATATAATGATATTAAATTTTTAAAAATTATTTTAAACCACAAAATGAAAATTATTCTTGAATGGTTATGATGGTGAATGAATCTCATCGCATTTGCAGAGACGATAATCTTTACGTACGTACGAGCGACATTATAATTCTACTGATTGTAAAATCATATATAATTGGATGGTACAACATATATATTGAATCATTAACATGTCATATTTATTATTTAAATAAATTATCCTCATTATTATACACATCCATATAAAGATGTGTTGAATAACAAACTACACCACGACGTGGAGATGGAAAACCGCATGTATGCACGTATGGTGACCTTTTCATTCATAGGATGGATATAAAAATGAATATATTTATAAAATACAAATAATAAAATTTCATTATTTCTATGTTACTGGACTTATTATTTTCGTATGGAGACAATAATTTATGTGGAGTTGAAAGAAGAAAAGAACTTTGAAAGAGGTGACGAAATTATAACATTTTCTTTGGGTGCTTCATTTTGATTTGATCAAAAGGGATCTGTGGGTTGAATTATGATTAAATTAAGGCCTCTAGATTAATGTGAGATTTTTTGGGAGGATATTTGTGTTTGTTTTCCCTATTCCAAATTGAATTTGAGGTGTTGATTTAAGAGAAGGGTATGTGACCTTTTATAAGAGACATTGGGTTCAATTTAGGAAAATCCTGAAATATTACTCTATTATTAAATAATTTTCGATTTATAATAGCTCCAAATGGATTTATTTAGAGTATAAGATTGGTATCGGTATAAATAATCTCAACTATTTGGTTTTAGAAATGTTAAGATCAACATATTAACCATATCTATTAGATTTAATTATTAGTTTAATTGTTTAACTTTTACAATGTCTTCTTGACTATTTATATTACATGGTTTATTAACATATGTTAAAATTACAAGAGAACCCCAAATGGTCCATTAATGACATATATATCATTATGTATTCCCTTTGGAAGATCCATTAATTTTTATGTAAATTATTTCATTTAATAATATAGAATTTGTTTTAAAAAATCATTTACGTTAGTTGAGACACTATTTAGTATTTGGATTTTTTGAAATTAAAAAAATCTCAATTACATCGAAATAAATGAATTATATAAATAATATCATGTCATATAAACTTATAAATATAGTGGAATACATCAAAAGTCTCAATATAAATTTATTTGGATATTTATAATATCAATCATATTTAAATTTCATTAATAAAATAATTTGTGTATCATCATTGTGTCATAAATAAATATAATTATTTAATGTATAAAAATTATAAATAAAATAAGATTATTTAAGAAATGTTTTTATCGTTATTTTAAATTTTATCTTATCAATAACTCTATTTTAATATTGGTTTTTTATTAAACATTTTATTTAACACTTTTAACTCTTTATTAAATAAAATAATAATAAACATCCTAATATATTCTATGTAGATCCAATAGGATCCTATATAATAATTAAGGTTGATTTTGGTTGAAATAAAATTATCTAATTGTATTTGGACATGTGTTAGGGTAATTATAATATCATTTTTACCATTAATTACCATATTTTCTTTTAGTTGTGGTTAATAAAAATAAAAATTGTTTATTCATCAAAAAAATTCATCCTGTTCTGCAACATATTACTTAATAATGTTATCCATTTCAATCATATTTTTTAAAATAAATTCACAGAAGCAGTAAAATAACATTTTATGAAAATTTATAGATTTTTGTAAAATGTGGTTAAAAGACGTTGAAAAATTCAATAAAATTTTATATATCTAATATTATTATAAAATTAATCTAATTAATTAAATTTTTCTAATATAGGTATTTAGTATTTAATTTTAATTTAAATTAAATTTAAATAATGATAATAGTTATTTAAATTAATAGTATGTGTTTATGGACAATGCAGTATTTTTCACTATTCATCAAATATTGAATGTTTTTAGAAAAATACAAAAAAATCACACTATTCTAATTTTGATATTCTGAATCCAAAAATTATGTATATTTTAAAAATTAAATTTTAAGTAGTGTCTAATATTAATTTTATTATTGTTCACAATATGACATAAAAAGTTGTTCTGTTAAGAATATTATTTTTTAAATATATATCTTTTTAAACAAAATATACCCATTTCATTATAAATATTTTTTATTTATGTGAAAACATTATAAATAAAAGATTTATTTTTTACTACTAATATCATAATATTTAATTTTTAATTAAATATATCACTTAAATAATTATAATACTAATGTGTTGTTTTGCAGAAACTCAATCTTGCATATAACACAAGCCAAGTCGGTGTTGCATGAAACATAATATATTGAAATACCTTAATGATATACTATACTATGTAGTATTGGGGTGTTACAAAATTAGGTATAAATTGTTTTTAAATATAAACAAGTATTCTCAAATGAATTTTCATCATAGAATTTTATATTTGTAAGATAAATATATTTACTATATTTATAACAATTTATTTTGATAAAATGAATTATATATTTCTAATAGTGATGTTTATATTTCATAAACATGCCCCTTTACTTTTATGAATTACTAAATATAACTGTTTAACAATTTATCACTTTTGTAATTGGTAAATATTTTTACCTCACGATAAATATAGGTGTCAAGATCACCATTTTTCAGTTTATGTTCTATTATATTATGGTAAATAGACCATTAACACATTATTAAATATTTTTGATTGTTTAAGGGAAAAATTTTCATGAAAAAAGGAATATATAATATATAATAAAAACACAAATATAAAATGTAACTTACTCATATTAAAATATTTTTTATGTGTTCACATAAAAAAAAGAATATTACAAATGAATAAAAATGGTTATTACCAAAATATTGATATTATTTTCATTATGGTAATTCATTTTCTCTACGAAGTATATAATTAAATTAAATACATATGTTATTAAACACAATATCTCATCATTTAAAAGAAAAATAAAATGTACGGTTTTAAATTTTTTTAATATAATATAATTGTAATGAGTATTTTACTACTTGAAATAGGTAGATAAATATATAATATTACTGTTTATATATAATTATTCAATGATTTTGACATTATCATGGTTTTATTAGTGTTAAATTAAATTATTTATTTCAAAATTAAATTATTGATATTTTATGAAAATAATATTTTATGAAAAATAAATTAGATATTTAAAACATATATTCCTGGGAAAAAGAGGATATTATATGGTTGAATATTTTTCTTATATTCATTTATCATATAATTTTTACCATATAAAAATAATTTCAACCCTTTATGTGTGGGAAAAAATTTACCATGGATAATGTTAAAACTGGTTAACTAAGGGGTTATTCCAGAAGATATTGGTTAAAACATAAGATAAACCTATCAAAATTTTATATATAATTTAATTTAAACCAAATCCTTCAATAATTATGAATATAGAAATAATTTAATCATTTATAAAGATATATTTTAGTATTTAATAAATTACATATGTGTCATCTCCATCACTTATAAATGGACACCCCTCCTTTCTCATCTATATAAAACATTGATCATTGTTGATTTACCAAAAAAACACAAAATATTATTTTAATCAGCCTTATAAAAATTATTTTGGATCTTTTTCCCAGATGTATAATATAATGACCCGGAATTTCCATGTAATTTGTTTCATTAAATGGAAATTTTATGAGTATGTGAAAATTAACTTCTCATGATTTTGAGGCCTGGAGTGGCCAGAATTAATTTATGAAATTTATTTCAGATATGTTCATTAAACATATGTGCGGGATTTTCTATCTTATGAAATGGTGCTCAGAATTGAAATATGAGAGTATCGTTGAACTCTCAACACCGGTATTCGCTGAAGGAACCCTTCCCCTGATCACAATAGGTTGGGGGTGAATGTTATATTTTGGTTTTTTCATGAATGAATAAAATAAAATAAAAATTGTGTAACATTTTTTTTATTTGTTTGAGAATCCATGTGGATGTTCCTATCTGAGGACCACTTGAACTAAACCTCTCATGGGAGGATATGGTGGTGGGGACAACCTGAATGAAACCCCCCTTAGGAGGTTTTGGTGGTGGGGACCACCTGATGATAAACCCCGTTGAACTCCCCTTTAATTAAGAAAACCCCAAACTTCATATTATAAGTGGGGGAGACACTCAAACTCCAAAAACATTTCTTATGACAACCTAGTTAATTAACTACATCATTTTGAAATTATTCCAACATATTTTATTATATTGGCTAACCAGTTTCATTTTAGTGGGTTGGGAGAAAATAATTGTTGGAAAATGTGGGAGCATGGGAGAACATGGAGGAACACATCGTCCAATGAATAGCGCCAATGAAGAACACTTCTCCTTCGACGAATGCTTCTCCAAACTCTGTCAAAGGGTTGCCAATGAGGAACATCTCCACCGAATAAATGAGGAAACACCGACGTCACCGGAATCCATTTATTCTCAATGGAATTGACTATTTCCTTGTAGACAGTCCTCAACGAATCAAATTAACGATGTGGGGTGGTTGTTTGAAATTCATCCATTATTTATCCTTGATGACTGATCGCAATCAATCAGAGGTTATAGCCGCTTTCTACAACTATAATGTAGGGAGTATGTTACAAACAAACATGTATAGTCCTCTCCATAATTCTTATAATGTTTTTTGGTGTTCTTTGTGATGGATGATATCGGCGACCAACCAAGAAGGGGCACATGAATAGCAGGCTACATCGCCACCGGTCACAACGAATGTTACTTTGCAACGACCCTGCCTCACGACCACTCATGCTTATGGCCCCAGCCATCCGTGTCCACCACCGCCGGTGGTCTCCAACATCCCAACTGAGCTGCTCCTGCCGAGCCACCCCGCGGCTGAGCCTCTCCGGCCGAGCCACCCCGCCGCTGAGCCTCTCTAGCCGAGCCACCCCACGGCCGAGATGCTCCGACTGAGCCATCATGCGGTTGCACCCTCATGGCACCCGGCTGCAGAGCCGCTCCGGCCATGCCACAGCCCCACGTCTGGGCCGCCGCCACATGGCCAGGCCACCATCCCACGGCCAAGCCACCACCCAAGTCTGGGTCGTCGCCTCCCGGCATAGACTTCCCTCTCCCTCATGACAACCCGTGACCAGGCTTCCCCGTGGTCGAGCCGCTGTCCGCACCCAAGCCGATCATCGGCCTCTCCCACCCCGCGGCACCCGTGGCCTCTATGGCCCCAATTGTCCCTTGCAGACTGCGGGATATCCTAATGGCCTGGGCCGTAACATTAGTCGGGCTGGACCCAGTAGGTCGGGTCGGTCAACCCGAGCCGGGTCAACCCAGGCGTTTCCGGGTCGGGTTAGACTGGACCCGGACCAGATATGACCATATACTTTACGTGAGCCATAACATTGGCACTGGACGTCCATTTGACCGTTAGCAGTGCCGAAAAACTTGGGGCGAGATAGTCCCTTTGAATATACCCCACTATATATTTAGATTATTATAGAGTATATTCAGGTTGGATGGAGCACAAATCATACCAGGCCCCCGAGACTAAAAGGCTAATAACTCACAAACAAGGCGTTCGATTGATACACCGTCTTTTGCGTTGAGACCCAAACAATGTGAAGGTCCTTTGAGATACTTCTCCATGAGACTTTTTTGTAGTTGGAGTATCAACCACTGAATTTCGGAGAGGGACCTCTTGGAGACAAGAAAGCATAGCGCGGGAACCCATTAGCTGGCTGTGGTGAGAAAACTGACTAGCGATCATGTGTGGGTCAACTCCAAAAGATCCTGTGTGGGTCATCTCCTATCGATCCTGTGTGGATAAGCTTATAGCAATCCAATTTTGGTCATCTTCTAGCAATCATTTTAGGGTCATCTCCTAGCGATCCTGTGTGGGTCAGCTCCAAGAGATTCTGTGTGGGTCAGCTCCTAACGATCCTGTGTGGGTCAGCTCATAGTGATCCAGGGTGGGTCAGCTCCTAGTGATCATTTTTGGGTCAGGTCCTAGCGATCATCTATGGGTCATATCCTAGTGAACATGTGTGGGTCCTCTCCTATAGATCTTGTTTGGGTCAGCTCTTAAAAATCATGTGTGGGTCAACTCTTAGCGATCTTCGGTGGGTCACCTCATAAATATTCTGTGTGGGTCAGCAGCAGATCCTCTTAACGGGTGAATTTAATTTAGTAGATATAACCAATCATATGTACTGCCATACGTATTTTATACCTAGTGTGATATGACTTCATACCTATGTGGAACATTCCCTCGTGGTAATACCTCGGTGGTATTCTCCTGCATGGCGTACCTATGTGTTATCTGCCTTTGTGGTTTTCCATCCTTTGTGGAACAGTTGAGCATTGGGATTTTTGGTTGGACCATTTGTTTTCTAATTATTGATATTGGTTTGTGTGATAACATATTTATATGAATGGTCATATACCTACGTAGGGTTGATAGTTTATTTAATGATTGTGGTTTATCCTTTGTGTAGTTGCGAGACCTTGAGGGTCTCAGGATCCCTACTGAATATTTGTATACTCACCCATGAATGGGCTATTCCTGCCCCGCATTGTGTTTGGAGCATATGGAATATATTACTTATTGAGGGTGAGGGTACCAGGGTTGGAAGGTGCCCGAAGGAGGACCTTACGACGAGTCGGTACATGGAGGAGACAGACAGATGGGGAGTGCTGAGGAGGAGATCTGTATCTACCCTTCAGGTAGGAACCTCAGAGGATGACCCCTCAGATGTCTTCCTTTTTTCACCAGTTTTCATGTACTTTTAGTTTCTTGTACATTCTAGTTGGGCTTGTATTTATGACCCTTTTCATACTGTACTCACTCTGTTTACTATTCAGTTTACTTGGGTTCGTATCTTGCTTTGGGCATGGTTGGGGTAATTATAGGTAATATAGTTAATGCCTTCATATTTTTAGTGATTATGCCATTCAGTGATAGTCGCCAGCCCCAGGCCTATGAAAGGTGGGCTTGGGGTAGTGAAATCACATGCCCTAGTTGAAATTTCGTCACAAATTTGTATTAGAGGGTGGTTCTATCATAGAACATAAGATTGTGATCGTTATTTTTAATGGAAATGTGTTTAGTTAAGTGAGTGTGGTTATCATTTTAGGGAATCCATTGTTGGTGTGGCGACTGACTTATCCACACACAAGGACCCTAACTTCTGATTTCCGACTCAGTGGATGAAAAAAATTATTGTGTGGGTGTTTTCAAAAGTTTTCCTTATGTTCTCTTTGAGTAACCTCACAATGTATAACTTATTGACTTTGGGGAACCTGTTTCATTTCAGGATGCCTCCACCAAGAAAACCAACTAGGTTTTCGAGAGTAGTATGCACTGATAGCCCACCAGGTGATGAGGCCTCGGTGTAGGGACATCTTCTAGTAGAGGCACCAATAGAGGCAGCAGAGGTATAACGAACCATACTTTACATACATTGTTAATACATCAAAATTGAAGCACACTTATTACAACATATGACAAAACCACAAAGGACCGTATATGTATAGTGTCTTTAGAAACTGGGAAACATAAACAACTGGTTCATAAATCTTCTACAGTGTCTCCCATTTATTTCATCATATCTAGGGTCCCTTTTAGCATATTCTAATTAATATCCATCTTCCTGACCTGGGAAAAAGAAAACATAAAAGGGTGAGCTCAAATGATCAGCAAGGGCAAATAAAGGAAATAAAAATCATATCATATCTTTTTGAAAATCAAAACCTGCAAAAGAGATCATAATATCATATCATGGAATAAATCATAGAAGTGAAAATGAGATCCCCATAATCATAACATAAAACTTGAAACTTTGTGGCATGCACACATAATCATGGAAAATCATTTCTTGTTAGTCATGACTCATTGCCAAGACTATCTTAGTGGACAAAGTCCCTTTCTGAACCGAGTTCACTCCTCGTTTCAGTCCTGTATCACTGAACCTAAATAACCTTCCATTCTAGCCATGTCTATCTCATGAGATATAAAATCATTACCCAATGCATTGGAGGGAGATATAGGTCCCACCCATCTTATAATGAATCCTTTCTTATGTGTGCCACAAAATCATAAATCATACATCATTGCATAACCCATGTAATACAAATGGGAATCTTAAACATCATGACGTCATAAATCAATTCATATAAGATAAAGGAATTCATAAAAATAATTCCATCACAACATGATCAAATCAATGTAATAATAGGGAAAAAAACAGAACCCTTTTATTATCTTAGATGGAAAATAATTTTGATAAAATACTTGAACTCCATTCTTGAGGAAAATATCCTTTCTAATTCAAAAACACTTTTCCTTTCTTAACATGTCATAAAATATTAAACTAAAAGAAGTTGATTAAAAATAAACTTGAATACTTGTAAAGTAAGCTTCTTGGAAATAATGTTTTAAGAATCCATTCATGCCGTATAAGTTAAAAAAACATTCTTCTCGTACTTTTGTCGGAAAAGTCAAAAAAGTACCTCGTACGAAAAACGACAAAAGAATCCTTTCATATCCTTTACTAAAAACTCACCTAAGGGTAAAATTGGATATAAACTATTGTAGAAGGATGGAAATAATATTACATATTGAGGGAACATGGATGTGGATGATAAAATACACCACAGTAATTAACAAAGTAAAAACAATCTCGGATAAAAGTGAGATTGTGATATTTCCCTTACCTTAGGTCCAATTTGCTTTGTACGTGTCCGAAGCTCCTGTATAATGGTTTAAATAATGTTACTGACTTATTCCAGAATCATACATATTGATATTATATCATATATGGTCATATTCTTAGCTTCTTGTTGGTAATATTTCATTGTTACTTGTTACTCGGGTCTTTATTGCCTTTTGTTCTTATGCGTGTTTTGCCGAATAAATTCTTATTCTTATTTTATGGTTATAGATACATTATATCCATAATGGTATTAGTGTAACATATATCATATTTATTCATTCAATTCATTTATATAATTACTATGTAATGATGATCATGTAGAATGAGTCACACCACATCGTGGAGACGGTATTCTGTACGTACGCACGAGTGATGATATCGTTCCTATGATCGTGGAATTGTATTGGAGTGTATATATATTATTTCAGTATCAATATTACTTTATAATAATCATAAATAGTTACTCATTACACCATTATACCCATCCTTTTAAAGTGATGGTGGAAAATAGATTACACCACGGCGTGGAGACAGTATTCCGTACGTACGCACGGGCGGTGATTTCATTTTTCCGTAGGATGGATAGAAGGTGAATTAGGGTTGTTTCATAATTATAATAACATATCAGTATGTAAGTAATACTGATTTTATTACTTTATCATGAAACAACTAAAGAAGAAGATGTTTAAGAAGAAATAAATTGAAAATATCGGTAATGGATATTACCTCTTCTTTGGAACACTTCTTTGAATCCTTCACTTAGGGAACTAATATTGGTCTTTGAAGAGGACCAGGACCTCTAGGATTATTCTAGGGAAGTGGATAGGAGAAAATGTCAGGGGTTGGCGGAGCTTGAGTGCTCAATTTGGTGTGAGGAGGAGGGGGAGGAGGTGCCCTTTTATAAGGGAGGAGAGGGGCACCTTTGGAATATCTCAAAATATTATTTTATATTAAAGTCAAAATCAGTTTATAATGGTTCCAAAGGGTCTTATTTCGAAGATAAAGTGGGGATGGGTCGAAATAATATCAACAAATAGGATTTAGACAAGTTTAGGGTATTATTTTAACCTTATCAATTTGATTTAACTGTAAGTTAAATAATTTAACTTTTACCATGTCTTTTTGTTTTCTTTCACTATATGGTTAATACACATACTATAACATGCCAAACGAACCCCAAATTATTTATTATTAATATATATATCCTTATCTAAGTCATTTGGGCGAACCTTAGATTTTTATGAATAAAATAACAATTAATAAAATAATATTTGATTTAAAAACTATTTTGTGTCAATTTTGACACTATTTGATATATGATTTTTGTGAAAGTCATAACAGAATTATATGTTCGAACCAAGTTGATTAAATCAACACTAATATATCATAGTAACCTAGAAAATTTGTTCAATTCATAAAAAGTCTCAAATTACATTTATTTTGGTGTTTATAACATCAATTATGTCAATATTTCATAAATAAGATAATTACTGCATCATAATTGTGTCATAAATAAATTAAATTATTTGATGTCTAACAATTATAAATAAAATACCATTATGTAGGAAATCTTTTTAGCTTTATAATTAATATTTATAGTCGAATTTATCTTATGTATTACCCCATATTAAAAATGATTTACTTATTAAACTTTGATTTTAACTATTTTAACCCTTCTTTAAATAAATTAATAATAAATGTCCTAATCTAACCCAAGTGGGCCTAAATGGTCATATTTTATTCCTAAGTTTGTTTTTGGTCGAATTACACTTGTCCAATAGAATTAGGACATGTGTTAGGGTAATAATAATATCATTTTTAACCTTCATTACCCTATTTACTTTTAACCGCGGTAAAAAAAAGTAAAACGTTACTATTCACCAAAAATTATTTTCATCTCATTGAACCACATTTAAGTCCTTGATATTAACCGTGTCTGTCGAATTTTTGAAATTCCAGTCACAGAAGAGTTAAAATTATGTTTTATGCAAAATTCAGTTTTTAACCTACCACTTAGTGGTTTCACTATTCAAAAATTGAAAGTTTTCAGAAAAATACCAAAATTTCACACTATGATAATTTCGATATTCTGAGTCCAAAAATGAAGTCCATTTTGAAAAATAAAATTTATAAAATTTCAAAAAGCGGTTATTACTATTCATAACGGCTAGTTTTAATAGCATATTGTTGTTTAGTGAAACTCGGTATTGCGTACGACGCAAGCTATCGAGGAAGTTCGCGATTGCGTGTAAAGAAAGCCAAGCAAGGGTTGTGTAGAAAAAGATTCCTTTGATGATTTATATAACATAAAACTCTCGGGTGTTACATTCTACCCCCCTTAAAAAGAATTTTTCCCTCGAAATTTGTCACTTTGTAACAAACAGATGAGGATACTTCTCCCTCATCATATCCTCAAGCTCCCATGTAGCTTCTTCAAGTTGGTGGTTCCTCCATAAAACTTTCACCAATCGAGTGGTCTTGTTTCGTAGGACTTTTTTGCTACGATCCAGAATGTCTATCGGTTGTTCTTCATAAGAAAGATCTTGCTCCAGCGGTACAACTTCTGAGCTGAGTACATTTGAAGGATCTGGTATGTACTTTCTCAGGAGAGATACATGGAACACATCGTGAACTTGAGAGAGATTCGGTGGAAGCGCCAATCGGTAAGCTACCTTTCGAACACGATCCAGTATTTCGAAAGGACCGATATATCTAGGGCTCAACTTCCCCTTCTTTCCAAATCTCATAACCCTCTTCCAGGGAGATATTCGTAAGAACACTTTATCACCCACTTCAAACTCTAGGTCTTTTCTTCGGTTGTCGGCATAAATTTTCTGTCGACTCTGAGCTGCTCTTATGTGTTGTTGAATAGATCTAACCTTTTCTGCCATTTCATCAACGAGATCAGGTCCTAACATCTTTCTTTACCCAACTTCATCCCAGCAAGTTGGAGTCCTGCATTTCTTTCCATAGAGAGCTTCATAAGGAGCCATCTGAATACTGGAGTGAAAGCTATTATTATAAGAAAATTCCACCAAAGGTAGGTGTTGATCTCAACCTCCTTTGAAATCCATAGAGAAAGCTCTCAACATATCTTCTAGGGTTTGAATTGTTCTCTCAGACTGACCGTCTGCCTGGGGATGATAAGCAGTGCTGAAACTCAACTCTGTATCCATAGTATGCTGAAGACTTCGCCAGAACATCGAGGTAAATCTTGGATCCCGATCAGATATAATAAAAAGTGGTACTCCATGCAATCTTAACACTTCCTTTACATATATCCTGGAAAGCTGATCTAGAGAGAAATCCTCTCTAATATGAATGAAGTGTGCAGACTTTGTAAGACGATCAACTATGACCCAGATAGCATTATTTCCTTTTGATGTTTTAGGAAGTCCTGTGACAAAGTCCATAGTGATGTTTTCCCATTTCCATTCGGGTATGGGTAATGGTTGTAACATCCCCTTAGACTTCTGTCTCTCAGCTTTAACTTGTTGAAAAACCAGGCATCGAGAGACATATTCAGCAACATCTCTTTTCATGCCATCCCACCAGAAGTAATCTTTCAGGTCCCTATACATCTTCGTGCTTCCAGGATGAATAGAGAATGAAGAACTATGAGCCTCATCCAGCAGCTCCTTCTTTAATTTGGGGATGGAAGGAACACAAACCCGATTCCTGAACTTTATTATCCCATCACAATCAAGGTTGAATTCAGGAACATTTCTCACCTTCTTTTGTAACTCGACATCTTCTTTCTGTGCCTCTTTAATCTTCACATGTATAGATGGTTGAACATTCATTTGAGAAAGATAAGATTTTTCCCCTTCCATTATAATTCCAAGATCCATCCTTTGTAAATCCATAAATATTGGATCTTTTGTGATCCTCATCATGGATAAACTAGCATGGTCTTGTTGACTTAATGCATCTTCCACCTTGTTTTCTTTCCCAGGGTGGTAATGGATTGATCAGTCATAATCCTTAATCAGCTCCAACCATCTTCTTTGACGCATATTCAGCTCCTTTTGTGTGAAAATATACTTTAAACTTTTATGATCAGTATAAATATCACACCTTTCACCATAAAGGTAATGCCTCCAAATCTTTAATGCAAGGATTACCACAGCCAACTATAAATCATGAGTTGGGTAATTTTTCTCATGGATTTTCAATTGTCGTGAGGCATAATCTATCACCATATCATTTTGCATAAGAACACACCCCAATCCCTTCTTGGATGCATCACTGTAGATCACAAAATTTTCTCCACTACAAGGCAGTGTGAGCACAGGTGCACTGGATAACCTTCTTTTCAACTCCTTGAAATTCTCTTCACATTCCTCTGTCCAGACAAACTTAACTCCTTTCCGAGTCAACTTGGTGAGTGGATTAGATAATCGTGAAAAATCTTTTACAAAACGTCGATAATATCCAGCCAAACCAAGAAAACTTCGGATCTCAGTTACTGTTGTTGGTCTCGACCATCTTTCGATAACCTCTATTTTTTCTGTATCCACAGATATCCCCTCTTTTGAGATTATGTGACCCAAAAATGCAACTTTTTGAAGCCAAAATTCACACTTGGTAAATTTGGCATAAAGCCTCTCCTTTCTCAGGGCCTTCAATATAATTCTCAAGTGATCTTCATGCTCTTCCTTGCTCTTTGAATAGACAAGAATATCGTCTATAAAGACTTCCACAAATTGTTCAAGATAGTCTCTAAAGACACTATTCATTATATCCATGAAGATAGCAGGGGCATTAGTAAGACCAAATGGCATCACTATAAATTCATAGTGTCCATACCTTGTATGGAAAGCTGTCTTTAGTATATCCTCCCTTTTGACCCTTAATTGATGATACCCGGAACGAAGATCAATCTTGGAAAAGTATTGAGCTCCGCGTAGTTGGTCAAATAAGTCATCAATGTGTGGGAGAGGATATTTGTTCTTGATAGTGATCTTGTTAAGTTCTCGATAATCAATGCAGAGTCTCATTGATCCATCTTTCTTCTTAACAAATAGAACAGGTGCTCCCCAAGGTGACGCACTAGGGTGTATGAATCCCTTATCAAGATTCTCTTGGAGTTGCTTCTTCAATTCATGTAACTCAGTTGGGGCCATTCTATATGGTGTCTTTGAAATAGGAAAAGCACCCGGTACGAGTTCTATTGAAAACTCAACTTCACGATTTGGTGGAAGACCCAGTAATTCCTCCGGAAATACATCATCAAACTCCCGTACAATGGGCATATTCTTAATCGTGAGTTTCTCACCAACCATTTGAGATAAATAACCTTCATTTAGTGGAATCAATACCCATAAGATGGAAGAAATTTCCACTGGAAGGTTATGTTCATCCTTGCATTGGTATACGATTGTAGATTGATCTGGAATAGGAAATGTGACTTCCCTTCTTTGGCAATTGATATGAGATCCATGTAGAGAAAGCCAATCCATGCCAAGAATCACATCAAATTCCACTAATGGAAGGATCACAAGATTTGCAGGAAGCACTTTCCCACAAACTTCGATCGGAGAAGAATTATAAACTTTTGATGCGACTGTTGTGCCATTAGGTGTTGTCACAGCTAACTCAACATCTAATTGTTGAGGTAATACGGTGATACCCTTAGAAAATTCTTTATAAATAAAAGAGTGGGTGGATCCAGAATCAAATAAAACATTTTCTACTTTAGAGTGGACGGTAAGCGTACCTTTCACCACTTCGTTATCGTACTCCACATCGCTGATAGAAATTGCATGTGACTTTCCTTTGTCTTTAGCCTTAAGATTTTGTTGACGTCGACCATCATCATCATCCCTTGGATTTGGGCATTGATTGGCATAATTCCCCATCTCCATTCACTTGAAACATTGAAGTGTAGTAGGTTCATTCTGTGTATCCCTTCCTTTGTTTGCGTCATTAGACATCTTCTTCCCATTATCACAGCATTCAAATGCCCGATCACCTTCCTTTCCACATTTAAAACATTTACTTGTCCCTTTAAGACAACTCCCTCCATATTTATTTCCACACATTGAGCATAAGGGAAAGTTCATCTTCTTTTCAGTGTGCTCTTTAGATTTTCCTTTGAATTCCATCTTCCTCTTCATATCAATCCCATGTGACTGATGGGTTACTCCAATCTCCATCTCGACTTTGAGAGTACATCGAACGATTTCCTCGTAGCTATTGAAGTCCCTTATGGCTAACACCCTTCGAAGACTTGGTTTTAAGCCACTAAAGAATCGATCGATCTTACTCTCAGGTTGGATAATAATACCAGAAGCGTACCTTGCAAGTCTTGTAAAATTTTCTTTATAGGTACTAACAGATTCAACATCCCTTTGCTTCAGTTCAAGGAACTCTTTCTCCATCTTTGTTCGGAGAATACGAGGGAATTACTTATTGAAAAATAAGTTCTTGAACTCATCCCATTCCATAGACTCAATTTCATCCCTTTGCCTCGTATTCTTAATAAGATTCCACCATTGATCAGCATCTCCTTCCAAACGATACACTGCTAGGATGACTTTATCATGTTCAGAACATTGAAGAACTGAAAATATCTTTTCAGTAGTACTAATCCATTGTTCAGCAACTAATGGATCAGTAGACCCACTGAAAGAAGGTGGACGCTGCCTCATAAAGGATTCAACAGAATGTTTCTCCTTCCTTTGCTCGTTTGGAAGTCCTGCATGATTCATAGCTTGAGAAAGTTGTGTGAGCATGGCTACAAGATTTTTCATTCCAGCTCCCATATCGTTTGGTTGCTCAGGGGGACAATCATTGCATTGCCCATCGCATTCCGCATTAACACGGTTCCTTTGGGTTCCAGCCATTGACTAAAACCAAGAAGAATAGTGTGACCAACACTAATTATAATAAGAAAACCACATAATTCAAGAATAAAATTTCACACTTAAGGTTTTATCCTAGGGTATTCATGGCCATTTCTAAAACACTAAGATTGTGTTCTATGCTTAGTCTTATCCTTAGGGTTCTTACTAAGGCTTTCACATCCTACTTTCCAACGGTTGAATATACATTTCCTTTGATACCAACTATAACGACTGATACTTTACATACATTGTTAATACTTCAAAATTGAAGCACACTTATTACAACATATGACAAAACCACAAAGGACCGTATAGGTATAGTGTCTTTAGAAACTGGGAAACATAAAAAACTGGTTCATAAATCTTCTACAGTGTCTCCCATTTATTTCATCATATCTAGGGTCCCTTTTAGCATATTCTACTTAATATCCATCTTCCTGACCTGGGGAAAAGAAAACATAAAAGGGTGAGCTCAAATTCTCAGCAAGGGAAAATAAAGGAAATAAAATCATATCACATCTTTTTGAAAATCAAAACCTGCAAAATAGATCATAATATCTTATCATGGAATAAATCATAGAAGTGAAAATGAGATCCCCATAATCATAACATAAAACTTGAAACATTGTGTCATGCACACATAATCATGGAAAATCATTTCTTGTTAGTCATGACTCATTGCCAAGACTATCTTAGTGGACAAAGTCCCTTTCTGAACCGAGTTCACTCCTCGTTTCAGTCCTGTATCACTGAACCGAAATAACCTTCCGTTCCAGCCATGTCTATCTCATGAGATATAAAATCTTTACCCAATGCATTGGAGGGAGATATAGGTCCCACCCATCTTATAATGAATCCTTTCTTATCTGTGCCACAAAATCATAAATCATACATCATTGCATAACCCATGTAATACAAATGGGAATCTTAAACATCATGACATCATAAATAAATTCATATAAGATAAAGGAATTCATAAAAATAATTCCATCACAACATGATCAAATAAATGTAATAATAGGGATCCAAACAGAACCCATTTATTATCTTATATGGAAAATAATTTTGATAAAATACTTGAACACCATTCTTGAGGAAAATATCCTTTCTACTTCAAAAACACTTTTCCTTTCTTAACATGTCATACAATATTAAACTAAAAGAAGTTGATTAAAAATAAACTTGAATACTTGTAAAGGAAGCTTCTTGGAAATAATGTTTTAAGAATCCATTCATGCCGTATAAGTTAAAAAAAACATTCTTCTCGTACTTTTGTCGGAAAAGTCAAAAACGTACCTCGTACGAAAAACGACAAAAGATTCATTTCATATCTTTTAATAAAAACTAACCGAAGGGTAAAATTGGATATAAAATATAGTAGAAGGATGGAAATAATATTACATATTGAGGGAACATGGATGTGGATGATAAAATACACCCCAGTAATTACCAAAGTAAAAACAATCTCGGATAAAAGCGAGATTGTGATATTTCCCTTACCTTAGGTCCAATTTGCTTTGTACGTGTCTGAGGATCCTGTATAAGTGTTTAAATAATGTTATTGACTTATTCCAGAATCATACATATTGATATGATATCATATATGGTCATATTCTTAGCTTCTTGTTAGTACTATTTCATTGTTACTTGTTACTCGGGTCTTTATTGCCTTTTGTTCTTATGCGTGTTTTGCCGAATAAATTCTTATTATTATTTTAAGGTTATAGATACCTTATATATAGAATGGTATTAGTGTAACATATATCATATTTATTCATTCAATTCATTTATATAATTACTATGTAATGATGATCATGTAGAACGAGTCACATCACATCGTGGAGACGGTATTCCGTACGTACGCACGAGTGATGATATCGTTCCTATGATCGTGGAATTGTATTGGAGTGTATATATATTATTTCAGTATCAATATTTATTTATAATAATCATAAATAGTTACTCATTACACCATTATACCCATCCTTGTAATGTGATGGTGGAAAATAGATTACACCACGGTGTGGAGACGGTATTCCGTACGTACGCACGCGTGGTGATTTCATTTTTCCATAGGATGGATAGAAGGTGAATTAGGGTTTTTTCATAATTATAATAACATATCAGTATGTAAGTAATACTGATGCTATTACTTTATCATGAAACAAATAAAGAAGAAGAAGTTGAAGAAGAAAGAAATTGAAAAGATCAGTAATGGATATTACCTCTTCTTTGGAACGCATCTTTGAATACTTCACTTAGGGAACTAATATTGGTCTTTGAAGAAGACCAGGACCTCTAGGATTATTATAGGGAAGTGGAGAGGAGAAAATGGAAGGGGTTGGCAGAGCTTTAGTGCTCAATTTGGTGTGAGGAGGAGGGGGAAAAGGTGCCCTTTTATAAGGGAGGAGAGGGGCACCTTAGGAATATCTCAAAATATTATTTTATATTAAAGTCAAAATCGGTTAATAATGGTTCAAAAGGGTCTTATTTCGAAGCTAAAGTGGGTATGGGTCGAAATAATATCAACCAATAGGATTTAGACAAGTTTAGGGTATTATTTTAACCTTATCAATTAGATTTTACTCTAAGTTAAATAATTTAACTTTTACCATGTCTTTTTGTTTTCTTTCACTATATGGTTAATACACTTACTATAACATACCAAACGAACCCCAAATTATTTATTATTAATATATATATCCTTATCTAAGTCATTTGGCCGAACCTTAGATTTTTAGGAATAATATAACAATTAATAATATAATATTTGATTTAAAAACTATTTTGTGTCAATTTTGACACTATTTGATATATGATTTTTGTGAAAGTCATAACAGAATTATATGTTCGAACCAGGTGGATTAAATCAACACTAATATATCATAGTAACCTAGAAACTTTGTGTAATTCATAAAAAGTCTCAAATTACATTCATTTTGGTGTTTATAACATCAATTATGTCAATATTTCATAAATAAGATAATTACTGCATCATAATTGTGTCATAAATAAATTAAATTATTTAATGTCTAAAAATTATAAATAAAATACCATTATGTAGGAAATATTTTTATCTTTCTAATGAATATTTATAGTCGAATTTATCTTATGGATAACCCCATATTAAAAATGATTTACTTATTAAACATCGATTTTAACTATTTTAACCCTTCTTTAAATAAATTAATAATAAATGTCCTAATCTAACCCAAGTGGGCCTAAATGGTCATATTATATTCCTAAGTTTGTTTTTGGTCGAATTAAACTTGTCCAATATAATTAGGACATGTTTTAGGGTAATAATAATATCATTTTTACCCTTAATTACCCTATTTACTTTTAACCGTGTTAAAAAAAAGTAAAAAGTTACTATTCACCAAAAATTATTATCATCTCATTGAACCACATTTTAGTCCTTGATATTAACTGTGTCTGTCAGATTTTCGAAATTCCATTCACAGAAGCGGTAAAATTAAGTTTTATGCAAAATACAGTTTTTAACCTACCACTTAGTGGTTTCACTATTCAAAAATTGAAAGTTTTCATAAAAATACCAAAATTTCACCCTAGGCTAATTTCGATATTCTGAGTCCAAAAATAAAGTCCATTTTGAAAAATAAAATTTATAAAATTTCAAAAATAGTTTATTACTATTCATAACGGCTAGTTTTAATAGCATATTGTTGTTTAGTGAAACTCGGTATTGCGTACGACGCAAGCTATCGAGGAAGGTCGCGATTGCGTGTAAAGCAAGCCACGCAAGTGTTGTGTAGAAAAAGATTCCTTTGATGATTTATATAACATAAAAGTCTCGGGTGTTACAAGAGGTACCACCGCCAGTTGGGCCACCGATTCCACCGGCCCTATTAGTAGATGGTTCATGCCTCTTGAGCATGTTGCATGAGTTCCAGTGCAAGAGGCCACCCATGATCAGGGGAGAGAAGGACCCACTGATAGATGAGGATTGGTTGGAGGTTGTAGTGAGAGTCTTCTGACTAGTAGGGACACCAGCATATCTCATGGTGATCCTTACCTCCAGCCCTCTACAGACATGAGTAGGCAGATGGTGGAGCATGATGCTCCAGGTTAACGACGAGGTGACGCTTCTCTATGAATACATTGAGATCCCGTTTCGAGTAGAGTTTGTTCTAGGGACTCTTCACGTAGTGAATATTCTAAAGCAACTTCATCTACAGAAGGGCAGCATGAGTGTGGCTCAGTACTCATTGAGGTTCACTGATCTCTCATGATGCTCCACAGATATTGTATGAGGCTCATTCTTTGAATAATAGACCCTTGAGTAGGGGCTCAGGCAGGAGATCAGGGCTTCAATGATGTCACTCCGCATCCTAACACAGGTAGGGATGTTAGAGAGATCCCACATAGTGGAATGTTTTTTTATGAGTAGTCACCAACAGGGAGACCTACCACCAGTCGTCTCGTAGAGGAGTCTTCGATAGCTAGAACTAGTAGATTTCATAGAGGTCCAAGATGACCTGACCTACAGGTTGATGACAACAGGATTCATGTTCGGTTGTGCGAGGCACCCATGGAAGAGACAGTCATTCCAGGAGTAGTCAATCTTACACATACGGTGGGTAGGGTCACATGGCTTGTGACTATCCGAATCACCATACGGATGATCAGCAGACGGTCGCCAGACTGCCCAAGTACAGATAGAGAGTGGACTGAGGAGGTCCTTAGGGTGCATGCAGACGTGGTAGAAGAGTTGGTCATGCATCTGGCGGTGGGTGATGATTTGAGATGTTACAACAACCACCTCCAGGAGATCCACCCTGACCGTAGGGAGCAAAATGACAAGGGCGATCACAACTCCAGGTAGTTGAGGCCTACGATCACGATGCTCCAGAGATGATACGAGGTCCGATCAGTGTCTACTCCACCTTAGAAGTAGTACTTATAAACACATGTGCCAGTAATTATCTTATTTCCTCTTCCCTCGTTCGGAGCTCAGAGACTCTGATAGAGCCTTTGGCTCGATCATTAAGGCTATACACTCATACTGTAATAGATTTGACGATTATTCAATACTGCCAACAATGTGGGCTTACTATATGTGGCGAGAGCTTCGGCTGGGATCTCCTACTAGCACTGTCAAGGTCTTATGACGTCATCTTGTGTACAGACTGGATATCTAGAGTCCATGCCTAGATAGGCTATATTTGGCACAATGTGTGGTGAGTCCACACTGATGGGACTAGTTTTACCTTCTCCGGTGAGAAGGGAGCCTTTACAACATAGGATGGACTTACCTGGAGAAGGGTGCATCCGATTACTCAACAGTAGGCTGGACATACCCTTGGAGCAGTTGATGTGGAGAGTCTGAGTTATCCTATAGTAGTGGTCCGGTATATGTATGGCTTCCCTGATGATGTTCCGGGTCTACCTCCTCACAGAGAGGTGAACTTTAAAATTGAATTGTACCCTGGGATGACACCGATATCTACAATAGTGTATCCGATGGATCATGCGGAGATTTGTGAGCAATGTCTATAGCTAGAGGACATGTCGGTGAAAGGATTCATTTGACCTAATATTTCTCCTTGGGAAACCCTAATATTGTTCACCAAGAAGGCGAATGGGAGCTTAAGGCTTTTTGTTTACTATCTTCACCTGATCCAGGTGACTGTAAAGAAAAAGTACCATATTATGAGGATAGATTACCTCTTTGATCAGCTAAAGGGACCACCGTAATTCTCAAAGATAGACCATATATCAGGCAATCACCATCTCAGAGTACAAGATGAGGATGTATGGAAGATGGATTTCAGATGACGGTATGACCATAATGGTTTCTTTGTTATATCATTTGGTGTAATCAATGCTCCATTAGTGTTCATGGGACTCATGAACATTATCATTCAGCCATAACTTGATTGCATTGTAGTAGTCTTCCTCGATGACATTATGATCTACTCGGCTACTAAGGAGGAGATTTCTTATCATTTTCAGATAGTTCTGGACACACTCAGAGACCCCATATTTATGCTAAACTCTCAAAGTGGTGGTTCTGGATCCGAGAGGTTCACTTTCTCGGACATGTCATATAAGTGTCTGGAGTTTCATTGCATCCAGAGACGATTGACGTGGAACTTTCTGAAGGTGGGGAATATTTCATCCTATTCAGAGGAAGTAACATAGTACTAGTGTCTCTTTGGGAGGAAGTGTCGAGGGAGTTCCACACATCACCTCTAGCGGTACATCCATGAGTGGAAAAGATTTACCAAGATCTTCGACAATAACACTGGTGGCCGGAAATGAAGAAGTCAGTAGTAGATATTTCCATTCAATGCCTCACTTGTCAGAATGTAAATGTGGATATTCAAGTACCAGTAGGCTTGGTTCATCCTTTAGAGGTCCCAGAGTGGAAGTGGGATGGTATATCTATAGACCTCGTGACAGGTCATACACGTACATCCAGGGGTAATGACTCGATTTGGGTGATCATCGACCGACTCGCCATGTCGGCCCACTTCCTACCGATCAGAGTAGGTTTCAGTATAAATATTTGGATGCCTATATGTGCAAGAGATTGGGTGGCTACATGGAGTACCTTCAATGATTGTCTACAATCGTGATACACATTTCACATCCTAGATATGGAAGTGGTTATTGTTGGCTTTGGAGATGTAGCTTCATTTAAGCACTTCCATCCATCCTCAGACATATGTCCAGACTAATTAGACCGTTCAGACCCTCAAGGACATGCTACGTGCTTCTGTCCTTGACATCAGTCACAATTTGGAGGATCAATATCCCTTGGTGGAGATTATATACAACAACAGCTATCACTCAACCGTTGGGATGGAACCTTTTGAGGAGTTGTATGCGCGACCCTGCAGATCACCATTGTGCTGGACTGACCCAGGGGAGTCAGCACTAGTGAGACCATTAATGGTATAAGATACCACAAAGAAATTGTAGATCATGTTGAAGCAGATAAAGAATGAACAAAGTAGGCATAAGTCTTATGCTGACAGGAGACAGATACCTATAGAGTCTGGGGATGGAGACCATGTCTTTCTATGGGTCACACCATGATGAGGTTTACAGTGATTTTTCATAGGCGGAAAGTTATCTCTGAGGTCTATCTGACCTTTTCCAGTCCTCAACAGAGTTGGAAAGGTGGCTTACCGCTTAGCTCTTCCACCTCAGTTGCACCAAGAGCATTACGTATTCCACGTATCCCAGCTAAGGAGATATGTGCATGACCCATCTCACATCATCGACAATGGAGACCTAGACGACGATGATGGATAGACTTTTACAATGGTTCAGGAAGAGATTAAGGATCGATAAGAGCGGGTCCTTTGTGGATGATCGATACCTTTGGTGTACATTCATTAGTAGTACAGGAACCTCCCGGAGAGTACATGGTAGAGGGAAGCTGAAATGTGTGCTTAGTACCACTCACACGTTATCCTACTTTTATGATGTGGCTTACGAGGATGTAAAGCCCAGAGGTGGGGAGAATTTAATGACCCTAAATTTCCATGTAATTTTTTTTAATTAAATGGGAATTTTATAAGTCCCCAAAAATTGATGGCACGTGATTCCGAGTCATAGAGTTCCCAAAATGAATTTTTGAACATTATTTCATGTACGTTCAGTAAACGTATGAGTTAGATTTTATAACATTTGAACTGGTTCTCGAAATTCAAATCTGATGGCATCATCGAACTCACAGTGCCAGTATTCGCTTAAGGTGACTTTCACCTCGAACATTGTAGGTCGGGTGTGGATGATACATTTTGGGTTTTTTTTCTGAATGAATCGTATAAAATGAAAATTATGTTAAATTTTTAGTTTATTTTTTTGAGAATCCAGGTGGATTTTTATAGGTGGGTACCACCTGAACTAAACCTCCCATGGATGGTTATGTTGTTGGGGACCACCTGAACTAAACCTCCCTTGAGAGATTATGGTGGTGGGGACCACCCGAGGATAAACCCCCTTGAACTCCCCTTTAATTATGAAACCCACAAGCTTCCTACTAAATGTGTGGTAGCCTCTTCAACTCCTCCAAAATTTATTGTTCCTACATAGTTAATTAATTACTCCATTTTGAAATTATTCCATCATATTTTATTATATTGGCTACCCCATTTCTTTTTGGTTGGTTGGGTGGAAATAATCATTTGATAATTTGGGATCTTGGGATTACATGGAGGAAAACATCCTCCAATGAAGAACACTAAAGAATGACACTTCTCCTTCGACAAATTATTCTCTAATCTCAATCAAAGGATCACCCATGAGGAACATCTCCACTGACAAATGTGGAGACACTAATGTTACCAACAACAATCTATTACCAATGGCATCGACTCTTTCCCCGAGGACAATATTCAACAAATAAATCGAACATGGTAGGGTGGTGGTTTAAAATTCATCTCTTATTTGTTCCTGATGACTCTTCGTAATTCAAAGAGTTTTTATAGCTTCTTGTTACCACTTTAATTTTGGGAGTTGATGCCAAACAAAAATGGCCCATCATCTTCGTAATTATTGTAATTTTTTGTGGGGTTCATCAAGATAGAAGAGTTTGGAAACCAACCAAGAAGGTGCATGAGAATGGTGGATGACATAGCCACCGGTCACGACGAAGGTGACGACACCCCTTTGCGACCACTACAGCCTGTGGCCCAAGCCATTTGGGGCCATCGCCACCCACAGTCTTTTCCCTCCTAGCCGAGCCACTCTAGCCGAGCCACCCAACGACCGAGCCACTCCGGTTGAGCTTCCCCACGGCCGAGCCACTCTGGACAAGCCACCACGAGGCCGCGCCTTCGTGGAACCTCGTGGTCGAGCCGCTCCGATCGGGCCACCACATGACCGCTCCATCGCAGCACCCCGCGGCCGAGCAGCTCTGGACGAGCTACCGCCCTACCATCGGGATGCCACCCCGCGGCCGCGATGCTCCTCGGCTATGCCAATGCCCCGCGGCCAGGCCACTTCCCCTCGGTCAAGCCACTCCACCATCGTTCCACCGCCCATGGCCTAGACACCGCATCCCAACCGAGCAGTCTCGCGCCCTCACTGCACCCCCCATCTGGGCCTCCCATCGGATGAGCCTCCACCCTCCGGGTTGAGCCACCCACATGGCCTCATGGAACCCCCGTGGTAGACCTATCCCACAGCCTTTGCCGCCCCACGGATCCCACGACATCCATGGCCCATCATGGACCTCACGGCCTGTTGGACCACCAAGTGGGCTAGACCGCTCCACAGGCCTTGCTGGGTCGACCCTAACTGGGAAGAAGCCTGCCAGGTCAGGTCGGGTTGGTTCGACCAGGCCGGACCGGACCCATACCAGATATGACACTATACTTTACAAAGGCCATTACATTGGCACTAGAAGTCCGTTAGATGAACTGTCAGCGACGCCAGAAACTGTGGGGTGAGATGGTCCCTTTGATTCTACCCCACTAGAGATTTGGATTATGATGGGGTATAGTCTGGTTGGATCATGTACATATCCCAACGGGACCCTAGGAGTAAAATACTTATAACTCACAGACATGGCATCTGATTGACATGTCATCTATTGTGTTGAGACCCCAATGATGTGACGGTCCATTCAGATACTTCTATGTGATACTTCATGTCAGTTGGGGTATCGACCGGTGAATTGTGGAGAGAATCTTCCCAAATATGAGGGAGCATAGTGAGGGAACCTAGTAGCTGGCTGTGAAGATAAGACTATCTAGTGATCGTATGGGGGTTAGCTCCTAGAGATCCTGTGTGGGTCAGCTCCAAGATATCATGTGTGGGTTAGCTCATAGTGATCCTTTTTGGGTCATCAACTAGAGAACCTTTGTGGGTCAGCTCCTAGTAATCATATGTGGGCTAGCTCCTTGTGATCCCGTGTGGTTTAACTCCTAGCGAAATTGTGTGGGTCAGCTCCTAGTGATCTCTCTGGGTCAGCTCTTAGTTATTATGTGTGGGTCACCAGTAGATCCTCTTAACAGAGTAATATGATTTAGTAGCTATAAATATTCTTATATACTACCATAAAAATGTTATAGCAGTTGTGAGCTGAGTTCGTACCTATGTGGTACATTCCTTTGTGGTAATACCTTGGTGGTATTCTCATGTGTGGCGTTCATGTGTGGTACTTTTCTTTTTCGTTTCACTTATTTTTTAGAACTGTTGAGCTTTGGTATTTTGGGTTGGACCCTGTGTTTCCACATGATTGAGATGGGTTTACATGATATATTAGGTATATGTATGGGCATATTCCTAAGTAAGGTAGACATTGGATTTCATGCTTTTGGTCTATCAATTACGGAGTTATGAGACCCTTAGGTTCTGAGGGTCCCTTCTAAGTATAGTTACACTCACCCATGCACGGGTTATTCCCGAACCTTGTTGTGTTTGGTGCAGATGATGGACAACGAGGATCGAGGCTGAGGGTACCTGAAGTGGATAGTGCCCAGAAGAGGACCTTTTGACGATTCGGTACACGGAGGAGATGGACGAACATGGAGTGATGTGGGGGTGATCTGTACCTACCACTCAGGTTGAAACCTCGGAAGAAGACCTAGTATATGTCTTCCTTTTTGCTCTATTTTACAGGTACTTTCAGTTTCATGTACCTATCGGTTGGGATTGTATTCTGGCCCCTTTACTTATTGTACTCACTCTATTTACTATTTAGTTTATTTGTGTTCGTATCATGATGTGTGATTAGTGCATGTTATTACAGGTTATAAAAGCAATGCCTTCCTAGTTTTAGGGATTACGCCTTTCGGTGCTAGTATCCAGACTCTGGCCTATGAAAGGAGGGCTTGAGGATGTCACAACATGAGGCCCATGGGAAAGGTCATGACATATAATCACACGATCCTTAAGAAGAGAAATAAATGCTTTCTTTCAAGGAATATTTATTCCACATAACTGATCATTTTATTTTTTTACTTCTTAACTTTCCTCCTGTATATATTATGAATTTTATATAAAATGAAAAATTAAGTTTCATAAAAAAATTAAATTTATTATGATTATGATACCACCATTATTGAAACCTTTTCCCGTAAACGGTAATTAAAAGTATTAATTATGTGTTTTCATGACATATTGTCTCCACATAGTGATACGATGTATTTTTCTTCATAACATTTTATTGATGGGTGTTATGATATGATTAATGATTATATATTATATTAATTATATATTTATACTTTTGTAATGCTTATATCATATCTAATTTGTTACATTCTAGTCCATTTGGAAATTATATTCTCTCCCATGCATACATGTGGACTACCAACTCCACAATTTAATCTAATTCCTTTTATGTTTCTGATATACATATTGATGTTAATAAATATTAACATGATGAATATATCTTATATGTATGATATTATACACATTTTGGTATTTTGAATTATTATTTACCTTTTTTTCCTTCCATCAATTTAAAAGTTAAAATAGTGTTAATTCATACAAATTCCCAATCATTTACATGAAATTTTTTATTCCTTTTTAAATTTAAAATTAATATAGTAAAAAAGTAATATATATATATATATATATATTATATTTACATAATTATTATCATTTTTAATATGAATGAACCCGTATCAATGTACAAGACTGTGAATTACTGAATAATTTTTAATGTGAAAAAAATGAAATAGTTCACTCCAAAAAATGATTATTTTAATACATGATTATTAATATATGGGATTTTGAATGTTATAAAATAATAAATTATGATATTAGAAATATTTAAATGATTTATTGATATAATTTTAATAAATTTAATATAAATATAAATGCGGATTGATCACATTCAAATATAATGGAACATGATTTAATGTTTTGATCATCGAAAATTGACTTTTTTGAGAGATATATTATGTTATGAAGTAATATTATTTTTGATGGTTCCAAATTGGTAAGGTGTTTACGCTTAAACCTCAATATTTATTGGGATTTTTTTTGACAAAAAAATTGACGGTGAAATTATATGATATCTCTCTCATGAATTTCATGATTTTTTTAGATATTATAATTTTACATCAATATTTTTCAATTTATGGACTCCTGATATAAAATAAAAATTTTCTGGAAAATAGAATTTATATATCGATCTAGTTGATGAAATATTTCCATCAATGTACTTATTTCCAAAAAAATAAGTTTATATGTTTTTTTTTCTTTTTATTTTTTATTTTTGTAATTCATTTTACACATGATTCTGTTTTTCCAAAATGGTATTTAAATAATAATCTTCTCATCTTTCAATGAGGTAATTTTTTATTTTAATTAAAAATAATTAAAAGGATTGTTTTATTTGATTTTATATAGAATCAACATAATATCAGTTCATGATGAAAACCCAATGATATAAATATTATGTTATATTTTTAAATATTTTTGTTAACGGGAATGATTAAAATAACATATTGGTGATTTTTTTATTTTAAAAAATTAATTTCTGTGTTTGTATTATTTTTTCCTCATGAAATATTCTAATTGTAATTTTATAGTGTATTCATATATGATAATATCATTTCAGTTACTAAAGAATCAATGAATATGTGATCCAAAAACACATTTATTATATTAATGGATAGAAAAACATTATCCAACAATCTATAAGCTAAATAAATCCATAGAGATTATGGAAAATAGCTTAAATTATTAGGGACAAAAATTCATTGGCCTTATTATCGCATGCTATATGTATTCATATCCTTCATAAGATTATATAGTGGAACTATTCCAAAACCACTACATAGAGATCTCTAAAAACATATTTATACAACCATATATTATCATATATCATATAGGCTTCAAAAAGACTCAATTGGTGGAATTTTACTATACCAAAATAATTTATTGATCTTATTTATACATCAAAATAATTTTACATATAAGATTTATATGGTTCTAATTATACATCTATAGAGTTTTTCATATGTGAAGGATTTGTAATTTACAAATAAATCTAAAAAATGTGTAACACATCATTCATGAATAAATAATATCCAATATGTTTGATTATATAACAACAAACTATGGTATTTTTGTTTATCTCAATCATTCTAAAAAATATCATGTTATTTGACCCTACTTATACATACATTGATATTCTAAATGAGGTGATAACAATATGAAATCCCAGTCTCCAATAGGAAAATAAAATGAAAAACTGATTTTTTTATTATAAAATCTCTAATTACACTATGTTGTATCAACTATTTGATTATATTATCACTCACTTAAAGGGAACAAACAAGAAATTCAACCCAACAAATATTTCCTCATTTTTTCATTCCAAAACATTAGGGAGCATCATGATATAATTTTTAGAACAGTAAAAGTTACATTTGAGTAAAATACATTAAATATTGTTTTAGAAAAATTCATATAAGGATATATTATCAACCCATTATCCAAAAAAATCAATGATATAAACTCAATAGATTGAATCAACACTCATTATTGTTCTCTCTTACTCACCGTCAGTATATATATGATATTTAGTAAAATAATTTATCTATGTACCAAATCCATCATGAATTTTTAAAAAATAACAATTTAAAACATGTATCCCTATATTATTAGACTACATTTAACTCAATGAAGTCATACAATGTTTCCCATGTACAACTTTTCCAACTCATTTTTAGAGATTATAACTCAAATCGATAAAAAGTGACAAACATTAGTCATCCTAGATACTAGCACTCACAATAACACATTATTACTTGAGGTATTTTGAAATAGATTCATATTTTTTATAACCAAATGATCCATCTTCTATTTCATTATGTATATTGAATATAACACTACTAACCTAGTGAAAATGGATACATAATTACAATAGAAAAATATACAATCATTCAAAACATACTGGATCAAAAAGATTAGTATTCTAGGTAAACTAGATTTATACATGTAAAAAAACATTAAATGTTTAAGGGAATTGGGCCAAAACATTGTGCATATGGTCTATGTAATGGGACACAATCCCACTAGGCCTTCAATATATGTAATGGGTCTCCCTCTAACTAGTTAAAATATTTCATTTCTTTTATTTAATAATAAAATGATCCTTCTTCCACATTCTTTATAAAAAAAACTTTAGAATAATTTCGAAGGAATATATAATGGTCAAATAAATATATAAAAATAATTCCAAGTTTTTAAAATTAATCCATAGATAATCTATATAAAAATATAATAATAATAAAATAAATAAGTAATTTCAAATTGAATTAATTAATAATTATATAAATTATTAATGTAATATTAAAAAAATCCAAAAAAATTTTATAACTATTTTTTTTAAAACCAATTTATTTGGAATGTTAATTTTTTTTAAAAGACCATTTCATGAATCAAGGAGATACGAAATTTTAGGCACCACTCATAATATGATAATTAAAATTATTTAGTCATATAAAATTGGGGCATCATTTTCAACCTAAAAATTCATATTGAAAATATAATATATGAAATTTTTATACATACTTTAATTAATAAAGAAATTTATAAACTATCCATTGTAAAATGATTAATAGTATTAAAATTTTTACATCCTAAATAAAAATGATCATAAAACATATAGATAAATAAAAATGATGACATCATTGTAACATATCTTCAATGGAGAATATATATAATATAATGATTATGCTTTTGATAAATTGAAAAAAAATTTAAAATTAATAAAAAATTCTTCAGTAAAAGAACGTGTTCACATTAATAACCATTTTAAAAATAACTGTTCAAAAAATATAATGAAATTAATTTCATAACATAAAATTCAATAATTATAAAGGGTTATATAAAAAAATTTAATTTACATGGTGTTGTTAATTTCTATAACTGTCATATAAGTAAAAAATATATTCCATTCAAACATGTGTAAAAAGGATAAAATGATCCACTTTTGGAAATTTAAAATATGAATCATTTAAATAAATTCATTAAAAATTGAAAAATACTCTTAATTTTATTATATAAATAAATTGTAAAATATTAATAATTTTAAAAAATTTATTAAATCATTTTTATAAACCACGGATTTGGATTAAAATGTAATTTCAAATATAGAGAAAAATAATGGTTCATTTTCATAATAAACATTGGAAATCATTTTAAAATCCCAAGAGAGTAGAAATGGTGATCATTAATGAACTATTAGATGGGAAATTATAGGTGAATAATATAGGTATATTTTATGATAAAAATTTTATATTTTTGACCAATGGGAAACTTTATATAAACAATCTCAAATAATGTTGATATTGTTAAATTTAACATTCACACTTTGGTCATTTTTTAATCCTAAAATACATGAATAATTATAAGTAAATGGCACATTAAATTTCATGATCATAAAGGGTTTTATGATATAAAATATCATAGGGGAAGTATTTTCAACACCATATAGAACTAATTGGCAAATATGACATTTGTATCATAGATGCAAAAATGTGATAAGAAACCCCTTCTTAATATTTGAATCCCTACATATTTGTATATAACTCATATATAATAAATATTGGTTTATTATAATTTCCTATAAAATCATAATCACATATATAATACAATATATCATTTAATAATATTCTTGTATCACTATTTTCCAATTATTCATTCATTATATCACTATTTTTACTTATAACTACTTCATTTTTCATGTATGTTTTAATTTTTAAATTTTGTTCCTATAATATAAATCAGTCTTAAATAATATAAAAAATAATAACCATTATATAAATACACTATATATTTAATATATCTGTATCTATTCTAATATATAAAATATAGATACGGATTACACCATCCATAAGGTTGATAGGACATACAGATACCTGAACGATGATTCCATTTTTTAGGATGTGTTGTATGAATGGGAGGTAAATCATATATAAATTGTTTTATACTCATTACTATATTATATATATATATATATCATATAATAATAAAATTTCTATTTATAACATTATATTATAAGCAGTAGTGAAAAAAATCCATTCGCTTCGCATTGTAGTCGTTTGTCACACACCTGAGAAATGTTATCATATCCCCCATTGAATAGAATGTATGATGGTATATGTTATATAATAATAAATGAAATAAAAATATATTTCAAATAATATATATATATATATATATTAAATCCAAAATGTATATCCTACCCTGATAAGAGTTTATAGAAAACTAATTACATTAGTTTGTGAGGTGGTAGTCCAAAATACAAAAAATTGATATTATCGTTACCCATTTCCAGGAACAAGAGGATTTTATTGGTTATTAAATTAAAATGATAACATATATATATATATATGAGAGATACAAGTGTAATTATATTATCTTTTTTAATGATGATTTTATTGATATGGAATATGGAAGAAAAGAATAACTCATGTTTATGGTATATAAATCTTCAACGATGAGCCTCTTTATGAATATACTTAATGAAGATGATGGAGAATTTATAATAAAAATAATGAATATAGGATTTTTAGATAGATTTATAAAACATATTTGGTCTATTATTGGACGAACTAAAGTGTATTGGGAGTTTTTATAATAGATGAGTTGGGGTGGCCGCTTATAATTGGGAGAGGGCACACTCTTGTAATCTATGAAAATGAAATGTAATACCCATATATTTCATAATAAAAATCCAAAAACCTTTATCATTATATAATAATTGAAGATATAGGTTCTCAAAATTTCCATCCAATACTTTTTATTCATGTTTTGATCACTTATAACCCATAACAATTTATTTTAACAACTGATTAATTTTTTTTGTCAATAACCGAGATCAACATTTTATTTTGTGATTACTATTCCTTATAAACAAAAACTATGTTAATATTTTAAATTAGTATATATAATTATTATTCTTGATAATATCTCTTCTTTTAAAAATTAAATTCATAGAAATGGGTAAATTCAATATTAAATTTATCGGGTAGTAACGCTGAAATAGGGTTTTTCTAGAGAAAAAAAAATCGAATATGAAAAATATTTCATATAAATACTCAAAACGAAATTTATTACAATGAAAAATAATTTTTTTTTATATTATATTTTACCCTCTTTTACCTTTAATGTTATTTAAATTCCATTTGTAAATTTTAAATGGTTTTATTAGAAATGATTTTTTTAAATAAAAATATGTATTTTTCATTATTCATCAAACAAGTAATATGTTTTTAAAAATTAAAAAATGGAGGTATAATATGATTATTAAAATCTTATTTCCAAAATTATGTATATATTTTCAATTAAAATTTCAATAAATATTAAAATTAATTTTTAAAACCGTTGTAAAAATATTTTTTACAGAAATAATGATTTTCAAAAAGAAATTTTTTTTAAATGTTTTTATTTTATTTATAATAACTATATAATAATTTAAAATATTGTTTCATGTTTAAACTATGTTATAATAATTATTTAATTAGACTGATTTATAACAGAAAATTTAATAGCTTGCATAAAATGTTATATTATATTATGGTTTATTTAGACTCGGGAATGCATGTTCCACAATCTATCGAAGTGTTTGAATAAAATTAACAAGAAATATATTATAATTTATCTGGGAGTAAAATTATATTATAATGCTATATTTTCTTCTTTTATAAACTATTGATCATGATATTTCTCTTTTAAAATATCATGGTGTTAAATTCTAATTACTTTTATTAAATCGTTTAATCATAATTTAATATTGATCTCAGTAATAGAGGGTTTGTAATTTCAAATTTACTTTTCTTGAAACGAACACTATAAGAATTGATAATAAAATTTAATCTTGGTACAATAAAATGAGAATTATGAATTACAACTAGGATAACACATTACTGGGCTTCCATGTAGGAAAACATTGGTGGAAAGTACTGATATAGACTTGTTAGAAATGCGTCATTCATTATGGATTGTGATAGATATCATAGATCATATGCAAGTGATTGGTATATGAACTACTAGTACCCTAACACCAAAAAATAATGATGGCTGAAAAATTTAATAGGGTCCTCAAAAATAATGTAAAATGGTAATATTTTTGTCACAATACCCTTTTTCTAATTTTGGATTTTGATTACTATCAAGACTATGTTCATAATGAAATATAATTATTTTACTAGTATAATTTCACTGTTTAATTATGCTTGACTACAATATCATGGATTCATAAAAAAATTATTCAATTTTATATTTTTGTGCATAATGCACGAAAGAAAACCACTAACAGATCATAAGATCCATATGTGAATTGAAATTACATTATATAATATTTTTAAAAATCACAATTGTTAGAGGGTGTTATCTAATGACACACAACTTTTAACATAATAATTTTCATAAATAGTTATACATAAGAACTATCCAAAATATATCTGAAAAAATTAATATCCCAAAAGCATAGTCTTGGTGTCTCTAAATTTTTAAAATGAACAAGAAATTATATTCCCTCAAATAACTTAAAGTACATATTAATGACAAATACATGATATGTGAATACATTTATTGTTATAAAACATTTAATGAAAACATGAGATCATCCAAAAGGTATTTTCCCCTTTATTCAATTAATAGAATATCAAATTGTGAAATTATTTTTATAGGTAATTAAATATGTACAATTAATTAAAGATAACGTAACCAAAAAAATAACCATCAAATTTTATTACTTTAATACTATTCTATAAAAATGACATTATCAATATTATCATCGAGAATATATTAAGAGTTATCGTCATCTAATCATATGTTTTATAAAATGATAATGTAACATACATATATTGAGATTCGATAAAATAGTGTCGTAGGATTAGTCACCACACGACTGTAATTTTTCCTCCATATTCACCAGAGGTATCAGACTAGCAACGATTGTCTAATTAATTATATGGGGATACTATCCTCTATTTCCATTGTAGGAAATATACCAAAAATAAGAAATAAAAATTAATATTGATAACCAATTAACATGCACGATGGGACAATTATAAGTATGGTACGAGTCCGCAACCAAATAATAAATATTCCATGCCATGCTAATTATGGTAAAATGATGGTATAAGAAAAAATAAAGACAAAAAGCTGAATCATTGAAATTGGTCCTAGATCAATGTCTATATCCTTTTCAAAAGATTTCATAATTCCATGTAAACTCTATATCACATGTCCTTTTACCTTACCTTGACCATAAAAGATTAAATATTCTCAGGTGGCAAATAGCTCCTCAAGAAGGGTGTGAGTACAACTTAGTAGGGCCCCAAAAACAATATCTTAAAAATATCTAGTCCAATAAATAATGAATGTAGAAAATAATAAAAGATAGGATGGAAAACAATAAAAATCGTTTTCTACTTGTTCAAAATATTTTATAAAAACCATGATTCAAATTGTTTCCAATTCTATTATACATGACATTGACCTCACATAATTAATTTTCATCAAATGTTCAGTGGATTATAAATATTTATCAATATTCAATTCATAATTGGGGATAATCCATGTTCCCAAATGTACTAGGGAAAATCACTCCACAATATCTACAATAAACTTACTTTGAAGCCACAGTCCATGAGGCCTCAACAAATATAACTTGTGAGGTAATAAAATATTTTCCCCTTACCTAACCCATTCATTAGGTGGTTAACTTTATATTCATAAGCATACTCAACCCATGGGTGTTGAGCCTCTTGTATATACACCACACTATGAATCGATGTATATATAATTATATATCCATTCACAAAATGCACACACTATTAAAATAAACACATTTAACAAAATTTCAATCAACAGACAAAAACATGAATCACGGGTATTCATATCATTCCATAATATATTAACACATTTTGAAATAACATTTAAACACAATTTATCCCCACTCAGCACATATGATTTGAACATCAAATAGAATATTTATTAATACCCATGCATTTACCAATTTATCTTATTCAATAATTCTTTTTGGAAAATTCATTTAAAATATTCCCAATTTACAAGCCATTACCAATTTAACATGATCACTGTTACATATAATCTAATCTTATTTGTTATTTTACCAAAATTCAAAATATTTTTCACATAATATCAATTAACAATATTAAACCATTTTTATCCCATTCCAAGAAACCCATTAATGAATTTTCAATCGTAGACCCATCAATCTATATCCCATATTAATCATAAAATTTCATAACCATCGTGTTCATTTTGGGATCAACCTTGGAACAGTAAAGTTTCATTCTTGAATTTTACGTAACATAGTTTAGGAAGGTCGGGCCACCCCATCGGTGGCCCAAAATTGGACAAATCATTCTCAATGCATCCCATATAGATCATGACAAGGTATATTTTTTATTTTGATATAAATTTGACAAAATCTTACTAATGTAACTGAATTCATAAAACAGAATTGGTAAAAAGACAAAATCTTAGTTGAACAAATTCATAAAGAAATAGGTTATATAACTTGTAGACCACCTACCCCTAATCTGATGATCAAAAACTCTTAATCATATCCATATATAAGTATCCAATCCTCCTTTAATGTACCAGCCCTTGAATCATTTTAAATTAATTGTTGTATAGGATCTACATATGATTGAAGGAACAAAACCCAAATATGGAAAATATAAAAAATTGATGCGTTAGACATACTCTGTGCATTGATCGACAACCAAATATTCTCAAAATTACCATGAATCGAAGGATAATAGTCATTCAGAAAATGGGGTCATACATGTTCTTCAGAAGGGTTGAAAGGAAGAAATCTAATAGAAAATTTGGTATGATCATAAGAGACCTAGAATGTATTTGTTTTGGAAATTTTCCAATATTAATGGGTCACACAGTTTAGCCATATGGTATTCCAAACCATTCAAAATGTGAGAAAAATATACATTATAAGGGTGGTTGGGTCACATTCTTACCTGGTGATTATTTTATAAATTAGAAACAAAATACTAATCATGCAAAACACTACTATACATGCCTCCACGTTTTTCCCTTCCTCTGGAATGATTTCCAATAACTGTGGGAAAACGTAAAACATGTACAAAAAGGCCTTTTATTCTTTCTCATTTTTTTTCCCAAACTCCTACGAAACACTTGAGCATTACCATGATCTTAGGAAACATTAATTTAAATAAAAGGAAATTTAAATCCAAAAAAACCATAATATTACATAAAACGAGGATCATACAACCATCCCACCAATGATGCAATAACCCTCAATTAACCCCACTCCTCATCCAACACTAGATTCATCACAAAAAACAATACAACACATGATGTAATTAGGTAAGATCATAATAGATTAAGTAGTCCACCAAATCATTAGTTATTTGAATTCATCACAACATGCCCCATACAATTCATACTTTATGCCCATCATAATCATTCCTAAAATTGGAACAACCAATCAAGAGAAGTCTTTAATAATCCCCTGGTAATACCAGGACAAACCAAGATAACTCTAAACATCAAAATCATTCGTATCATACATTCAAGACACAACAAAATTCACTTTATTTGGGTCAACTCATGCTCCTTCTTCTAAGATAACCTGAACCCATAAATTAATCAATTTTTTCTTAAGGTGAAATTTTTCATTATTTACAAATATAATTTTATATATTAGCATACTAAGGATAAAAAAAATATGATTCAATTGTTAATAATGAGTTTTAGAGTACAACAAGATGTAATAAAAAATAAAAAATACAAACTGGTCATTATAAGTGTGAAATATTTGATTCATTAGATCCATTAACTTTGTTTGCACATTATTAATCCTGAAGAACGTCACCACAAACTCATACAAACCATACCAAATATTAAATGTAGTATGAGATATATCCAAAGGTATCAATCAAATTTGAGGATTCCCCGATCATAGATCAATCATAGAAAACAGTGAAGAACTTATCATCTAGTTAAACAGAACATCTATTAAGAGAAGAGTGTACCATTTAATAACCATAATTTGACTCAACATCATATAATATATACATATCCTCAAGTATCATTCATTATTCATGGAGAAATGTTGCAGATCCCCAAGGTGACCTGAAATGATCAATAAAAATGTTTCCCTCTAATTACTCCAACTAATCCTTCAGTTCATGGAGTTCCATCATAGCCATTTGAAATAGATGATTTGAAATTAGATCTAAACTGTTAGAAATTATATCATGAACTCTGTGTATTTATCTAGTGGTAACCATGAGAAGTCTTAAAGAATTACAACATGAAACAAATCCACCATATACAGGAATAAATCATGCACAACTCCCTCATCATGAAGCAATAGGAAAGCCATAGGAGTTGTGAGCAGACTGAACAACTGAAAAACATGCATGGACCAATATATATTGAAATCCAATTCAACATATAGTAATATTATTTCCCTTTCATATAAATAAATGTTAGCTAATGATTTTATTGGATGATATGGTCCTCATACAACATCATCTATTCCATTCCTAAAATCAGTCTTTAACATGACATATTGTAGAAGAATAAGTCCCACAGGAAATAGTACCCACCAAAATATAGCGTGCAACCCTAAAATTTTCTATATATCCTATACACTCACCCAAAATGAGTTTGAATTGACATAACCCCACATTAACACTCTACTACAAGGCCCAACACAACATTAAACTGAGCATTAATTAAATAATTTTTAGAATGTCTGTAAAAAATTTACAATAAAGTGTTAAATATATAGGGATCTAACCACAAATAGTCAAAAATAAACCCTTTCTAACCCATGGTGTAGACTAAACTATGTGATGTTTCCATACAAATCAACCTTAGGCACAAACCTCAGTGTCTGGGAATACACTAATCTGGTTAAATGGGAACTCTCGCTCTATGGTACCATGTCTACCACCTACCAAAGTATGACAACCCTGCTTTTATTACAACTTAAACATGCTTTATTACATAAAACTTCACTTGATACAACAAAGAAGATCCAGAGGTTTTGTGTCTTTGGGGCTTAGGATCAATTACATAAAAACTTTAAACATGAAATACAACATCCTTATTGAAAACTTCCTTTACATGACCACTACATTCCTTCGTACTTAGCATTGCATGGGATAACCTGAGGACATGCATAAGAAAAGGGTGAGCTATAAAGCCCAGTAAGGGAGTACACAATGAATAACATGAGGAGTACAATACATGTTAGGCAATAGGCATATCAATAGAGCATAATAGAGACATGAACATAAAGGCATGATAAAGCATGATAATCATAACATTGAAATGTGGCAACAACACTTAACATTGAATTAGCATGAGCCAAGGCTCATTGCACATGGAGCATGAGTAAACCCTCATTGCACTTGAAGCACGAGTAAACCCTCGTTGCACTTGAATTAGCATGAGTCAACACTCATTGCACATGACGTATCATGATACTATACTTTACCCAATGCATTGGAGCGCTATAAAGGGCGCACCCTTCTTAAACATTTCATTTCATGCATAAGTGTGCCACATGGATCATAAAACATGGATTCATAAAACATAATCATTTCTTCCACGATAAAGGAATGTGGAATTCATACATGAGACTTTATAATCAATATGTAAATGTGCATAAAGGTGAATAGCCTTGATGGAGAAATGGGCATGGTATTCACTACACAAAGACATTGGCTTAGAAAATCGGTGCGATTTCGGCAGCGTAACGGCGTGACATAAGAATTCATAAAAAAGTTTGATGAGAGAGAAAGGGGTTCCTCATCATATTTACATGTAATGGACAGTAAGGAGATCATATATATACATGTCCCAACAATAGAAATGGAATTTAGATTCATGATACAAAAGTATTGCTTGAATGTAAAAGAAGAGAGAGAAGTTCCTTTCGGAATTTCGGCATAGTAACGGGTGTACATGGGAGGCATTTAATGAGAGAGAAAGGGTTCTCCCATCATTCAAACAATAAGAGGGCAGTATGGGGGAGGTGAGAAACCATACCCCAACATTCATAATTGAAATAAAAAGGGCAATACAACTTAAAGAAAATTGACAAAAAAAATGAGAAAGGAAGAAAACCCCTTACTTGGAAGTGTGCTTCCAAAGGCTAGAGAGAGGCTTGTGAGAGGCTTCTTGGGAGCTTGGGGCACCTTGAGAGGATTATAGAGAGAGTAGGGCAGAGTTTGGACGAACTTCAAGGGCTTTGGGTGAGGAGGAAGTGGGAGCTTGGGTGGGTTTATATAGGAAGGGTGAGAGAATTCTTTATTATTTAGGTTTGGGACCCCTTATATTAAAATAATCCAAACCACAAACCATCCCATGGTATTTGCCCATGGTTTCTGGAAAAGGAAAGAGGAAAACAATATTTTACAACGCCAAGGTCCGAACTTATTAAAAAATTAGGGTTGCTTATGTGGAGGTGAGTCACACTCCCATGGAAATTAATTTAAAAAGGCAAAGTGTTGAATAAGTCTTGGGGGCTCCATTAATGCTTTGAAAAGTGAGTCAAACAAACCCAAAACCGTATTATTTTAATGATAAAACACATATTGGCCGAACATAGGGATTATGGTATTTTATTACATCACCATTGGGTCATTATGATGTCATAAAACACATTATATATTTAAATGGTATTTAATTTTTACCCAAAAATTTGACTGTCTCAGAAAATTATGAAAAATTCACCGTTGGATAATTTCGACGTCTTGATTCCAAAAATAATATTTATTGTATCTAAATAATTTTCTAAATATGTGAATTTTCACTTTTAAAATAAAAACCGACATTTATAAAAATTCACGGGTTTTGACAGAAATGGCTTTCAAACCTTAATAAAAATTTTAATTGCATTCATAAAATTATAAGATCATTTATATTTAATAAAAATTAACTTAATATTAATAATAATATTTTATTAAAAAATTATTTAATTCAAAAATCCTTTAATTTAATAAAATATAATTCTTAATTAAATAATAACTAAAAACATCATTTGTACTTTAAAAACTAATTACAATGCATCAAAAATGACTAGAAATTATATTCATTATTATATACAAAAATAATGTACATGAACATGGTGCTACTTATTTGTTACATAACCCCTTAAAATAGCCGCATAATACCTAAGGGTAAGGTGTGCGATGGTGACAGACTCTTGGGGTTGCTCGGATAACATCGCTCGAGTGGTAATCTCTATCAACTTCCATTTTTCCCGTAGACGATCACGTTTGAGCTTGACTTGATGAAGCTCAGCTTGGGCTTGGTCAAGGGCAAAGCCCAAAAACGCCACCTCCTTTCCGAGCTCCGACAAATGGGCTTCGTAAGGGGCAATTCTACTGGATGAGGCCATCGCTTCCTTTGTCTGAGTAGAGAATTGGTTCGTTAAAGAATTATATTTAAACTACCCAGATGATCACTGTTCAACGGCTATAAAAGTAACGGTCACAAATCTTAACATAAAACTTAAAGAAGTTGACATCTTATAAAAACATTTTTCATAATGAAACATTTAACTGGATCAAGAGGGATTTTCCATTAATGAAAATTTGGGTCGTTACAACATTCCCCCCTTAAGAAATTTCGCCCTCGAAATTTTCCTTTTCCCACACTAAAACAAATGTGGGTAACTTAGCTTCATCATATCCTCCGACTCCCAAGTTGCTTCTTCAAACTTGTGGTTTCTCCACAACACCTTGACGAGGGGCATTGTCTTATTTCATAGAACTTTTTCTCTATGATCTAAGATCTTCACTGGTTGCTCCTCATAAGAAAGACCGTCTTCTAATTGTACCACCTCGGAAGAGAGTACATGTGAAGGGTCTGGTATGTACTTCCTTAAGAGGGATACATGGAAGACATCATGCACCTTGGCCATAGTAGGTGGAAGTGCTAGTCGATAGGCCACAGCCCCAACACGATCAAGAATCTCGAAGGGGCCGATGTACCTTGGACTTAACTTCCCTTTCTTCCCAAACCTCATGAACTTCTTCCACGGAGATATGCGTAAAAACACCATGTCTCCGACTTTAAACTCAAGGTCTCGTCGACGATTATCTGCATAACTCTTCTGTCGACTTTGGGCTGCCTTGATATGCTGCTGAATGGTTTTCACCTTCTCCACCATTTCTTCGACCATTTCTGGTCCAAGCAGCTTACGTTCACCGACCTCATCCCAACATGCCGGTGTTCTGCACCTTTTCCCATATAGGGCTTCATATGGTGCCATTTGGATGCTCGAGTGGAAACTATTATTATAAGAGAACTCAACTAGAGGAAGATGTTGATCCCATCCTCCTTTAAAGTCCATTGAGCACGCTCTCAACATATCCTCATGTGTTTGGATAGTCCGCTCGGATTGTCCATCAGTTTGAGGATGATAGGCCGTACTGAAGTTCAGTTCAGTATTCAGAGCATGTTGAAGACTCTTCCAAAACTTAGAGGTAAATCTTGGATCTCGGTCCGACACAATAGATAGTGGTTCTCCATGAAACCGTACCACTTCCCTGATATATATCCGTGCCAGTTGATCCAAAGAGAAATCCTCTCGAATAGCAATGAAGTGTGCAGTCTTTGTAAGACGATCCACAATAACCCAGATTGCATTGTTGCTTTTGGATGTCCTTGGAAGTCCAGTGACGAAGTCCATGGTGATGTTCTCCCATTTCCATTCTGGTATGGGCAATGGTTGCATCATCCCCTTAGACTTCTGCCTCTCTTCCTTCACTTGCTGACACACCAGGCACTTTGATGTATATTCGGCGATCTCCTTCTTCATATTATCCCACCAAAAGTTTTCTCGGAGATCTCGATACATCTTTGTGCTCCCTGGGTGAATAGAGAAATTTGAACTATGTGCATCATCCAAAAGTTCCTTCTTCAGCTCCGAACTTGATGGGACACATAGTCTTTTCCCAAACCGCACAATTCCTTCTTCATTAACATTAAACTCTGAGGATTTTCCCTTTTTGATAGCTTCCACTTTTTCTTGGATTCTTGCATCATCCTTTTGAGCATCCTTTAACCTTTCCAAAAGAGATGGTTGAGCAACCATTTGTGAAAGGATTGATGATGTTCCCTTCTTTATGATTCCCAAGTCCATCTTCATCAAGTCTAAGAAGATTGGATCCTTCTCAATTCTCATCATTGATAGAATTGCTGGATCCTTTCTACTTAGGGAATCCGCCACCTTGTTCACCTTCCCAGGGTGGTAATGTATTGGACAGTCATAATCCTTGATGAGCTCTATCCATCTTCTCTGGCGCATATTAAGCTCTTTCTGTGTGAATATATATTTAAGACTCTTGTGGTCAGTATATATCTCACATTTCTCCCCATAGAGATAATGCCGCCAGATTTTCAAGGCAAAGATCACCGCCGCCAACTCCAGATCATGCGTTGGATAGTTTCGCTCATGGATTTTCAACTGCCTTGAGGCATAGGATATCACTTTATCATTCTGCATCAGCACACATCCTAAGCCCTTCTTCGAAGCATCACTGAATACCACAAAAAGCTCCCCACTTGTGGGTAAAGTGAGCACAGGTGCAGTGATAAGCCTCCTTTTAAACTCCTTGAAGCTTTCTTCGCATTCATCACTCCAAGCAAACTTTACTCCCTTTCGAGTTAGCTTGGTAAGAGGGTTGGACAATCGTGAGAAGTTTCTCACAAATCGTCGATAATATCCAGCTAACCCCAAGAAGCTACGGATATCAGTTACCGATGTTGGCCTCGGCCATTCCTCAATTGCATCTGTTTTGGAGGGGTCCACAGATATCCCATTGCTTGTGATGATATGGCCCAAGAATGAGACCTCCTTCAACCAGAACTCACACTTTCTGTACTTGGAATAGAGCTTCTCCTTGCGCAAAGTCTCCAGTACAGTTCTTAAATGATCCTCATGATCCTCCTTGGTTTTGGAGTATATTAGAATATCATCTATAAAGACTACCACAAATTTATCTATGTAATCTCTAAAGACTCTATTCATCAAGTCCATGAATATTGATGGAGCATTGGTGAGTCCAAATGGCATTACTATGAATTCATAGTGCCCGTACCTTGTACGAAAAGCAGTCTTGGGGATATCTTCCTTCTTCACCCTTACTTGATAATATCCCGACCGCAAGTCGACCTTGGAGAAGTATTGTGCTCCACGCAGCTGATCAAACAAGTCATCGATTCTTGGGAGAGGATACTTGTTCTTTATCGTGATTTTGTTAAGTTCACGATAATCGATGCAAAGCCGCATTGACCCATCCTTCTTCTTGACGAAGAGGACTGGTGCACCCCATGGTGATGCACTTGGGCATATAAACCCTTTATCCAGATTCTCCTGTAGTTGTTTCTTCAGTTCTTCAAGCTCAACCACAGCCATTCTATATGGAGTCTTGGATATTGGTAGTGCCCCAGGTATAAGTTCAATTGAGAACTCAACATCTCTTCTTGGAGGAAGACCAAGAAGTTCCTCGGGAAATACTTCAGCGAATTCCCTCACAATAGGCATTTCTTCAAGGGTGGTTTCTTCCTTGGACTCAATCATCTGAGCCAGATATACGTGCTCATAAGGTAGTAATATCCATGCTTGAGATGATGGATCTAAAGGAGATTCATCTTCCTCCTGACACTTGTAAAGAATCGGGGGTCGATTCTCCATATGGAGTGTGATTTCCCTCTCCCGACAATTTATGTTGGCTCTATATAAGGAAAGCCAATCCATGCCAAGAATTGCATCAAATTCCACCAAAGGGAGTATGACGAGGTTCGCCGGGAAATTCAATCCACCGATTATAATAGGGGAGGACATATACTCATGGGATGCAATGATTGCCCCATTTGCCGTACTCACCGACATCTTTACTTCCAAGATTTGTGGTGGTGCAGGGATTATTCTACTAAACTTTTGAGATATAAAAGAATGCGTAGAACCTGAATCAAAAAGTATGTTCGCTATTCTTGAATGAATAACTAGCGTACCTGTCACCACTTCGTTGTCGGGGTTCACTTCGGCAGAGGTGATGGCAAAAGATCTTCCTTGCTGTCTTGGAGGTTGTTGATTGCCTCCGATAACCATTGGATTAGGGCACTGATTTGCAAAATGACCCGGTTCTTTGCATTTGAAGCATTGAACAACGCGTTGAGGTTCGAACGGAGCGTTCCTCCCCTCCGTCGCAGCCGCGGGTCCTTCTTGCTGACAGTTAACAGCCAGGTGCCCTTCTCTTCCACACTTACAGCATTTTCTTGTCCCCCTAAGGCAATTTCCAGGGTGCTTCTTTCCACACTTTTGGCAAGTGGGGTGCTGGAATTTCTTAGAACCGTTGGATTTATCCATCGGACCACCAGCATTGAAGTCCACCTTCCGCTTCTTGTCCCCATGATACCCCTGTGATTCTCCGATCTTCATTTCAACCTTGAGGGCACATCGGACAATTTCCTCATAGCTGTCGAAGTCACGGATCGCTAATGCTTTCCGCAAGCTAGGCTTCAGCCCACCAAAGAAGCAGTCAACCTTGCATTCGGGGGTAACGACAAAGCCGGAAGCGTATCGTGCAAGCCTTGTGATGTTTGCCTCGTACGCTCCCACAGATTCCTCATCTTTCTGATTGAGGGAAAGGAAGTCCCTTTCCATCTTAAGACGGAGGGTGCGTGGAAAATATTTATCGAAAAACATCTTCCGGAATACCTTCCATTCCGAAGCCTCGATCTCCTCCTCAGGCTTCGTATTTTTGATCAATGTCCACCATTGATCAGCTTCACCCTCCATACGATAAGCCGCCAGGAGGACTTTCTCTTTTTCAGAGCATTGGAGTATGGAGAATATCTTTTCAATGGAGTTGATCCATTGTTCAGAAATCATGGGATCGGATGATCCACTAAAAGTAGGAGGCCTTTGTCTCATGAAGCTTTCAATAGCGACTTGTTCTTTCTTAGGGGGGGTTGAACGTTCCTCTTGACCAGTGTTTCTATTCAAAACATGAGTTAGCTGAGAGAGAAGCGTGACAAAGTTCGCGATTCCCGCTCCCATTGGATTGGGCATCTCATAAGTACAATCATCACACTGATCTTTACAACGGTTGTTAGCCCGAGTTCTCCTATTACCGGCCATTGGCTGGAATAAAAGGAAAGTTAGGGGTAACACATAAAGGGTAATCCAAAGAAAAAAGTTGATGACTTACAAATAAACTTTAATCTCTTCAACTCATGAGTCTATAGGATTCAATCCAGGCTTTTCATGATCTTCCTTCTAACATATATTCTTAGGGGCATTTTTCCCTTAATAAGGGTTCATACTAAGATTGTGAATTTATCAAAACATATCCCCCGGGAGTGTCGTAACCAAGAGTGCAGCAAGGCCCGTTGTCGTGCACCAGTTCCCGTTCGAGTCTAGCTCAAAGCGGTGTTTTCGGGTTTTACCCCTAGGATACATCTGTGCCAGAGCCGCCTCTACCTGCTCGTATCCAGACAGGGATGTATTTGTTTGATAAAACACATACTTAGTATTTACCAAAACTTAGGGATGTTTTTATTATGCTTAGTCTTGTATCTAAGGCTTTACTAGGGTTTCCTAATCCCAAAAATAACTAAACCTATCCTCTGATACCAACTATGACAACCCTGCTTTTATTACAACTTAAACATGCTTTATTACATAAAACTTCACTTGATACAACAAAGAAGATCGAGAGGTTTAGTGTCTTTGGGGCTTAGGATCAATTACATAAAAACTTTAAACATGAAATACAACATCCTTATTGAAAACTTCCTTTACATGACCACTACATTCCTTCGTACTTAGCATTGCATGGGATAACCTGAGGACATGCATAAGAAAAGGGTGAGCTATAAAGCCCAGTAATGGAGTACACAATGAATAACATGAGGAGTACAATACATGTTAGGCAATAGGAATATCAATAGAGCATAAGAGAGACATGAACATAAAGGCATGATAAAGCATGATAATCATAACATGGAAATGTGGCAACAACACTTAACATTGAATTAGCATGATCCAAGGCTCATTGCACATGGAGCATGAGTAAACCCTCATTGCACTTGAAGCACGAGTAAACCCTCGTTGCACTTGAATTAGCATGAGTCAACACTCATTTCACATGACGTATCATGATACTATACTTTACCCAATGCATTGGAGCGCTATAAAGGGCGCACCCTTCTTAAACATTTCATTTCATGCATAAGTGTGCCACATGGATCATAAAACATGGATTCATAAAACATAATCATTTCTTCCACGATAAAGGAATGTGGAATTCATACATGAGACTTTATAATCAATATGTAAATGTGCATAAAGGTGAATAGCCTTGATGGAGAAATGGGCATGGTATTCACTACACAAAGACATTGGCTTAGAAAATCGGTGCGATTTCGGCAGCGTAACGGCGTGACATAAGAATTCATAAAAAAGTTTGATGAGAGAGAAAGGGGTTCCTCATCATATTTACATGTAATGGAAAGTAAGGAGATCATATATATACATGTCCCAACAATAGAAATGGAATTTAAATTCATGATACAAATGTATTGCTTGAATGTAAAAGAAGAGAGAGAAGTTCCTTTCGGAATTTCGGCATAGTAACGGGTGTACATGGGAGGCATTTAATGAGAGAGAAAGGGTTCTACCATCATTCAAACAATAAGAGGGCAGTATGGGGGAGGTGAGAAACCATACCCCAACATTCATAATTGAAATAAAAAGGGCAATACAACTTAAAGAAAATTGACAAAAAAAAATGAGAAAGGAAGAAAACCCCTTACTTGGAAGTGTGCTTCCAAAGGATAGAGAGAGGCTTGTGAGAGGCTTCTTGGGAGCTTGGGGCACCTTGAGAGGATTCTAGAGAGAGTAGGGCAGAGTTTGGACGAACTTCAAGGGCTTTGGGTGAGGACGAAGTGGGAGCTTGGGTGGGTTTATATAGGAAGGGTGAGAGAATTCTTTATTATTTAGGTTTGGGACCCCTTATATTAAAATAATCCAAACCACAAACCATCCCATGGTATTTGCCCATGGTTTCTGGAAAAGGAAAGAGGAAAACAATATTTTACAAGGCCAAGGTCCGAACTTATTAAAAAATTAGGGTTGCTTATGTGGAGGTGAGTCACACTCCCATGGAAATTAATTTAAAAAGGCAAAGTGTTGAATAAGTCTTGGGGGCTCCATTAATGCTTTGAAAAGTGAGTCAAACAAACCCAAAACCTTATTATTTTAATGATAAAACACATATTGGCCGAACATAGGGATTATGGTATTTTATTACATCACCATTGGGTCATTATGATGTCATAAAACACATTATATATTTAAATGGTATTTAATTTTTACCCAAAAATTTGACTGTCTCAGAAAATTATGAAAAATTCACCGTTGGATAATTTCGACGTCCTGATTCCAAAAATAATATTTATTTTATCTAAATAATTTTCTAAATATGTGAATTTTCACTTTTAAAATAAAAACCGACATTTATAAAAATTCACGGGTTTTGACAGAAATGGCTTTCAAACCTTAATAAAAAATTTAATTGCATTCATAAAATTATAAGATCATTTATATTTAATAAAAATTAATTTAATATTAATAATAATATTTTATTAAAAAATTATTTAATTCAAAAATCCTTTAATTTAATAAAATATAATTCTTAATTAAATAATAACTAAAAACATCATTTGTACTTTAAAAACTAATTACAATGCATCAAAAATGACTAGAAATTATATTCATTATTATATACAAAAATAATGTACATGAACATGGTGCTACTTATTTGTTACATAACCCCTTAAAATAGCCGCATAAGACCTAAGGGTAAGGTGTGCGATGGTGACAGACTCTTGGGGTTGCTCGGATAACATCGCTCGAGTGGTAATCTCTATCAACTTCCATTTTTCCCGTAGACGATCACGTTCGGGCTTGACTTGATGAAGCTCAGCTTGGGCTTGGTCAAGGGCAAAGCCCAAAGACGCCACCTCCTTTCCGAGCTCCGACAAATGGGCTTCGTAAGGGGCAATTCTACTGGATGAGGCCATCGCTTCCTTTGTCTGAGTAGAGAATTGGTTCGTTAAAGACTTATATTTAAACTACCCAGATGATCACTGTTCAACGGCTATAAAAGTAACGGTCACAAATCTTAACATAAAACTTAAAGAAGTTGACATCTTATAAAAACATTTTTCATAAAGAAACATTTAAATGGATCAAGAGGGATTTTCCATTAATGAAACTTTGGGTCGTTACACAAAGTACATCCCTTTGAGCTCCAACATCCTTATTTATTTGGGGTAACCCACTGCCCCACAACACTATACAACTAAATCAAGAATCCATTTGTTCATAACATGAAAGTATTCATGAAGAATCTGTAAATATGACCAATTCTACCCAGATGGAAAATCACAAAACAATTATTCCTCCCTTAGAATTATGCACCACTCATCTTCCTAATTGGAACCACATGACCACTACCTGAAGCTTCTTTCATATTACATTTTATGATTAGGTCATAATAAAATAAATCTACAAACTACAAAAATATAATATATTAACCTAGGAATTGATCTCATTACTAATCCCATCTTGTAAAGGAATCCTTGTAGATTCATCATCCCTTGCCAACACTATAATGAAGCAATTAAAACCAGTGAAAAAACTAGAATTATCCATCACTCACATATTCCCTTGGCATAAAATCAAAAAATCCATATTCTTCTCTTTACTCATGTGATTTATAGAGAAATTACCTTAAATTTTTTCCATAAATTCATTCCATTGAATTAAATTATATAGTTAGATCTGTAACTTGATGTAACATCCACTTGTTTCTTGACCAATCAACATATTGGCCACCAACAAGTCTCACATTTCAGAAAAAGTCTATTAATTGACCTGGATTGTAATGATGGATTTTATCCTGAACACTGTAGCCTTTATCTCACACTCTACTGTAATGGTTGGAGGGTTCTATAGTTGAAACACCTTGGTTAGATCAAACATGCTCGATACAACCCAACCTCAGGAACATGACATCATTTTAATGAAACATGAATGATTACCATGGAACTATTTTGCACTATTCCCATGGATCTCCATATTTTCATTCAATATTATTTGATGTGTGTTCATACAAACATCACCTAGTTTCTCAACTGATACTCCATGACATAGATTCATTTCTACACAATTACAAACATGATATATATAATATAAACCATAAATAATCCATGTTAACATAAAATAGGTCTCTATAATAATCATATACAATATTTTTAGAAAACATACCATCTAAAAGGATATCAGCACATCTAAAACACTACCCTAAATTATATCATCTATAGTTTTTGTATAACAGGGGGTAGGTAACATAAGAGGTCAATAATATTACATATGACAACATTTCAAGTATTTATACACTTAAAAAGTAATTGTTCTTCCTAGGAACTCATAAAATTTAACAAATTTTAAGAATTATTGACTTCAACTCACATTGAAGAAATTAATTAAGAAAATCAATCAAGAAGTTATTTAGAAATTTTTTTATTTTTACAAATTTACAACATTTTATTATGAATCATTTTATTAAATTATCTTTAGGAACTAAAATTCCTTATATGATTCATTCCTCACTAACCCATCATGTGTATGCATATCATGATGTATTTAAATCATGTACCTAGACTCATATAATTATGCATGACTTCAAAATATTGTTCTCTAACAAACACAATCCTAAATAATAAAAAATAGTCAAATTCCAAACCATGTGAATCACCCAATTGTGACATATCATCAAAGGTAACAACACAAATCAAAATTGGAAATTTCTCCCTATTTAATTATATTTTACATCATGTATGATTTAGCTACTACCAATAATGAACTCATTTCAAAGACCTAACATGTCCTAAAATCATGTCTACCATAAAAATAGTAAGTCAAAATGAAATGACTCCACTAATAAAACATTGTAATGTCTCTTGACCCATGATCCACTAAACCAGTTCCCAAAACTAGGTCTCTATATGACAAAATATATGCCCCCCATATTCTATATTTTCCTAACTAGCAGTGATTGTCATGAAATCCATGAGGGAAGACAATACCATCTCCATAAGAGTCATACATATTAGATAATGAAGTAATAATGGAAACAAAATATTATTACCAAACAAAATGGATAAAAACTAATTTCCAATCGGTTATAATTTTGAAAAAAAACATAAATATGACATGTCATTCTCATTATGACAACCTGATTGGTGATTGCAAATTAGATGACAATAGCTAAATCCCAAAAAAGGGTCTTGACTCCATGTCCATTACCACATCCAGTCATATCCCAAGTCCAACTCAACTCCATAGAGGAAGGCCTTTTCCATTATTCTGAGCTAAAAACATGAAATCGTTTTGGGTACCCTACAGAGGTCCAAGTTGGTTCTGAGTACAACTCAGCAGTACACTATCAACGATGTCTAAAAAATATATAGTCCAGTAGATATTCCTTGTAATATAAAAGAAAATTAATAATTTGAAAATTGTAATTTGGTTTACATTAGTTAAAATTTTTTACATAAACAATTTCTAACCATATTTTTAATAAAATTACATATACCATTTCCCTCAATTAATTCATTTTAATCACATGTTCAATTGATTAGGCATATTTATCAACTCTCAATTCATATAGGGTGAGGAGCCATGTTCCCAACCTCACTAGGTGTAATATCACCATGAAATATATTAAACCCTCACCATGAAGCCTGTATATATATTTTCTCATCAAATGAAACCATTTGGGGAATTTAACTCAGTCCACTTGCACAACCCATGAATTGAGGGATGGATTTTAGTGCATCAGTGAAACTAAACTTCATGGTATAGAGCCTCATTCCAATACCCCGCAATACCAATCCCTGTGGAAAATCTGATTTATACATTCACCACACCTATAACATGTAAAAAAGAAACAAATCCAATTCAAATAGAAAAAATACTATAATAAACTTCATTTGAATTATAATCATTACATAATCAACGAAAACACATTCCAATTACATTACAAAATATTTTATCCCCATTTTCCATTCAGGACCACTAAATCACTAAGAATATTACCTAACTCTTATTCATTAACCCATTTTTTGTAATCCACAATACCATTATGAAATTTAATTTAATATATTACCTAATTTACAAGACATTAACAATTTAAAATGTTCACCATTTAATAAAAACTAATCATCTTAGGGATTTTATCATATTTCACTAGCTATTTGAAAAAATCTCAATAAAGCTTATTAATCCTTTTTGATGAAATGAAAACAACCCCTAAAGGGATTATCAATAATTGTACCAACTATGAATATCCCATTTTAATCATAAAATTACCCATCCATCGTGTAAATTTAGTTCACATCCTAGAAATAATATAATTTAATACAGAAAAATTTATTTTCATAAGGCAGGGAATGTCGGCGCACCCCAAGGGTGGCCCTAAATTGGTCAAATCATACTAAAACCAACTTCTGGAGATCATGAGTGGTAAAAGTTTTCATATAAACATACATTAATTTATATATACCTAAGAGTTGAAAACAAAAATAAGGGATAAAAACACAATCTCATATGCATGGATCCATATACAGTTTGACCACCATGTTCCAACCAGGAAGAATTCCCCTATCTAGGACCACACAGTTTGTCCTTCCACACACAAGGTTTTCCCTAACAATGTGCAAACCCATCAATAGGAACAAAATGATCATTTTTATTTTTCATTTATGTATCGAATCACCAAGACACCCTTATGCCTCCCTATGAAAATATGAATCATTTATTTAATAAAAATTTGGAAGTAATCTAAAACATAACAAAACACACCTCAATTAAAATCCTGATCTAACATATAACATTTAAAAAAATAATTTTCTTTGGCCATTATTTCCATTAAACATTTTATTGATATAATTTAGGAAAACTAATAATATAAATTCTTTTATTGCTGAATAAAATAATTTATTAAATACTTCTACAAATATATTATTCAATCCAAATATAATAGAACCATACTCAATCATCTCAAAAATATTAATAACATATGCATGACATTTCTCACATATAATCTTCTATGGTATTTTTCATCTACACATATGGAATTTAATTTAACAATTACAAATATCTTTATAATTGAATAATATAACATTTTAAAATCCTTATTTCACATGAAATCAATATCATGGGTTGACTATCATCTACGCTTGTAGAAAAATACCAACCCCTAAAAATGAAGTACTAGGGTTCAAATTTTAAATATTATTCCATTTTGGGAAATTTTTATTTCTCTTCTACCCTTTATATATATTCATTATCTATCATTGTATTGTTATATATCATCCCATAATTGAAATGAGACTCAGATACTTCATTATCTATCATGATATAACATGATACTATGTAATTATGTTATTGAAGAGTTTTAAAGACTAATTTCTTATGAAGAAAATGATTCATTCAAATAAAAGAATTGTTAATAATTTTTTGGTTTATATATGTATTCGATAGAAATAATTGATAACTTTGAAAGTATATCATTACAAATAGATTAATTTTCTTCATCCTTTTTTCAAATACTCAAAGATATTACCCTCCATATATTTCCATTTCTTATGAGGGAAAAACATTTCGATTAAGAGTCCCTAAAAATTATTCCAATCAATTATTTCTATTTTATTTTCATATTTTCTATTTTCAATCAATTAACACCATTGATCAAATTTTTTAGAGAGAAAAAAAATTAAATGCCAACATTCTACCTTTTCTTACCACCTAGAGGGAGAAATATCATCTATATATACCTTATCCATCTCTCATATATACATGATTTAGTAGTTAAATTGAACAAAATAGGTTTTATATGATTAATGTTTAATAAAATCATTTTCCTTTATTGTGTATCTTGATTTTTCTACATACGTGGAAGGTAATTACAAAAAACCTATGATAACTACCCCAATATATGTATAATTTGATCAATTCAGTATAAATAAATAACTTAATCTTTGTTATCTTACCCAGGATGGAAATCCCTATATGAACTACATGAATTGACATAGTTTCCATTCAATCATTTATTCGATACTTATTAAAATTTTATTACACTATATTATATCATTAAAATATGATTGAAAAAGTATTACCCATATATTTATTAAAACACATAACATATATTATAAAATTTAGCCACATATAATCTCTTAATAATATACATGGTTTTTTAGGAATGTTTTCAAATAAAAATATTCTTTTTGAATACATTATAATTTTTTTGTAAAGAAAAGTTGAAATAACCTATGAATATACCTCATGAGTATCAAACTAGGTGTGATTTAAATCCTTTTATCGTGTTCCATGAAATTTTCGACTCAATCCAAATGAGTATTTTTTAGTTTTATGATTCCTAGGTTCATATATGCTTGATATAATTTCAATTATAATATCTAGAGTGGATGTATTTATAGATTAAACAAGAAACCTATACATTAACAAAACATTTGGATGTTATCATATAAATTTTCTCTTCCTCAAAGCCATTCACAATGTTATATTCCATAATAAAAGACATCCTAAAACTACATTCCATAGTTCCATTAAAACATTCTCTGATACCAATTGTAATGTCCTTATCCCTAGTAGTCTAGAGATAGTGGATTGACATTTACGTAGGCATAAAATAGAATAAAACAAATCCATTAATAAAATATAACCTATTAGTCTTGCTAAACTAGATACATTCACAATAAAATTTACATATAAAAAATAATCACAGATTATTCTTTGAGAAAAAACATATTACCCATAGTATATCCTTATATAACAATTATAACAAGATTCATAGATTGTCAAGGAAAATAATACAAATGAAATAGGTGAGATAAGATTCACAATGAGGGAATGCTTATAGTCAATGTTATCATATAAAAATAATCTTAATTAATAAAGAATGTTAAAGAACTAATAAAATTATATTTAAATAATTACATCATCATCATATGGTTAGAATAAAATCTAATCAAATTAATAAATATAAACAATCACATGAGACTGAAACCCATCCGTGGATATACTAAATATATGAATAACAACATGTATATCAATAACCAATCTCATAATGATGGATTACTAATAAGAGAAATCATAAACACAATTTCGTGAGCAGTAATTAAATAGTTTAATCTATGGGTTCATACAAATTTATTTTTTCAAATAAATTTTCATAATGAGATATAATAATACATCGTGGGGGTACGTAATTCTAGTCCCCAATTATCACTAAAATAATCCTAAATAATTACTCATAATAAAGGTATGAATCATAAGCAATTTAAACATTTAAATTGAAACAAATTTTATACCAACTATAAGTACATCTCCCAATCAATAATCAAAATCATAAACCATCCACAGTTATATTGTTAATAGTAATAAAAAATTCATCCATATTCAAATTGATCATAAACCATCCATGATAATAATATAGACAGTATAATAACATCATATTCCCCATTTATCTTATTTACAAAAAATAATTTGTTGTCATTGAATAATCTTAATACTTTGGAAATGTATCTAAAATCATTACAGAATAAAATAACTATTTCAATTTTATTTTATAAATCAAAATGTTAATATAATATTTTGAAAATTACATTCTATACGAATATAAATTTAAATTTAAAATTCAGACATTATAAAATTTATTATTTCAATAGAAAATAATTTTGTAAATTCGCAATAAGAATAAAAAATTTAACACTATTTTATATATTTTAAAAATTGTCTCATTAAAAAAACAAGAAGTCAACATTCAACACATTTTGATAAAAAATTAAAAATTTAATATTTTTCATTAATCAATAATTTTTCCAATGTCAAAATAGTTTTTAATACATTACAAAATATAAATAAAGATCATTGATTTCGATGAACGATGATTCTTAACGGTAGACATAATTAAAATGTGAATTTCGTGAATACATTTTTTCAATAATTTTAACTATAGATGAGATAAATCATGGTCATTTTATATGAAAAATACATATATAAACACGATATAATAAAATATGTTGATTTTATTATAGAAATATCTTGTAATCCATCTATGTAAGACTTAATCATAAACAATCTCAAAAAATAATTAGAATTTGAAAAAAAAACTCTTACTACATAGGTAACATTTGAATCCTAAAACCCATGATTTTTTGTAATGAAACATTAAATAAAATGAAGATAATGGTACTGGTTATATTAAATATCTTTGGGGATTATATACCCCACAAAAAAGAACTAATTTCTGAATGTGGAATATGTCTCACTGCAGTAAATGTGATATAAGAAACCCTTTCACCAGTTTTGACAACCTTCAATTGTGTAAGAACCTTCTAATTAGTAAATATTTAATTATTATAAATATAATAAATAAATATAATCAAATATATCATAATATATATTATTTATTTATAGAATTATAGGGCCCATTATTTAACCATTCTTTGTTAAATTCTATATTTTAGGTGATAATTGCTTCATTTTTCATGTATGTTTGGGTTCAATATTTTAAACCAATTACACATATCAGAGTCACTTAATATAACAAATTTTATCCAATATATAAATATTATATATATTCATTATTTATGTGTTTTTAAAAATCAATAGAATTGAGATATAGATTACACTATTTATGGAGATAGTAGGGCATACATATCTATGGACACGTTTTCAGTTTTTCTTAATAGAGAGAATAAATTGAACATAAATATTATATAAGATTTTTGATATTTATTATGATTTATTATATATCCTAAATATGAATTAATATTTTTCTTATTACCTTCTATTTAATTCATGAGTGAAAAATTATTCACATCCCTTCACAAGGTTGTAGTCTACTTCATACACTAGTGATATTATCGTGTCTCTGAAAGAATGGAATGGAACATGGTATATATAATATCATAATTACCTATATATATTTATATTAAAAATATCATATATATATATATATGTAGATTTTAATTTCCAAATTATATCAAACTATTAGAATTGTTGATGGGAAACAAATTACATATGTTCATGTTGTGGTAGTTCGTCATACACATGATCTACAATTTTGTTTCACATTTGATCGAAAAATAGATGGATATATGTTAATAAAATAAAATAAAATAATATTACTATATATTATATAATTTTTTAATAATTTTATCATAATACAATAATATTTCAAGATGGCAGGGGAAATAATACAATTAAAACACATTTTTATAGAATATACCTCTTCATATGTTAGCCACATTGGGGTTATACAAAAACATTTATTTGGAAATCTTTATAAAAGAAATAATGTAATGTATGATGATGTTGTTCATGTGAGGAATATATTTGGTTGGGTATTGGGAAATCCAATGAGTATTGGAAGTGTGAAATGTATTAGAGATGTTGTAGCCTTTTATATTCCATGGAGAGGACACAGGTGGTTTTTTTGAAAATAAAATATTATTTTGACATTTCTCAAATGATAAAGTATTAAAAATGAGTATTTATAAAACCATGTACTATATATGATCGTTATTTGGATATAAAATACGATTTAGAGTTGTTTTTAGTGAACTTCGAAATTATTATTTTATTTTAACAATAAATAAATCCTTTTTTACCCTAGACACGGTTTGTAATTTTTACATACCTTTGATATTCATTATCAAAAAATATTTTTAGAAAATTAGGTAATATAAATTAATATGAAAATAAATATTTAATTCAATTTTCTAATTTAAATTCACTAAATTAGAATATTACAATTTAAAATTAAACCTATACTCAACATGGAAGATCAATTTCCCAATGAAACAAAATTCAATTCCTAAACAAGAATTATTTAAAAACTAAATATTATATATATTAAAATATTAAAATTAGATTTGTAATATTATATTTTAAATATATTTTTTTCAACAATTTTAAATACAAAAAAAAATTAAATTCAATAAATGAGATTAGAGATTAAAAAAATTAATATTTTTCCCTATTCGTCAAAAACCTATTAGTTTTATGAAACATATGAGGAATTTAATAAAAGTTAATTTTACCATAAATATTTGTAAAATGGGGTTTATATTTTGAAATAAATTCCTAAAAGTGATAGTTATTATTTTTTAAATAAATTCCCAAAGTGTGATATAATAACACTAACAAAAACATAGTAATCAGAAAACATTTGTATTTATTTCAAATGTTTTAATTATTAAAATTAACAAATAACAATTTTAATTACTTTATTCATGTGTAAAATATTTAATGTTCATAATTTAATTCATCTTATTAATACTTTCCAATATTAAGGTTATTTTATAGTGGTATATTATATTATAGTTCATCTAGACTCATGGTAGTGTGTTTTATATGCTATTAATGGAATTTTTTTAATTAAAAATATATATATCATAATATATCCGGGTGTCACATTCCAGTTTATGTTTATTTTATTGAGAAATATATACTATGAGACATGATTTTCCTCCATTAAATTCATAGGATGTTACCACACTAGATGAAAATGAACAAAAAAACATTGATACAGATACAAAGACATAACTATTTGAAAAGTTTTAAAAAAACTAACATGTGAAGTATATCTTAATACATTGATATAAAACATGACCTAGTATATTATTGTGCGGCATAATTTACATTGTATACACATCCCACTTTGAAACAACTTATTCTCTCCTCAACTCCCCCTAATGTAGCTTGTATAAATTCTATCTTATAGATGTAGATCACATCATCATAATCTAAGGAACTCCTTGAACGATAATCATCATTTTTGTATCATTACATTATACATAATTCTTGGGTTATAATTAATGGCTTTCATTCACAAGGTTAATAAATCAATACATTACAAAAAATGGTTCACATGTTATCACTTCATAATCCTTTTATCCATCTTCCATCGAAACCATAATAAAATTCATCATATTAAAATTCTTATTATTTCTAGACACCAAGGACCCACTTCACATGTTTTCTACTTATTAACTCATATATAGTGACACCACAATTCAAATATTAATTGGCCATGTCAAATGCTAATGTCTACAGATTTTTTACCCAACATATATTCTTAATATTGATATACTACTAAGAGATGATATATAATAGAATCATGTTGTATCTATATATGAATAATGTCTCAAAAAAATATAAAATCTCCAAAACATCCATTCATAGTCAACAAACACTAAATCAAACTTTTGAGAAATTTAGTTCTTCATATTCATTTAAGAATATACATGAACCATATGAAACTCCCAAATTCTATTACATAAACATATTTCCAATTGAAAATACGTAGGCATCACAAAACACTAAATATGAAATCCCATGATTTGGGATGGTAAAAAATGTTTTTTTGTCAATATTAACTTTATTTCTAAGAATTGTGGCATACACTGATCAATCCAATCCAAATTCTTCTTAATCTTGTCCAAATCTATTATCGATGAATCCAAATTAGAGAAGATATGAATAATAAAATAATGGTTCCAAACATGCATGTTGTTACTCTTGATCTCAAACACATTGATGTGACATGTTATGGAAATCACATCCTCTAACATCTCTGGGTCTATATAAATCACTACCCCAAAAAACAGATTTCCAATGAAATAAACCACATGAATCCTAATTTGATAATTCAATGATTTTTCATGTTGTTGATATTATTAATTTGATCTAAATTCAATCAAAAAATTCCTAATATGAAAATATGATATATTACTATATATATATATGTGGATATCATCCTTTAAAAATTATAAAAGTATCAAGATATAGATTGAATGTTTTTTTATAATATACATGGACCCTAGAAAATAATTAATCACTTCCAGTGGAATGAATATTGTTTCTCATGGAATATCTCATATCCATTTTATTTATCATATCCTTTAATTAAATATAACAAAATTGTTTTCCATGTTATGCTTTTTAATCATCACAATGAATAACATTTTTGTTCTTTTTTCCTTTTCCGGCATCATGGATGGTCATTAAACAATTACCATGGTAATATAATATTTTAATATTTATATTATATAATTGTTAATATTATATAAATTTTATATTAAACATATCTTCATTATTTCTAAACTCTTATTATAATATTACATTGCTTACATATGTGTGGACAACCGACTCTTCAAAATGATGTGATTCATTCACAAATAACATTGAATGTCATTATATTGTTTTAGTTAAAATATATTATATAAATGAAATATTTATTGTACAATAATTATGTTATATATGTATACATATTTATATTCATTTCATTTAATGTTCATTCATTCAATCTGACCGGAAAAACAAAAATAACGTCCATGCATACATATGGCCTACAGTCTCCTTGAATAGTGTTTTTGGTTTGTCTCAATTATTATTTAAAATACATATCTAATTAATATAAAATTAATTTTTATCATGTTATATATTTGGGAGTGTATGGACTTATGACCACAATTACGATTGAAATACTTCCATGTTTATTTTCAACTTATGAACGAAATATCGATAAAACACCGGATATGAACTTAAATAATAGTGTAATTCGTAAAGAATTGTTATAAGTGATATAAAAGTAACAATAAAGACAAAAAGGGTTCTCAAGAAATTAAAAATTTTCCTAATTTTATTATATAGGATAATAAATAACACACGTGAAGAGTTAGACATGAGGTAAGGGACTTCGTCTTAATATTCTTTAACTGAGGCAATTCATGATTATATAGACCTTTATAATTTTATTGGGAGTACATAAAGACAACATTACATTTCATAACTATAATTTATCTATAATTATGATACCTAATATTTTTAGTAAATGTATTATTTTAGGGAGATTAAAATTTAAATGTTCAAAGTGGTATGAGTCACCTTGAATGATTAATGGTTTAAATATCAAATCTGTTCATTATGATATTAGTTTACCTATATATTTTTTTAGATATAAAATTAAATGCAATTTTACTTAATTTTTAAGTTTGTGTCCCTTTAGTTAATCTTTTTAATGTTCTCTATCCCCTAAATAAAATTCACACATGATCATGAAAAAATAATATGCCAAGAATTATTTGAACTGATTCAAAATAAGAAACAAAAAATTGTTGTATAACATGACTCAAAAATTAATCCTGTTAGGGGTAAAATTAAAACCTAAACAATGATTAACAACAAAAATTTAAGTAACCTAATTTATATGGAAAATATTAGAAATTTACCACACAAAGGAATGTTAATATAAAATTGAGTTATTGATTCAATGAATCAAAATGGTTGAGAACAAATCACCTTATAGATATTTAAATAATTCCTAAAATATTGATAATGTAGTGAACAAATGAATAATTTTCTTCAACCAATAAAACTAAATGCAACATGGGATTCCAATTTTTTTAAAGAAGAAAATGTATATCATTTTTATGAAATAAATATTCAAGGAGATCATCTTTCATTAATTAATACATGGGATAAACATATTAAAATATTATTAATATCCAATCATTTATGTTAAATGTGATTACCATTTTATAAGAACTAGATATAATGAATAAAGAAATAAATATTTTAATTTTTAAATGCAGTCGTCATCTACCATGAACTCCATCACATCTATGTTTTTTTTAAGCAAACTGAGCTACATGTCTAACACCTATGTCATTTTCTACACCGTGTTCCATTTTCCCTCACAATCATCCTAGTGATGTCCCAAAAGCCTCTTCATATATGATATGATGTAATACCCCAATAAAATTTCTATTTCTTTGGGTGGTTATATAGAAATTTCTCATTTTATATAGGAGCACATTATGGTCCCCCACATCTTTCAGAAGATATTAGTGTTTCTAATTTTGGCACTAGTCCAGAAAATGTTTTTAACGTCACAATTTTTTATGTCGGTAATATATAACAGATGTGAAAATATCCGCTACGGGGTTTTTTACATCAGTTATTTTATAACCGACCTAAAAAATACTGAGAGTAACTTTTTTATTTCATTTATCAAATAACCGATGTAAAAAATGAGGTATCTAACAAATTTTCTAAGTCGGTTATAAAATAGTCGACATAAAAAAGGCGGAAGCAGAGACATTTTTGACGTTGGATATTTGATAACCAACCTAAAAACTGAACCCGTAGAATTTTTTATTTCGGTTATATTATAACTGACATAAAAAACCAACACACTGCAGTTTTTACGTCGGTTATAAAATAACGGACATAAAAACTATGGTTTTTGATGTGTTTTTATGTCAGTTAGAGAATATCCGACATAAAAACCCAACACGTGGATTTTTTTACGTCGGTTATAAAAGAACCAAGATAATAAATTCTATATCTGACACATTTATAATGTATGTTATAATAATAATAGAAATTATAAATGTAATAAAATATTTTATAACGTCGGTTGTTAAATAACAAACGTTATAAAACATTTAAAAAATTTATCACGCCCTATGGATTATCTTTTCTGATCTTTTGATCGACAAACCTGAGACTCATATCTCTCGCTTGGAAAACCTACAATCTACTCATTGAAATCATTTCGTTAAAATAGTTTTTCCATCATCGTTTATCATCTTTACTCTCCTTGTATCTATCATCACCACTTGCAACACTCAGTTAATCCTCCCACGACATTATTTCGTTCTTTTTTTCTGATAGTCTATATTTACCTTTTGTGATTTTATTGTCTAAACTATTTATGATTCTTAGATTATGAACACTCTTACCTATTTTTTTTGATAATCATATTATTTATTATCACCATATTTATTATATCAACTCACAATATTCAAGTAAGTTTCACCTGCTTCTATTTCGTTTTGTTTTTGTTTCGCAGATTCCCTACATTTATTGTAATATTTGTTGTCATTGACAACTAATGATCTAATTCAACTATATTACTACAATTTATATCTAAACCATTGTGATAAACCCATTTTGTGTAACATTGTGATTTTTTTATAAGTATATATGGTTTTTCATGGTGGAATGTTTGTTCTCGATCCTCGGTTGTTTCGATTTTGGGTATCACTTTTTTTTCTTCCATAAAATATTTATGCCCCGTATTATCATGGACTATTAAAAGTCTTCATATTCTATTAAAACCGAATTAATTGAACAATAGACTATTTTAGACTAGTAGGAGATATAGTTCATGGTTCTCATTTTGAATAATGGAAGGAAACCAAAACTAGTTGCTTGAGGTTAAAATCCATAGATATGCCAAAAATTGTAGCTTGAAGTTAAAATCCCATGGTTCTTGGGGGTTGTCCAGAGTGTTGGGGGCTGTCTAGGGTGTCCATATAGGTGGGGGGGCCTTCTAGGGGTGTGTGGGGGGGGTTCCAAGGGGTTGGGGGCCTGTCTAGAGGGTTTGGGGGGTTTTCCGGCGGTGGGTGCTACCTAGAGGGTTTTGGGGTGTCTAGGGGGTGTCCAAGGTTGTAGGGGGTGGTGTCTAGGAGGGGTGGGGGTGTCCAAATGGGTGGGGGTGCTTTCCAGAGGGGCATGGCTGTCCAGAGGGGTGGGGGACTGTCCAAGGGGGTGGTGGTGAACATGGGGTGTCTAAGGTGTTGGGGGTTCTGTCCAGAGGGTTCGATAGGCTATCCAGAGGGTTGGGGGTGTCCAGGGTGTCCATGGTGGTGGTGGGGTGGGGGGAGTCTAGGGGAGTGAGTGAGTGGGGTGGGCTAAGGGGGTTGGGGTGTCGAAGGGGGTGGGGGTTGTCCAAGGGGGTGGGTGGGTGGGGGTTATCCATGGGGGTGGGGCTAGTAGAGAGGGTTTGGGGGTTGGGGGGGGGGGTTTCCGTGGGGTAGGGGTTGTCCTGAGGGTTTGGGTGTCTAGGGGGTGTCTAGGGAGGTAGGGGTGGGGGTGGTGTCCCTGAGGGTTGGGTTGTCCAAGGGGTGGGGGTGCTGTTTAGAGGGGTGGGGGGTTGTCCATGGGTGCGGGTCTGTCCAGAGGGGTGTCGGTTGTCCAAGGGTGTGGTGGTGTCCAGGGGGTGTCCAAGGGGGTGGGGGTGGTATCCATGGGGTGGGGGGCTGTCCAAGGGGTTGGTGGTGTCCAGGGGGTGTCCAAGGGGGTGGGGGTGGTGTCCATGGGGTGGGGGGATATCCAAGGGGGGGGGGTGTCCATGGGGTGTCCAAGGGGTGGGGGTGGTTTCCAAGGGGTGGGGGTGATGTCCAAGGGGGTGGTGGTGTCTTGGGGGTGTCCAAGGGGGTAGGGGATAAGTGTCAGTTGGGATTGACTAGTGCATCATGGTTTGTGAGATTATGAAATGATGATTGTATTGTTTCATAGATATTAGTGTTGAAATATGATTTTATTTGATTATATATATTTTGACCAGTAATAGACTATGAGAAAATTATTGGTTATAGGGGCGACCATGACGTGATTTTCATATATGTGTAGTTATCCTGACCCCATTGTGCTGTGATGATTGGCTTTACATTGTGATTTTCTCCATTCGAGTTATTATTTTAAATTTGATTTGATTCTCATCTTTACTCCATTTTCTCCAATTTTCTATCAACCATAAGAGGCCCCATTGTTTTTTTGATTCCATGGAATTTAGAACTTTTGTATCTAAATATATTTTATATTTAAAATCTTATTCGAGGGTATTTTTTTAAATATTCATAGATTTGTTTTATATTTCAAAATTGATTACATTCAAATTATGGTTTTTTCATATAAACATATATTTGTCTTATCATAAAAAGATGTATAATTTTGATATTTGTTATTTGTAATAATGAGTTAATGTTGGATGATGACACATCGAATGAGTAATGAATATGAGGAAGGCGTTGATTCGTTTTTAGAATTTTCTAAATGAAATGTTCCAAGTAGTGACATTTTTTTTCAATGCCTGAAATGTTTGAATATGAATAAGATGAAATGTAAAGAGATAAACATCATCTGATTTGTCATTGTTTTAATCCAATTGACAGCCCTTGGATTTGGAATGGTGAAATTTGATGGAATGACCTTGATGATGAAGATTTGAAAGATGGTGACTCTGATGGAATTGAAGAAATAATTCACGGTATTTTTGAGAACAAATTGAGATAGAACTGATAGTTTCCCATCTATATGGTGATGCAGAAAAACCATTATATCATGGTTGTACAGATTTTATGGTTTTTTCGGTGGTGTTAAGATTGATTAACCTGAATTCAAAACATGGATGGATTGAAAAATGTTTTACAGATCTTCTAGAATTGATGAAAAACATTCTTCCAAAAGATAATGATCTTCCAGATTCACATTATAAGGCCAAAAAATATTATTCCAGATGGGATTGGGATAAAAGCTAATACATGCCTGTCCGAATGACTGTATGATATATAGGAAGTAATATGAATTTCTGTCATAGTGTCCTAAATCTCGGACATCACTTTATAAGGTGAAAGAAAAATCACAGGCTGATGTAGATATTACAAATATCCCTTAAAATGTATTTTGGTATCTTCATATAATTCATCATTTCAAACAGTTATTTTCTAATTCATATGATTCAAAAAGGTTAATATGTCATGCTGATTAGCTGTTATGTGATGGAAAAATACGTCATCCAGCTGATTTTACACAATGGAAGAAAACTGATGAGTTGTATCCTACATTTGGAAATGAAATTGGAAATCTCAGACTAGGGTTGTGCACATATGGAATGAATCCATACCAAACCCTCAACAACACACATAGTTCATGGCCTGTTTTATTGGTAATTTACAACCTCTCTCACAAATTTTGTATAAAGTGAATATTAGTCAGGTTGAGTATAATGATCTCTGGTCCTAAGAACCCTAGCAATGATATTGATGTTTTCTTGTCACCGTTGATTGATGATTTGAAACTTTTATGGGAGGATCATATTAGGGTGTACGATTCTTATAAAATGGAATATTTTCATCTGGATGCAGTTCTTTTGTTATCTATAAATGACTTCCTAGCATATGGAAATTTGTTTGGATACAGTGTTAAAGGGCAAGAAGCATGTCCAATTTGCGAAAAAAAGGACGTCATATTGTCAATTACATCATGGGAGTAAATGAATGTACATGAGTCATCAAAATATTTTTCCTATGGATCACTCTTATAGAAGTCTAAAAAAGGAATTCAATGGATCACAGGAATTTGATATTGCTCAAAAACAATTATCCCCTGATCTATATTTTGAGAGGGTGAAAAACCATTATGTGACATTGGGAAAGACAATGAAATCAGTTAATGATAGACATATTTGGAAGAAATGTCAATATTTTTTGATATACCATATTGGAGATATCATGAAGTTAAAAAAATATTGATGTCATGCATGTGGAGAAGAATATCTATGATATTTTGATTGGAACATTGTTAGATATAATGGAAATAAAAAAAGGGTTGAACGCAAGAGTAGACTTATTATAAAACGGAATACATTTGGAGTTAGCACCCACTCTAAATGGAAGACGAACAATTCTTCCTCGGCTTGCCATACATTTTTTAAGGGGGAGAAAAATAGCTTTTTTCAGTGTCTTTATGATATCAAAGTGCCTCGTGGTTATTATTCTAATGTAAAAACATTTGTCTCATTGATGAACTTAATGTTGATTCGTATGAAATATCATGATTGTCACGTCATGATGCAACAAGTTATACCTGTTGCATTGCATGTAATATTTCCAATTCGTGTCAGAAATACAATAATGAAGTTGTGTTATTTTTTCTATTCAATTTTTAATAAGATGATTGATGTGAATGTTTTGAACATTTTGGAAAAGGATGAAATTTTTATACTTTTTCAATTGGAAATATATTTTCCACCAAATTTTTGATATAATGGTGCATTTAATGATTCATCCAGTTCGAGAAATAAATCATTGTGGACCTATATATCTTCTTTGGATGTATCCTTTTGAAAGGTATATGAAAATATGTAAAGGGTATGTTAGGAATCCATATCTACCTGGAGCCTCCATTATTTAATAGTATATTTCTGAGGAGGTTGTAGAGTTTTGTACAAGCTACTTGGCTTCGATGCGACACATAGGTCAGTCTCCATCTCGCCATGAACGAGTAAATAATGACGAAAAGGGAATTCATTGCATGAAAGTCAAATCACTGTTAGCTGAACCGATGAAGAAGTTAGAATCATACATAATGAATAACATAGCTAATGCTCAACCGTATATCACATTGCATATTAATGAGTGGAAACAATGTCATCCGAAGAAGAAAAAAATGTGGATTTTGAATGAGAAAAACAAAACAATTTTGACATGGTTTAAAAATTTAATGCTTGGTAGATCAGATGTATCCGAGAAATTAAAATGGACAGTGGGTGGTCCAAGATTAAATGTGATCACACGGTCCTGTTATGACATTAATAGATCTACATTTCATATGAAAGCTCAGGAAAAAAGAAGTGCAGTTCAGAATAGTGGTGTATTGGTGTTTGCACTAGCTATGAATTTATCGAGTGTTAAGGACAAAACCCCAATTTATGGATCAAGTTATTATTATGAAGTAATTAAAGAAATAGGGGAGGTGTATTACTTTAAAACTAATGTTCCTATTTTAAATTGTAAATTGATTATCAGTAACAACTGTGTCAGACACGATGAATTTGGAATGACAGTTGTTAATCAGAATATATTGGAAGACACATCTGGTTCCATTATAATGGAAACACATGCAAAGAAAATTTTCTATGTAGTAGATCAATCAGATATGCAGTGGGTTGTTGGTTTACAAGGGAAAAAAGAATATGTTGGTGAGGATGAACTTGATGATGATGAAGATTTATGTGGGATCCCTACTTCCATGGTAATATTAACAGAACATAATGATGAGCATGTTGAAAACACGGTTTGTGACATAAGTAGTTATCACGAAGAAGGTTTTGGGAAAACAATCCATTTTTACATTCCAAAAATTACTGGTAACATTTGGTTATTTCTTGTTTACATTATTTATTTTCATAAAATGGTAGATATTTAATGTTTATTATTTATTATAACATGTATTAAAACAAAATAAGTATTAGTTTTTGTTTGTTTTATTTTTGTTTAGATTAATTTATCATGATTACCATTATATTAATTATTTATCTATTGTTTTTGTTCAGTGACAATTATATTACCATGTTTACAAGGTTTACCATGTATTAATTTTGTTTAGATTACTTTATCATGTTTACCATTACATAAATTATATATCTATTATTATTTTCAGTGACAATTACATTACCATGTTTACTAGGTTTACCATGATTACCATGTTTACCATCTTGAATATCTTTATCATATTACCATTGTTTAACATGCTTACCATATTAACCATGTTTTCTACTAAGTAACTTAGTATAATTTTCTATTTACTGATTACAGTAGTAAGAAAATATTTCAATTTTAATATTTGTTATCTAATGTTTGTTTTTTTGATTTGAAGGACAATGACAGATCAATCAGTTGATCAACCACATGATTCTGGAGATGAGCATATTGGTCATACCTCAGGGTAGTAACATTCACATGATCCTCTTAATGTTCCCCAATCTTCCTCATGTGCTCCCATTACTACAAAGGGTTCAAGAGTTGGTAAACTTGGGATCACACATTTACCAAAATTATCACCTACCCGTACGCAGGATCAGATGATACTCATTGATTTTGATGAGGATGATATTCATAGAGGTACAAATTCAAAATAGTTTTAGAGTTTTGTGTCCACTCAGGGTAGGATAAAAGTAATAATTTTGTATAATGACTGGAGAAGTCTGGACAAAGTGATAATCTCTCAGGTGTGGGAGAAAATTTTGGTAAAATATTTTTCTATTTTTTTCCTATTCATTAAATGTTTCTAGAATATATTATATGTTTAACCTCTTATTTACCAGATGAAATTTGATATTCCTGGAACTAGAGGAGTCTATAAGAAATGCTTATCGATGGATGTTAGGAGATGGAGGGATTTCAAATCAACCCTCACATCTAATTTCATTTTTGGTCAGTGGAGTCATGACAATATATGTTTTATATATCATTTCATAGATGAAGACACATGGAGACTGTTTGATGATTGTATAAGAAAAGAATCATTTTTGGTAAGGGAAATGTAAACCTTAATTAGCTTTCGTATATAAGTGATCTTATTATTGTTTTGCTAATGATTTATTATTCTTAATTTACAGAAAACAACGAAATATCATCAGGAGATCCAAAATAAAAATGTATTCCCTCGTAGTTTATCTTGGGGAGGGTATACATAATTCGAAGAACAAATGATTGCATCAATATTTAAAAAACTAAGAGCTGAGTCTTCAAACTATGGAGAGGTTTCCCCTCCATCCCCTCCATCTAGACATGAAAAATGTAAGAGAGATCAGATGGGCAAAAACAAATGCAATATATATAAGAAAATTCAATAATCGTAGCTGATAGGATTTTAAGAAATATATTTTATTTATTTAAGTTAACCATTTTCTTCATAGAATTTTAATCGTTACCGAAATGATCGACTAATTAATATAGGATTCTCTTGAGGATTAGAGATCACATGGGGCATTTACAGCTGCTAGGAGGAAATATATTTTATCTACAACATTGGGAAAGCCCAAACATCTTGGTTGTTTATGAGGATATCCGGCGGGTGTATTAGTAAGAAAAGTGTTGCCATGTTCCTCAAATACTTACGTTGAGGGTGTTTATAAAAAATAGAATCCTTGGAGGATGAAGTTTATAATATTAATGCAATTATGGTGGAAAAGATTAGAGCGTTGGTATAATATATGTTTTTAAACATTAAATGAAAATTTCAGACTGCAGCTCCCACTCCCCCCAACTCCCCTTGAAGACCCCATTATTTATCCTCCACCTCCACCAGTAGCTCACATCCCCCCACCTAAACCCGCAGATCCCATTTTTTATCATAATCCTCTGCTGCAGCTTCTTACTTATTGCGAGTTGTATGTTGATGATACTCAACATCATATAGTTTCATATGGGTTGGTATATTGTATAGTAGATACAGTTCATCATCAACAATTAGAGGTAGATAATCATAGGGTCAAATTACAGGATATTATTGATATATCAGCTCGAGTACCATTGCCTACAGATGAGGTGATGACAGTTGGTAAAAGTATCAATCATTTTTAAATTTGGCCATCCGGACTTCATCGAATAATTACTACAAAGGGATGTATTTTATATCATTATTTCTTTTTCATTAATGTTGTTTTATCAAATGAAAACTAATATAATTTTATAATTATTTTTACCGGAATAAATCAAAGGTAAATAAATAATGTATAGACAACATCAATGAAAAATGGATATGACATCAGATACATATTCTAGTGGTTTGGACAGATTGTCAAGATATTCAAATTTGTTGGAAGATCATTATGAGTTTCCAATGGAATCTCGTGTTTGTGGGTGTGCAATAACTATGTGGATTTTGAAATCTGATATCATGGATCTTGATACTAGTGATAAGTTGGGAATCATTGTGGTGTAGATTTCTTCCATTAAGTCTTAACACCTTTTACCTATGATAAATTTATTGAAATTTTATACTTATGTCTGTTTTGTATTAGGTATCTTTATAACATTTGTGAGATGAATGAGTGGACATATGTATATGGGTTTATGGACCCGCATTTGATTTCCCCTAAAGCATGTGCATTGGATGAGGAACAAAGAATGGTTTATATTGCTGGAAGAGTTGAACTGAATATAGTCACAAAATTTTGGATGATGCATTTTTGTGTGAGGTATGAAACACATCAATCTCAATGAGTTCATTACCTTTTAAAATAAAAAACCACTAACCATAATAAAATTTTATCAGTGATCGTTGGATGTTAGGAGTTTTTTTCTCAAGGGAGAAGGCACTTTATTGGATATTCTCTGTCCATAGTGATGTGTGAGAATGTTTTAAGAAAATGTAGAAAAAGAAAGATTTAATTTCTCATTAGTTTTCTATATTATAATGAAATTTAAATTTATCACATTCATATTATTTTCTAATATGGGATGGGTCTACTTTCGAAAAAACACAAAGAAAAGGACTGTGAAGATCAAATATGTAAATGAAAAGGTAAATATACATTTATAATTTGTACTATTTAATTTATTACATAAAAATAATATATTGAATTTACGCTCATTCAAAGAGAATTTTCATGAACCACAAGGCCTCATCTAATGAGGATATTATATGTTAAGATTTATGTATGAAATAATAACAACTGGGACAGTTGTAAACTCTGACCTGGTAAGATTTCTTTTTAAACTTTCCCATAATATTTCATTTGATTTATTCATTATACACATTAACTACTATCCTTTTAGTTTTTATTTATTTTATGACACTCAACCCTATATTTTTTAAGACGTTAATAACTTACAAGTGGAATGGTCAAATTATTTTATAGGTTTGATTGATTTTTAGATGTTTTTACTATAAAACTTTATTTTGAATACTGCCATTGTAATTGTGTATTTGGTAGTCGTTTAGGTTGGATTTAGTTTTTTATGTTGACATTGTATGTTTTGATTGTTATATATGTGAATGTTTAATTTTACTCTACATCTTGTATTGGTCTACTTATGATGGTTTTTATTGTATGGATTTTGGTCTTGGGGGAGGGGTTCCAAGGGTGTGGGGGTTGTTTAATGAGGTGGGGGGTATCCATGTGTGTGGGAGGGCTATCTGATGGGGTGGGGGAATACTGGGTGTCCATGAGAGTGGGAGGTCAGTCCAGAGGGTGGGATCATTTCCAAGAGGGTGGAAGGACTGTCCAAGGGAGTGGGGGGGCTGTGTAGTGGGTGTCCAGGGGTGTGGGGCTATCCTGTGGGGTGAGGGGGTTTCCAGGGGTGTGGGAGGGTTGTCCAGTGGGGGTGAGAGGGGGGGTCCAGGGTGACCATGGGGATGGGGGGAAGTCTAGGGGGTGGGAGATGAGGTGCCACCATCCCTCGGGGGGATGAACACCACTGTAAGGTACTCATCACTCCAACATGTGAAATTGATAGGTCAATAAGGCTGAATACCTTGAGAGGGGGGGGGGTGAATCAGGGTATTACTAATTTAAAATTAATGCTCTTTATGATCTTGTTTCGCTGTTAATCCTAACACTCTTATCTCACATTCCTATTGCACAATATAAGTAGAATATAAAGCATGCACATGACACGTTAATTTTTACTTGGTTCACCCACACTGGGCTACGTCCAAGGAGAAAAAACTGGAAATGTGCCGATGTCCCAAATCCACTTAAAGTGCACTGTTGTTTATAAGGTTCATGATAGATCAATTCTATTCCCAGACACACTGCCTTTACAAAGTATAGGGTCAGCTCACTACTTTCCCAAGGGTCACTCCCTGTTTCTCTATAACGACACATACATAACATGCATTGTTATTACTTCAGAATTTAATCACCCTTATTAAAAAATATAAAAAACCCATTATAGGACCATATATGTATAATGTATGTAGAAATTTGGAAACATAAACAAATGGTTCATAAGTCATCTACATTGTCTTCCACTTATTTCATCATATCTATAGTCCCTTGTTGTCGTATCCTACTTAATACCCTTATTCCTGACCTGGGGAAAATAAAACATACAAAAGGGAGAGCTCAAATTCTCAGTAAGGTTAAACAAAGGAAATATCAATCATATCATATTCAGAAGAACATAACATTTAGAAAATCATAACCTGCAAAAGAGATCATAATATCATTACATGAGACAAATCATAGTAGTGAAATGTAATCCCAATAATTTTATCATAAAACATGAAACTTTGTGGCATACACACATAATCATAAAAAATCATTTCTTATTAGTCAAAACTCATTGCCATGAATATCTTAGTGGACAAAGTCAATTTCTGAACCGAGTTCACTCCTCGTTCCAGTCCTGTAACACTGAAACAGTTTAACTTGATGTTCCAGCCATGTCTATATCCTGTGTTATAAATCTTTACCCAATGAATTTGAAGGAGATATAGGTCCCACCCATCTTATAATGATACCATTCTTATAAGTTCCACAAAATCATAATTCATATATCATTGAATAACCCATGTACTAAAAATGGAATTCTTAAACTTCATGCCATCATAACATAATCCATGTAAGATAAAAGGACATCATAAAAATAATTCCATCATAACATAATAAAATAAATTTAAAATAGGGATAGCAACAGAACCCTATATTATCTTATATGGAAAATAGTTTCGATAAAACACTTGAACTCCATTTTTGAGGAAAATATCCTTTCTACTTCAAAAACATTTTTCCTTTCCTAACTTGTCATACAATTTTAATCTAAAAGAAGTTAATTAAAAATAAACATGATAACTTGTAAATTAAGCTTCATGGAGATAATGTTCTATGAAGTCATAAAAAATATTCATTCATTCTGTATAAGTTAAAAAAATATTCTTCTTGTACTTTTTTTCAGAAAAGTCAAAAAGTACCTCTTACTAAAAATGATAAAATATTACTTTCATATCATTTACTAAATTTCAAAAATTGGAAAAATTATATTTAAAAAATTGTAGGAGGATAGAAATAATATTACATATTGAGGAAACATGGATGTGGATGATAAAAATTCCTCATTAAATTCTAAAGTATGAATAATCTCAGATAAAAATAAGATTGTGAGATTTTCCCTTACCTTATGTCCGATATGATTTGTATGTGTTTGAACCTCCTATATAATGATTTAAATAATGTCATTGAATTATTCCAGAATCATACGAATTGTTATGATATCATATATGGTCATATTCTTAGCCTCCTATTAGTAATATTTCATTACTACTTGTTATTCAGGTGTTCATTGCTTTATGTGCTCATGCGTGTTTTGTCGAATAAATTATTATTCCTCTTTTTAGGTTATAGCTACATAATTTTAAGAATGGTAGTAGTATAATATATATAATATTTATTCAATCAATGTGTTTATATTATCATGGTTTACTGAAGATCATGTATAATGAATCACATCGCATCGTGGAGACAGGAAGCCGTACGTACGTAGGAGCGACGATATCGTTCCCATAATTGTTGAATGGTATTGGAGTAGATGGTTGAATATCAAGGAATTAGTATCATGTTATAATAACCATATACATAGTTTTTATTTTCACAATTATACCCATCCATGTAAGGTGGTGGTGGAAAATAGATTACACAACAACATGGAGACTGTATTCTGTACGTACACATGCGTAGTGATTTCATTTTCCGTAAGATGGACAGAAGGTGAAATAGTGTTGTTTAATATTTATAATAACATATCAGTATATTTTTTATACTGATGTTTTATGTTTATAATGAAACAACTAAATAAGACGATGTAGTAGAAGGAAGAAACTTGAAAGAATCGGTAGAAGAGATTACCACTTCCTCGACGTGCCTCCTTTAAACTTCCTCTTATGGGAATGGAGTTAGTCTTTTAAGAATACTGGAACCTCCAGGATATTGCAAGGGATTTTTATAAGAGTATTGGGAAGTGGTAGGACGATATTGAAGGCTCAATGTTGTGTAAAGAGAAGAGGGAGGAGGTTCCCTTTTATAAGGGAGGAGAGGGACACCATTTGAAACCTCAAACATATTTATTTATAATAAATCAAACACCACTTTAAAAAACCTAAAAAAATGACTCATATTCTAATATCATATGATATAGGGTTGTAATATCATCATCCAATAAAATTTAGACTTGTTGAAAATTTATTTTAAACCTTATCAACTAGAATTATCATTATTCAATCTATTTAATTTTATTTGTGCTAATAAGATTCTAAATTTTAAATTGTTATAAATAATTACTTATGTGTTGTGAATTGTCCCTGATTGGATAAATTATGTCATTTTAGACCATATAAATTTTAATTTATAATTTTTAAATATTTTTTTTGATTTTTAAACAATTTTATATTATGTTATTTTTATAAAATAACAATAGTGTCAATTTTGACACTATTCATTTATTTGAATTTAAATAAAATCAAAAAAATAAGATATGTTCGAAATAAAGTTGATAATAGATTCATAAAATGTCATATTTTTCTAGAAAATTTGTGGAGCACATTTTTTTGTTCATATAATATTTATTTTAATATTTTTAATACCATTTATTTGATATTTCAATCCATATATTAATTTCAACATCACTATTGTTACACCTTTAATGATAAATATTTAAACCCTAAAAATAATAAATAAAATAACATTATGTAGCTAATGTTATTATCTTTTTGGAGAATATTCATGTTCGAATTTTCATGAAGTTTATCAAAAATGTAAAATTATTACACTTATAAGATTCAAGACAGCGACATGTTTTCACTTTATTTGGTTATAATAATAATTTGATTATTTTCTTGGTCAAAAGACCATAAAATGAATCTAATCCGACCCTTAGGTGATATGGGTCTACTTTTAGTCATCCAATAGAATTTTTTCAGGTGCTAGGGTAATTTTATAATATTATTTTTACACATAATTTCCCGATTTACCTTTAACTTAAGTAAAAATTATCATAGTTATTATTCATAATATTAAAAAAATTAGAGTAACCTATTAACATACTTTGGAACCACTAAATTTGAATCTGGAATCCATTTTTCAAAATTCAAAACACAGAAGATTCAGTAATTAATTAAAAATATATCTCATTATTAAGAAAAAGGGTTTTAAAAGTTAAAACATTGCCAAAGATTGAAATGTTTTTACCTAAGAATTCAATGTAAAATTAATGGTAATGACATAAATTATAATAAATGTTAAAAATATATTCTATTTACTTAAATATAATTCAATATTATAATTTAACCATATAAATTATTGCGATGAAAAAAATTGTTTGTAATTAAAATATAGCTTGTTTTTACTATTCATTAAAATATGAAAGTTATCAGAATAATATAAAAATTTTATCCAAACTAAAATTTTAAATCCGTATTCTAAAAAAAATTATTTTGTCAAATTTATCTTATAAACATGACAAAAACTATATTTAATGTAGGTGCTCCATCCAAAGGTGGCAAAACTGAATTTTTTGAAAAATACTTATTTTACCCGAATAATTTATTTTGTTCTCATACCATGTTCTAGAAAATGTGTAAGATGAATAATAATGTTATTAAATTAAAAATATAGTTAATACTATTGATAAAGTCTAGTCAAAAATAATATTATTACAATATATCATAGTTTAGTGAAACTCAGTATTGAAAACTACACACGCTATCAAGGAAGGTCGTGATTGCATGTAACTCAAGCCAAGCCAATGTTGTGGGTAGTGAAATATTCCTTTGGTGTTGTGTATAACATAATACATAATAAAAATAATTCTCATAAAATCTCATGGTGTTACATTTTACCCCCCTTAAAAAGAATTTCGTCATCTAAATTCGTCATTTCGTAACAAACTAATGACGATACCTCTCCCTCGTCATATCCTCAAGTTCCCATGTAGCTTATTGTAATTAGTGGACCCTACATAAAACTTTAACCATGTGACTAGTCATGTTTCATAGAACATTTTCTCTACGATCCAGAATCTCTATCGGTTGTTCTTCATAAGAAAGATCTTTCTCTAACGGTACAACTTCTGAGCTTAGTACATGTGATGGATTAGGTATGTACATTCTCAAGAGAGATACATGGAACACATCATGAACTTGAGAGAGATTTGGTGGAAGTGCCAATCGATAATCTACCTTCCAAACAAGATCCATTATTTTAAAAGGGCTAATATACATATGGTTCATCTTTCCCTTCTTTCCAAATCTCATTACTCTCTTCCATAGAGATATTCGTAAGTACACTTTATCACCCACTTCAAACTCTAGATCTTTTCTTCCATTATTGGCAGAACATTTTTTTTGACTCTGAGCTAATATTATACTTTGTTGAATAGATCAGACCTTTTCTGAAATCTCATCAACAAAATCAGGTCCTAATATCTTTCTTTCCCCAACTTCATCCCCGCAAGTTGGAGTTCGGAATTTCTTTCCATAGAGAGCTCCATATGAGGGCATCTGAATAATTCAGTTACATCAATTAATATATGAAAATTCCACTAAAGGTATGTGTTGATACCAACCACCTTTGAAATCCATAGAGAAATCTCTCAACATGTCTTCTATAGTTGAAATTGTCTTCTTAGACTGACCATCTGTCTGAGGATGTTAAGCAGTGTTGAAACTCAACTCCGTATCTAGAGTATGCTAAAGACTTTTCCAAAACTTCTAGGTAAACCTTGGATCCCAGTCATATAAAATTGAAAGTGGTACTACATGCAATATTACCACTTTCATTATATATATCCTAGCAATATGATCAAGAGATAAATCCTCTCTAATAGCAATAAAGTGTGCTGACTTCGTAAGACGATCAACAAGAACCCAGATAGAATTATTGCCTTTGGATGTTTTTGGAAGAACAGTGACAAATTCCATAGTGATGTTTTCCCAATTCCATTCTGGTATGGGTAATGGTTGTAACAATCCCCTAGACTTCTGTCTCTCTTCTTTAACTTGCTGACAATCCAAGAATCGAGATGCATATTCAGCAACATCTCTTTTAATTCCATCCCACCAGAAGAACTCGTTCATATCCCAATACATCTTCGTGCTTCCAGGGTGAATAGAGAATGAAGAAATATGAGATTCATCCAATATTTTTTTCTTTAATTCTGGTATGGGAGGAACAAAAACCCGATTCTTGAACCTTATTATTTCATAATAATAAATGTAGAATTCTAGAACATTTCTCACCTTCTTTTGTAACTCTACATATTCTTTTTGTGCCTCTTTAATCTTCACATGTATAGATGGTTCAACATTCATTTGAGAATGATATGACTTTTCCCCAACCATTATAATTCCAAGATCCATCCTTTGTAAATCCATAAATATTGGATCTTTTATGATTCTCAACATGGATAATCTAGCATGGTCTTGTCGACTTAATGTGTCTGCCACCTAATTTTCTTTCCAATGGTGGTAATAAATTGAGTAGTCGTAATCCTTAATCAGCTCCAACCATCTTCTTTGGATCATATTCAGATCATTTTGTGTGAAAATATACATTAAACTTTTGTGATCAGTATAAATATCACACCTTTCAACATAAAGATAATACCTCCAAATCATTAATGCAAAAATTACCACAACTAACACCAAATCATGAGTTGGGTAATTCTGCTCATGGATTTTCAACTATCGTGAGGCATAAGATATCACCATATAATTTTTCAAGAGAACACACCCCATACCTTTCTTGGATGCATCACTGTAGATCACAAACCATTCTACACTATAAGGTAGTGCGAGCACAGGTGGACTGGATAACCTTCTTTTTATCTCCTTGAAATTCTCATCACACTCCTCTGTCCAAACGAATTTAAATCCTTTTCAAGTCAACCTGGTGGGTGGATTAGATAATCTTAAAAAATCATTCAAAAAACATTTATAATACCCATATAAACCAAAAAAAACATCGGATCTCAGTTTCTGTTTTTGGTCTCAACCATCTTTCAATAACCTCTATTTTTTTGGGATCTACAAATATCTCATCTTTTGATATTTTGTGACCCAAAAATGAAACATTTTGAATCCAAAATTAACACTTGGTAAATTTGGCATAAAGTTTCTCCTTTCTCAGGTTATTCAATATAATTCTCAATAGATCTTCATGTTCTTCCTTTCTCTTTGAATAGTCAAGAATATCGTCTTAAAGACTACCCCAAACTGATCAAGATAGTCTCTAAAGACTCTATTCATTAGATCCATGAAGATAGTAGCGAAATTATTAAGACTAAATGGCATCACTATAAATTCATAGTGACCATACCATGTATGGAAAGTCGTCTTTGATATAACCGTACTTTTGACCCTTATTTGATGATACCTTGAACGAATATCAATCTTAGAAAAGCATTGAGCTCCGCATAGTGTGTCAAATAAGTCATCAATGCATGGGAGAGGATATTTTTTCTTGATAGTGATCTTGTTATGTTCCTGATTATCAATGCAGAGTCTTATTGATCTATCTTTATTCTTAACTAACATAACAGGTTCTCCACAAGGGGATGCACTAGGGTGTATGAATCCCTTATCAAGATTCTCTTGGAGTTTCTTCTTCAATTCTAGCAACTCAATCAGCGCTATTCTATAAGGTGTATTTGAAATGGGAAAAGCACTCGGTACCATTTCTATTGAAAACTCAAAATCATGATTTGGTGGAAGACCGGGAAATTGCTCCGGAAAGACATCATCAAACTCTCGTATAATGGGAAAATTCATAATCGTGATGTTTCTCTCCAACCATTTGAGATAAATATCCTTCATTTAGTGGAATCAAGTCCCATAAGATGGATGAAATTTCCACTAGAAGGTTATGTTCATTCTTGCATCGATAAACGATCATAGATTGATCTGGAATATGAAATTTTACTTCCATTCATTGGCAATTGTTATGAGATCCATATAATGAAATCCAATCCATGCTAAGAATCACATAAAATTCCACTATAAGAAGGATCACAAGATTTGAAGGAATCATTTTCCCACAAACTTCAATTGGAGAAGAATTGTAAGCTTTTGATGAGACTGTTGTGCCATTAGGGGTTGTAATAGCTAACTCAACATGTAATTGTTGATGTAATACGACGATACCCTTATAAAATTCATTAGAAACAAAAGAGTGGGTGGATCCTGAATCAAATAAAACATTTGGTACATTGGATTGGATGTTAAGTGTACCTTTCACCACTTCGTTATCGTACTCCACATCGCCGATAGAAACTTTATGTGGCAATCCTTATCATTGGCTTTAAGATTTTGTTGACACCGATCATCATAAAAAACCCTTTAATTATGAAATTTATTAGTATAATGCCCCATTTCCTTGCACTTGTAACATTGAAGTGTATGATGTTCACTCTATGTAGCATTTTCCTTATTTGCATCACTATACATCTTAGTCCCATCAATGCAGCATTCAAATGCCCGATAACCTTCATTTCCAAATTTGAAACACTTACATGTCCCATTAAGACAACTCCCTCTATGTTTCTTTCCACACATTGAGAATAAGGGAAAACTCATCTTCTTTTCAGTGTGCTCTTTATATTTTCCATTGAATTCCATTTTCCTCTTATTAGCAAACCCATATGACTGATGGCTTACTAAAATTTACATCTCAACCATGAGATCACAACGAACAATTTCTTTATAGCTATTGCAGTCCCTTATGTCTAATTCCCTTCAGAGACTTGGTTTTAAGCCACTAAAGAATCGATCAACCTTACTCTCATTTGGATAATATTCCCAAAAGCGTACCTTTCAAGTCTTGTAAACTTTTCTTCATAGGTACCAATAGATTCATCATCCTTTTACATCAGTTCAAGAAACTCCTTCTCCATATTTGTTCGAAGAATATGAGGGATGTACTTATTGAAAAATATGTTCTTGAACTCGTCCCATTCCATGGACTCAATTTCATCTCTTTTCCTAGTATTCTTGATAAGATTCCACCATTGATAATATTCACCTTTCAAACGATATACTCCTAAGGTGACTTTATCATATTAAGATAATTGAATAACAGAAAATATCTTTTCAATGGTAGTGATCAATTTTTCAGCCACTAATGGATCTGAAAACCCGCTGAATAAAGGTGGATGTTTCCTCATGAAAGATTAATCATAATGTTTCTCCTTCCTTTGCTCGTTTGGAAGGTATGTATGATTCATAGCTTGAGAAAGTTGTGTGATTATGGCTACAAGATTTTTTAGTCAAGCTCCCATAACATTTGGTTGTTCAGGGAGACAATCATTGCATTCCCCATAGAATTCAGCATCAATACAGTTCCTTCGTGTTCCTGCAATTGATTAAAACTAAGAAGTATAGTGTGAGAAACACTAATCATAATAGGGAAACCACATATTCAAGAATAAAATTTCACACATTAGGTCTTATCATAGGTTATTGATGTCCATTTCTAAAACACTAAGATTTTGTCCTGTGCATAGAAATATCCTTAGGGTTCTTACTAAGGCTTTCACATCCTAGTTTACAATTGTTGACTATACCATTCCTCTGATACCAACTATAACGACCCATAAATAACATACATTTTTATTACTCCAGAATTGAAGCACACATATTACAACCTATAAAAAACCGTAATAGGACCGTATAGGTATAATGTCTTTAAAAATTGGGAAACATTAACAACTGGTTCATAAATCATCTAAATTGTCTTTGGCTTATTTCATCATATATAGAGTCCCTTTTTGGTATATCCTACTTAATATACATCTTCCTGACTAGGAGAAAAGAAAGCATACAAAAGGGTGACCTCAAATGCTCAATAAAGGTAAAAAATGAAATATCAATCGTATCATATTCATAAGAACATAAAATTTTGAAAATCATAACCTGAAAAATAGATCATAATATCAGGACATGGGATAAATAATTGTAGTGAAATGTAATCCCAATAATCATATCATAAAACATGAAACTTTGTGGCATACACAAATAATCAAATAAAATCATTTTATAGTAGCCAATACTCATTTCTATGACTATTCTAGTGGACAAAGTCCATTTTTGAACCAAGTTCACTCCTCCTTCCAGTCATGTATCACTTTACCTGTTTAACATGTCGTTCCATCCATGACAATATCATGAGATATAAATCGTTACCCAATGAATTGGAGGGAGATATAGGTCCCATCCATCTCATAATGACACCATTCTTATATGCGCCACAAAATCATAAATCATATATAATAGAATAACCCATATAACAAAAATGGGATTCTTAATCTTCATGCCATCATAAGAAAATCCATGTAAGATAAATGGAATTCATAAAAATAATTGCATCATTACATAATAATATCAATGTCAAAACAGGGATATCAACATAACCCTATATTATCATATATTGAAAATAATTTTGATAAAACACTTGAACTCCATTCTTGAGGAAAATATTTTTTCTACATTAAAAACATTTTTCTTTTCTTAACATGTCATTCAATTTTAAAATAAAAGATGTTAATTAAAAATAAACTTGAAAACATGTAATGGAATCTTCTTCGAGATAATGTTTTATGAAATAATAAAAAAAACTATTCATTCTGTATAAGTTAAAAAACATTCTTCTCGAACTTTGGTTGGAGAAGTCAAAAATTACCTCGTACTAAATTCGAAAAAATATTCCATTCATATCATTTAATAAAATTCACCAATATGTAAAATTGGATTTAAAAAATTGTACGAGGATAGAAATAATATTAAATATTGAGGAATCATTTATGTGGATGATAAAAATTCCCTAGTAAATTCTTAAGTGTAAACAATCTTGGATAAAAAGTAGATTGTGAGATTTTCCCTTACCTCGAGTCAAGTATGATTTGTACATTTCTAAACCTCCTTTATAACGATTTAAAAAATTTCATTGACATATTCCATAATCATACTCATTGTTATGATATCATATATGGTCATATTCTTAGCATCTTATTAGCAATATTTTAGGGATACTTGTTATTCGGGTGTTCATTGCTTTATGTTCTTATGTGTGTTTTGTCGAATAAATTCTTATTCATCTTTTTAGGTTATAGATACATCATTTTCAGAATGGTACTAGTATCATATATATCATATTTATTCATTAAATTCGTTTATATATGCATCGTTTAGTGAAGATAATGTAGAACGAATCACATCGCATTGTGGAGACAGTAAGCCGTACGTACGCACGAGTAAGGATATCATTCCCATTATTATTGAATGTTCTTGGAGTGGATAGTAGAATATCTCATAATTAGTATCATGGTATAATAATCATATACATAGTTATTATTTTCACCATTATACCCAACCAAGTAAGCTGGATGTGAAAAATAGATTACACCACGACGTGGAGACGGTATTCTGTACGTACGCACAGGCGGTAATTTCATTTTCTGTAGGATGGATAGAAGGTGAAATAGGGTTTTTTAATATTTATAATAACATATCAGTATATGAGTGATACTGATTTTATTATTTTATAATAATACAACTAAGTAAGAGGAAGTAGAAGAAGGAATAAACTTGAAATAATCGGTAGAAGAGATTACCTCTTCCTCGACGTGCCTCCTTTAAAATTCCTCTTAAGGTAATGGAGTTGGTCTTTTGAAAATACCAGAACCTCCAGAATATTACAAGGTAAGTTTAGAAGAGTAATGGGATGGGGTTTTCTGAGAATTAAGGCTCAAATTTGTGTAAATAGGAGAGGGAGCAGGTGCCCTTTTATAAGGAAGGAGAGGGGAACCATTGGAAACCTCAAAAATAATAATTTTTAATAAATCAAAAAACACTTAAAACCTCAAAAATGACTCATATTCGAAGATCAGGTGACATAGGGTTGTAATCCAATCATACAATAAAATTTAGACATGTTGAAAATTTATTTTAAATCTTATCAACTTGATTTATCCTTATTTAATTGATTTAATTTTATTTGTTGTAATAAAATTCTAATTTTTGAATTGTTATAAATAATTACTTATGAGTTTTGAATTGTCCAATATTTGATAATTTATAACATTTTAGACCATATAAATATTAATTTATAATTTTTAAATATTTTTAATATTTTTAAACAATTTTATATTATGTTATTTTTATAAAATAACAATAGTTTCAATTTTGACACTATTCATTTATTTGAATTTAAATAAATTCCACACAGAAGATTTGTTAGAAATAAAACATTTAATATTTTAATAACATGTTATATTTATATAAAAAAATTGTGGATCACATTAAATAGTTCATATAATATTTATTTTAATATTTTGAATACAATTTATTTGATATTTCAATCCATAAAATAATTTCAACATCACTATTGTGTCACCTTTAATGATAATTATTTAATCCCTAAATATTATAAATAAATTTACATTATGTAGATAACTTTATCAGGTTTCGTGAGACTATTCATGTTCGTTGTTTCATGAATTTTATCACTAAATTAAAATTATTATACTTATAAGATTTAAGAGAATGACATGTTGTCACTTTCTTTGGTTTTAATAATAATAAAATTATTTCCATTGTAAAAAGTCCCTAAAATGAATCTAATCCGACCCTTAGGTGATATGGGTCTAATTTTAGTCATCCAATAGAATTTTTTCAGATGTTAAAGTAATTTGATATCTTATTTTTACCCTTAATTACCTGATTTACCTTTAACTACAGTAAATAAAAACCATCGTAGTTACTATTCATAAAATCAAAAAAATCAGAGTAACCTATTAACATAATTTGCAACCACTGAATTCAAATTTGGAATCCAATTTTCAAAATTCAATACATAGAAGTTCCTGTAAATAATTTAAAATTAATCTCGATATTAAGAAAATAGGTTTTAACAGTTAAAACATTGCCAAAGATGAAATGTTTTTACCTAAGAATTCAATGTAAAATTAATGGTAATGACATAAATTATATTAAATGTTAAAAATATATTCTATTTATACTTTAAAACCATTAAATATTATAATTTAACCATATAAATTATTTCAATGAAAAATGTTGTTTTTAATTAAAGTATAACATGTTTTTACTATTCCTTAAAATATGAAAGTTATCAGAATAATATGAAAAATTTATACAAAGTAAATTTTTATATCCCGATTCCAAAAAAATAATATTAATTTTCCAAATTAAACTTATAAACATGTCAAAAACTAGATTTAAAGTGAGTGCACAATCAAAATGTGGCAAAGCTGAATTTTTTTAAAAATACTTATTTTACCTGAAACATTTATTTTTTTCGCATAAAATGTTCTATAAAATATGTAATATTAATAATAATGTTATAAAATTCTAAATTTAGTTAATAATATTCATAACTACTAGTACATAATAATATTATAACAATATATCATTGTTTAATGAAACTCGGTATTGCGTACGACACACGATATCGAGGAAGGTTGTGATAGCATGTAACGTAATCCAAGACAGTGTTGTGTGTCGTGAATTATTCCTTTGGTGTTGCGTATTAAATAAGACATAAAAATATATTTCTCATTAAATCACATGGGGTTACATTATATCTCTAGCTCACTACCGGTGGAGAGGATCACCTTCTTCTTCTTCTTTTGCTCACTACTCTAAAAGGATCCACTCACAATTTATAGACCTGTAGGTATCTTCATTCTCTCTAATGAATACATCATCTATTGTATGTAGATGATTTTTTGAAGTCCAACCTTCACACATAGATGAGTTTCTCTTTTCACCGAAGGTATCAGGAAATCTTCCACCCTTCGTGCAACCATGGATAACTCTGATGAATCAACCTTACACAGCGCGCAGGTCTGACCTGGCACACAAGTATCGGCGCGCAGGTCACAACTAGTGCACAAGTCACTTAAAACACTTGTGCGACACAATCTTCAGCAACCCCAAACCTGCGTGACTCAAACCCTTTTATGCCCAAACCAATATTGGTGCGCAAGATCCAACCGGCACGCAACATCAAAAAGTGGGGTGCATGTCCACCTGCGCGAACCAACACCACTTGCACGACCACCACTCCAGTGCGGCGGGAGCTATGATTTTTCAAAGTGTTGAACAACATTTAGAATGAGGAGGGGTCGACCTATATTTATAGTCATTTTGACACCCTACGCGATGCTGCGCAAGTCTCCCCTCAGCGCATAGGTTTCGGCGCACAGGTCCATCCTCCGAAGTCTCGGTTGCGCTACTCACTTGCGCGACCACACGAATACTTTCACGACCTTCATTCCATTTCCATATTTTGAAATTATGATCTTGAAAAAAAATAGGCACATATGTTTTTAATCCTCCTAGGAAACGGTGTGCAAGTCTCTTCACGGGGTGCAGGTCACTTGCGTGACCAACCCAATACTTGCGCGACCATTTTTCCATGTTCAGATCTTGAAAAACACTAGGCGTGTAGGTTCTAGTTTCTTCAAGTACATGGCACACAATTCCATTTTCCTAAAACTACTTTTATTTATTAGACGATTTTCAGGACCAAACATTTTTCAAACACTAGAAACGGCGCCACCTTATATCTATTCTTTTTTTACCGCCTCCAAATCATACATTCCTTTGTCAATGTTCTTGAATCAAACATGGATCATTGATCACACCTCTTGAACTCAACATTCCACCATGAAATCCCCTTTGTCAACAAAATTATAGTTCATGGTTTGCATTTTCAACAATCACAACACAGATTTCCACTTTTTCAACAAACACAATCACCACAAAAATGCTTCAATGATACCTTGAGGGATTTTTGAACAAAAATATCCCCCATTGGGTTTGTTGACAACTCTTCCATAAAAAGATACATCTTTAATTATTAATCCACCATTCGCCTATTGAGATTCTGATAGAGATCATGGATTTACTCAACACATACTCCATGCTCACATGAGTAATGCTCGGCGTGAGAAACATGAGTAAATAAAAATTTTATCGACGATTCAATTCAAATATGAAACCCACTATTGACACCAAACTGATACCAATTTTTTAATATATTCTTACTATATCCCAACTCCACTCTTCTTCTTTTATCATGATCCTCAGCTATCATTATATCTATTCTTTGATCGATCACTTCTAGCATCATCAGATTAATATTATATCCCCGTCTCGTTGCTCTCCCCCTATGTTGTTGCTCCACATGTCACCTTCTCCCCATATAATTCATGATTTTTCAAATAGCCACACTGTCTCCCCCTTGATCAATCACCATTTTTCCCACTTTTTCAATGAACTCAATGGTCACTCCATTGCAGTCTGTATTAGAGTAGAGAAATTATATCATCACATTAGGGAAAAACACACATCATACCTCGGAGAGAGGGGGTATAGTTCCATATCCTCACTCTTTCATGTGTGAGGATTTGACTCAACTCCCAAAGCCAGTCAATATCTCTCAAAAGCATCCTTGGGTAAGTCCATTGTCCGAATTTCTGCAACCTGTAGCTTTGTAGTAACATACAACAACATCATGATTCCCTGTTAAAACTTCTTCATGATGAAATGATATTTGATCTCAATGTGATTTTTCCTTGATTGATGAACTGTATTTTTACTTAGATTGATAGCCCTTGAGTTATCACAATGAATTCCATTCGGAGACTTCACTTCAACTCCCATATCTTCAAGCTGCTGCTTCTTCCAGAATATCTATGTGCATGCTTGAGTGGCCGCAATATACTCAGCTTCTGTGGTGCTCAATGAAATGAAATCTTGTTTCTTTATTATCGAAGAAATACACAATCCACCAAGATAGAATGCACCACCTGACATTGATTTTCTATCATCTGCTGAACCAGCCCAGTCAGCATTAGTATATCCCAATAACATTGTCTGAGAGTTGTCATTATGTGTCAATCTGAAGTCCATCGTGCCCTTGATATACCAAAGTATTCTTTTCCATGCAAGCATGTGGCATTCTATGGGATTGATCTGATATCTTGATGCTTGGAATGTGGAAAATACAATTTCCGGCCTTGTCTTAGTAATGTACTATAGACTTCACATGATTTTCTTTTATTTTGTGATATTTACATCCTTTACATCCTCATCTTTTGAATGTTTCATCTTGGTAGCAATTGGAGTCTTCATATCCTTGAAATTTTCCATTCCAAACCTTTTCAAAACCTCTTTTTAATATTTTGATTGTGAAATAAATGTTCCATTCCTTCATTGAGTCACCTATAGAATGAGGAAAATCATTATCTCTCCAATCATTGACATATTAAACTCATTTTTCATGAATTCGGAAAATTGTCTGCACTAAGATTCATCTGATCCGCCAAAAATTATGTCATAATCATAAATAAACACCATCATCCTTTTATTACTGACATTTCTAAAATAGAGATTGTAATCAACTCCTCCATGCAGGAAACCAAGCATGTTCAAGTATTGATGAAGCCTTGCGTACCAGGCCCATGGTTCTTGTTTCAGCCCATACAATGCCATCTTTTGTCTGCAAACCTTGTTCTCATCCGCATGAATGAGAAAAACATCTGGCTGCTCAGTATAGACTTACTCTTACAGAACCCCATTCAAGAATGCAGATTTGAAATCCATCTGGAACACTTTGATCTTTTTTTCACTACTATGGCTAAAAATAATTAGATTTCCTCCTGCCTTGCCACAGGTGAAAATTCATCATCAAAATCAATTCCCTCTATCTAGGAGTACCCTTTTTACACTATTTGTTCTTCTTTTCAAACCACTGCACCATATTCATTCATCTTATTGCGATAGACCCATTTATTCCCAATGACATTCTTATATACTGGTCTCGAAACAATCTCCCACATATTATTATTCTCAATCTGATCAAGCTCATCATTCATTGTTGGAAACTAGTTTTCATCTTCACCTGCATCTGAAAACAATTTCGGCTCTACCTGAGATAGGAAAGTTGTCTGCTATAGTGACATCATTCTTCTAGTCTGAAATGTAGATATCTGATCACCAATGATATTCTGCATATCAATTTCAGCCCGACTCTTTGGCTTCCATGAAGACACAAACTTTGTTTCCACCTACACCTCATCAGTATCTTCTTCTGATTCAGATTATGCAACTTTTACTCCCCCTATGTTTCTTACCAACTCATCACTTACATCCATAAACTGGACATTAGGATATTTATTATTATGTTCATTTTTAACTATAGTGACATCATTGCACTCAACAATTTTTCCTAGCATTTTTTGAAGCTTTTATATGCTTTGATTTTTCCTGAGTATCCAAGGAATATTCCCTCATCTCCTCAGGACTCAAACTTCCTGTGATTTTATTATTTTGAGAAAGAAAAACTTTCTTCCAATGATTCTAATGTATTTCAACGTTGGATTCTTTCCATAGCTCCTTTCATACAGATTCTCCCCTTTCTTAGAACACAAAAGGGACATGTTCGAAATATTCACTGATGTCAAAACTGCTTCCTTCCAAAATTTCACTAGTAGGTCCTTTTCATTAATAATTGTTCTATCCATGTTTTTGATGATCCAATTTATCCTTTCAACAAATCCATTTTGTTGGGGAGTTCTCACTTATGAAAATTGATGCCTTATCCCATGTTTCATAAGATACTATTTCACATGACTATTTGTTAATTCTGTATCGTTATTTGTACGAAACATCAAAATTTTCTTCCCAATCATCCTTTATGATTCCCTCCTATACTACATGATACAACTGAATACTTCTGTCTTTTGGGTAATGAAAAAACCCATGCGATTATGCAATAATCATCAATGAAAAGTACATAGTCCCTTTTCCCATTTATGGCTCGTGGTGAGATTGGTCCACATACATAAGCATGAACCAATTCAAGCACTCTAGTTTATTTTGTTTCCCTTGGCCTATATGTCATTATAATGACATTCCCTTGTTGACAAGCATCACATGTACGAGTACGATCACATGCTAGTTTGGGAAGGTCTCTAGTAGCATCACACTTTACCAGATCTTCCATGGATGGTTGGCATAGGTGACCAAGATACTTATGCCACAGCTGGTTTTCTTCCTCTCTGGATAAAAGGCACATATCTTCTTCCCCACATACATGGTAACTATTTCCCATTGTCCTTTTTTCCATGTAAAACAACTTCCCCATATTTTTCTTTCACAACACACATCTTCTTGGTAAATCAGATAGAGTGCTTATAGTCACATAGTTAACTAACACTAAGCAAGTTATGACTAAGTCCCTCTATGACCAAGACATCGACACGTCTCATTTCGTTGACCACAAACATGGCTTTTCCTATGCCAACAATCTTCAGGCCTTCATCGTTTCAAAATTTGAAAACACCTTCTTTGACATATTTTCTGCATGTAAGAAGATCATTATTACCTGTCATTAGAGATGTGCAACCACTATCAAGTATCCATACAACAGAGGGATCAGATGCCTTAAGGGTAATTTCGGCCACCATAGCCTTCTCATTTTTCTTCTTCTTGGTCCATACTTTTTCCTTCACACTCATCATGGATTGATACTTCTATTCATTCTTAGAGTATGATGGACCAACATTATCTTGAAAAGAAATAAATCTATTCTGCATTTTTAACACACCTATGGGTTTATTAATCTACTTATTTCGAACATTTTGATTCTGCTTTGGCACATTTCTTTGTATGGTTGACGTACAGTGCCTATCCAGGTTCCCAAATCCTCCACACAAAGAACATTGTCCTTCGAAATATGTTCTAGAAAACCGTTCTGTGTTTGGCCGCCACCTCTGTTCTTGTTCCCCTTGATATCTCTTAAATATGGAACACAAATACTTCGAGTGTCCCATCATTCCACAAAAATAACACCTGATATAAGGTGCATTCCTTCATGTTACATCATCACTACGAGTTTCCGCTTGGGATATCTGAATACTCCGATTCTGCTTTGTGCCCAAATCAACCTTGAATCTCTGGACAGGTGCTCGCGGCCTGACTTCAATTACCATAGAATTTTCTTCCGATCAAGCCCTGAATCATCCATGACATCTAAGCTCAATTGATTCGTCATTCCTTCTGAATTACTAGGCTCATCTTTCATATTTTCAGTCTTCGGAATGACCTACATTCCCATGAATGTGTTGGGAACCAAGGGTTTTTCCTAGTCTTTAAATCTTCTCCACAGAATGACAAATTCTTCTTTATGCTCTTCGATACACTTGATTTGATCTTTAACTTTTCTATTCAAGCCATAGATCTCCCTTTTCTATCATTCAATATTGAGCTTATACTCACTAACTGATTCTGAGTTCTCTGGTGATGATAACTTGAGTTTCTCAATTTCTTCTAACAGCTCATACTTTTCACCATCTAGTTGTTTCATATAGAGTTTGGCATCATGTACAACTTTGATGGCTTTCTTTGTTTTGGCTCTGCAAATATCTATCTCTTCAAGAGCTATTTCTAATTCAACTTCCATGTCTACTCTCCCTTATATTTCTTCTTCTTCTTCATCAGCGTCAATTTCAACCTTTTCTTATGCAGTACCGACAACATCTACCATTGAATTTTGTCCACGATCTTTACAATTTTAAAAATCCTCAACCACATCACCCTCAGAATCATCTGAACTGTCTATTTCTTGTGAAAGAATATTATTCTTCTTGAACAAATTTCTCTTGAACAGATTATTCCCTTTCTCATAGGCTGATGATTTCTTCATGGTAATTTCAACATCATCTTCATCATTTTCTTCATGAAACATTTTGGGGCATCTGGCTATGAGATGTCCACAGTTTCCACATCTAAAGAATGCAAGAGGAAGTTTCCCTTTGAAATTTCATTTTCCTATTTATTGATTTGAGAAGAGGAATGACATTACGTCATCTGTCTCTTCTTCCTCCTGAGAATCATCAATGGTGAGCTTATTCATGGCCTTAAATGCCAACTCATTGGATTTCTGCTTTTCTGCAGTGTCGTTATCATCATATCTCATTTAATATGTAACAAGGGTGCTATGCGGGTTATCCAATGTCAGTTATTTTGGTTCTTTATCTTCTAGAACAGAAACATTTATATTGAACCAAGGTGGAAGTTTACTCATGTTTTTCTTCAAAATTTTTATGTCTTCGATGATTTCACCAAGACGTCATATGTCTTCAACCACAACATTTAAACTGTCAAAGAATGCATCGACAGACTCATTTGGGTTCATTCTCAGATCATCATTCTTGTTCCACAACACTTGCAGCTTTGCCTCTCTGACCATTTTATCCCCTTTATATATATTCAAATGATTTTGCCACCTGGAATGTGACATTTTTCATGACATCACCTTTGTATAGAAGTTAATGGAAAGGTCTCCCCCTAAGCCATTTATTGCTTTAACATCATCATCCAACTCTCTATGCTCAGCTTATGAAAATGAACCACTATTAATATCAGCTGTGATACCATGCATAGCTACTGAAAACACAACCATTTCCAAATATTAGAAATATTGTTTCATTCGATTTTTCCATATCTGAAAATTACATCCGTCGAAGATCAAGAATCCCTTTATGATTAGTGAACTCCATTGAGATAAGAACTAATATCAACATTTCCCTATGATACCAATTTTTAGGTCCACAAGGCTGAATAACTTTACAGGGGGTGAATTAGGGTATGACTAAATTAAAATTAATGATCGTTCTGATCTTGTTTTGCTGTTAAGCTAACCACTCTTTTCTCCCTTTCTTGTTGCACAATATAATCAAAAATTAAAGCATTCACATGACATGAAAATTTTTACTGGGTTCACCCTCACTGGGATATGTCCAAGGAGCATAGACCGGCAGTGTGCCTATGTACCAAATCCACTAAAAGCGCACTACTGTTTACAAGGTTCAGGATATATCACTTCTATTCCCAGGCTCACTGCCTTTACAATGTTTAGGGTCAACTCACTGCTTTCCCAAGGGTCACTCCATGTTTCTCTCCCTCTGGCTCACTACTGGTGGAGAGGGTCCCCTTCTTCCACTTCCTTTGCTCACTACTCTAGAAAGGATCCACTCTCAGTTTATAGACCTATAGGTCTCTTCATTCTCTCAAATGTATGAATCCTCTGTTTTATGTAGATGCTATGTTGAAGTCCAACTTTCACCCATAGATGAATTTCTCTTTGCACTGAAGGTATATGGAAATCTTCCAGCCTTCACGCAGCCCTGAATAACCGACGTGAATATACCTTACCTGGTGCATAGGTCTAACCCATCGTGAAAGTATCGACGCACAAGTCACAACTGGCACACAAGTCACTTCAAACACTTGCGTGAAACAATCTTCTGCAACTCCAAACCTGTGCGACTCAACCCCTTTTACACCCAAAACATTATTGGCATGCAAAAACCAACTGGAGCGCAACATCGATCACTGGTGCGCAAGTCCACCTGCACAACCCAACACCACATGCATTACCACCACACCAGTGTGACGAGAGATATTATTTTTTATATTTTTGTACTCTGTTAAGAATGAGGAGGGGTCGACCTGTATTTATAGGCATTTTGACAACCTACATGACGGAGCACAAGTCTCTCCTCGATGCGCAGGTTTTGGCACACAGGTCCATCCGGCCTAGTCTCTGTCGCACTACTCACATGCACGACCTTCTTTCCATTGCCATATTTTTAAGTTCTGATCCTGAAAAACAATAGGCGTGCAAGTTTCAAATCTTCCTAGGCACTGGCTCATAGGTCACTTGCACGACCAACCCAATACATGTGCGACACTCTTTCCTTTTCCATTTTTCCATGTTCTGATCTTGAAAAACACTAGGTGCATAGGTTCCGTTTTCTTCAAGTACACGACGCCCATGTCCCTTTTCAAAAAAAACACTTTTCTTCATTTGACGATTTTAAGGCCCAAACATTTGGAAAACACTAGAAAATGGTGCCACCTTGTAGTCGTTCTTTTTGTACCACCTCTATATCATCCATTCCATTGTTGAGGTTCTTGAATCAAACATGGACCATTGACCACAGCTCTTCAACTCGACATTCCACCCTGAAATCCCCTTTGTCAACAAAATTTTAGGTCATGGAATGCTTTGTCAACAATCACAACCCAGATGTCCTCTTTGTCAACATACACAATCACCTCAAAAATGCTTCTATGATACCTTGAGGGATTGTTTCCCAACAATCTCCCCCTTTGGGTTTGTTGACAACTCTTTCATAAAAAGATAAATTGTTAATTCTTCATCCACCATTCACCTATTGAGATTCTGATAGCGATTATGGATTTACTCAACACATATTCTTAGCCCACATGAGCAATGATCGATGTGATAAACAAGAGTAAATGAAAAGTCACTAGTGCCGAAAATGTTTTTTACGTCATCATTTTTGACGTCGGTTATATATAACCGACGTGATAATCTGTGAAACGTGGTTTTTTTACATCGTTTATTTTATAACCGACGTAAAAAATGCAGCGAGAATATTTTTAACGTCAGTTATTTTAATAACCGACATTATAAATTGAGCGCGTTCGTTTTTTGCATCAGTTATAAATTAACCGACGTAAAAAACTAAATCACGGGGGGATTTTACGTCGGTTATTTAATAACCGACGTAAAAATGATATATCGACGAGTTTTTTACGTCGGTTATTTTATAACCGACTTAAAAACGTGTCTTCTGAGACCGTTTTGACGTCAGTTATTTTATAACCGACGTAAAAAACTGTGATTTTTTATGTATTATTTACATTGGTTATTCCAAAACCGTCGTAAAAAACCAACACGAAGATTTTATAATGTCGGTTATAAAATAATGGACGTAAAAAAACCATATGTGATACATCTATAACATCAGTTATTATAATACCCGACGTTATAAATGTAAAAAAATAGTTTATAACATCAGTTATTTAATAACCGACGTTATAAAACATTTAAAAAATTAACTAGTCGCGTGGACTATCATTTACGATTTTTCGATCGAACGTCTGGTGGCTCATCTCTCTCGCGCGGTAAACCCTAATCGGCTCGTCGATCTAGCAGCGTTAAACTCATTTTTCCTTCATCGTTTATCATCCTTACTCTCCTCGGATCTATCATCTCAACTCGAAACACTCAAGTAAGCTTCCACGAATTTATTTCGTTCGTTTTTTTCATGGATAGTCTATAATTCTGTTTTTCGTTTTTTGTGTTTAAACTAGGTAAGATTCTTCCATATCCAAATACATAAAAACCCATTTGAGGTGGTAACATGGAACAACAAGATACACATAATTAAAACAATAATACTATGAGAAAATGTTAAAGTCCACCTACCTCATTCTCATACAGAACCTCTCAACACACATTTACCCTAGACAGGACTTGTCACGTCATTAGTCATCCACTTTCCATATATGGTTCTCATAACCATAAACATGATCTTATAACCACCATCATACCCTTTTTAGATCTTCTATTGTTTAAATAATTACATATAGAACCTCAAAATCAAGCATCACAATGTACTTGATGCTTCTACCACTCCACTGTTCTCAAACATCCACAAGAATATCATATTACATTGGCATCCAACAATCCTTGAAAATCAACTAGAATGGATATACATATACCTTCAAAACATCAACTAAATACAACTTGGTTCTTACCCAACATCTGAACCCATTCCAAAAAATGGATTTATCATTTAATAACATCAAATAGATGTGGACTACAACACACTACATGTATTTATTTTAACTAGCTGAGGAGAGACATCACTGACCAAATCATCATAGAAACTCCAAGCATTACTTTTGGCATGTACCTACTTAGCTATGATACCTTCTAACTGATGTCACATAATCACCACCTAAATTCACCTAGTTGAGTCCATACCAGACTCTATAAAATATTCCAACACCGCTCCTCTATTTCCAACAACCTTCATGATTCCACATTTTCCGGTCATCACCTATGACATTATTACCTCAGATCACTTTTTTTAACGACACTAAGCCCAATTCAATTGCTTTTATTGATTAAACACCACATTTGTTCTCAATTCAATTGCGTATTTTTATCCTCTTTTATATGAGAATCTATTAGACATATAATGTAATGGCTATTGACCTATTTGTACCTTCGATGAATCGCTATGTCTCATGATTCCAAATAAAAATGGCATCTGCTGAGGGGTGGGGGTGCTGTCTGGAGTGGTGGGGTGTTGTCCAGGGGGTGGGGGGTTGTCCAAAGGGTTGGGGTGTCCATTAGGGTTTCCAAGGGGGTAGGGGGTGGGGGTGGTGTCCAGGAGGGGTGGGGGTGCTGTCAAGAGGGGTGGGGGGCTGTCCAGGGGGTGGGGGCTGTCTAGAGGGTTGGGGGTGTCCAGCGGGGTGTCCAAGGGTGTAGGGGGTGGGGAGTGGTGTCCAGAAGGGGTGGGGGTGCTGTCAGGAGGGGTGGGGGGATTTCCGGAGGGATGGGGGGTGTCCAGGGGGGTCCAAGGGGGTGGGTCGGTGTGGGGGGCTGTCCAAGGGGGTGGGGGCCTATCCAGAGTGTTTTAGGGGTTGTCCGGGGGGTGGGGGTGGTGTCAAGAGGGGTGGGGCTGTTTGGAGGGTTGGGGGGTGTCCAGGGGGTTCCAAGGGGGTGGGTGGGGGTGGGGGCTGTCCAAGGGAGTGGGGGCCTGTCCAGAGGGTTTTGGGGGTTGTCCGGGGGGTGGGGTGATTCTCAGGTTTACTACATTTTCTCCAATTTTCTATCAACCATGTAGGCACCATGGTTTTCATTGATTCAATGGAATTTAAAACAGTTACATCTAACTATATTTTGTTTTAAAAATAATATTCAAGAATATTTTTTTAAATACCCATAGATTTGTTTTATATTTCCAAATTGTTTTACATTCAAATTATGATTTTTTTCATATAAACATATATTTGTCTTATCTTAAAAGTATATATATTTTTGATATTTGTTATAGGTAATAATGTGTCGAAGTTGGATTATGAATCATCGAATGAGCAATGAATTTTAGGAAGGTGTTGATTCCTTTATGGAATTTGATAAATGAAATGTTCCATATAGTGACATTTTTTTCTGTCCATGCCTGAAATGTTTGAATATGAAGAAGTTGAAAAGTAGAGAGATAAAAGATCATATGATTTGTCATGGTTTGAATCCGAGTTACAACCCTTGGATATGGCATGGTGAAAATGGACAGAATGTCACTGATGATGATGATTCACAAGATGGTAACTCTGTTGGAATTGAAAAAATTATTTGCGATATTGTAGCATAACAAATTGAGATAGAGCCGACAGTTGCGCGTCTACATGGTGATGCTGAAAACCCATTATATCCTGGTTGTACAGATTTTACGATTTTGTCTACGGTGTTAATGTTGATTAACCTGAAGGCGAAACATGGATGGAGTGACAGAAGTTTTACAGAACTGTTACAATTGATGAAAGACATTCTTCCACAAGATTACGATCTTCCAGATTCACATTACAAAGCCAAGAAAATATTATGCCTGATGGGATTGGTATATAAGAAAATACATGTCTGTCCAAATGACTGCATTATATTTAGGAAGGAATATGAATTTCTATCAGAGTTTCCTAAATGTGGGACATCACGATATAAGGTGAAATAAAAATCACAGGGTGATGTAGAGATTACAAATCTCCCTTCAAAGGTATTTTGGTATCTTCCTATAATTCATCATTTCAAACGTTTATTTTCTAATTCACATGATGCAAAAAGGTTAAGATGGCATGTTGATGAGTGGGTATGTGATGGAAAAATACGTTATCCAGCTGATTTTCCACAATGGAAGAAAATTGATGCCCAGTATTCTACATTTGGAAATGAAATTGGAAATCTCATACTGGGGTTGTGCACAGATGGAATGAATCCATAACGAACCCTCAGTAGCACACATAGTTCATGGCCTGTTTTATGGGTAATTAACAAACTCTCTCCTGAAGTTTGTATGTAGAGAAAATATGTCATGTTGAGTATAATGATCTCTGGTCCAAAGTATCTCAGCAATGATATTGATGTTTACTTGTCACCATTGATTGATGATTTGAAACTGTTATGGGCTGATGGTATTAGGGTACATGATTCATATAAAATGGAATATTTTCAACTGCATGAAGTGCTTCTGTTCACTATAAATGACTTCCCAGCGTATGGAAATTTATCTGGATACAGTGTTAAAGGGCATAAATCATGTCCAATTTCCGAACAATAGACGTCATATTGTCAATTCAATCATGGTAGGAAAACATTGTACATGGTTCATCGAAAGTTTTTGCCTATGGATCACCCTTATAGAAGAATATAAAAGGAATTTAACGGCTCACAAGAATTTCATACTGCTCCAAAACCTTTATCCCCTGACCTGTATTTTGAGATGGTGAAAAACCTTGATGTGCCATTGGGAAAGACACGGAAATATGTTAATGAAAGAAATATTTGGAAGAAAAGGTCAATATTTTTTGAGCTACCATATTGGAGGTATCATGAAGTTAAACATAATATTGATGTCATGCTCGTGGAGAAGAATATCTGTGATTGTTTGATTGGAACATTGTTAGATATTAAAGGAAAGACAAAAGATAGGTTGAATGCAACATTATACTTACTATCAATGGGAATACGGTTGGAGTTAGCTCCCACTCCTAATGGAAGAAGAACATTTCTTCCCCCGGCTTGTCATACAGTATCGAAGAGGGAGAAAATTAGCTTCTATCAGGGTCTTCATGATATCAAAGTGCCTCAAGGTTATTCTTCTAATATAAAAAATTTTGTCTCATTGATGGACTTGAAGTTTATAGGTATGAAATCACATGATTGACACGTCATGATGCAACAAATTCTACCAGTTTCATTGCGTGGAATATTGCCCATTCGTGTTAGAAATACTATAATGAAGTTGTGTTATTTATTAAATTCAATTTTTAACAAGGAAATTGATGTGAATGCTTTAAACATTTTTGAAAAGGATTCAATTTTTATACTTTGTCAATTGGAAATGTATTTTCCTCCATCTTTATTTGATATAATGGTGCATTTAATGATTCATCTGGTTCAAGAAATAATGCTTTGTGGACCTGTATATCTTCGTTGGATGTATCCTTTTGAAAGGTATATGAAAATATTAAAGGGGTATGTTAAAAATCCATATCAACCTAAAGCCACAATTATTGAAAAGTATATTTCTGAGGAGGTAGAAGAGTTTTATACGAGCTACATGGCTGCGGCGCAACACATAGGTTTGCCTCCATCTCTCCATGAACGAGTTAATAATGAGGGAAAGGGGATTCGTGGCTTGAAAGTCAAATCATTGCTAGCTGAACAGATGAAGAAGTTAGAATCATACATCTTGAATAAGATAGTTGATGCTCAACTGTATATCACATTTCATATTAATGAGTTAAATCATTGTCATCCAAAGAAGAAGGAAATGTGGATTTTGAATGAGCACAACAAAACTTTTTTGTCATGGATTAAAAAGACTTTTCTTGGTAGATCAGATGTATCAGAGACATTAAAATGGATAGTGTGTGGTCCATGTTTAAATGTGATAACATGGTCCGGTTATGACATTAATGGTTATACATTTCATACAAAATCTCATGACAATGGAAGTGCAGTTAAAAATAGTGGTGTATTGGTGTTTGCAGAAGCAATGCATTTTTAGAGTGCTAAGGACAAAAAACCCAATTTCTGCATCAAGTGCATATTATGGAGTGATTGAAGAGATATGAGAGGTTGATTACATTAAAATTAATGTTCCTATTTTTAACTGTAAATGGATTATCGGTAACAACAGTGTCGGACACGATGAATTTGGAATGACACTTATTAATCTGAATAGATAGGAAGACACAACTGATTCTTTTATAATGGAAACAGATGCAAAAAAAATTTCTATATAGTAGATCAATCAGATATGTAGTGGGATGTTGTTTTACAAGGGAAAAAACAATATGTTGGTGAGCATGAACTTGATGAAGATGCTGATTTAAGTGAGATCCCAACTTCCATGGAAAGATTAATATAACATAATGATGAACATGTTGAAGACATGGTTTGTGCCATAAAGAACGATCTCGAAAAAGGAATTTGGGGAAAAAAATCCATTTGTACATTCCCAAAATTACAGGTAACATATGTTCATTTCTTGTTTACATTTATTTTTTTCATAAATGTTAAATATTGTAAGTTTTTTATTTATTAAAACATGTTTTATAACAAAATAAGTTTTAGTTTTTGTTTGTTATAAGTTTGTTTAGTTTACATTATCATGATTATAAACATAAAATGAATTATATATATATTATTTTTATTCAGTGACAATTAATTTTCCATGTTTACCATGTTTACCATGTTTACCATGTTTACCGTGTTTACCAAGTTTACCATCCTGACCATCTTTACCATCTTTACCATCTTTACCATTATTTAACCTGTTTACCATATTACCAATGTTTACTTTTACGTAACTTAGTATACTTTTATATTTTCTGATTACAGTAGTATTAAAATATTTGAATTTTTATATTTGTGAACTGATGTTTGTTTTTTTAATTTGAAGGATAATGACAGATCATTCAATTGATCAACCACATGATTCTGGAGATGAGCATATTACTGGTCATACCTCTAGGAATTAACATTCACATGCTCCTATTATGACAAAGAGTTCAAAGGTTGGTAAATGTGGGTGGACATGTTTACCAAAATTATCAGTTGCCCGTACGTAGGATCAGAGGATAGTCGTTGAGTTTGACGATGATGATATTCCTAGACACTGGAGGAGTTAGGGAGAAATGCTTATCATTGGCTAGAAGGAGATGGAGGGATTTCAAATCAACCCTCTCATCTGATTTTTTATGGTCATAGGAGTCATGATAATCCATGTCGTATATATCCTTTTATAGATGAAGACACATGGAGACATTTTTTTGAAAGTAGAAGAAAAGAGTCATTTCTGGTAAGGGCAATGTAAACTTTTATAAACTTTCATATATAAATGATTTTAGTAATGTTTTGTTAATGATTTCTTATTCTTAAATTACAGAAAACAAGGAAAGCTCATCAGGAGATCCAATCTAAAAATGTATACCCTCATAGTTTATCCCGGGGAGGGTATGCATTATTGGAAGAACAAATGATGGCGGAAAAATTTCAACAACTAAGAGCTGAGTCTTCATGCTCTGGAGAGGTGTCCCCTCCATCCCCTCCATCATGACATGAAAAATGGAAGAGAAATCGGAAGGGAGAAAGGGAAATATCTTTTAGATGAATCGAGAATCATAGCTGAGAGGATTGTAAGATATTTATTTTATTTATTTAAGTTAACAATTATCTTCATATAATTTCAATCATTAAAGAAATGTTCAATTAATTAATACATGACTCTCTTGAGGAGCAGAGTTCACAAGGGACATTTACAGCTACTGGGAGGGAAGATATTTTATCTACATCATTGGGAAGGTACGAACATCCCGGTCGTGTAAGAGGATATCTGGCTGGTGTAATGGTAAGAAAAGTGTTTCCAAGTTCTTCAACTTCTAATGTTGATGGGGTATATAATAAAAATAGAATCCATGGAGGCTGAAGTTCATAATATTAATGTGACGATGGAGGAAAAGATTAGAGCGTCGGTGCAATCTATGTTTGCATAAATGCAAAGAAAATTTCAGACTGCTGCTCCCACTCCTCCACCTCCCCATGCAGACCCCATTATTTATCATCCTCCTCCGTCGATAGCTTCCACTCCCCCACCTCAGCCTGCAGACCCCATTTTTTATCCTATTCCTCCGTTGCTGCTTCCTACTTATTGCGAGTTGTATGTTGATGATTCTCAACATCATATATTAGCATATGGGTTGGTATATTGTAAAGGAGATACAGTTCATCATCAACAATTAGAGGTAGAGAATCATAGGGTCACTGTACAGGATATTATCGATAGATCAGCTGGGGTACTAATACCTACAGATGAGGTGGCGATAGTTGGACAGAGTATCAGCCATTTTTTAATTTGGCCATCCAGACTTCTTAGACTCATTACCAAAGAGGTATGAATGTTATATCTTTTATTTTTTTATTAATGTTGTTTTATCATTTGAAAACTAATATATTTTTCAATTTATTTTTACAGGAATACTTCAAAGGTAAAGAAATACAGTATAGACAAAAACAAAAAAAATGGATATGACATCAGATACAGATTCTTGTAGTCTTGACAGATTGTCAAGATATTCAAATTTGTTGGCGTGTCATTATGAGTTCCAATGGAAGCTCATATTTGTGGACATGAAATAAATGTGGGGATTATGAAAAGTGATATCATGGAGCATGTTACTGGCGATAATTTGGGCATCAACGCGGTGCAAATTTTTTCCATGTAAGTCTTAACACCTTTTCCCTGCATTATATTTATTAAAAATGTATACTTATGATTGTTTTGTATTAGGTATCATTATAAAATTTTAGAGAGGAATGATCTTACAGATGTATATGGATTCATGGACCCGCAATTGATTTCCCCTAAAGCATGTGCATTGAATGAGGAACAAAGAATGGTTTATATTGCTGAAAGACATGAAAAGAATATAGTCACACAATGTTGGATAATGACTTTTTGTGAGAGGTATGAAACACATTTCTCTCAAAGAGTTAATTATCTTTTAACATAAAAAAACAATAATGTTAAATTTTCTTTTATCAGTGATCATTGGATGTTAGGGGTTTTTTGCCCAAGGGAGAAAGCACTTTATGGGATATGCTCTGTCCATGATGATGTGTGGGAAAGTATTAAGAATATATTGGAAAAGTAAGGTCCAATTTCTCAATAGTTTTATATATTATAATGAATTTTAAATTTACCACATTCGTATTATTTTCTAACAGTGCATGGGAATACTTTCAAAAAAACGCAAATAAAAAGAGTGCAAAGATTAAATATGTAAAGGTGAAGGTAAATATCCATTTATAATTTTTACTTTTTGATTTATTACATAAAAATAATATATTGAATTTACACTCATTTAAAAATAATTGTCATGAACAACAAGGCATCATCGAATGCGGATATTATATGTTATGATTTATGTATGTAATAATAACAACTAGGACAGTTGTGAATTTTGACTTGGTATGATTTCCCCTTAAACAATGAAATTATATTTCAATTTGAATTATTCATTATACACGTTAACTACTTTCCTTTTCATTTGTATCTTTTTGATGACCCTCAACCCTATACTGCTGAAGACAGCAAACACTTACAAGTGGAGTGGTCAAATTATTTTACAGGTTTGATTAAATTATAGTTGTTTGTAATGTAAAGTGTAATTTTGAATATTGTCATTGTAATTGCGTATTTGGTAGTTGTTTAGGATGTATTTTGTTTTTTTTTAAGTTGACAGTGTAATATTTGAATGTTATATATGTGAATGTTTAATTTTTCTCTACTTCTTGTCTGTTATACTTATGATGGTTTTTCGGGTATGGATTTTGGTCTGTGGGGAGGGGTTCCAAGGGTGTGGGGGTGTGTTCAGTGGGGTTGAGGGGTGTCCAAGGGTCTGGGAGGGTTGTCTGGTGGGGTGAGGGGGGGAATACCAGGGGTGGGAGGGTTGTCCAGGGGTGTGGGAGGGCTGTCCAGGGGGTGGGGGGGGGGGTTGTCCAAGGGTGTTTGGGGCTTTCTAGGGGTGTGGTGGGGGCTCCAATGGGGTGGGGGATGTCAAGTGAGGCGAGGGGGTGCTGTTAAGGAGGGTGGGGTTGTCGAGGGGTGTTTGGGGCTGTCCAGGGGGTCAGGGGGCAGTCCAGGGGTGTGGTGGGGGCTCCAATGGGGTGGGGAAGGGCTATCCATGTGGTATACATGAGGGTGGGGAGGGGTTCCAAGGGTGTGGGGGTGTCTGGTTCGGATTTTGGTCTGTGGGGAGGGGTTCCAAGGGTGTGGGGGTGTGTTCAGTGGGGTTGTGGGGTTTCCAGGGATCTGGGAGGGCTATTCGGTGGGGTGCGAGGGCTATCCAGGGGTGTGGGAGGGTTGTCCAGGGGGTGGGGGGTATACATGAGGGTGGGAGGGGGGGTTGTCCAGGGGTGTTTGGGGATTTCCAAGGGTGTGTTGGGGGCTCTAATGGGGTGGGGGCTATCAAGTGGGGTCGGGGTGCTGTTCAGGAGGGTGGGGTTGTCGAGGGGTGTTTGGGGCTGTCCAGGGGGTTGGGGGGCAGTCCAGGGGTGTGGTGGGGGCTCCAATGGGGTGGGGGAGGGCTGTCCAGGGGGTATACATGAGGGTGGGCGCTACAACGGGGTGGGGGAGGGCTGTCCATGGGGTATACATGAGGGTGGGGCTGTCTAGGGGGGTAAGTATTATATGTTATCAATGTAAATGTTTAAATTTGATCTCCTTCTGTTTTTCTGGTACGATTTCTGGATTTGTTTTCTGGTTTATTCTGGGGGAGAGTAGATGACTGCATTCTATTTTTAAAAACAAATTGGTTTATCACATCAGTTATTTCATAACCGACGTGATAAAAGGCCTGGGAAATGGTTTATCATCCTAGTTATTAAATAAACGACGTGCTAAAAGGCATGGTAAATGGTTTATCACGTCGGTTATTTATCAACCGGCGTGAGAAAACCCCCTCGGACTGTTTTATCACGTCGGTTATATAATAACTGACGTGATAAACCTTCTCCTAGAAGCTTATCACATCGATTAATAAAAAACCCACGTGAAACACAGGGGTGGGGGGTGGGGGGATGGGTTTATAACGTCGGTTATTATGTAACCCACGTGATAAACCCCCCTGGTTTATCATGGTGGTTATAAAATAACCAACGTTCTAAACAAGTCTGGGGGGGGTATCTCACATCTGTTATATATTAACCGACGTGATAAACTACTTTTATCACATCTGTTATTTAATAACCGACGTGATAAACTATTTCCCAGGCCTTTATTCACGTCGGTTATGAAATAACCAACATTATAAACCCTCTTAGTTTTCTTTATCACGTCGGTTATAAAATAACCGACGTGATAAACATCGCGATATTATGATTTTGACGTCGGTTTTTATATAACTGACGTAAAAAACATTATTTATAACGTCGCCCGTATTAACGTCATCTAGAAACCGACATAAAAAATGAAAAATAAACGACGTAAAAAACGTTTTCTTGCACTAGTGAGTTCATTAATGAATCAATTCAACTCTGAAACCCACTGTTGACACCAAACTGATACAATTTTTTTGAAATATTCTTATCATATCCCAAATCCACTGTTATGATTTTATCACGATCCGCAGCTATTGTGATATATATTCTTTGATTGATCACTTCTAGAATCATCATATTAATATTATCTCCATGTATCATTACTCTCCCCTTATCACACTGCTCCACCTATAATCTTTATCCCCATATCATTCATGATTTTTCAAATATCCACACTATATCCCCCTTAAAGAATCAATATTTTTCCCCCTTTGTCAACAAACCAAATGGTCAAACCTTTGAATCCTATAACAGAGTAGATAAATCAAAGAATCACTTTTGGAAAAAACACACATCATACCGCGAGGAGAGGGGGGTATGGTTCCACATCCACACTTTCAAGTGCGGGGAGTCAACTGAACTTCCAAAGACAGTCGATGTCTCTCAAAAGTATCCACCGGTAAGGCATTTTTCAGAATGTCTACAACCTGTATCTCTGTAGGCACATACTCCAACTTCACGATTCACTACTCAACCATCTTCTTGATGAAATAATATTTAATCCCAACGTGTTTTTCCTTGTGTGATCAACTTTTTTTTTTCATAGATTGATAGCACTTGAGTTATCACACTGGATTCTGACCAGAGACTCCACTGCAACTCCTATATCTTCAAGCTCATGCTTCTTCCATAATAATTGTGTGCATGCTTGAGTGGACGTAATATTCTCATCTTCTTTGGTTCTCAATGAAATTCAATCTTGTTTCATGGTTATCCATGAAATACACAATCCACCAAGATAGAATGCACCACCTGACGTTGATTTTCTATCATCTGTTGAACTGGCCATGTCGGCATCACTATATCCCAATAACACTATTTGAGATTTGTCATTATATGTCAAGCCGAAGGCCACCGTTCCCTTGATATACTGAAGAATTCTTTTCACTGCAAGAATGTGGCTTTCCTTGGGATTACTCAGATATCTTACATCTTGGAGTGTATGAAAAACAATGTATGGACTTGTCGCAGTTATGTAAAATAGACTTCCAATGATTTTCCATTATTCTTTGATATTTACTGCCTTGACATGATCATCTTTGGAAATATTCATTAGGTAGAAATGGAGTTTTTATCACCTTGGAATTTTCTATTCCATACGTTTTTAAAAACCTCTTTGGCATATTTGGATTGAGAAATGAGTGTTCCATTGCTTCCTTGATTCACTTGTAGAACAAGGAAAATTGTTAGCTCTTCAATCATTGACATTTCAAACTCATTTTTCAGGAATTTGGAAAACTATCTGCACATAGCTTCATCTAATCTGCCAAAAATTATATCATCAACATAAACCAACACCATCATACTTTGATTACTATCATTTCTGAAATAGATATTGTAATCAAATCCACCATGATGGAAACCAAGCTTCTTCAAGTACTGATCAATCCTTGAGTACCAGACCCTTAGTGCTTGTTTCAGACCATACAACACCTTCTCCAGTCTACAAACCATGTTCTCATTCTCATGATTGAGAAAACCATCTAGAACCTCAATATACACTTCCTCCTCTAGAAACCCATTCAAGAATTCAGATTTGACATCCATTTGGAACACTTTGAACTTTCTTTGCACTACTATGGCTAAAAATAATAGGATTGTCTCCAGCCATCGAACCAGTGTAAATTTCTCATCAACATCATTTACCTCTATCTGGGAGTACCATTTCCACACTAGTCGTGCTTTGTTTTGAACCACTGCACTATCTTAATTCATCTTGTTGCGATATACCCATTTAGTCCCGATGAAATTCATATCTACTGGTTTCGAAACAATCTCTCACGTCTGGTTCTCTCAATCTGATCAACTCTTCATTCGTTGCCTGAACCTAGTTTTCATCTTCAGCTGCATCATCAAAACACTTCGGCTCATCCTGAGATAGAAAAAATGTCTACTGTAGTGACATCTTTATTCTTGTCTGAACCGGAGCTGTCTAATGACCAATGATATTCCACATACCAATTTCAGCTCGACTCTTTGGCTTCCTTGAAGACACAAACTTTGTTTCATATTTCTCATCATCAGTATCTTCTTCTAAGTTAGCATATACCACTTCTAATCCCCCTATGTTTCTTACCTCCTCATCACATTCATCTAGAAACTAGTCACTATGTTTTTGAGTATTCTATTCATTTTCAACTATAGTGGCATCATTGCTCTCAAAAATTTTAGCCAGCCTTTTTTTGAAGCATTTATATGCTTCTATTTTTTTGAGTAGCCACAGAATATTCCCTCATCTCCTCATGACTCAAAATTCATGTTATTTTCATTGTTTATAATGAAACACCTACTTTAAAAGATCCTAATGTATATCAACATTGTCTTCTTTCTGTACCACATTTCATACGGAGTCTTCCCTTGCTTCGGACACAACATAGACTTGTTCAAAATATAGGCCGATGTCAAAACTACTTCCTTCCAAAATTTCTCTGGTAGGTCCTTTTCAATAATCATTGTTCTGGACATGTTGTTGATGATATGATTTCTCCTTTCAACTACTACATTATGTTGGGCAGTTCTCACTGATGAAACATGATGCCTTATCACGTGTTTCTTGAGATAGTCTTCCACTTGACTGTTTTTGAATTATGTACCTTTATCTGTATGAAACTTCAAAATTTTCTACCCAAGCATCATTTCTGATTCCCTCCTATACTATTTGATACTACTGAATAGTTCTATCTTTTGGGTAATGACAAATACCCAAGCCATTATACTATAATCATCAATGAAAAGTACATTGTACCTTTTCCCATTTATGGCTCGTGGTGAGATAGGTCCACATACATCAGCATGCACCAATTCAAGCACTCAGGTTGATTTCTATTCCTTTGGATTATATGTATTTCTGATGATCTTTCCTTGTTTAACAAGCATCACATGTATGAGTACGATCATGTGATAGTTTGGGAAGGTCTCTAGTAGCATCACACTTTACCAGATCTTCCATGGATGGTTGGCATAGGTGACCAAGTCGATTATGCCACAAATGGTTTTCTTCCTCTCTGGATAAAAGGAACATATCTTCTTCCCCACTTACAAGGTAACGATTTCCCTTTTTATTTTTTCCCTTGTAAAACAACTGCTACATATTTTTCATTCACAACACACATCTTCTTGGTAAATCGGATAGAGTGCCCAGAGTCACATAGTTGACTAACATAGAGAAAGTTATAACTAAGACCCTATAGTACCAAGACATCAGTACGTCTCATTTCATTGCACCCAAACATGGGTTTTCCATTGCCATTTATCCATGATATGATCTTGAAAAACACAAGTGGCATAGATTACCTTTTCCTCAAGTACACAGCATGCAGTCCCTCTTCCAAAAACCACTTTTCTTCATATGATGATTTTCAGGCCCAAACATTTGGCAAACACTGGAAAACAGTGCCAACATGTATCTATTATTTTTCTACCACCTCCAAATCATCCATTCCTTTGTCAATGTTCTTGAATCAAACATGGATCATTTACCACCGCTCTTGAACATGTCATTCCACAATGATTTTTTTTTCAATAAAATTGAAGGTCATGGTTTGCTTTGTCAATAATCACAAGAAAAATGTCCACTTTTTCAACAAACACAATAACCTAAAAAATGATACAATGATACCTTGAATGATTTTTACCCAATAGAAGCATTTTGAGATCTCAAGCTTCGCATGTGGGAGTGATGAGTACCTTCCAATGGCATTCCCCCCATGGGATGGCAGTGCCTTTTCTCCCAACACCATCTGTGCAGGGGCTGTCCAGGTGCTGTCCAGGGGCTATCCAGTGGGTGGGTCGGCAGTCCAGGGGTGTGTAAGGGGTGGTGGGGGAGTCCAGGGGTGTGGGGGTGTCCAAGAGGGTGGGGGTGGGGGGTTCTAGGGGTGTTTGGAGCTTTCAAAGGGGTGGTGAAGTCCAGTGGTGTAGGGGGTGTGGTGGGGGTTGTACAGTGGGGTGAGGTGCTTATGGTCTGTTTTTGGAAACTTTTTGGTCTGTTTCAGGGGTGTGGGAGGGTTTTCTAGGGATGTGGAAGTGCTGTCTAGGGGGGGTATACATGATGGTGGGGAGATGTCCAGGGGTGGGGGTGATGTCCAAGTGTGTGTGTGTGGGGGGGGTGTCCAGGGCTGTGGTGGGGGCAGTCCAGTGGGGTGAGGGGGTTCTGGTCTATTTTTGGTAACTTTTTGGCCCCGGTTTAGGGGTGTGGGAGGGCTTTCCAGTGGTGTGGGATTGATGTCCAGGGTTTGGGGGTATACATGAGGGTGGGGGTCGTCTAGGGGTGCGGGGGATATTTAGGGGGTGGTGGGGATGTCCAGGGGTGTTTGGGGCTGTCCAGGTGGTCAGGGGCAGTCCAGGGGTGTGGGGGTTGTCCAGGGGTGTGGTGGGGGATGCCAAGTGGGGTGAGGGGGGCTATCCAGGGGTGGTAGGGGACTATCCAGTGGGGTATGTATTAAATTTTACCAATGTAAATGATTAATTTTTCTTTGGTTCTTTTATTTGTATATTTCTGTTTTTCTTGTACGATTTCTTAGTTTGGTTTCTGGTTGCTTTTGTGGAGAGTAGAGGACTGATTTCAATTCTTTTTAAAAAAAATGGGTTTTCACATCGGTTATTTAATAACTGACATGAAAAACACCCCCCCCCCCCCCCCGCACTGGTTTATCATGTAGGTTATTTAATAAACGAGGTGATAAACCGTTTTCTTGGTGTTTATCATGTATGTTATTTAATAACCGACGTGATAAACCACCCCCCTGGTTTTTCACATTGGTTATTTAATAACTGACATGATAAACACTACGATGTTATATTTGTTACGTAATTTTTTAAATTAACGACGTAAAAAACAATATTTATAACGTGGTTAGTATTAACATCGACTAAAAACTGACGTAAAAAATAAAAAATAACCGACCTAAATGACGTTTTTGCACTAGTGTGGACGAAATGGTTAAAGAAAATGACTCCAGATGCCTAGATCTAATTTTCACATTATAAAATTGTATCTAAAAATAAGGTGTCAAATCCCAAAGGACTAAATAATTAACTATTAATATTAAATTATATATACATAACTAAAAATCACATTAAATTTTAAAACAAAATATTTCCAAAATGATTTCAATAATAATACGATTGAACCATTATGTGTATCCTTATATTTCAATCAGAAAACACTTCCAAAGAACCAAGGAAAAAATTAAAACGAATAGGGTGATATCATATACTTGGTAAGTGTAATTTCACAATTAAAGATGTCATTAATAAATATGAATGAACTATTTGGGATGGAAAATAACTGAAATACCTTCCTTTTAACTGAAAAAATGATCATAATATTGATGAGAGAGATAATGATCAAATAAAGAAATATAATTAATCACATAAAATTGAAACATATCCTAGGATAGAATACCTAAAAAAATAATATGTATGTGAATAATTAATCTCAATATAAGTAAATTAATAATTATGTATATATAAAACATACAATCAAGACCGTTTAATATTCATTTTGAATTCATTGGTAGAAAACCTTCTAATTTTTCAAGCTGATTTATCTCATTCCATATGTCGACACGTCGAGGGGATATATATATAATGGGAGTGACATATAAATAAATAATTAAAATGTATTTCTTATATAAATGGTTTGAAACAAATAAATAGTGTCATTTTTATTGAAAATATTACATATGAAAATATAATACAAAGCATAATCAGACAAACATAATCATAAATAATATATGGTAGTCCAGTTATTGGAAATAAAATTATACATCCATAGAAAAAATAATTATAAACAATCAATAAAAGTATATTTATTATATTTTTATAGTATATAATAAATGCATTATAATTACAATCATGTGTGTATGTCATTTATGAATAGACATATAATATAAATTTCATTAAAAAATCATGTCGAAAATATATTTTTCACATGAATATCACGATTTAAAAAAAATATAAAATATTAACAATATATTTTAATGAAACAAATCATTTAAATAATTTAAAATCTGATTTATGATATTTTTTGGGTCATGAAGGTTGTATATTATGTTCATAATGTACAAGATAAAATAACTATTTCTTTCAAATATTTTGTTATAAAAATAATACTCGCTCTGAAAACAACAGATATATTACTATAAAATCAGTTTTTAAAAAGTATAAACTTATGAAATTGTTTTTTAAAAATAATTTTTAAAATAGAAACACTATTTGTGAAAAATAATAAATATATAATTTAAAAACATATATTTTTATTAAAAATTATTTTTAAGGAAAAAGTGAAATGAAGATAATTTTTATTTAAAATAAATCTCAATAATTTGACATACCAATGACTGTAAAAACTATAATATTATGTGAATATGATCATTATAAACTATGAGGTAATAATATATAATTATTTTAGATTTAAAGATCAAATTATTCCCACCATGTAGACATACAGAAAAATAAAACAGATTAGTGATGATATTGTGCAAATAACCCTTTTCACAAGGGTAAATCCGAATCATTTTCCCCATAATATAAATAACATCTAAAGAAAAAATATATAATAGTAATGTAAATTGAATCATGATATAAAATATCAATTTGGTAGAATAAACACCACAAAAATGAATTAAGTGTGGCATATGGTATGTGTATCAAGAATTAAACATTTGATGAGAAACCATTTACTCTGATTCAAAATACGTGATATGTGTTAGACCCTTACATATAATAAATATTGGATTATTATAAACATATAAATAAACAATAATCATATATATAATATCATAAAAGATTTTATTATAGTATTTTACCATTGAAATATTTTTTTGTTAATATCAATATTTCCTGTGATAATTGTATTATCATCAATATAAGTTTTATTTTCGTAAATTAAGTCATTTTATTTTTATCATGGTAAAATCATATCCAGAATGTTAAAAAGGATATAAATTTACTATATATTCTTTGTAATAATGTTCATAGAAATCTATTAATGTTAGATACATAAAATAGATTACAATATTTATTTGTCATGACAAGTCATCCATATACATGAAGGTTATTACCATTTTTCTCAAAGGTTGGATAAAAATGAAAATAAATATTAATAAATATTTAAGTTATCATTATAATATATATATATATATATTTTATCTTAAACAAACATATCCATATTACCATCCATATAGAAATGTGGATAACATTTCACATCGCTACAAATGGGAGGTAGTCTGGACATACACATGAGTGACATCATTGTTATCCATTGTAAAAGAACCTAATAAGTTACATATTAGACATAATATATATATAATTATTTTAAAATCATAAATATTTCATATATTCATTATTTTTATTTATCATAACTTTCATGTAATTCATGTGAATGAAATGAAACGCATTGAATCATGGGTAGGTAGTCCACCATACACCCGATCACCTTTATCAAGTCCCCAAAATTATGTTATGTAAGAAGGTATATGTGATATAAATTTTTATATATTTATTTGTATCAAAAATATTATATACGTATATTAAATTCAAAATTTTATATATCCATAAAAATTGGTTATAAAAATATTCCACCAGAACATGAGGGGGTAGTCAGCCATACACATGAAAAATAGTTTCATCTACCATTTGAGAAAATAAGAGATTGAGTTGGGTTATTCCATTAAAATAATAACATTTAAATATATATTATAACCTAGATATATTATATTATCATATTTTGAGAATATTTTAATGAGCTGGAAGAAAAAACAAAAACAAATATGCACATTTAATAAATTTTCCTCTTCTTTAGAGAGTCTCTTTTAGTCTATATCTAAACCCTTATTATGAGGAAATATTAAAAAAAATATCATATATGAATTATGGAGTAATTTAAGGATAGATGTTATTTATTAAATGGACAATCAAATGTGTTTTGGAAGTGTGAGGGGGCAGGGGGTTCCTTTTATTAGTGGGGGAAAGACATAATTGGATATTTTTTAGAAAATGAGAATTGTTACTCAAATAATTATCCTTCAATAAGCCTAAAAAATGGATCATTCCAATACCATATATGTTATAAGGTCTACATATTTCTATTTGATGGGGTTTTTCAACCTTATGTTCATTTTCTCACTTCTCATCTTATTTTAACAATCGAAAATCCATTTTGACCTTAACTCTGACAATTATTTGTATTTTGAAATATTATTATAGTAAAAAAAATATTATTACATTATTATATAACAAAAATTATTCTGATTAAAAATATTTTACCTGTTTTCAGTTTTAATTCATAGAAGTGGGTGAATTCAATTAAAAAATAAATCCCAAACGTGGAACCAATTCCATTCATAGCACCAGTCGGTGTGGCACCATTTTCGATCAGTGTTGCTGATGCCAATCAGTGCAACCGATTCCCTTGGTTTCCACCGATGCCGATTCGTGCCACTGATTGTTGATTGGGGCCACCGATTTTTGATTGGTGCCACCATTACTTGATCAATGACACCATTTCCCAATCGGTGCCTCCCATACAGATTTGTGCCATTAATGCATATCGGTGACACTATTCATTCAACCTGAAACATGGAAAACCCTTCCATGAGTCACTGATGGTCCCAATGACACCACAAACATCATTATTTGAAAATGTAATGACCCGAAGGGTCTGGTCCATAACATCATATACCTCTCAAATTATTCACGCCCTCTTGAATTAAAGAGTAAACCAGAAGAAAATAGAGGGTCCAAACAACCATCTTATATGATTCCTCTCAATGACAAACCAACATAGAGTTTTTTGAAAGCTAAATAAAACCCCAAAATCCTAGAACATATCTGTCAAATATATCACTTAAAAAATATTAAAACATTAAAATCCACTCCCTCAAGTAACAACAAAAACCCAAATGGCCTCACTTTCCAGACACCTAGATTAGGGGGAACCTTACTCCTTTTCAGGATACTATCCGATTAAGGTGGAACATACATTTCTACACATGTCTAATCAAATTCACATTAATGCATCTTTATTATCTACAGGGTTCTCCATTTCCAATAATGTGCTATTTACACAAAAAATAAAGATCAGGGAAATAAATTATCATACAAGAAGAAAGGTCAAATGTTTCCTTATTGGATAGAAAAAAAGAAAACACAAGATCATAACTCAAAATATCTCTGGGAACTAGGAATTCTTATGTGCCTCCTTTTCCCATGAACTCCCCTTGAGGCCATCATGCCTCCATAACAAATGAACCAGGAGAATAGTCAATCCAAAACCCAAATTTTCTTTATGATCCTTGATTCCCAGTAGTCATTGCAAAAATTTTACATCATCCTCTATACACAACACTCCACAACCAAGGATGTGGGGGTTATCGTCAAGATAATGACAGGGTTGAGAAACTAGAAAGGCTTGTGTGGATCTTCTTCAACCATGGTGGCAATTCCAACTGATACTCCACCTCACTGGAAATATCCCAAAACCTCGAAGGGTCCAATGAACTAGGGAGAAATCTTACTCCCACTTCTAAACCTCCAATATCCTCGCCGATGGGAGACCTTTAAGAATATGTGGTCACTAACCTCCAACTCCTAAGGTCTCCTCCTATGACCATTATTCAAATTCTTCATGAACTGAGGTACCTTCATCATTCCACACACAAGCTAAACCTTCTCCATATTTCTCTACACAATTTTTTGTACCAGAACACATGCCTCCCCTATCCCTTATCGAAAACATGGTTGAACGACATGGTATTCCACAAAAGGATTCGAAAACTACCATTCTAGTAGTGGAGTGATATATATTTATTGTAGGAAAACTATACGAATGGAAAGTGTCATGAACATGATCCTTCAATGTCCGAAACACATTCCTATAGTATATCCTCTATCGTTTTGATGGTCTACTATGTCTACACATCCATCTCAGAATGTGATGTAGTCCTAAGGAATAGCTGGGTGCCGAAAGAACATTGTAATCCCCTCTATAAATGGGATTTAAAGGGTTAATTGAGATATGAAATTATGGATTTGGTAACTCCGTGTAGATTCACAACTTCACCCACATACCTCATTATAAAGGAATCCACTACACTCAACTACTTAACTTCTTTGATGTGGGCCAATTTCGTAAATCGGTCCACCACTACCTAGATGGAATTACACCCTCTCTCATCCCAAGGTTTCCATGTGAAGAAATCAAAAGATAAGTCATCCCACTTCTACTCGGGAACGTCTAAGTTCCGCAATAGACCTCCGAAAACATGGTGTTTATCATTAATCTATTGACGCACGAGGACGATTTCCGCAGACATTTCTATTTCTCGCTTCACACGAATCAACTGAAACTGAACTCACAATCCTACGTACATCTTGTATATTCTTGGATGTACCTCCAAGGGAGTGTTAAATAACTCACCATGAACTCCCTCATGCATCACCATGGAGAATACTAGATTCCCTCAGAAAAACATCTTATTACATCAATCCTCTGACCATCCTTCTAGAGCATCACCCTAGATAATGAGATCACACATCAAATTTGACCATGAGTCTATCCACAAAGACTCATCCTCCTGACCGACCATGGATGATTGCACTATCATATGATGTGGACAACCCCTACTATCCTCTACTCTCAATCCCAGATGAAAACAAGAAAACTCATCCGTAACCTTCCCAGCGTCTTTGGACCACTGATCTACATCCTTATGTGTCTTCCAGCTATAGAAATCGGCCAATGCATTACATTTTTTTTGAGGTGTTGGATATTACGAAGCCATTGTCCTAAATAAACTCTATACACCTTCACTATCGCAAGTATAGGTCTCTCTGATAAACTATATACCACAATCATTTGTGATAATTGAAGTCCACGAATCATTCCTCAATGAGTTAATTCCGCCAAAACATTAGTGCAAACATATACACATAATGTATCAGGTCATGGGTGGAATAGTATTGTTAGTGAGGCCATAACTTCCTAGATATATAAGAGATCAGCCTTTATTGCAGCACCATCACACACCCAATGGTTTGAACAGATGCATCACATCACACTTCAAACGTTACCCCAACCTCTGGAAGCCTCAACACTTGGGCACTGATGAGATTCCCTTTTAGATTACTGATATCTTCCTAGTACATATCACTTCATATTAAAGACTATTCTTATCTTTTCGAATCATTCAAAGGTGATTAAACATGAGATAAGTCAGGTATGAACCTACAGTAGTAACCTGCTAGTCCCAGGAAAGTATATACCTCATCCACGTTTTTGAGAGCTGCCCAAGAAACAACTTCATTGACCTTTGACAATTCTGCAACTATTCCCAGCTAGGATCCCATGTGTCCAAGGAAGTTCACCACTCGTGACCATAACATTAACCTGATCACCTTCACGTAGATATGGTGGTGTCAGAGGACCTCAAAAACTATCCTTAGATTCATGTTTTCATTTTCCTCGGAACTTGAGTAGATCAGGATGTCGTCAATTAACACAACCAAAAAGAGATCTGGATACTGGGAGAAAATAGAGATCATGAGCACCATAAAATATGCTGGTACATTTGTAATTCCAAATTACATGACCACGAACCAATTGACCCCATAATGGGACCTAAAAGCAGTATTGTGGATATCACCCTCTTTTACCCTCATCAAATGATATCCAGACCGTATGTACGTATTAGAGAACCATCATACTCTCTTTAACTTATCAAGAACATCATTGATCCTTATGATTGTTAATAGTTATGGACCGTCACCTGATTCAATCTTCACTGATCTATGCAAAACATGATACAGTTGTCTGCCTTCACTTCTAACAAGACTGGGGAACCACATGATGAGGCGCATGGTCAGATAAAACCATTATTCATCTGGTCATCAACCTAACACGCATCTCATGTAACACAGAAAGATTCATCCGACAGGGAGCCATAAAAATCAGAGGGCACCATGTTGTAAATCTATCCCGAAGTCAATATCTCATTGAAGGGGATATAGTCACAACCTATAGGAGGAATTCGTATAAAAAATCACTAAAAATACATATAACATCCACCATATCTATGTTTGTTAATTATATTGAGAGCATAGTGAAAAGGAATTATGTGGGTCTAGAAATCTGCAGCCCTCCTGGAAACTCCTCCCTCCAACGAAAGATACGCGATGGTAGCCCATGTCTATGAAAAAGACAATTCTCCAGAAGTATTCCATAATGTCGTTCATGGAAAACATAAAGTTGATTCCTGGGATTTCATCTTATGTATACATTTTATGAATATGGGAATCCATAGTAGACTGATGTGGCACCAACATTAGTATACATCCCCAAAAATCATCAAACTGTTTAACATGTCCTTCAACTGGCGTACTCAACACCGGGGTCATGGAACCTCTATCTACATCTCGAAAAATGCAATGGGAAAGACTGGGTGAATAAAAATAGTAAAAATATAATTACAAATCGTGGTCATATAAAATAGATCTGAATAGTATTATTGTAACTCGAACAACATCTGACCCTACTGGAACTTCTTCATCTGCGGCATGCAACTGCCCAAGCCCAACTCCTCTACACCTCATCTATCAGCTGCCTCCTCGAGAATTCCCTAGTCATGGTAAAATAAGAACATCATGTGGTTGTCCTCTTTTGGAAATGTCTAACTTCAGTGAATCAAGATCTCATTGCCCCTACGGCTAGAATGGCCTGACTAATACCAATACTACTGAGGTGCATACTGAATCTTCCCACCCCCCCAATATTGAACATGGAAATGTCATTGATTCTGAATATGACCATTTCTACACACAATATATAACCTCGATCATAGGCTCGTGGAGTATGGATGTGGACCAGGTTATTAGAACTGGAACTACAGATTCTTTCTCCCCTCCTGTCGAATCCTGGAAGGCCTAGATGATGGAGGAATGATGTTGATGGCCATCCCCTATGACGATTTAAACTATCTCCACTATCGTGGAACTCTTAGTAGCATGTTATTCCATAAAAACTACTTAAACCTTCATCTTAACCTCCAAGTATGTTTGCAGAGTGAAGGCAGTAACCACATACTAGAGCGAAAGTCAATGTGCCAACTCTAATAATTTTTCTCATGAATCCTCATCTGCAAAAATGTCTGGAGAAAATTGAATGATATCCTTGAAATTCATCCCCAAACCCATTTCTAATATGATCCCTCAACGGGGGGATAACATCTCATGTCTCTTTTTAACATTCATTATGGAAGAATGGAATCCTTCTTGGAACTCTTTCACAATGTCAGTCCATAAAACCTCAATTTACTTAGTCTACATGAGATAAAGTATACACCAATAAAATTTTACTTCTCGCATCTAGATCATTTACAAAGGAACACATTACTTTGTTGGATCCTAAATCAAGTTGAAATTGATCACAAGATCCTCAATCCAGCTCTCTCTCGCCATGAATGAGATGCTGCCCTCGAACATTCCCATAGTCTGCAGCTGGAAGGAACAAAGAATCCTCTACCATTGGTAATCCCCCTCCTCTTGATTGTCCCTCCACTAATTAATCAGATCAACCAGTTAGGAATCTATTGCTCATACCACTCTTGGATGTTGTACAGGCGCCATAGCTAAATAAAACAAACAAGAAACTGTTATGCCTGAGTAGTGTGGAAATTTACCTTTATAGTTTCTTTGAACTATTTTTTAATTTTAAATTCATAAAAATCATAAGACGCACAAGAACTATAGTCATTATGAATCTTTTACCATTCCTTGGTTCTCTACCATAGAATCAGTATAGCTTCACCTGGTTATTCAGTAGGTCTATAATTATTGCATCAGATTACAGGGGTGTCTAAACTTTACTGTCCAGGCAAATATTTAATGCTATATTTCACACCCCATGATTTCAAATCAATGTTTCTCTACTATCCATTGAAATACTCACTATGCATATCCCAAGAAATAATCATATCTTTCAACCATCATCTATGGTACAATTATGTCATGACCCACCTTCTCCAAGATGCGTGGAGGACAATAAACCTTGAGACCCTTGTTTCGTCAAATTTTAAGGAGTGATAGGGACCCCTGAGTCCCACATTCAATATGCCTCTGTGTGGTGAAAATAACAAATGCTATAGAATCTCATGTAATATGAATTTCATTAACATTTTTACAGAAAAAATATAGAATATAAGATGGTAAATCCCAGTAAACTCTAAATACCAATAGTAAATGTACAACTAAAGAAATTTTCCCCACATGAATTTTCAAATTAATGTTGATGCAACGTACAAAAACACACCAAATATAGTACAAAAAAAATAAACTCAGCTGTAAAGACAACTAATCCTGATGCCTGAGCTAGTAATGTCTTCCATGCTCCTAGGTGTGTCTATGAAACCTAAAAATAGTTATATATATATATATATGGTGAGAATATGAGTATGCATAGTAGTGAAAACAAAATCCTCTCGTGAACATGTGAGGATAATTAGTAATGACCATGTGAGAAATCAGTAGATCCTCATGAACCTATGATGTAATACTACATATTCCAAACTCAACAAGGAACACCAACCCACGTAACCAAATACATGTAGATTAATAAAATAAACACATCAATATTTTGGCACCCTGCAGACCACTTTCCCCACTAGTTACATGCTCATTCCTAATGACATGACATATTGACACTACAACTATTCCAACAAATAGTCCCACTGTGAAAACCTAACAAAACTCAAATGGGTCCCAAACCATACACAATGACACTTGAAGTAAATTGGGACAAAATAAAAACAACCACACCTAAAGGCACCTAGGCTAGATTAACTACAAAAATAATTGATGAAACTAGGACCTCAACCCTAAGATATTTGGGAAAAGAACCCTTAACTGTCGACACCTAGTCCCCTCATACAAAAGAAACACTTTCCCAAAAATCCATTCACAATATAAATAGTCATGACATTACAGGATTACCCGGTATGCTAGAAAGGCAATATCCAGAATATGGTGCAAGGATGAAAAATTAGGTACCAGACATCCATCCTCCAAGTGTGATGTTTTGGAAGTCACCCTCCCCCATGAAATGGAGTACATAATAGAATAGTTATCAACATGGGTGAGGTTCTTAAAAAATCACATGGAAATAATATATATATATATATAGTTAATCAAACACTTATCTCCCACTAATCGGTTTCACACAACTGACACCAATCTCACACAAGAACTTATTTCACTGATACTCTTATAGGAACTACCATAAAATATTCCCTTCCTATGCATAACCTATACCCATTTTTTGTCCAATCTCTATTTAAGTATTTATTGAACATGATTCACATAAATTATTCCATCATTTCTGAGAAAATAAATTACTTATCCCAAAAAATAAACCAACAAAACAATACTAATCCCCCTAGAAAACTAACATGAAACCTGGTCTAAATACTAGACTTTCATTCCAACTGCACATCCTTGTTCAAATACTATCCATTATCATTCACCAATGCAAAAAACCACCCATTGTATATTACACAACATAGCCGTCTATCCTTTCTTCAAAAAAAACCCCCAATACAGTTCCAGTGCATAATCGGTCCACAACCGCACTACAGTCCCACTGGTTGACATCGCTTCATGCCAATAAAGTTACATATAAGTAATTCAGCTTACCACTAGTTGAACAATTCCATCATCAATCAGTCTCTTAGAATGGGATTCCAACACCCCCCATATACCACACTACATTCTAAGCCCAGAAAACCCAGAATAAAACACAAATAACATAACAAGAACCATCTACCAAATGTTTTCAAATTTAGCCACTCGGGTTATTTATTTTCTACTTTAATATAAGTACGGTGATCCTATAACAATATTGATCTGGAGGCATCAATTTATTAAACATAGTGTAAGTGATTAACCATATATTCTTTCACACACATATATATATATCAAAACATTATATAAATATACCACAATTTCATTAAAAATATCACCAAGGGTTGTTATTTTCAGAAGCCATACATCCACAACACCCATAAGAGTATCAATAATTACGACATAAAAATATGATATAATTTTCAACCACAGCATGCCCATTAGATTATTTATGCATGATATATTTGATCATATTAAATTCTTTTTTAATTATAATTTCAAGATGTGTATGAGACCATTCCTTACCTGGAAAATTTAATGTATCGACCCCACACGATGAAAAATTAATGAAAAGAATAATAAAATACGTACCATGATGATAAATGATCAAAGATCCCTCTTACGCCAATAATATGGGATGACTCTACTTGCAGGAAGAACTCTAATACTGAGAGGGAAGGGATCCAACAGAGGTGTACAACTTGTCTCGAGAATATGTATTATGGTGAACTAAGAGAAACAAAAAGGAAGAAGGAAGAGAACATCTTGACATAAGAAGAGCCAAAATCCTAAAATCACGAGACCATTTTAGGTACATAAATGATGGATTGTGGATTTTCCAGGTAGCTTTGCAGTTTTGCATGTTAAATTTAATTTAGATTTAATAATTCCCTCATAGATGGTTGAGATAGTCTAATACACAATGGAGAGTTGATAGTTATCCTCTAAATAGAGAAAAATACCTAATAGGGGCCTAACTAGAAAACATGTGAGACTGGAAAACAAGACACAAGTTGTGACACATATAACAAGGCCACAAGTTTTGGTATGTAAAGGGTCCCCCGACTCTATAGGGTATTTAAAATATCTTTTACAAGGTTTAATTCATTTTTAAAGAGTTATGAAAACAAATTTATGTTAAAAGAGATGTTACACGAGTGAAACTAAAAAAATTCTATGAGAGGATAGAAATGACTCACTAATAAATGAGTAATTGACACCCCAACACCAATTCCCAGGAACCGGTCAGTGTGATAACATTTCCAATCAGTTCCACTGAGGCCAAATTGTGCCACTAATGCCCATTAGTTCCGCCGGTGTTCGAACATGCCAGTTATTCCGATCAGTGCCACCGATGTCGATCAGTGCCACTCGTGATGATCGGTGCCACCAATGCAGATCAGTTCCACTGTTTATTCAACATGAAATTTGGAAAACTATTCATTGATTCAATGACGGCCCCAAGCACAGAGAAGGAATCATGACATGGGAGAGTAATGAAACATGAGGGACCAGGCCATTACAATGATTGTTGTTGTTGTATTACGTTAGGAGTCAGGCATGGTGGGGCTTAATGGAACCTATAGTTTGTGTGAAAGGATTTACATGGGGATTAGAGCATCAATCTATCTACTATTGTTGGGTTCATTGTGTAATCAACTACCAACCATGGTCCCTATAATGAAATTAATTGAATGGATGGTATATTATATGGTATTTCAATATATGGGGACCAAGATTTGTGGGATATCATATCATAGGGACAAATCACCCATTATTTAAAACATACATAATAAATAGAGGCCATCTGATCCCATATATTTGAGCCATCTTATAATGGATATCAATATTTATTATTTATAGATTTTTATCAAACATATGAGATATCTAAAGAAATTGGATTGATGAATCACTTATTGTCCTTCCGTACGAGGATATTCTTATAGAATAATGTGTTTCATAAGATCAAATATATAACATAAATTTGATTGATTTCTTATATGAAGGTATATATTCCTAGAACACAATCTTCCATATGATAATAAGTTTTGATTGTAGACAATGAATGTTCATTGTTTATAATGATGAATTTGATGATTCACATGTGGACATGAGGGTTGGTCACCAAGACAAAACTCCATTCTTTTATCCATAAACTGGATATTATAAATACTAGCAATCCTCTATTTGATGAATCATTAAAACGGATATATCATAAATATTATTAATCATTTCATAAGTTATCATTTATTACTAATAATTAACATGAAATAAAATAATTCTATCACTTTTTTTGAATTTTAGTGATCTCATTTACAAAAAATACTAAGGTAAGGCATACGTTTTGTATTTTAGATCATAATTTTTAGATAATCAAATATTAAACTAAATTTATAATGTTTTATCTTCAATAATATGTGGTGGTTTTTTTGTGAATAGAATCCCTAAATCAAGTTATTTACGTGAATATGAATAATTCCATATGGCATAAAAAATTTGTACATTTAAAATGATGGGATCCAAGAATAATTTTATCGATGATCTTGTGGATATATTTCCAATGTTATATGGGTTTGAGAATGTGGAATTATAATATTTAAATAGATTCTATAACAAATTTTAAAATTATTGATTCCATGATGTCCTTTGTCAATAAGATAATAGTAATAGTGATTTTATTATAATGAATGAGAAACACACAAATTCAATATTCTATTAATATATATATGAATGGTATACCCCCACATAATTATTTTATTTTGTGAAGGAAATTAATTCAATAGGCACCATGAATAGTGAATCCATTCATAGAGAATCACAAGATCTTATATGTGTGGTTTGAAATAGAGCAACATTAATTATTCAGGGTAATTTGATGTCAATGAGAAACATTAATTAATTTAAATTTATATACTATAAAATAAATAAAACATGATTCTATATCAGTTATTGGGTTTTTATCATGATAATATAATTCAATGTATTATGTTTGAATGAGTTTATTATGAATATTAACTTGATATCGAGAATTTTTATGTCTATTATTAAGTAAAATAATATACATGAAATTGTGTTCACCACATGAACTACTAATTTGAGGCTGATAACTTACTAAATAGAAGTATTATTTTTCTTATCATATAAATTGTGTATGAATACAATATACTATGTGGTGAGAAATATTATGATGTTCATAATTATATAGAATTGAGATATTATAAATGTTTTATCATATAATTATTGAATTTTATAGGTCCAATTTGAATATATCATTTGTGAAACAATAGTATTCGACGTTAGGTATATGATAAAAATAATATTCAATTGATGTAAAAAACTAATATCTAAGAGATATATTTAACATATGTTTTTAGAAAATAATTTAATTACATTTAGTAACAGTACAAAAAATACTATTATAGAATTGGTGTAAAAATATAAATAGATCATGTAACTATGAAATATTTATTAATTTATAGCCAATCATTATGAATTAAATATGTGTGGTTTTAACACAAAAATTGTTATTTTCATATGAAAAACAAATAAAAAAAGCATGATTACCACATAATGGAGTAGGATCATACATCGAAACAGAACCATATGATAATATAAATGTTTTAATTTTTCCTTAGTTAACTGCATTTTTTATATGATTTTTGATAGTGAACGACCTTTCAATTCCACATAATATAAAACAAGGTAATGTGAATGATGGGTTTGTTGAAAAGAATAAAACAATGTAATGATTTTGTACACTTATTAACTACCTTATAGTGTCTGTGCATGATCTATATGGGATATATGTAATGTTTATTTCAAAATGTCAATATGAAATATGAATTAAATATTAATGTAATATTAATTAATTTTCAATTTTCAAGGATAATATAATTATAATAAATTATGTTGAAATTATATTATATTTCTTTTTCTAGTTGTAAAAAAGCATGTAAATGATTTTAAATAAATAATATTATCACGTTAGATAATTTTTCCCATGTATTCTGAAGATATAATTAACATTTTATAGATGTTTAAATGGTGTAGACATATATTATTTATTTTTAGGTTAACATTAAATTCAAATGAATTAAAACGTATAAAAAATAATATTTATGAGATTTCATGTTAAAGAATAATTGTGAAAATTAAATAAAAATATTAACAATATTACATGTGGTAGGATAATAAAAGGTAAAAATTGGATTCATTTTATATTTTTTATATATTTTTTAAATTGATGAAAATATAATAACAAATGAAAATTGAAGAATTCATTACCTAAATTAAGGATAAAATTTGATAACAATGTGGTAAAAAATCATGATTATTGTAATATATAATTATATCTAAATTATATATGTTCATAAATTAAACCCATTTTTAAATTCAAAAAAAATTAATTTTGGAAGAATTTACTTAACTTATATACATATATACATATATTATTTATTGTGTTTCTAGAAATAGCATTAATGATTTTTTATAATTCAAAATATATTATAATCTTATTTAAAATTCATTAAAATACTATATTAATGTAAAATAAATAGATATGGATGAACATTCCAACCACAGAGCTTGTATGAGTCAATTATTTAATATATAAGAAATTGAAATATAATGTTTAGAGATATTAATATCCAATAACTTTTAAATGGAATCAATAATGTGTTACAAACAAAAGATAATTATGAAAATATAATGAATATGTGTACAAATTTCATTATATTGGATCCTTTTGACTCATCGTCATCCTATCATATTAATATATCCACAAGAAACTATTTTATATGTATAATAATAAATAATAATCTAATATATTATGTAATTCAGTGAGAACCCATCCCCATGCTAATAAAATTACCAAAAATTATCTCTTTTTATTACACATTATGTGAATTATATCTTGAAAATAAAACTAACAAATTATATTCATGAAATCCCTATAAATTAATTATAGGTTATATTATTCTTGAAATAACATTCCCATGGTTCATAAGATGGGATCTAAAGAAATTATATATATATAAATGTAAAATTCTTTACCATATATTCAATGATTATAAACTCTTATAATACTCCTAAATCTACTATATCCTTCAAAAAATAATAATTCTATTTTAATAAATATACCAAAATATTAATATGATTAATTTGTGTTGATTTTTAATTTGATGAATGAATTTCAAAAAATAGCATTTATTGGTGTTTGGATATAGATAGAGCATCTATGCATCAAAAAGTCTAATTAAAAAACCTTTTATGGGTATTTGTAGTAAAAATTATATTTTTATATATGATTTCATGGAAAAAGGCCTGGAATGTTTGATTATGATGTTCCAAATAATGAATTTTATTATTATGAAACCATTTTTTCATATGAATGTGATTATTTATATGGTTTTGATATACATGAGTAAGATTAAAAATTTTGTGAAATTTATATTGAATTATGTCTTCATAATTTTCTACATCCATGTAATTACTTATGCACATGCCACGTATTAGATTGTATGTTCTTTTTGTTGTTTAAAATTTTAAATTAATTTTGATTTATTTACATGTAAGAGCTTCCGGAGTATGTAAATAATATAGGTAATACCTAATTAACATTATTTTGTACCAACCCATTTATAGATGAAGATGGAATATGTGAATGAGTATAGGGATGAAATGTTATAGCTTACAGTATATTTTAAGATTTTATTCACAATGTAAAAATAGTATAATATTTGTATCATTGTTTTAATGAATACCCAATTATTTTGTAGTCTGGGTTATAATCACATTTATCTAATGAAATTGTAAAAATGTAACTAATTACATTGATTTACTAGGATCCGGGTCTTTACTGGTGAAAAAAATATATATAGATCAAATTTTGATGTACTGACCTAGAAAAATTATCATTCTATGATCCTGAATGGTGTAAAATTTGACTCCTTATATAACTAAGTAAAATTAATAGCATAAATGGATTATCAAATATAATGAAGATACGTACCTTAAATAATAATAAAAACAAATAAAATGACTAAAGACTATCTAAATAATTAATAGATGGAATAATATAAAATAAACAAAATGTTAATTGTAATTAACCATGTAAAATCACACTATTAAAAACCAATTGTTATTAAAATTATAAACTCATTAATAAGTTGGGGATCCCATATATAATGAAACAATATAAATAGAATTTCACACACTAGACTTATTTTTATCGTGACCATCAACCAGACCTACTCTAAAAATAGCCTAATGTTGTTGTATTCAGATCCACTACACAACCTAAGTGTTTGTAAAATCACAGAGTGTGTCTAAATGTTATTGGTTAATAAAGTATTGAATGTGTAAATATTAAAACACAGAATCAATATGTTCTTCTTATTATTCTCTGTCATATGAATTTATTTATATAGAATTTTAATTATTATAATGTTACTTATAGAATCATGTGCTAAGTAGGCCAGAACTACTCGCTATATACTGTGTAATTGTGTGTAATAGGTGGAACAAAATTCTATGACCATACCTTCTAGGACACTTGCCCAAATATCCATGGTAACCGTAAAACATCATTCAAACTACATATTCCACTACCAAAAACTCTGGGTTGAAATAACTAAATACATAGACACCCTACATAATGGAATATGAAATGATCAGAAATTGAAATATATAAACATGACCATATTAGTTCAATGATGTTTCTATAATACACATATCATATCATATCTTGATACAAAAACTCATGGGTTTACCATGACCCATGATCACTCAAATAATTGTTTTTTTCACTCAGAATGACTTCTCTCACCAATGAAAATTCAACTATACCCATCTCACTCATAGTGGGTTGAAGACTCATGATACTCTATATTATCAGGCATATTTCTTATCAAATAAGCCCATTAATGTTCAAAGAACACATCATATTTCAATTATCACCTTATGATTGCAATTATATAGTCACTTTATATGTATCCTATCATCTTGAAGAAACACCTCTTCTCATTTCATTAATAAAAGTGGTCCTCATTAAACAACAAAGACTAAATAGATTGCTACTATATCCAGATCATAATAACTAGAAGACGGCATAGCCTAATGTGGTAAGAAAATGATAAAATACATTGATATAAATGATTATATTCAAGTAAAAAATAGATTCATATTTCTCTCTAAGGAATCTACTAATGTTTAAATTCATAATAATGTATAGTGGTATAGTCAAAACCTGGTAAAAACAAAAAACAGTAATCTATAAAATATTAATGTAACCATCCCCATGAATTATTAAAAATATTATCATTTAAAGCCACCACTATGATAAAATGAAAATAAAATCAATAATAGATAATTCACCTGATTATTCATACACATAAAATGGATTAAATTATGACATGCGTTAACATGAAAAATCATGTATCTATTTTTGGGTTGTGATATTTCCTTCACTACATCCCATGATTTTGGGATTTAACATGATGAGTCACAAAATCTTGCTAATAAAATTATTATAAATAATGGATTTAATATCCTATATTGTCACCATCATAAATATATTTACCCCTACTTGTATATAAGAAACTATATTATTATAACATTAATGTAAAAACTATGTAATTTTTTTATATTATTTACCAAAAAATATAGTCATAGAGTGAAACAGACAAATAAGGTATGTTGAAACTCATGATTTCATGTAATATTAATCGTGGATACCAAGTATGATTTGACATATAAATACAAAACAATCCAATAAATATACCCCTATTTATCACCAACTATAGGATGAGATCCAAAATTGAAGAACACTAATTCACACGATTCAAAATAAAAACTGACATATATTGTTGAATAATATGAAACAATGAATACTAACCATCAGTAATAGTAATTCCCATATTATTTTTTATTGATATAAAGATGAGTTTAAAAAATATTTTTTAGGAAAATAACACTCATTATTCAAATTCATCGTAGAGTCAAGACGATCGATATGGTGAAATACAACTCTTGTGGAATGAATTTCTCATAAATGCAATCACTCTTTCGAAGATGTATTAAACAAAAAATGAAATCCATCTATTGAAGTAAATTATAAAACATGATAAAAACAATAAAAAAATTAATGGGTTATGAGAAATATAGAAATCAATAATGAAAAAATTACTTTTATAGTGTTTCTATAAAACACAAATTGATGGGATGTAACCTCTCTAAAATACCATTCATTCAGAAGGCCTATATAATCTATTTAAATGGAATTTTTTGAAGAAAATATTTTAGAATAAACAAACATATCTTACATTGTTACTAAAAACTAAAATAATCTCATTTTTAATTAATAAGTTATTGGATTAACCCATATACCCTTCAAAATAAATCATTAAATAGGGTTCACATTCAACAAGAAAATAAATCTTCATGATTAAATTTATTTTATGGAAAGAACAATAAATGATAGAAAACCAATATTTATCAAATTTTAAAATATTAAATTGAGTTATCATTCATTTTTAATAAACAATATTACTTGTAAACTCATTTTTTTTAAAAGGAAATATTTTAATAAAATAAAAAAAACCAACAAACATACAAAATTATAATGTTAAAATTTTTCTTAAAACCATTTTGGGATTATTAATATCATTCTTCTATAGAGATTTGTTTTTAATGTTTTATTATTAACCAGATTAAAATCCAAACTATATTTATTGTTTTAATTATTAGATATCGATTTATAAAGACCTGAGATAGAAACTAAGAATAATTTTACTAAAAAACATAAATTCTTCAATATTAATCTGATAATATATTTTGTGTAATTGATTTCTCTATTAAAACATTTTTACAACACATGGATAGAAAAATAATTCCATTACTATAAATAAAAAAAATTATTGTTATAAATATATCCCAGAAATTGTATTCATTATTTTCTAATCATTTATATTTACTTAAATAATACCTAATACATTGCGCTATATTGTTATAAAAAAATACATATATACATAAAAAATAGTATTAGATAAAAGTTCATTGTCTTTCAACATGACCCACATCATAATCATAAATTATTTGTGTCAGTAGATTAATGGGTGCATTTAAAATAGTTTAATATAAGATCCTCATCATTTCCCATATATAAAATTCTATCTAGAACCATATTGTTCATGACCCACCAATAAAATTCTTTATAAAATTGTTCGTAGAATTCACAAAATAGGCTACATTACAATATTAGTAAGAGTAATCATTTGAGAAATAAATCAAAGAATATAAATGAGAAAAACACAATCTTAGTGGTAAGATAACATAATAATTGTGTAGAAAATAAATTCCCATTATTTTCAGGATTATTAATCTTGAATCATGATATTGGTATTTTCATCCTAATATATATAATTTTTTGGATTATAGAATCATCAATAACCAATAATATATCACAATAACATATCATAAGAATAATGAATAATTTTTTTGTACAAAATAAATTATTATACTAAATAATTCCATTTGAAAAGGGTCATTTTCAATTATATTATAATAGATTATTTTCACTAAATATTATAACATTTCATTTGACAAGGTTCACTCCCATGAATATATTATCAAAAAAATTCCAATAATAATCTGAGTTCCCAACCTGTTGTTGTATTTATTATATCATGATATATCAATATTATCCCAATGGATAGGATATTTATATAATTTAATTCCCATTCACTTCATAATGATAATGATACAATAATTTTTCCACATTATCATTAAATGTTCTTTGTATCATCTTATCAGAACTCAATGATTGAAAATAAGATGTATAATAATTTCATCATCATATTAACTAAATATATTAATATGGAAGGAGATAATAACTCGTAATCATATTTATATTAAATAATTATAAAACCACTTGATTTATTATTGAGGAAAAAACCATTTAATGATCCATAGAGTATATATTTTGGGAAATATACATTATTTTCTTTTATAATATCCAATTATTGGATGTTTAGAAAATATTAACAAATAAGTTTTACCTAAAATAATGTAATTAAAAAATAAAATACAATGAAAAGAAAATATTATCTAATGTTTTGGGTAATTCCATTCAAATAATCATTGTTCAGATAAAAAATCATTCAGATATTATCTAAAAATACAAAAGAAATTATTCATAATATTATAATCTGATTCAATTAAATATTTATTATAAAAAATATAACATTGTAAAAATAAAATTAAATATTAGATGGATTATATTGAAAATAATTTTATAAAAAACTCATTGAGAATATTTATAAGGGTGAAAATAATCATGATATTATAGAGAAATAAATTTATTTTTCATTACGGACATTCATTAGATCATTTGATTAGTTGAAGAGTAGAACATAAAATAAATAAATTTATTATATATAAATAACCATGAGATATAATAACATATAATAATTTGGATAAATATATTATAAATATTAATTATCGGTCATATAAGAATAACTAGTCCTGGTAAGATGAATATATTGGATGCTGATGTCTTCCAGTTGGTGATGCCAAAGAAGCCGAAGGTCTGTATAGTTAATGAAGTGCAGGTGGCCAATGTTGATGCTAGGTTGGAAGCTGATTTGAGGATGGATAATACTGTTGTAGGAAATGATTCTGGTAAATAGGGGGTTCAGGATGAGGTGCAGGTGGTTGTAGATCCGAGGATGGATAATGTTGCTGCTAGGGAGGATGCTGTCTAGCGGGGGTTCCAGGAGGAAGTACAGGTGGCCAATATGGATTCTTGGATGGTTCTGAGTATGGAAAATATGGTTGTAGGGGATGCTGATGCTAAACAGGGAGTTCATATTGATGTTCGGCTAGATATAATGGATAAAACTAGTGGTCTGCATGTTGTTCCAGGAGGAGAGGACCTATCTAATTAGGATGCTTGTCTGGAAGAATCCCCCCTTCTAACATGGAATATGTTAATTCATCTAGTCATGTCCTTGACCATTGCAATATACCCCAATGGTTTCTGATCAGGGGGGACTATGGTGAATGTTGTCTTCATGGATGTATCTAGTATTGTGGAGTTTCAAGGACCTGCAAAGCTTCCTGTCAACTTCTTTTCAATTTTAGAGGCTATTAATAATCTGGAGTTTTATTTTCTTAATCATGAAGGACTCTGGAATGCAGGATGTAGTAACCAAACATTCCACTCCTCGGCGCCTGCGGCTATTGATATTTTGGAGACCCAAAGGAGGTGGACCTTCTTGTTTGTGTGATGACGCAAGACTTCAAGAACGTGCAGGAGGCTACTCATGTGCATGAGGAGCATACTCATGATGCTGCTCACCAGGATGATAGACCCTCTATTGCTGCAACGTATTGATTGTTTCATAGAGAAGATCCCCATAATGATTCTGATATTCACACGATAGAGGTTTTGGTGATGGATGATGCTTCAGTGTTGCAAAGGGGAAGACGGCAACATCCAGGTAGTCGGGGAGGATCTCAGGGTTGAGGCTGGCCCAGAAAAAGGTAATATCTAGTATTATGATGTGTCTTCTCAGTTTTCTATCCGGTGTGGTGTTTCACAAGTAAACATTTCCATTGGTCCATTGTATCTTTACACTTTTTATTAAATTTGTGGGGTCATGGGTTTTTGAACCCATGGATGAACTTATTTTAGTATAAAAAAAATAAAAAACAATAAAATTATCAATATTAAAAAAAATCACAAAATATTAAAAATAAAATTATGTAATATTCGCACCAATATATAAGACAAGAACTGTAAATAGTTCATATTACAACAAATGTTAAATTCAAATGATTATAACATAAAAAATCATTGAGGTCCTCTTCTAGAGGGGTAGGATGAGCTGAAAGAGATGGTAGAGGAGACTCCATCCCCAAACTACGAGTCAAACGACGAATGTAATCCATCTACTCGTGATGCTGCAGCTACCATCGACACATCTCATCCTCGTGCTGGTTATTTTGCTGTTACTACTATTGACACATCTCTTCTTGCTAATTCTGCAACTCTTTATAAGGTCATTATGATCTCGTAACTGCTTCTGATACTTTGAGGCAGAAGATGATGCCTCTCTACGAGATCCTCTCGAGCTGGATGCTGACATCATAGCATTACCATAACAAGTAATAGGAATCATATGATTGCTGATACAAACTACTCATCCCTTCTAAAATTCATACTGAGTCTATTGCATCCATGCCACCTCGTCGAATCGATGAGAACTAGTCTAATCAGTCACCATTCACCACAATGCATTTAACTTGTCAATCAATGGTATCTAATAAACATCAATATTCTTTTTTGGATGTCCTGGGATTATTAAAGTCAAAATGTTATAAGGATCCTTCATCAACATCAATGGATGTAGATTGTACGGAGTTTTAAAGAAAATCCAACATGAATACTGACTACCATAAGAACCATGCAGGAACAAACCATCAGTAGAAAGACCCAATCACATGATTCAAGCTTCTAAATAAAAAGACAGATACAGATCATCACAAATATTCCATGAATCACCATCAGATAGAAGATTCATCTTTTACCGTTTGAGATATAGGCTTTGTTCCATGGCATCATTAACACAGTGTTAATAGACATAAATAAATTTTTCAGCCTCGGTTTAGGGGGGAAATATCTCAACTATTTTATAGGAATTGATCTAGACTTCCCTGGTTGATATTCTTTATACCTCGATTTTCCACATGTGGGACAACTATCCAATGAATCATTTTTACCAGAATATAACTTGCAATCATTCCTCAATCATGGATCTTTCGATAACTAAGGCCTAGATTATGAACCAACCTCTGGCTCTCATAGTAATTTTCAGGATACAAATTTCTTTTAGGTGTTAGTGTTTTAATAGAAGGAAATATCTAATCAAAATAGTTTCTTGACATTGTGTTATTTATTTAATAGCCATAAATTTTGCAACCACTTCTATTTTTCATATCATGAAACTATGATATAATGCATCATCAACAGACATCAGCAACTCATAAAATTCGGATGGTGCCAACTTTGCAGTTAAATCAATATCATTGTGAGTTTTAATTTGTTGAAGAGATGGACCTACAACATCATGTACTAATTTTTGGAACTGTGATAGATCCAGAATCATGTTATTAGTATATTCTCTAAAACTGCGTTCACCATGTTTATACTAAGAAACATATTCCGGGTGAAAACCAAACCGCAAGAGCTGTCCCCCAACCTTTTCAAATGTGTCAAACAGTCTCATAGCAAAAGGAGAGTTGTCAATCCACTGGAAATTGGGCCAAGTTCGTAAAATTTATTAAAATTTATTAAAATTTCTTTCTAACTATTCCTAAATAATTTTTACTATTTATTACAAATTATTCCTAATTATTTATTTATATTAATAATTATTCTTAGTTATTACTAATTATCCATATTTTTTACTAGTTATTGCTATTTATTACAAACATTTCCTATTTATTACTAATTATTACTAATTATTACTAAATATTACTATTTATTACTAATTATTAGTATTTATTACTAATAATTTCTATTTGATACTAATTATTCTAATTTATTAATAATTATTCATATTTATTACTAGCTATTCATATTTATTACTAATTATTGCAAATTACTGCTAATAATTTATATTTATTACTAATTATTTCTATTTATTGCTAATTATTTCTATTTATTACTAATTATTTCAAATTATTGCTAATTATTTCTAATTGTTTCTAATTATTGCTAATTATTTGTATTTATTCATAATTATTAGTAATTACTAGTATTTGTTACTAATTATTACAATTTATTACTAATTATTATCAATTGTTAATAATTATTTTGAATTATTCCTATTTATTACTAATTATTCCTAAATATTCCTAATTATTAATAATTATTTCTAATTATTCCTGTTTATAACTAATTATTTCTCTTTATTACAAATTATTTCTATTTATTACTAATTATTGCTATTTGTTACTAATTATTGCTATATGTTTCTATTTTTTTACTAATTATTGCTATTTATTCCTAATTATTGCTAATTATTATTAATTATTAGTAATTATTTATTATTTATTACTAATTTTTAGTATTTATTCCTAAATATTACTAATTATTCATATTTATTACTATTTTTTCTATTTATTACTTATTATTTCTATTTATTACTAATTATTTCTATTTATTCCTAATTATTTCTAATTATTTCTAATTGTTGCTAATTATTCCTATTTATTCATAATTATTGCTAATTATTACTAATTATTCATATTTAATGATAATTATTCCTATTTATTACCAATTATTTCTATTTATTTCTAATTATTTCTATTTATTGCTAATTATTTCAAATTATTCATAATTATACTAATTATTTCTAATTAGTCTTAATTATTACGAATTATTCCTATTTATTACAATTTATTACTAATAATTACAATTAATTAATCATCTTTACAATTTATTACTAAATATTTCTAATTATAACTAATTTTTTCTAATTAATACTAATTATTAATAATTATTAATAATTATTATTAATTATTACTAATTATTAATAATTACTAATAATTATTACTAATAATATGTATTTATTACTAATTAATAATAAATATTAGTATTTATTAATAAACATTACTAATTATTACAATTTATTAGTAATTATTATATTTTATAACTAATTATTACAGTTTATTACAAATTATTACCATTTATTACAAATTATTACAATTTATTAATAATTATTACAATTTAATACCAATTATTAGTATTTATTACAATTTATTACTAGTTATTACAATTTATTAATAAATATTACAATTTATTACAATTTATTAGTAATTATTTCAATTTATTACTAATTGTTGCAATTTATTACTAATTATTAAAATTTATTACTAATTGTTAGAATTTATTACTAATTAGTACAATTTTTTATTATTTACTACACATTATTAAAATTTATTACTAATTATTACAATTTATTAATAATTATTACAATTTATTACTAATTATTACAATTTATTACTACTTATTTCATTTTATTACTAATTATTACAATATATTACTAATTATTACAATTTATTACTAATTAATACAATTTATTACTATTTTCTACTCATTATTACTATTTACTAATTATTAAAATTTATTACTTATTATTACAATTTATTACTTACTATTACAATTTATTACAATTTATTACATTTTATTACTAATTATTACAATTTATTACTAATTATTAAAATTTATTACTAATTATTACTATTTATTAATAATTATTACAATTTGTTACAAATTAATACAATTAATTACTAATTATTACAATTTATTACAAATTATTTCAATTTATAACTAATTATTACAATTTATTACAATTTATTACAGTTTATTGCAATTAATTACAATATATTACTATTTATTTCTCATTATTACTATTTATTTCTAATCATTAGTATTTATTAATAATTATTAATATTTATTACTAATTATTAGTATTTATTATTATTTATAATATATTATTATTAATTACTACAAATTAATTATATACATTACTAATTATCGATAATAATTATTATTTACTACTAATTATTAAAAATTAGCACTAAAATTTTCAATTTATTTGTACAAATAAATATTCATGATAAAACAATTTAAATTTATTTTAATTACAACTAATCAACAATAATAAAAATTAACATCAAAATGATTTAAATAAAATATTAAATATAACATAAATACCTTTAAACATTATTTTCTATTGATGTGGACGAATTCACAACTACTTCTTGAACAAAAAAATTAACATAGAAAACATTTCCCTCTAAAATCATAGTTTAGAGGGAAAGAAGATCTAAGAATTGAGTCGAATGAGAGGAAAAACAGATGGGGTATATATAGGTCTGATTATTTGAGACGTGACTATTTGCAACGGGTATTCCGTCGCAAATACCTACTCCCGCATTAATTACTGCAGGTGGATAAAAAGTTATTTGTGACGGGTCCCGTCGCAAATAGTCCCTACCGACACAACTTTTGCGACAGGATGACATCCCGTCTCAAGAAGCTTTTAACCACCGCCGAGTCTTTGCGATGTGCCCCATCGCAAATATATTACTATTTGCGACGGTGGGATCTCACCCTAGCAAATAACCTTCACATGGTTTGGTGCGCTACCCGCGCCAAACCTTTTGCGACGGGACACGAAATCTCATCGCAATTAATCAGTTATTTGCGACGGGTCATTACCCCCATCACAAAAAGTCCTTTTTCCCGTTGTGGTTATATAAAAAATTAATAAATATTATAATTTCATAGCCAAATCATATTAATTATTATAATAAATAATAATTATAAAAAATATTTTTAACATATAACAAAAAACCATTCATTATAATCATAATTCAGGGTGTTAACAAATCTTTTTTTCCTAGACAGTTTTGGTTTGGATGTATTTGTTATTTCATAGTTATCCATGTTCCATAATCTCTAGAATGAAAAGAATGATATTTATTTAATATATTCTAATTATATGTATATATATTTATATAAATTAATGAAAATAAATTATGAAAAATAAAATTCATCATTGTGTAATGATTATAGTCTGTACGTACGTACGAGCATAGATGAAAAAATTTCAATGGATATAACAATGGAAGTGTAATATATTATTAAATGTTACAGAATAATTATAATCTAATAACTTTATTAGGAATAAGCACAAATTAAATCAATCATAATTATATTCCATGACATTTAGTGGTGGAAAATGAATCATATGGTAATGCAGAAGTCGTAATCCACCCATTCACATGAATTATACATTCATCTTATATTTTATTGTCATGTTTTTACCATTTTTTCATAATAATAATAACATATCAAAAGACTCAACACATATGATTCTACGCATTTTCGGGAGAAAAATTATTATATAAATTATTAGTAAAAAATTGACATTTTTTTCTGATTTATACTTTTTAATTAAGAGTCCTTCATTGTCTTATATGATAAAACATAAATAATTTTACACATGAGAACACTAAAATATCTACGATAATGGTAATAAATATTGGACTATTTTTAGAGTAAGGATGTTTCAACCTATATAGATCAAATGATGTGAATAAGACTATAGAATATGTCCATTTTTACAAGTGAGGTTAGGGACACATAGTGAATTTCAGAAAATACATCAATGATATATTTTCACAATCATGGGAATTTTTTTTAAAAAGAAAATATTTAATGTAATGATTTTTTAAAGATAAAATTTCATCCACCAATACGAATTAGACATTTGGGGCTAAAATGCAACCCTTTTATTTTGGTTTATCCCATGGTAATAATTTTCTAACTTACTCCTTGATTAGAAATATTACCATTTATTTATTAATTATTGGAAATATTATTCTTAACATATTCAATTATATATATTACAATGATTATAAATATATTATATATTCTTCTACATAATTTTATGATTTTTTTTAATTCAATTATAAATTATTCAATAAATTGAAATGATGTCCAATATTAGATTAATTTATTTTTAAAAATTAATCATAATTTACATCCATTACATGCCTTCTATGAAAAATTATATTAATATCAATATATAATACTAAATATATAATATATACATTTTATATAACAATTAGTCAACAGAGAATAATTATATATATATTTTTGAAAAACATTTCACACATGATAGATATTTTGAGAAAAATGTGTCTTAAAGCCAAAAATTGATCATATACCGAATTCATGAATAATGATGATTTATATATAATACATTAATTCATATAAAATAAATAAGTAGAATTTAACACTGATATAAAATTTTACACATATTGATAGTTTCTTTTAGAAATGAAATGACATTTAAAAAAAATTACTTCCCCTATTTCTATAAAACTATATATTTAGTGAAAAAGCACAAAAATAAAAAATATAAAAATGATGACATATTAACTTAAAAATGATATTATCTCCCACTAATATATTTTTTAAATATTTCATTATAATGTTTTGACACATGATGTTTGAAAATGTATTATTTGAAAATTTTATTTTTTAATACGTGAACTATTTTATTAAAAATAATGTACATATTTATTTTTCATTAATCATTGCATTTTCATTATTATATGAGACTATATGTATTTATTTATAATAATGTTATTATTATTAATACATTCAAAATTAACGTTATGGGTAATGAGGATTAAATTATAATGGTCAATTTAGACTTGGGGTTATCTATATGGAAAACCAACAATTACATTTATATTATTATTTAATTTTAGATTTATATAAATTTGGCATTGTTACATTCTACCCCCAATTACTTCTTTTCACCTTTAATTAATGTCACTGTAGAAAAAGAATTATGATTTCCCAGAATCAACACACAATTACATTCTCATGTATTTCTCTATATTTTTTATACCTCCAAGGAACATTATCAGGAAAGAAATTATTATTTTTTCTTTCTAGAAAGGGAATTCCCCTGTGTGGCCTTTTAAAACCCTCCACACAAGGGAACCCCCCCTCTGTAGAGACCCAATACATGACATACATGGAAACTCCATTACTTTGGCGGAATACTTAATACATAACAAAAATAGACGCCAAAGGACTGTAATAGTTTGCTGTCTTTGGAAAGTCAGAATATAATCTTCTAATCGTGGTGAAAGATCTTTAATATCTCCCATAAAGATCTTCCCCCTTTTTTCCCTTTCCTAAAACATTTATTTATATCCTCGACAAATGAAAACATATAAAGGGTGAGATCAAATTCTTAGTAAGGGTAACCATGGAGAAAATAAAACAAACCATATACATTCGAACAGAAAAACAAGAACATAATGTTTAAACATCGAAATCTTGAGTAGTGACGTAAAAATAGAAATACATAAGGCATAGATTATAATGGAACATCAATCATGATAATATAGCTTGGAAATAAAACTTTTAATTGTGGAAAAACATTAAGCACATTATATTATTTCCATAGTATCCAAGGCATTGCTGCCAAGACCATCTTAGTGGAAAAAGTCTGTTACTGAACCGAGGTCACTCCTCGTTCCAGTCCTGTATCACTGAACCATATTAACTTGTCGTTCCATCCATTTCAATCTCATGATATATAAATCTTTTTCCCAATGCATTTGAGGGAGATATAGGTCCCACCCATCTAATAATGAAATCATTCTTACTTTTTCCACAAAATAAACATAAATCATTCATTATAACCCAACGAATGAAATGTGTTTCATAAACATCATCCCTTCATAACATAATCCATATAAAACAAATGGATATCATTTCATCATAAGAGTAGTGAAATCATGTAAATCATAGAGACATTATACTTGAAACATACACATATGAAAAAATGTCATCTTAGATGGAAAATGGTTTTGATAAAGCACTTGAAATGAATTTTTGAGGAAAATATCCTTTGTTTTTGAAAAACATTTTATTTTCACAAAATGCCATTCAATTTTAAAATAAAAGTATTTTGTTTAAAAAATTAATGAAATCCTGTTCAGTAATCTCCATGAAAATAAGGTGTTATGAAACCCTAAAAATCCGTACACGCTGTATAAGTTAAAAATAACATTCTTCTCGTAGTATTGTCAGAAAAGCCAAAAAGTTCCTCGTGTGTTAAAAAAAGTAATATTCCATTCACAAAAAGTGGTAAATTTTAAAAACGGGTATAAAGGACATTAAAAATACATGAAAACATTGACAGAAAACATGGGCATGGATGATAACAATAACCCCAGTAAATAATTACGAATAACAATCTCGGATAATAATGAGATTGCAAGATTATCCCTTACAAAGAACTTTTTGTAAATAAAATAGATCAATTATGTTTATTCACTAGAATGACAAGTATAGAAAGCATAAATACATGATATGATATAAAAATTCATTTCTCACATAATCAATGAACGACATAAGGAGAAAGAGAAGATCAACCCAATGAACGGAAATTATGTTAAGAAGTTCCCTTACATTGTGTCCGACTTGACTCGGTCGTTCTTTAATCTCCTTAATAATAAACCAATGTTAATTTATAAATTCTTAATATCATTTTTAAAGTTTATTATTCCTTTTGTATCTGTTATTACCATGTTATAAACATTATGTAATAATTTATGTTAATAACGTTCGTTTTGTCGATATTTGGTACTTGAGTCAAAAATTGACATCTTATAATTACATGTTGTTCGTGTGGTCAAAGGTTTATTATATCCAGAATGATATTAATTATTTATATATCATATATATCATATATATCCAGAATATACATGGATTTATAACAGTACATAACATATGGAGGTAAGAAATGAAATGCACCATTAATGGAGACGGTAAGCCATACGTACGAATGCACACTACTTTCATTTATATTTTTATTTTAATGGAATTAAAACATAATGATACGTGGTTATTTTATAATTCCAGTATAATATCATATATTATATCATTATCTCTGTCCTTTATACATCCCAGATAAGGAATTAACGAATCACATCACTTTGAGGGGGCGGTTGTCCGCACTTCCTGAAATGATATTATCATATTTACCAACTATGGAAACCATAAATGCATGATATAATTGAGAATTAAAGAATAATAATGAAATCATAAACATAATATATATCATATATAAATATTGTTCAATCATAATGGCCACCATGAGAGGCGGTAGGAGAAAATCGAACAATCATCATTTCGTGAGGCGTTAGTTTTCCATCCACAGAAACATTATGTTCTTCATCCATTAGATGGAGGTGTGTGTAAGTTTAGTAATAATAATTCTCATAAAAACATCCTAGTATATTTAGGATACTGTTTTAGTTACAAAATAAAGTATTAAAAATAGTTTAGGTGTTGGAGAAGTATAATAAAAGAAAACAACTTAAGAGAAACCGTTACCATTAATTTGGGTAACATCCTTTTGTGTAAACCAAAAGGACTTCTTGAAGTGCCTTCTTCCTATTGTAAGTCTTCTAGGGGAAGGTGAGGGATGTAGGGAACTTAATTGGGGAGTGTTTGGACGATACAAATGTCTGGAGAGGTGTGAGTAATTGGATATAAATGGTCTTCTTTTATAAGGGAGAAGAGAGGCTCTTTACGAAAGAGTGAAAATATTATTTTATAATATAATGATATTCGGTTTCTAATGGTCCAAAAATCATTATTATCGAATATAAGATGACTCATGGTCTAGATATAATCATCCAATCAAATTGGACATGTTTTGGATAATATTTTAATCATTATATTCTTATTTATTTTAATCATTTATTAATGAGGTAAATACTGCATCATTATTGTGTCATAAATAATTTAATTTATTTGATGAATAAAAATTATAAAAAAATACCTACATGTAGGAAACCTTTTTATCTTTCCAATTAATATTTATAGTTGAAAAGATAATTTATATATCCCCTTATAAAAATTAATTACAAAATGATTTTTGGTTAATGTCAATTTTTTCTTTACATTAAATTAATTAATCAAAATTGTCATTATCACTCCCAAGTTGCTCAATGGGGTCCCTAAATTGACCTAAGGATACCTATGGTCGGCCAATACTCATAAAATCAGTTTAAGACAAGTGTTAAGGTAATTTGAAATTATTATAATATTTTTTTAACCTTGAATTACCTTATTTACCTTTTAACCGCAGTAAATAAAAATCAAAAGTTACTATTCATCAAAAATTATTTTCATCTTATTGAACCACATTTTACTTCTTGATAACAACCATGTATGTCGTATTTTTTAAATTAAATTCATAGATGTGGTGAAATTTCATTTAAATGAAATATTTCGTTTTTTTAACTACCACTAAGCGGTTTCACTATACATAAAAAATTTATGCTTTTCAGAAAAATAGCAAAAATTTAGCCTAAGCTATATTTGATATTCCGAATTCATAAATGATGTCCATTTTTCCAAATTAAAAACATAGAGGTGGAATTAATTATTTTTAAAATTAATTCCCTTTATCAAAACAAATAGAGTATTTTTAAGAAACAATAACTATCAAAAGATCATCACTTGTTTAAGTCCAATTTCTAAGTGAAATTAATTCCAATGACCAACATTAGATTACAATGTAAAAATATATTCTAATTACACTTTAAAATAAATTAAAAAATTAATTTACCCATATAAATTATTTCAATGAAAATTGTTTTTTGTAATTCAATTATACCGTGTTTTTACTATTCATCAAAATATGAAAGTTATCAGAATAATATGAAAAATTTATCCAAATTAAATTTTTTATCCTGATTCCCAGGAAGAAATTTACTTTTTCAAATTGAACTTATAAACATGTCAAAAACTATATTTAATGTGGTTGCGCCATCAAATGGCGGCAAAACTGCATTTTTGAAAAATACTTATTTTACCCGCAAAATTTATTTTGTTCTCATACCATGTTCTAGAAAATATGTAGGATGAATAATAATGTTATAAAATTCAAAATGTATTTAATACTATTCATAACGGAAATTATATAATAATATTATAACAATATATTGTTGTTTAATAAAACCTGGTAATGCATACTACACAGACTATCGAGGAAGGTCGCGATTGCGTGTATTGCAAGCCAAGTCAATGTTGCATGTTGTGCAAGACTCCTCCGTTGTTTCGTATAAAAAAATCCAAACCTATTTCATTTATACATTTAATATATATATATATATACACACTCAATGTTGCGTAGAATGACTACTATCAAACGAATTTGAAATTGTGTGTAAAGCGATCCAAGAATAGTGTTGCGTATACTGCAAGCTAATACGATGTTGCGTATAGAACAAAGTAATTTTGGTGTAGCGTATAACACAAGACATAAATTAAATTAAAAGGAATAATTCTCATATAATCTTGGGTTGTTACATTCTACCCCCCTTAAAATGAATTTTTCCCTCGAAATTAATCAGGGTTATAAATGGTTTACTACTTGAAAGTTTCTTTAATAGAAACCAACATCATAAAAAGGAATATTAAAACATCATTTTAAAAAGGAATGTTAGAAATATAACGGATACACAATGTAACTCATCACTGGGTTTCAACATAGGACTACATAGGTGAAAATATGGATATAGAAGATAAATCTAACCATCATGTTATGATGAAGAGTGGTAGAGAACATGGCTATGAAAATTCCATCAATCACAGATCCATAAATTTGTGATGATTTAAGGACCATATAATAATCAGATATGAGGACATTAGGACTAAATTTTCGGTTTTCAAGATCATTCCCCTAAAGTTGAAGAATAATTAAAATAAATACTTACTTGGTTTTGGTACAATATCACTAATATTTGTGCCTTGAACAATTTCCACATCATCTTTTAATGAAATGAAGTTGAGATTGTCTTCCGTGAAGTGTTAGCATATCATGTGATAGAATGATGGGTCATTCCATCTATCTCAAACAAAAGTTTAGCAAAAGTTATCAATTATACATAAGTCTATATATGGTGAGATAAATCATATATGATTTAAAAAATGAACTTATACTTCATCTATCATACCACATAATAAAATAAAACCAGTTTCTACTAACTAGGGACTTCCTGTAGGCCAGTGGTAGGCGATAAAGGCCTGTCGCACTTCAGTTGTGGGTTCGATTCCAACAACCTTGTCCGACGCGACTGGTTTTCGCCCGTCCTGCTAGTTGTCCTTTTTCTAAAATTACATCATTATGACATTCCATCAATAATATCGAAAACAGTTCTAGCCTTAAACAATACTAACTTATGTCCAACATAATCCATTTCAAATCATTAGACTTATCCAAAATACTTCTTTCCAAGATTATAGTACAATGAAAACAATTACTAGAAATGTCATCTACCGATCATGTGAATTCCTTTATTTTTATCCCATATATCATAAGATATATATTGTTCTTGGTCACATTACAAACATGTGAATACCTTATTAATGTATTCTCTTTAAAAATGAATACCCATTGAACCTTAATGAAAACATGAATGCTGTCAAAAGTTTGTCTTTCAACATACCAAAATCCCAAAATTTCTATATACTCAAACCATGATATAACATTGTCCTTATATCAATCATGAGATCATTTGATTTTCTCATTATCCCTTCATTATGCGCATATCATCTTCATTCCAAAAATATTTCAATCACTTTTCATGGTTACCTGTACTATATAATTATTGAAAACCAATACATTTATATTCCAAAATTAAAAGATATCATAAATATGATTCCATGATACTATTTTGGAATCCCATTACATAAAAACATAATCATTACACAACATCATTTTCATACTCAACATCACGAATAATGATCGCATGAGACTTCCCTTTATCCTTTTATATAAGAGGTTGCTCACGTTGATCATCATTTACCCGTGGATTAGGGAATTTATTGTCATAATGCCCCATTTCCTTGCACTTCAATCATTGAAGTGTTGGTAGAGAGTTCTCTGTAGTCTTTTCTTGGTTCACATTATTAGAAAACTATTTACCATCACTTCAACAATCAACTGCTCGATGACCTTATTTTCCGCACTTAAAATGTATTCTAGTACCTTTTAGGCAATCTCCACCATGCTTCTTTCTACACATTGAGAATAAAGAAACATTCATATTCATTTCATCATTGTTCTGAGATTTTTCCTTAAACTCCATCTTTCGTTTCTTGTCAAAACCATGAGATGGATATGTGACACCAACTACCAGTTTTACCTTGATAGCATAACGCCCATTTTATTCATAGCTACTGAAGTATATTATAGCTAATGCCCTTAGAAGATTTGGTTTTAAGCCTCTAAAGAATCTATCAACTTTACTTTCAGGTTGGATGATAAAGCCAGATGCAAACATTGAAATCCTTATAAAATTCCCCTCGTATAAACCAACAGGTTCTTCATCCTTTTTCTTATGCTCAAAGAACTCCTTTTCCATCTTCGTTCGAAGAATATGATGGAAGTGCTTTAGGAATAATATGTTCTTGAACTCATCCCATTACATGGATTAAATTTCACCTTGGGGCCTTGTATTCTTAATAAGAGTCCACCACCGGTCTGCTTCACCTTCAAAACGGTAAACAGCCAGAATGACTTTTTCATGTTATGAACTGTGAAGTATGCAAAATATCATTTCAATGGAACTAATCCATTTTTCAGCTACATGTGGATATGAAGACCCACTGAAAAAAGGTGGACGTTGCCTTATGAGGGACTCAATAGAATATTGTTCCCTTCTCTGCTCATTCAGAAGTACAGAATGATTCATAGCTTGTGTAAGTATAACAATAATATTTTTCCCTCCATATCCCATAACATTGGATTGTTCAGGAGGACAATCATTGAATCGTCCATTACATTGATCAACATGGTTCCTTCGGGTTCCATCCATCATCTAAAACCCAAAAAGAATAGCGTGAGAGGAAAAAATCATTCTAGGGAAAACAACATAATAAAGGGGGAGTAACATCAATATATAACATCTAAAGTTAATTCTATGATTGTTACCATAATTCTAGGACTATATACTATATGTATACTTATCCTTAGGGACATCCCTAGACATACCTTAGAAATATCATTTGGGATCTCACTAACGTTTTCACATCCTAGTTTCAAAAGGTTAACTAAACCTTTCCTATAATAAAAACTGTAGAGACCCAAATCTTGATGTACATGGACATTCCATTAATTTTGCGTAATACTTAATAGATAATGAAAACAAACACCAACGGACCATAATAGTTTAGTGTCTTTGAAACTCAGAATATAATCTTCGAATCATGGTGAAAGATCTTCAATATCTCCCATAAAGATCTTCCCCATTTTTTCCTTGCCTAAAAACATTATTTATATCCTAGGGAAAAGAAAACATATAAATAGTGAGCTCAAATACTCAGTAAAGGTAAGAATGGAGAAAATTAAACAAACCATATACATTTCAACATAAAAACATGATCATAATTTTTAATGATCGAAATCTTGAGCAGTGACATAAAACATGGCAGTATGTAAGGCATAGATCATAATGGAACATAAATCATGATAATATAGCTTGGAAATAAAACTTGTAACTGTGAAAAAACATTAAGCACATGATATGATATCCATATTAGCCAAGACACTGTTGCCAAGACCATCTTAGTTGACAAAGTCACTTACTGAATCGAGTTCACTCCTCCTTCCAGTCTTGTATCACAAAACCTTATTAACGTGTCGTTCCAGCCATGTCTATATCATGAGATATAAATCATTACCCAATTAATTGGAGAGAGATATAGGTCTCACCCATCTCATAATGAAATCATTCTTACTTGTTCCACAAAATATACATAAATCATTCATAATAACCCAATTTATAAAATGGGTTTCATAAACATCATTCCATCATTACATAATCCATATAAAACAGATGGATATAATTTCATCATAAGAGTAGTGAAATCATGTAAATCATAGAGACATTATAATTGAAACATACACATACGAAATAATGTTATCTTAGATGAAAAATGGTTTTGATAAAGAACTTGAAATGAATTATTGAGGAAAATATCCTTTCTTCACGAAAATAATTTTCTTTTCACAAAATTCCATTCAGTTTTAAACGAAAAGTATTTTGTTTAAAATAGTCATGAAATCCTGTCGAGTTAGCTTCCTGAAAATAAGGCGTTATGAAACCGTAAAAATCTGTTCACGCCGTATAAGATAAAAATAACATTCTTCTCGTACTTTTGTCAGCAAAATCAAAAAGTTCCTCATGTGGTAAACAAAAGTAAGATTCCTTTCATAACATGTGGTAAATTTCAAAAATGGTTAAAAAGGACTTTAAAAATACATGAAAACATTTTAATAAAACATGGGAATAGAGGATAACAATAACCACAGTAAATACATACGAATTACAATCTCGGATAAGAATGAGATTGCAAAATTATCCCTTACAATGATCTTTTCAAATAAAATAGATCACTTATGTGTATTCACTATAAGGTCACATATAGAATGAATAAATACATGTTATGATATAAAAAATCATTTCTCACATAATCAAAGAACGACATAAGCATAAAGAGAAGATCAACCCAAAGAACGGAAATTTGGTTAAGAAGTTCCCTTCCCTTGTGTCCAACTTAAATCGATCGTTATTTAATCTCTTGAATAATAAACGAACGTTAATTTATAATTTCTTATGAACCTTTTTCAAGTTTATCATTCCTTTTATATCACTTATTACCATGTTATAAACATTAACTAACCATTTATGTTAATAACATTCGTTTTGTCGATATTTGGTTCTTGAGTCAAAAATGGACTTCTTATAATTACATGTTGTTAATGTTGTCAATGGTTTATTATATCCTGAATTATATTCATGATTTATAGATCATATATATCATATATATCCAGCATATACATGTATTTATAATAGAACATAACATATGGAGGTATGAAATGAAATGCACCGTTCTTGGAGACGGTAAGCCGTACGTACGCATTAACGCTACATTCATTTATATTTCTAATTTTAATGGAATTAAAACATAATGATACAAAGTTATATAATAATTCTAGTATAATATAATATATAATATCATTAACGCTATCCTTTATACTTCCCACATAAGGAATTAATGAATCACATCACTTTGAAGGGTCGGTAGTCCGCACTTCCACAAATGAGGTTATCATATTTACCATCTATGGAAACCATAATGGCTTGATATAATTGGGAAGTAAAGAAGAATAATAAAATCATAAACATAATATATATCATATATAAATATAGTTCCCTTATAATTTCCACCATGAGAGGAAGTACGATTAAATTGAACAATCATCGTTTCGCGAGGCATTAGTATGCCATCCACAGAAACATTATGTTCTTCATCCATTAGATGGAGGTGTGTGTAAGTGTAGTTCTAATAATTATAATAATAACATCCTAGTATATTGAGAATACTGGTGTTGTTAAAAATTAAAAGATTAAAAATATTTTAGGTGTTGGAGAAGTAGAATAAAAGAAAACAACTTAAGAGAAACGGTTACCTTTAATTTGGGTAACTTTCTTTGGATTGAACCAAAAGGACATCTTGAGGTTCCTTATTCCTAAGGTAAGGCTTCTAGGGGGGGGAGAAAGATGTAGGGAGATTAATTTGATAGAGGTTGGAAGAGCCAAATGGCTTTATAGGTGTGAGGAATTGAATAGAAATGGTCTCCTTTTATAAGGGAGAGGAGGGGCTCCTTAGGAAAGTGTGAAAATATTATTTTATAATATAATGATATTCGGTTTCTAATGGTCCATAAATCATTATTGTCAAAGATAAGATGACTCATGGTCGAGATATAATCATCCAATAATAATTATAAATGTTTTGGATAATATTGTAATCATTATAATCTTATTTATTTAAATCATTTATTAATGAGATAATACTGAATCATTAATGTGTCATAAATAATTTAAATTATTTTAATATCAAAAAATTATAAAAAAATACCAACATATAGGAAATATTTTTATCATTACAATTATTATTTATAGTATAAAGGATAATTTATATATCCCCTTATAAAAAATAATTACTAAAAGATTTTTGTTAATGTCAATTCTGTCTTTACATTAAATTAATTAATCAAAATTGTCATTATCACCCCCAAGTGGCTCAATGGGGTCCCAAAATAGACCCAAGGATTCCCATCATCGGACACTACTCATCCAATAAGTCTATGACAAGTTTTATGTTAACTTGGAATTATTATAATATTCTTTTATCCTTGAATTACCATATTTACCTTTAACCGCAGTAAATAAAAATCAAAAGTTACTATTCACAAAAAATTATTTTCATCTTATTGAAACATCTTTTTACTTATTTATAACAACCATGTATGTTGTATTTTTGAAATTCAATTTCCAGAAGTGGTAAAATTTCATTTAAATGAAAGATTCAATTTTTTTAACTACCACTAAGTGGTTTCACTATTCATCAAAAATTTATGTTTTTCAAAAAAATACGAAAAATTCAGCCTAAGATATATTTGGTATTCCGAATTCAAAAATGATTTCCATTTTTCTAAATTCAAAACATAGAAGTGTAATTAATTAATTTTAATAATAATTCGCGTTATCAAAACAAATAGAGTGTTTTTAAGAAATAATAACTATCAAAAGAACATCATTTGTTTATGTCCATTCTCAAAGTGAAAATAATTACAATGACCAAAATTGGATTAAATGGTAAAAATATATTCTAATTACACTTAAAAAAATTAAAAATATAATCTAACCACATAAATTATTTTGATGAAAAAATTGTTTTTAATTAAAATATAGCGTGTTTTTAATATTCATGAAAATATGAATGTTATCAGAATAATATGATAAATTTATCCAAATTAAATTTGTATATTCTGATTCCAAGGAAGAATTTTATTTTGTCAAATTGAACTTATAAACATGTCAAAAACTATATTTAAAGTGGGTACGCTATCAAAAGGAGAGAAAACTGCATTTTTGAAAAATACTAATTTTACCCGAAATATTTATTTTGTTCTCATACCATGTTCTAGAAAATATGTAACATGAATAATAATGTTATAAAATTAAAAATTTAGTTAATAATATTCATCACGGCTAGTCCATAATAATATTATAACTATATATCCTTTTTTAGGAAACCCGGTATTGCGTACTACGCACGCTATCGAGGAAGGTCGCGATTGTGTGTAATGCAAGCCAAGTCAAAGTTTCATGTTTCCCAATACTCCTCCGTTGTTTCCTATAATAGAATCCAACCATATTTCATTTATACATTAAATATATATATATTTATGTACACTTAATGTCCCATAGAATGACTACTATCAAACGAACTTGAAATTGTGTGTAACACGATCCAAAAATAGTGTTGGGTATACTACACGGTAATATGGTGTTGCATATAGAACAAACTAATTAGGGTGTAGCGTATAACACAAGACATCAATGAAATTAAAATGAATAATTCTCATAAAATCTTGGGTTGTTACACCCTCCCTACGAAGGGGTCACTTCGGAGAGAGCCCTAGCCAGGAAGGAGCCGTTGCCAACCGAGATGGTAGAGCATCCCGGAGGGTGACGGCCAGACAGGGATGGTTTGTCAAGAGACCCATTAGCGATTGGGTTGTGCCTCGTTTTTCCCGCCTAGATGAGATCGGGTGACCCGACAAAGTGGGTGGATCCCGGGGGAGAGTCACCAGGAAAGCGGACTCCCTCGATTCGAACCCTGAACCTCCCGAAGAACAATGTGGAGGTTCCACTCACCATCACCACAACACCACCACCAATGTGGCAATCATTAAGGAAATTATTGTTCAATAGATTAACATAGCTATTATCAAACATTTTGGAGGAGATATCCTCCAAATAAAGGCCATGAAATATTGGTATAATCACTTATTTGAGTATATGTGAAGGATATTAATTTTATATAATCAAATTATATATATTGAAGTCATTTTCATCATGATATCATTTTGGTGGGAGTTCTATATAATAAAAAACCATACCAATATTATCATGAATCTCAAAAATAACAAAATTCCAGTTTTAATAAAATCATATCTATTCTATTTTAATAATGTTATACTATAGTGTAATTTATAGTAATTCGTTCTTTCAAACATATAATTTTGTAACTCGATAATGAATGAAATGATAAATCTACATTCAACTCACAAATTTCATAATTTGTGGTTAAATAGATTAAACATTGTTTTCAATTTCCAAAAAACATTATATGCTCAATATAATTATTTCTCAAACATCACCTGATGATATTGGAGATCTAAACATATTTCATAGAGTCCTTCAATATGATCCACTAGAGAGCTTGATTAAAATTTATTATTATATGAAATATGAGTAATGTAAGATGTTTATCTAAACTCCAATTAATATAGATAGAATGATATCACAATATATACTATAGGGTTTGAATTTTCTAATCAAAAATACCATCTTTCCAAATCTGATTGGATGTAATTAAGTAGAACTATATCTCCAGGGAGATCTAATGACATCTCCATAAGATTGATGTAATATTCAAAACATGATCATAAATAGTAGAATATGGTATACTATTAATCCTAATTTCATTCATAATTCATACCACAAAATGTTTATCAATAGTTAAACTATATCTCATATCATTGATGGTTAAAACATTTTATGAAAATGAACGCCAACTGTGACACAAATATATCCATAAAATGTTTTTGGGGGATGAGATAAAGATGTATTTGGTGATTTTTTACATTTTATTATACAGTATGGGAATTTTTCATTAATTACATTATACATCTATCTGGTTTCCTCCATATGTTTTTATATGAAGCAAAAAAGAAACATTCCCATCAATATCTATCTCTAAATTTCTCTACCAAATATAATCTTTTGATTAACTATTCATCATCATATGTAAGTGAAGAACAATGAATAAATATATTTGAACATTCAAAATATCTCATTTTAGAGGTCGTATTTATGTTTTCTATAATCATATTATAAACCTTATCATTCAATAAAAATCATGATCAATCAAATAATCATTTCTCACATGTCTTATATTGCACATACTCCATTTGTGTTTATTTTATATTCACATGGATATATTTTTTAATATCATGGGAGAATGTTAACATTTAATCATTTACAACATGATATACAGGTAAATTATTATGAATTTCATAAATATTTTCTATCATGTGTTCATAATCATAAATTATCTATTATAATAAATTTGAAAAAAGCATCGAAAACATTATTCTCTTTTCCATCGTAATAATTTATGATGAATTCATAATGTTATAAAAAATAAAATCGCAAACTCCAGTGAATATTAAAACCATTTTATGTATATATAAACATTAAAATAATATGGTTACTATATATATCACACCCTTCAATGTAATTATAATACATCCAGTTCATTAAACTAATGGTTGCTTTTTCTAAATCCAAATAAATAATCTACTTATTTTTCAAAATTTACTTCTATTTTCATGAGGCACTATTTATGACCATATCATTCTTCATAATAAAACACCTCACCCCATTCATTGAGGCATTATGTTAAATTATACTGTCATCCCCACAATAGGTCAGTATGAGCACATGTACATTGAACAATCTTATTTTTCTTTAATTGATATTTTCTTCACATGTATAATTCTAATGAACAATAAATCATTTCCATGTATGTGAGCCCCCATAATGTTATGATATATCATTCTTCATTATAATTTAATTTCATTTTTACGATTATTTTAACCCGAATGGATCATGGGCCTTCAATTGTTATTTATTTCTGATAATCCACCTTGTATGTGGCTAGGGGAACCCATACATGGACTTTATGCTCAACACACATTACATGACCCTGAGTCCTTAACTGATTTTATCCCAAAGAAATAACTAGAAACTACTATCCCCAGTAAATATCCTGATGTCAAATATCCACCTTTCCAAGGATGGTAAGCTAGTTACCCTATGAAGAGATTCACATGCCATGTACTGATGGAAATGCCATTCCCTCTCATTCTTAGAATTATGGATAGCTCTACTATGGTGAATGTTCATTCTCTTGAATCCTTATCTTGTTCCTTGTTCCTTTTATTCAGTTTGATGGAATATTAATTTCATTAGGCCTTCTGTCCTCATGGTGGTCCAAAGGCCTTTAGGTGGCCCAAAATCATTCTTTTCTATAAGGACGTCTATGGACCGAAGTACTTCCACGACCTGAAGACTAAACTGTTTTCCTAAAGGTTCAAACAAGTGAATAGTTTTATCTAATATATCACTGAAAAGTATAGAACTGTATCTACAATTTTTTCTTCAACATTGAATGGTACAAAAATACTACAGTTCACCCAAAAATACGACTCATTCTGTAATTGTAGTCAGGTCCCATGTATTCAGTTGGAGAGTCCTCACCACCGGGATATGGTTTATTTAACCATTCCTTACACACAACATAGAGATTAAATTATGAATGATATAAAAATAATATATTATTATTTAACATTGTAGTTTATTAACATTCATTTTTATTTTTATTTATAAAAACTAATAAATAAATATTAATAAAATTATGGATTTCATATTTATGAAATAGAGTGATGGGAAATCCATTAATTATAAATTAATTAAGAATATTTTAAAAAATTAAAATGTGTTCAAAAAAACTATTTTCATGCACTCAATGTTTCTTAATCAAATTAAATTATACTAATAAATATTGTTTTATTGATTTAATGGATTATTTTTTATATATAAAATAATATTTATTATATTTAATATATTTTTTATTTAATGGATAAGAATAAATAAAATTTTATACATAAAATATAAATTCTCAAAAAATAGTTTTTAATGTTATGCAGAATTAAAATAACATTAGTTCCTCAAACATATAGAGATTGTATTAAAATAATAATTAAAATTTTTAGAATCATTAGTATTTTTTAATAATATACACCTTTTAACTTTTATTAATATAAATTGTAACCATAATAAATTTACATCACCAAGGTAATTGTAAAATGATAAAAATAATGTCATAACCTTTATGTATGGATTTAATATTTATCAAACTCATTGAGTTATACTAAAAATTTATTATAATTCAACCATTCACACTAAATTAAACAATATGTTCTCACTTAATGCCATATTTCATTTAATAAGAATATAATTTAAAATTAAAATATAATGAAAATAAAATCCCATTCCATTTATATTACGGGAACGAATTTTCAAACAATGATAAAATCGGTAAATGTTTTTTTATAAATTTTTATCATAAATATAAATTATTTTTCCTTATTAGATTGATTTATTTTTATTTATTGGTAATTTATTATTTACAATAAATTATGAGACATCAGTAAAATAGTAAATATTCATGTAATAGAAAAGTAAAATAAATTCTTTAAAAAGAAGGAAATGTTAAAAAATTTAAGATAATTATTAATTTAGAATTTTTTTAAAAATATTATTTATTTTAAAAAATAAACGAATTTAATTCCTTTTTTTAAAATTTTTTTCTAATGTAATTTTAAATTATATATTCTAATATTGTCATTTATGACATTTTATTTTAAACAAAATATAATTAAATGATTTATAATTCATAAAACATATTATCATCAATGAAGTAAACATATATTTATCAAAATATAAATCAAGGTCCATTATAGTGTCAATTTCTTATTTATGAAATCATCATGAAACATTAGTATTGAAATAATTTTTACTACAGGTAAAGTGAAAAGGGATAACTAAGGGGTTAATAAAAAAGAAGAGGTTTATAATTAAAAAATAACACATCAAAATTTCATTTCTATAAGTTACACCATATAGTATTTTTACTAAAAATAATTTCAATTTTTATCTACATAGAATGATTAGGTATTTATTATATTTTTATCTTATATTAAATTACAATATTATCTAACACCTACCATATAATTTCGCACACATCCTTTCACTTATTTTAACAACATTGAGATTGTGTTTTGAAGAAACAATTTCAAATTTCTATTCTTGATATCCTTATACAAGATCTACATAAGTTTAACTTCAAATGAGACCAAACATATGGTCTATAATAATTGATGTAACAATGGTTTTTCAACAAAGATACTATGAATTTAACTGATCATTTTAACGTATAAATTTACCTCTTTTAAGTAAATTATATTTAGAAAAAATTAATAAATTATATATCCTCAATGAAGTTAACTATTATTATATTAATGAAAAAAATATTATCCATACAATATATAATCACGAAGGATGCCAATGTATTTCTCTTGCATACAGACGACATACTGTCTCAATATAGAAATACAATTTATTTTTCATTAAAATATATAATGGATGTGTATTGGGATGGTTTTAAAGATGATATATTAAATTTATTAATTAAATATTTTTAAATAATTATTACTACAAATATACCTTATTACCATTAAATGTTTAGGAAAATGATTACGTCGCTCATGCGTGTATGGGGACAACCTTCTCCCCAATGCGTTGCAATTCAACTTTTTCCTACATCTCATGCATGGTATTAAAGATTTCTTTTTTGGAATATTTATTCTTTATAATATGTCATAATAATATATGGAATGATAATTTTTAATTTTCCATTATTTCAATATATCTAATGAAATGTGGAAACAATGTTCATGTGTTTGTATGACTCATAGACTTCATGAATGGTGTAATTAATTCATATATACATATACATATATAAGTTAAAGTATATATATATTACAATTGAAATGTATATAATAATTAAAAATATAGATACTATGTAACCACTATTAGTTTATACATTCAAAGACTATGAAAAAATACAAATCATGAAAACCAGAGTTGTTATCACCTAGATTTGTGATTTTAATAAGAAATTTTTCATTAAATATGGATAAAATTATTTAATTAAAACATATTTGTTATTATATATTATTATTAATTATTTTTTATATTTATAATAATTATATATCTATTATAATGTTTTCAATAACATCTACAAAGGATGTCATACGAGAGATGAGGGTTTTAATGTCCAATCTAATTATTTATCGAGATTTTTTATTATTATGTCACCAATGAATGGATATTATAATTATTATACCATAAAAATTATAAAAATTATTTTTATATTTTTACTTATATATATATATTATATTTTATACTTTCATTTCTCATCATTATATAGTAGAAAAGGTGAAAAAATAATTTTAATGAAAACTAACCCTTTATATATATTCAATTTAAAACCACATATCTTCAATACCTACATTTCAAAAAGGTGATTAATATATTCCACATGTATTATTGAATTTTGTTTTTACACATTAATTACTTCTTAAAAATATTAATGAAATCATCGTTTTTTTGTAAATTAGGTACATTTTGAAAATATTTTAAAAGGTATTAAATAAATGTTTTAATTTTACTGACTCAGTATTAACAAAATATACTACAATCATGAACCTTGAATGGATGAATATAACATTTATAGTAATCCAATGTTGGGTTGAAATTATTCTAAAACATTTTATAATTAATATATTTTATATAAGTGAATTCAATGTGGAAATGATATTCCACTCAAGAAATGTTACATGTGATCATATAAAAGATTTTTTATTTATGAAAACATATATGATCATAAATATTATTTATAGTAGAGTTTCTCTAATGTTACCATACATTTTCATTTTCTATGAGGTTTACGGTTTTGATGAATGTATTTTTTTGATTCTTTTCACTTTAACATGGTTTATTATATCATTAAATGATTAAATGTTTATGAAACCTAATTATCTTCTGTGGGTTATGAAATATATATGAGACCCATTTCATTTTCTATATTATTATATGATTCATTATTTTTCTCTTATGTAATAAATATATTTGACTCTCATTATGTGACTGGATTTATAATAATTAGAGAACCCTCCAATAAATTGGTTAAATAATTATATCGGATGAGTTAAACTAGACAAGAATGGAGAGTGAACTACATTTTTGTAAGGAAATTATTTATCTATGTGTGTATTAAGAGTGACAGTTGACTACTATAATATTATGGTGAGTGAAATTATTCCCCAATGATATTTCTATAAGTGACCCATACCTACTAAAAAATTTCTTATAATTCTTATGTGTATTCCATATATCTATTTATTATTCCGATATAATTATTTGATGTCTTATGTTATTCGATTCCTCTATGAATCATGTGTTATGAACATCCATTATTTGTTCGATGAATCAATATTGTGAGCTATAAAATATAGTGTACATTTTTTTAAATGTCATTGTATTCTTATTATAGCCTTTTACATTTTTATGGATTATCTATTCATTGGTATTTCTTATTTTTAATCTTTAAAGAGATTATAATATCACTAGTTAATATGTTTTAATTTACTAGGGTAATGAATAATGGAATTATGTATGATATGTCAATGAAGAGTTGTAGTTGTGGAAACCTAAGTGGTAGAAGAATTAAATTTGTTGTGAATAGATTTAAATGTATCTAGAAATTCCATGACACATTCCAATAAGATTATAGAATTGGTATATATATTCTATAAGGAATATTATTCTATTAAGATGAAATATCTATAAATGAATAGTACAATTCTCAATTAATTTAATTCATGAAAGGTTTAGTTACATTGGTAAATAAGGATGCCGAAACATTAATTTCAACCCAATTGATAATCATATTTAAAAAATAATATCCTAATGGTTTGGAAATGATCATTAATAACCTTGAATAAACACATGGAGTCCGAAATATATAGAAACTCATTAATTTATAAATCATATAAACTATTTTTAATGGTTATTAAATTTTATATGATGATTATTGTTTTCCAAATTATTATATTTTGGAATTTGTCATTTTATTGATCACAAAATAATCATTTTAATGATTCATGTGATAAGATTTAAATGGTAGATATCATGATAATAAATTCATTGTGAGATAAAATTCAAAATATTGAAGTTATTATTCCTAATCAATATAATTATATTAGTCATGATGATATTATAAATGAGATGAGGAAACGATGTACTATTGAGGCATACATGAAGAAAAATCCATCTTCTTTTAGTGGATCCATTGAAATAATAGTTATTGAGAAAATATTTATTTGAATTGAAAATGTATTTTTTTATATAGTGTTCAAAGAAGGAAAAGGTCATTTGAATTTTTATCATTAGTACAGATAAGTATAACAACTATAGGTACTTATTTTGAATAGAAGAAAATATTATGAATTTCAATTTATAGGATGGTGTGAGTTGAATAGTTCATTTTTTTTAAAATAGAAATTTATCATAATATTCATATGAAAATGTAGTAATAATTTAATGGGATAACACAAAATGATTATCAATCCATTACTACGTATGAGATAAATTTGACAAGTCTTGTGGTGTATTTTTATGGTATTTTCTCCCATCCGAAAATTAAGGTTGACTAATTATTTAGTGGACTAAAGTCAATTAATTTTTTGTGAATTATTTTACAAAATATTCATTAACAGTTATGAATATATAATTATATCTACTCCCATGAACAAGTTTGTGATATTTGTTTTCTATAAAAATAATATTTTGTAATTAAATTATGGTCAAATGAAATGAAAATTCCAAAAATCTTAGGGATAAAAAAATTATATTTACCTTATATATCAAATGCGGAAGGAAAATTGGTGAAAATAATCAAATAAGGTAATATAAATATTTAAAAATGAAACATATTGTCATTGGGAAATTAAATTTCATGGTGATGGGAAGAAGTTATCCAGCAATTGAAGTAGCATATAATGAAACTCCCAAAATTAGGTGTTTAAACATCAACAGTACAAAAAATAATTTTAAAAAGTGACTGAATATATAGATAAAATAATATGATAAAAATTATATACCTCTTATAGACAATGAAAAATGTAAAATTAAAAGAACCACTATTATTCACATGTATAACCAGAACATTGAGATTATAAATACAGTAACCATCCATTATGGAATTTCTATCTAAATATTTAATTTTTGGTCTACATAAATTTATATATAAATTGTATTTTTTATGGGTATTAGAATACCATCATAACAATAAGATGTTAAATTAGTAGTAAAAATCTTGTGTTGTATCATGATTTAATATTATGTTTAGGATTATTATAAATTTATGTTTTTAGTAATGAGCTTCATGTGAATTTCAATATTATTCTTCTAATATAATATTATAGAATTTTTAAATATATTGGATTGAATTACACAAATCCCAAATCAATTTTAGAGGATTTGGAGTCATATTTGATAATATGAACAAATATATAGTCATAAATAGATGTGTAAATAAATATGAACATTTAATGGAAATTAAAAATACATTATATGTATTTTTTCCTATTAAAAAGTGACTTAATCTCTTTTGGTTGGGGAGAATGTTGACATCTAGGATATGAATATTGTGAATTAGTTTTTATGAGTTTATAGAAAACATTCATTGTTTTCCACTAAATCATTTTATTTATTTATCAACAGAAATCACACACGATTAAAAAAATATTTCAAAGACTCGCTATAGAAATAATCCGATTGAGTTTGGAAAATTGAAGAGTAATTTCAGAAAGAAAGTTGATAAGGGGTTAATTTGGCCATGTGTGTTTCCATTGGTTTGACATATTTATTATTTAATAACAATGGTATATAAATGTGACATTGTATTGATTATTTTAATGTTAAAAAGATCAAAATAAAGAAAAATATCATATACATCATACTGATGACTTCTATACAAAACTACACATTTCAATATGTTTCCAAAAATGTTCATCATTATTTATATCATCAATTTATTGTCATAAAGGTGTAAATACCCATGAAAAATCTTCAAAACAATATGTAATCTATAAATACATGCCGATTTAATTTTTTTTCAACTAATACCTTATTTATATTATCATATATAAAAAATATATTATTATTATATTAACTTAAAAAATTAATGAATGTATTTTTTATTGATAATTTTATATACTCAATTTGAATTGAAGTTGATGAAGATCAGTTGTGGATTTTCTAAATGTTTTAAAAAATTTAAGTAGAATGAAAATTTAAATATTGTGAATTTATTATAGATATAATCATTATATGATTCATAAAATCCCAAAATAGCATATTATACAGATATATTAGACACAAACATATTAAATGTTGACCTACACTAACAACTAAGATCAATAGCCATTTCTTCCATGAATTATATTTTTTTAATTTGTTGTTTTTTTAGAATTTATCTGGGCTATATAATTAACTCGAATAGTATTCTTAGAAGGAATCAACGTTCCATTTGTATGAAAATATTTTAATATAAAATCATCCAACTGAATAGACAGTTAATGAAAAAAACTTTATCTATGTACCATGTTATGGGAATGAGATTTTATCTATTGTCACGTATAGATGAATCTATCAATATGCATCCTCACACAAAATGGTATGCTGACAACGTATTCCACATTTTAATTTAATGTTCATGTAAAAAATTATCCATCATTAAATTTAGAGTTATCTATATCATCCTATTCATTAATGATACCAGGAAATTAACATAATATATTAATGTGTGATATTTATAATGATAATACAAATTTAATGTATCTATTTACTCAGGAATAGTTCAATATGTACATGAGAGGATTTTTGGAGTTTATTATTAGTTATTATAACACTATATATTTCCATTATTGGAATGTGAACAATGAGACAAATGCACTAAGTCAATAATAACATGGTATCTTATAAATAATGTTTACCCAAGAGGAAAAAAAAAATTCATTTTAAAAGGATATATTTTGAACTCTCAAATTATGTGTAGAATTATCATCTTTGTCAAATGAATTTAAAAATAAAAATCCATTTCAAGATTATATTGTAAAAAAAGAAGATGTCGAATAAGGGGAGAAGATTAGAAATGTTCATGTGATTAAATTTGAGAGAGATAGAATGATTAATATATATACTTGTGAATGTTTCCTACCTATTCGGAATATTAAGAATGTTCTATTAGATGAGTATTGTAGTTCTACATTCTTCATTTATCCTATAAATTTTGTGATGTATAGTGATATGAAATTCGATCTCCAGTGGGATAGTATGCCACAACATATATTGATGTATAAGTCATGGTGTGTGATATATCATGAAGAAGTTAATACACTAATAAATTATATGTTTATGATAGAGACATTAACAACACATAAATGTAAATGGGGAAACATAACCTTTCATTTATTTAGTCAGTCTACCCAAATAATATATTATCCATAATTATATTTGTATTATTTTTTATATCATTATAATATCATCACTCATAAAATATTTCATTGAATATTTCTAAATTAATAATCTTAACAAAAAATTCAATTAAATTTTTTATATGTCCAAATGATCACATTATTTTACATATAATATAGATATATGGATAAATTGTCATTCTATAATTTCTTTTAGTAGGTTATGGAACTAGAGTTAATTTGATGAATATAATATCATCAAAATATGGATGTTTATTCTTTAAGAATCATTAAACTATAATTTATATTGTATGACTAGTACAAATGTCATAAAATATCGTAGAGATTAACATGTATCTATTTTCTTGTTTCCATGAAATAATAGATTTCAACCAAGGAATTTATGGTTTATAATGTCTACCTAAAGGGAATATGTCTGGACCGGACCCTACCGGTCTCGAGCCACAACTACCCCAAGATCGCCTCCCTAGGCCAGGGGATGGCGACAAGAGTCAAAGGCGTAACAATCTCAAGGAGTCCTTTGCCTAGGTATTTGTACACACACACACAACCAACTTGATGCAGATGTGAAGACTAAAAAGGAAACCAAAGTACAAAAAAACTATTACCCATCCACAGTACTGCATCATCCTCTAAAAAAGAACAAGTAATGTAAAAAGTAAAGGAAAAAACATGCACCCAATTAGAAAGATGCCCCAACTAGGCAATAAGTAGATGATATTAAACAGCTGGTCAGTCTCACATATTAAAATTCTACTACATCCAATGAACGCAGCCCAAGATCCTTTGTCCTCTATGCTCCTTTGTAGTGTCGATTGACCTGTCTGTCATCTGTAAGGGAACACCATGTGCGGGAAAATCCCAAACATGGGTGTGTATAAGGATACACTGTGGGATACTTTGAAAGATCGAGGGTGGAACAAAGGAGGCACTAAAATGGTGAGAAGTAGACACAAAAAAGAACAGTGTATGAGTAAAATAGAGAGAGTGCATCTCAACCAAACAAAATGAAGGAAGTAGACTCGTCCAATCCAAGAGGATAGAGACACAAAAATCACGTGACATACCTCGCGCGTCTTCACCCCTCCAAGAAGGAGAGTAACCGAACCCAAGGAGTGGGAACAGAAGTATGGTGTATATATATATATATATCCTCAACAAGAAACCCAAATGAGTGTGTAAGGGGATCTCTATATCCTTACTCATCCTAGTAAAAGTCTCCAATTGTCCTAAGGGTAGCCATCACTAATTCCCTATAATCCCGTACGTCAAGTGGCCTCATCTATGAACCATACTACCAAGGGTCCCACTTCGGTAATCATAGAGAAAAGTCACCGACTAGCCTCATAGAAAGGACTGAGTCTGAAAGAAGTCATCGGGTAACCCACTGCCCAACCGACCAGGAGGGTAAACCCCAAGAGGCCGTCGGGTAACCCAATGCCCAGCCCTGCTGGTGGGAAAACCCTAAGTTCAATGGGTAACCTACTTCCTAGCCCCATTGAAGGATAAAGCCTAAGGTCAATGGGTAACCCACCACCCAGCCCTGGTGTAGGGTAAACCCTAAGGTCAACGGGTAACCCACTACCCATCCTCGCTGGAGGGTTTTCCATAAGGTCAATGGGTAACCCACTACCTAGCCCCGCTAGAGGGTAAACCCTATGGTCAATGGGTAACCCCTTACCCCGCCACGTAGGAGGGAAAACCCTAAGGTCAAAGGGTCACCCACTAACCAACCCCGTTGAAGGGTAAACAGTAAAGTCAATGGGTAACCCACTACCCAGCCCCACTGAAGGGTAATCCCTAAGATCAACGGGTAACCCACTACCCAGCCCAACTGGAGGTTTAACCCTAAGGTCCACAGGTAACCCACTACCTAGCCTTTTCGGAGGCTAAACCCTAATGTCAACGGGTAGCCCACTACCCAGCCCCACTGGAGGGTAAACGTGAAACTGGTCCGATAACTCCGCACTACTTGTGCCATCACTGGGTGTCACTAACACCGCTATCGTGCATATGATCGAAGTGAATCAAAGTAACCACCAACCAACACCCATTCATGTTTCCACATTTAATGAGATCTCAAAATTGGCTCCGCTCTCCCAAAAATATTACAACGTCGTAATCCTTGTGAATGAAATAGGCGAGATAGACTATTTACTCATTGGAAGCAGGCTCCTGATGAAAAAGTTAATCAACACCACTTTACGCCCATACGGTGTCTTGTGGGACCAACACCTCTGTCCCAAAAAGGGTTAGGCAAACTTTTCCATCACAATGCACTCAGAAAACATGCCAAATCGACTATTCATACTCTCCAAACAAACATCTGGTTAAAAAGTCGTAGTACACTACACACAACTTAAAATATGGCCCGTGGGGACCACTCTTCAACTTTGGCTTCAACACATGAAACCACCCGGGTCAACTTCGCCCCGATGGTAGGGTCGCAACACCGCTAGCAGCACCTAAAATGGACTCCATACGTAGATGTTGTAACTATTCTTGTTATTCAAACTGGGCCCAGTGGGGCCCACACCTCGAACACAAAACACATCACACAGATCGTACCATTCTGTTCTATGTAGATAACCATGAGTTGTAGGATATTCATTTTCATAGAATGGAATCATGAATCATATGTCCTAAAAACACAACATACGTCCGAAAGTCACCTCATGGGGCCCATGCCTCAGGGTTGAATTTAGGTGTGTGGTTTGCTCCATCACAATTCCCTCGTAAAAACACTAATAATTGAGTACTCAAACACCCCAAATGGGTTTTGAGTAAAAAAGTGGTGTTTCACGGTAAAACGTGTGAACTAGGCCCTCTGGGGCCCACACCTTGTCTCCAACCCGAACACTGTGGAAATCTTATCAAAAAGTCCACACGAGGGGTGGGGTAATGCTACCACTGACGGCACGTCAATCAGACATCCCAAACAGAAGTTAGGTCCGATGCAAGAATAATTAATTAATTAATTATTCATATTAATCATTTCGTGCCACCATGCAATGAAACCAAACTGAAAGGGTTCCAAAAATTTTTTTGAAGGACCGTCTCATCTCCAGGGACATAGTGCCTCTAGCGGCGTGTCAAACGGACATCCGTCTTGCAAATCACTTCTGTCGCAACTTTGATAACAATTTAATATTATTATATTGAGGCATTCCGGGTCACGCGCATTCGGGTGCGAAACTAAAAACCCACAAAAGCCAATTAAAAATACCGTCTCGCTGACACAAAGTTTAAGCCACTGATAGCGCGTCAATCGGACGCGCAGTTTTGCAGATATTCCCCCTTGAAGAAAAGGGGTCCCAAAATTGGTAGTTCTGAACCGGCCGGCCCGGTCCGACCGCCGGCCCGCGGCCCAGCCATGGTTCTAGTCCAGGTTTCCGCGGCCCACTAGTTGTGGACCATCCGAAAACTACTAGAACCCTCTGGTCTGGTTCTTCGAAGAAGACCTTCCACATGGCAGGTCTTGTCTGCATGCCGCACCAGCAAGACCTGTGGGTTGCGGGTCCTTATCCACGCCGCACCCCACCCGAAGACAACGCTTCGTGTGCTCCGTACCGACCGGGACCGGATGAGGCCAGTGCCTCCACCCACCATCTGAGTGAAGCACTGCAAGCCGTCTTCCATTGTGGTGGCTGCCTGGGCTCTCGGCTCCACTGCCGGCTCCGCCGATCCATGCTATGCCGCGCCGGAAGCCTCCTCCGGTGCACCGTCGCGCCACCTCCGGCATGAACCAGGCCCTCACGCGGCCCACTCCGGTGCTCCCTACTCTCTACACGATGTGATGAACGCCCTCGGGTGCTTCTCTAGTCCCTGTTGCACCACACGGCATCCACAATCACCTGGCCACGCCCGATGCCGCTACTCCGGCCACACCCGATGTCGTCGTTCCCTACCCTCCGCTCATTTGTCGGTGCTCTGGACACACCCCTTGTCGGAGCCAAACCATCTGTCGGCCTCCACAACCGCTTTGGTGACCCAATTGAAAATAGAGAAGAGGTATTTCGATCCTCGAGAAGAGGCCTTTAGAGCGCCTACCTATGATCTACGATCCGACAATATTTTGGCGCGTCCAAAAAATGGGATGAATAACGCCCAAGAAAATGAATTAAAAATGGGGCAGGGACGATGGCTATGTTCGTTTGGACATCGTCTTAATTCTATAATTATAGAACTAAAATGATTAAATTGAAACAAAAAAAATAAATTGAGTATGGTGTGAAAATTAACCAAGAATCCTACCTTGAATTGGTCGTGCGTCATTGGCGACGCGTCCACGATACTCTCTCTTCGATCCGCAAAAGTTTCAGTGGAGATCGCTCCTAGATCTAAAAAATAATGATGAAGAGTGACTAGAGTGACAAATATAGAGAAATGTTGGGTGTTAGATAGAGAGTGAGTGAGTTAGAGCTTTTCCTTAACCCTAAACACTTAAATTCTATTTATATGGATCCCACTCACCGAAGAATCCGAATTCACCGTGCCCCCTAATTTTATATCGCCCCAGGTGAAACGCCCCATTTCAAACTCAATTTATGTCTCATATTTACATTCCAAGACTTCATTTGAATGATATTTTAAAAGAATTCCAGTGATAAAAATCACTAAGTCATTATTTTAAAATGATAATTTTTAGCTGGGTGACATCTCGCACAGCAGGCCCGAACCCCCCCACTTTTACACCACGCCTAGGGTAAACATCACACTCCAAATGCAACCTTGGACTCAAATTTCTGATCTATGATACCGTTATGGAGAAAACACAACCCTTCCATGTGCATAGTATAAAAAAACACTTAATATTTTTATAAAATTTATTCCGAGCACACAAGGCCTCAAAATCACACAACGTCTCAACTCCTAGCACTGGAAATATGTGTAGAAATATTCCAAAGTCTTTCAAGGAACAAACCAGGTATCTACATCAATCCCTCCTTCATGATTTTTTCCCCAAAAAGAAAAATGATGAAAAAAACCTAGGATATAGATCTCACACCTAGGTCTCCCACTCCCAATAAAACCATCACAACACCATGAAGGTACAACACATGAACCAAGGGATGGTTTTTCCCATAAGGTTAACTAATTTTGATGAAATACATAGGAACAAGAATGCACCTCATAAGCTGCGTCACATGGAAGACGCCATAAGCCCACTCCTACTTTTAGGAGGGTAGTGTAAGACGTTATACAACCTCCGAATTTCATGAATGATTCCTGAACGGCCCAAATAAACTTGGGGGGTCTTCCCCGGCCGAACCTCTACTTTCCACGTCGCAACAGAAATCATAATTTTTTCATGGAACATGGTCTCATGATTCACTCCTTTAGAATACCCATCTGGTGAAACACCCAAGGATATCCGGTCAAACATGTTTTCACACTCGGTGCATCACAACTGAGACTCTCTTACATTCTCAAGAAGTTGTTTATTGAACACCAACGACTACAGAAAGGTTACACCCTCTTAGTCTAACAGGGTCAACTATAGGGAAGATAACTACTACGAAGCATCCTACTCCTGACGAGTCTTGTATTTTTTTTTCTAAGGGAGCCTGCTACAACACTATCATTTTTCCAGAACATAGACAACCTTGAAATCATAGTCCTGTAGAAATTTCAAACAAGACCATCGCCTTAGGATCAATTCTCTCTGGATGAGGATGGACCTAAGAAACTTCTGGTCTGATCAAACCACTAAGCGGTCTCACAAAATATTACATCTCTACATTCTCAGGGAAAATACTACCACTAACAACACCACATAGTTAAGATAAATGTTTTTAATGGTGGTTCCATAACCTTGACATGTACTTGATAACGGTATCAATATTGACATTGAGCACACAGGGAACTAACGAACAGGGAAGGCGAGAAAACTCATCCAACCACTAGAGGCTAGATATAGAAAGCACATGGTATACCCCACATGTCTTTTCCCCTCTTGGAAGGAGAGTAATCACCAAAATCGACACTCTGGAAAACCTACTAGTGGCACCTATAACAAAGGGAGGTCAAGTAGAAAATCCCCATTGGAAAATCCAAAACCTTCTTTGACACTCAACCACACCACCCTGCCATGATTGCAGATGAAAGATGAACTCATCCACCACACCTCAATACATTCACCTTTGGGTGGTACTGGCTTTTAATCATGGTTTTGATCGCATAAAAAAATTCGTCTTAGTAGGGGAAGAACCCCTCTTTCCTATGAATTCAAATCTACATCACACAACACCAACACCGGGTTACACCGATGCCCTTTTTCAACCTCTATAACCCCTCGAACAAGGAGTTGGATGAAAAGAGTACCTCACGCAGTGTCTAACAAGTCCTACTGAGAAAAGTAGAAAATAAATAGAGTTTACCTATTATAATATAATGCGATGCTTGAGTGTAGACATCTATAGCACACAACTGCCTGCGGTCCCGTCTGTCAGCTCCCTGTGCCTGAAATGGGCCACCTAGTGGTGGTGGAAGGACCTCAAAATATCTCCCTCCAACCACAGTTCTTCCTGCTATTCATCCAATACCGCCTCCCTGGGGACCAACCTGTCTTCACCTGGGTGTTCTCTGATTACGACGTTGCCTCTATCGTGGCGGTGCATCTACCAACTATCTGGAAAAACTCAGCACATTTGGCCAAGTAGTCTCATGCCATGTAACCTTGCACATCAGAACTATCGCGCTAGTCCTCCCTTGGCTGTCTCGGTGCTCTACGCTATTCCCGACCATGTGCCTGAGTCTCATCATGTGGAGACGTCTGGCATCAAGGCCCTGTCAGTCAACGTCCAATTAACAGAAATTTCTCTGTCACCAGTGCTTGCTCCAGCACCTTGAGATGGGTGAGTATGCACAAGGGAACTACGCTAGAACAAATCTCCTATACAGATAACTCACTCAATATTCTATTCTTGGAAGATTCCATTATGGACCACGTCCAAAGAGTACCGAGTAAGGTCTGTGAAACTAGTCGGGTACTCATCCACTGCCATCACTCCCTGCTGATTCTCCAGAAGCTCTTGAAACCGTGTAAATTGTATGTAGTAGGGGTACTACTCTTGATTAAACAGCTCATAGAAGTCATCCCATGAGAGTACCGACTCATCATGCATCTGAGTAAACCTCTCTCTACTAACGCCAATCAGCTTGGTCTTAAAACTGGTTGTCAAATCCACCATCTAACTTTTCTTTGTCCAAACAAGCCTGAAGAGGTGGACCACCGACTATAGAAAACCCTTAAATGTCTAATGGTATGGATCACTATGGAACCCCATCGGTCTCTGATGCTGGAACTCATGTAGCGCGTCCAGCCTGTGCTCATCATTAGCCTTCGCTGTTGGTACTATCTGCTACTCCATAGGTGGAGGTTTTACTGCCTGTCCTCCATAGAAGGGTTAATCGTATGATGGATCTTTAAATAAGGCCTCTTCGATCACAGAGTCATCATCATGAATCAGATCTACTATACTGGTTGGCTATCATCATGGAGACATCCGGAATCCGATCAAGGAGTACTACGGTCAAATGATCATATATATTTGAACAATGAAGGGGAGATGACTGAAGAAGGTCAGTCAAAGGCTTAATCCTATATGATGCACGAACCAAATTTCCCGCAACAAGTGTCTCAGTGTGTCGAGTCGACAAGCAGGTTATCAGGGTCCGGGTGAATGGATATGTCGGTCTCCACATCATCACTAGACTCCCTGGTCTGAGAGCTGATCTCGAGACACATTGAAACTATTTCCCCAAAACTCAACCAATTCGTTTTTATGGGCATCCCAACAATGCACCAAGGAACGAAAAAGCTCTGGTACCATTTTTTCATGACCCGACCCTACCAGTCTAGACCTGAAACTACCCCAAGTATGCCTCTATAGGCCAGGGGCGGGAGACAAGCGCCGATGGCGTAACAATCTCAGAGAGGCCTTTTCCAATGTACATGTACACACACACACACACAAACCACTCAATACAGATGTGCAGTGTAAAAAAGGAAACCAAATTACAAAAAACTATAACCCATCCACAGTCATCCATCAACCTCTAAAACAGAACAATTAAAGTGAACAGTAATGGGAAAAACATTCGCCCAACCTAAAAGGTTCCATAACCCGACAACATGTAAAATAAAGTAAATAACTGGGGAGTCTCACATCTAAAAATCCTACTACATCCACTGAAAGCAGTCCAAGGTCATGTTTCCTCTACGCTCCTCCATAGTCTCGATCGACCTGTCCATCATCTGCAAGGGCACACCAAGTGTGGGAAAAATGCAAGCAGGGGAGAGTATAATGATACTCAGTAAAATGCCTAGAAATCTCGAGGGAGAATAAAAACGAGGCACTAAAATGTTGATTAGTAGAAAGAACAAAAAAAAAATTAGGAGTACAATATAAAGAGTGCAACTCAACCCAAACAAAAGGAAGGAAGTAGACTCATCCAATCCCAGAGGATCTATACATGACAAGCATGTGGAAAACCCCACGTGTCTCCGCCCCTCGTAGAATGAGAGTAACCCAGCCCAAGGAGTGGGATCAAATGTAGGGTGTGTATATATATGCACAAAAAGAATCCTGAATGAGTGTCTAAGGGGATCTCTATCTCCATGCTCATCCTAGGAAAAGTCACCAACAGTTCTAAGGTTAACCATCAATAATGCCCAAAAATCATGTATGTTAAGCGGCCTCGTCACTAAATCATAATACTAAGTGTGTTGCTCTATTAATAATAGAGAAAAGTCACTGACTAGCATCATAAAAAGGGTTGAGTCTCAAAGAAGTAGTCAGGTAACCCAATGCCCAGTCCAGCTAGAGGGTGAACCCCAAGAGTTTGTCAGGTAACCCACTGCCCAGCCCTTCTGGAGGGTAAAACCTAAGGTCATCGAGTAACCCACTACCCATACCTGGTGGATGGTAAACCCTAAGGTCAAAGGTTAAACACTTCCTAGCCCCACTGGAGTGACAACCCTAAGGTCAACGGGTAACCCGCTACCAAGACCCATTGGATGGTATACACTATGGTCAACAGGTAACCCAGTACCCAGCCCCGCTGGAGGGTAAACCCTAAGGTAACAGGTAACCCACTACCCAGCCCCGTTGGAGAGTAAACCCTAAGGTCAATGAGTAACCTACTATCCAACATCGTTAGAGCAAAAAACCTAATCTCAACGGGTAACCCACTACCCATTCCTGCTGGAGGGTAAACCCTAAGGTCAATGGGAAACCCAATACCCAGCCCCGCTGGAGGGTAAACCCGATGGATAATGGGTAACCGACTACCTACCCTGCTGGAGGGTAAACCCTATGGTCAACAGTAACCCACTATCATGCCCCCTGTAGGTTAAACCCTAAGGTCAACGGGTAACACAATACCCTCCCCCACTGAAGGGTAAACCCAGAACTAGTCTGATAACTCCGCACTGCCCATGGAATCACTGGGTGTCACATACACCGCTACCGTGAGTAGGGTCAGAGGTCGTTAAAGGAACCTCCGACCAATTCCCATTCATGTTTCCAAATTTAATGAGATCTTGAAAGGGGGTCCGATAGACCAACTAGATTACACCGTTGTAATCGTAGTGAAAAAACAAGGGAGATAGACTATTTACTCAGTGGAAATGTGCTCCCAATGAAAACGTTATTCAACAACTCTTTATGACCATATGAGATCTCATGGGACATACACCTCGGTCTCGAAAAAGGCCAGGCGATCTATGCCATCACGATGTTCTCAGAAAAACACGCCAAATCAACTATTCATATTCCCCAAACTAACATCTGATGAAAAAGTCACAGTATGCTGCCCACAACATAAAAGGTGGCTCATGGGGTCTACGCCTCAACTCCTGCTTCAACTCCTAAAACCACCCTTGCCAACTTCGCCTCGATGCCTGGGTGACAACACCGCTGACAATGCCTAAAACGGACTCTGGATGCAGAAGCTGCAACTCCCCATGTTATTCAAACAGTTACCTAGGGGGCCCACACCTCGACCCAAAAACACCCCATGTAGATCGTACCATTGTGTTCCATCCGGATAACAATAAGGCGTAGGCTACTCATTTTTCCAAAATGGACTCATGAAGAAAAAGTTGTAAAACCCCAGCTTACATCCCCAATCCACCTCGTTGGGCTAATGCCTCGAGGCCGAATTTGGGCGGTCAGATAGCGCCATCGCAATCCCCTCGGAAGAACACTCAGAAACGAGTACTCAAACATCCCAAATGGGTGTCGAGTTAAAAAGCGGTGTTTCACCGTAAAATGGGTGAACGAGGCCCTGTAGGGTATGCACCTTGTCTCCAACCTGAATGCTTCGGAAAGCATCTAAAAAAGTCTTCACGTGGACTGGGGTCACGCTTCCACTAACGGCACATCAATCATACATCCCATACATGAGTTAGGCCTGACTCTAGAATAATTAATTAATTATGCAATTAAATAATTGTTCCCATTAAGAATTTCTCAGAACAGAGAAAAGAAACCAAATCGAAAAGGTTCTGAATCAACTTTGGAAGGACCGTCTCAACTCTAGGGACACAACGCCACTAGAGGAACATCAAATGGACATCTAGCTCATGATTCACATTTGTAACAACATTAATAACAATTTAATATTATTAACTTGAGGTGTTCTGGGTCACCCGCGTTCGGGCACATAACTCATAAACAACGAAAAACACTTCAAAAAGCATGTCTCACAAACACTAACCCATATCCCCTAACAGCGCGTCAAACGGACATGCCGTTTGGGAGATTTTCCCCCTTGAACATAAGGGGACCCAAAATGGGTTGTTCAGGACCCGTAGGCCCGGTCCAGGCCATAGGCCCATGGCCCAGCCGTAGGTCCAGTCTAGCTCGCCACGACCCACTAGACGCAGCCCATCCGCCAATTTAAAGACCCGTAAATTTCAAAGAAATTTTTTTCATAGTTTTCTTTAGAATTTTTAAAGAACGTAGTTTCTGACGGTACCTGATTCCGAGGCCGGGTGTGCCCGGAATCATTTTTCAAAGTTTGGCTCGGGTACGTTCAGTGAACGGACGAGCGGGTTTTTCTAACTTTTGAACCGGTGCCCAGAATCGAATTCTGAGGGCACCAATTAAATCGCAGCGCCGGTATTTTCTTAGGAATTCCTCTTCCAGAGTAGCGTTTTCTTGTTTTTGGTTTTTAATTTTCAGGCTTAAAGTTAAGAAATAAAATATTTGTACGACAAATTTATTTTATTTAACTTAAGTCACTTGAAGCCACTTGAAAGCCACATAAACAGAGTTGAAACGGATAGGGAACTATCCAAAAATATCTTACCCTCTTGGTAGGATATTTGTGAGTTGGGGCCCACACGAGCCCCTCCATTTCTTTTCCGCTAAGTAAAGCACCCGCGAAAACTCGTCATTATGAAAGTCAACTGACGCGTTTTCTTAAATTCTTAACGCACCATTTAATTGGGCGGTTTTATTCATGAATTAAATCGGTAGTTTCTTTCGTTGAATTAATTCTACGAATTAATGGGTCGTTACTTACCTCTTTTTCGTTTGTTGGAGTAATAATAAAATAAGACCAACACTGACATTTGGAGGATTACACCTTGAGAGGTTTTTTACAGAAGTTCTTGTGCCTTCACCCTTCTTCACGAAGAACGCGAAGAACGCGAAGAATGTGAAGAACGCCGGCCTCCGATGAAGAACGCCGAACCCGCGAAAATCGACGACGCGACGCCGTGTGTCGCGACCTCGGCGTTTCCTCTCCCGCGACGTTATTCGGAGACGTTCTTTAATCCGCAACAAAAACCTTCGATCATCCGTTGAGGTGAGGGTTTCAGATTTTCTTTTAATTTTCCTTTGTGGTTTTTAACTCAAGAATGATTTAATTATTTTTAATTAAATCTTTTGTTCTTGAACCTTGGTGTTCGTCGACGCGACACCCTTCCGCGATGACGTGAAGATCCCCTCCTTCCGCGACAATCAATCCGCGAAGAACCCGCGCGTGCGACTTGACGAGGTAGGGATTTTGTTTTGGAAATGCCCTTATTCCCATGAATGTTTATTTAAAATTAAAGAACCGGAATCAAATGAACAATTTTAATTTATTAAAATTGTTGTTTCATGTGTTGAATTATTTTCTCCCGTTGTTGTTAACTAATGTGGAGGGTGCGGGCCAAACGAACACGGCCCGGCAACCCTCCGTCGTTTTTCGTGGTTGTGCGGATTTGGCGGGCGACGACAAAACGTGACGCAAGGGAAGTTTGTTGATCCCGCAGTGAAGAACGGAACCCGGGAGGGACAACGGCACAACCGGGAAGGAAAACGGACCACCGGAGCGACTCCGGTGGCCCACGGAAGCTGCCGGCGGTCGGAGGCGGCGACGAACAGCGGACCGGCGGCCGCACGGGTCCAGCTCGCCCGCACGGGATGCGGCTGAAGCTGCGTCCGTTTGTCCAGCGCGGCCCCTTCGAGGGCTGCGACTTCTTCCAAACCGAGGGGGAGGCGCCCCGCGGCGTCCAGCTGCTCGGCCGCTTGGCCGAGCCGAGCCAGGCCGGTCCGACCGGCCGGGCCGCGCCCTGGCCGGACCGGGCCGGGTCCAGCCGGGTCGGGCCGGGTCGGGTCGACCTGGTTCGGCCAACCCCGGAGGGGGGGGGGGTCGGGTCGGGTCGGCCCGGGCCCGGACCCCCCGCCTTCGACCATTTACGGTCAAATGCCCGTAACATTAGCTAAGAGCCTCCAAACGACATGACGTCAGCGGAAATGCGATCCTTGGATCGAGATGGTTGTTTCAGTATATCGCACTCAAGGTTTCGGAATACTTTGAGTTCGGCCGGGTCGGTTCGTACACGAAACCAATCGGGCCCTCGGAGCGGAAACACTCATATCTTGAGCTACGGACGTCTGATTGACGTGCCGTAAGCTTTGTTGTTTTCCTCTATGTGAGACGGATCTTTTGGCATACTCTGCCCGAGGTTTGGACGCAGGTGGAGTACGGCCGGGTTGGTTTTTCCTTAAAAACCAACCGGGCACCTGGGACGAAAAAGCTAATAACTCTCAGACCGGGGGTCCGATTAGCGCGCAGTCTGCGACGTTGAGAACCTGTTGACGATACAAAACTTTTGGATACATCAACTTCGGACTTTGTGTCAGTTGATGTATCGGCCTCTCGACTCGTGGAGCGGACCCTCCCGAACGAGCTTGCTTTATGCGGGAACCCTAGAGCTGGCTGCGACTGCTACTTCGACAACGACGACTGTGCAGAGATCCTCAGGGGACTACGACGACGACTGTGCAGAGATCCTCAATGGACTGCGACGACTATTGCACTCAGCGATCCTACGTGGATCAGTGCTACCGGTCTTGTGTGAGCCTGATCATGTGTGGGTCCGATCCTGTGTGGGTCAGCGCTCAACGGCTCTATGTGAGCCAGCGCCTAAAGGTCCTGTGTGGGCCAGATCCTGTGTGGGTCATTGCGGGGGTTAGTTATCTATCGATCCTTTATGGTTGTGATGACTTAGATGGATCAGTGATCATCATTATCGTCATTCGAAGAAGTATACCTATGTGAGCTGAAACCTGTGTTCCTCTCCTTTGTGGATTGTGTTGAGCTATCCTGTGTGGATTTACTGTTTTATTCTCCATTGTGGATTGTGTTGAACTATCCTATGTGGATTACTTTTACTCTCCTTTTGGATTGTGTTGTGCTATCCTATGTGGGTATACGTTATGCTTTCCTATGTGGATTGGGTTGTGCTTGAGCTCGGACGTTGGAGCCGAGCGGGAATTGATGACTTAGGTATATGTATGGGCATATACCTAAGCAGTGTCGGATGTTACGTCGTGATTGTATCTTTCCTTTGTGCTTATCCTTTGTGGATTTTGGGAGACCTTAGGGGGTCTCGGGGTCACTACTGAGTAGCTTATACTCACCCCTACACGGGCTATGCCCGCACTTCATTGTGTTGGTTGCAGACGACGGACAACACTGATCGTGGTGGGGGCTTGCGGAGCAGGACAGTACCTGGAGGTGGACCACTGGGCGGGACGTACTCGGAGCGGTCAGGTGGACCTGAGGAGCAGTGGAGGCTATTTGTACCCACCCTTCAGGTGGGACTTCTAGAGGACGGCTCGATGCTGCATCTTTTCTTTCAGTTGCTGTTTTCCCCTTTCAGTTGTACTTTACAGTTGGGCTTGTATTTCCTGCCCCTTTTACTTTCAGCGCAGCTTGTTACAGTTTTTACTTAGTGTTTACTTTTCCGCTTTCTTACTCTGTGGTGCTTTTTTACTTTTTAAAGGAAATTCCTTCCTGTTTGTTGGGATTTACGCCTTGGTGCTAGTCGCCAGCCCCTGGCCTATAGAAGGCGGGCTTTGGGTAGTCCAGGAACGGGCCCCGAGGACAGGTCGTGAGAAATTGGTATCAGAGGAGTTCGGTTCTACCATAGAATCTGATCTTTCTTCTATGTGAAGCAATAGTGTTTAGCTTATTGGGTGTGGTTATCAGTCCAGGGAGTCCAGTGTTGGTGCGGCGGCCGACGTATCCATACACCAAGACCCTGACTTCTGATTTTTGACATAATGCAAGAAAACATTGATTGCATGTGTGTTTCAAGTTTTCATTGGAATTACATGTGTCATCTCACCAGGTATATTGTTCTGACCATGGCACACTTTTTTCATTTTCAGGATGGCCCCACGATGGCAACCAGCTAGGGTTCCGAGAGTAGAGCGTGACGACAGCCCGCCGAGCGAAGAGGCCTCGGTACAGGGCTCGTTGACAGTAGAGGCACCGGCGGTACCTTTACCCGCCGAGCCCCCGATGCTTCCAGCACCGACCGCAGACGATGCACGTCGCCTCAGAACTTTGCACGAGTTCCAGCGCCAGCGACCACCCAGGTTTCGTGGGGAGACGGACCCCCAGGCAGCCGAGGACTGGATGGAGGTGGTCGTCCGGGTTTTCAGGTTAGTGAGGACACCAACAGACCTCATGGTGATACTCGCGGCGAGCCTACTGCACGCAGCAGCGGGCCGATGGTGGAGCTTGATGCCCCAGGTACATGATGAGGCCTCCCTCATCTGGACGGACTTCGAGAGCCTCTTTCGCTCAGAGTTAGACCCGTCCACCCTCCGTGAGGTGCACATTCGTGAGCTTATTCAGCTGCGATAGGGCAGCTTGACGGTCGCCCAGTACGCGGCGAGGTTCACTGACCTTTCTCGCTACTCGATAGACATGGTATGGGACCCCTTCATCCAGGACCAGACCTTTGAGCAGGGTTTGATACACGAGATCAGGGAATCGCTGATCTCCCTCAGCATCCAGACCTAGGAAGGAGTGCTGGAGAGAGCCCTTCTGATCGAGAGCTTTCTGGCTGAGTCCACATCGAGACCTACCGCAGCGCGGCATGTAGAAGAGTCTTCTCCAGCTGGTAGCTGATGGATGACTCTGGGTTCCAGGTAGACCAGACCTTCCAGCAGACGACCTCGGGACACTGGCTCAGCAGTGCGGGGCACACAGCGCAAAGACAGTCTTCCGAGAGGCAGGTAGTGCTACGCGTGCGGCGGGCAGGGCCACATGGCTCATGACTGCCCGACCCACCGTACCGAGGAGTAGCAGATGGTGGAGGGGCCACACAGGCAGAGGCAGAGGGTCTACCGTGGTGGTCCGCAGGGAGGAGGCGGACAAGGCAGAGGAGCTGGCCGAGCAGCAGGTGGTGGGAGACGCTTTGAGGCTCTGCCACCACCACCACCAGGAGGTCCGCCCCGACCACAGGGAGCTGGCGGGCAGAGAGAGGCACAACTCCAAGAAGCGGAGGCCTACAACCATGACGCACCAGATATGATTCGAGGTACGATCTGGGTCTATTCCACCCTTGATGCAGTTCTTATAGACACCGGAGCGAGTCACTCATTCATAGCCGCTGCCCTTGTTCGGAGTTCGGAGATTCCGACAGAGCCGTTGGCTCGATCCTTACGACTAGAGACACCTATGGGAGCATACTCGACGATTACGAACTAGTGCCGGCAGTGTGAGATTAATCTAGGAGGTTAGAGCTTCAGATGGGATCTTCTTGTAGCGGCTTCAAGGCCTTACGACGTCATCTTGGGCATGGATTGGTTATCTACGGTCGATGCACAGATTGACTGCATTAGGCGCAAAGTGCGATGTGTGTGCACCGATGGGAGCAGGTTCACCTTCACCGGCGAGAAGGGAGCCTTTGCAGCATAGGATGGACTCCCGCAGAGGAGAGGGTAGCCCATCACTCATCAGTTGGATAGCCTCATCCTTGGAGCAGTTGACGTGCGAAGTCTTAGTTTTCCTGTAGTGGTGGATCAGTATACAGACGTCTTCCCCGACGACGTTCCAGGACTACCTCCTCGCAGAGAGGTAGACTTTTACATTGACATGTACCCCGGGACATCCCCGATATCCACTCCAGCATATCGGATGGCCCCCGCTGAGCTTCGAGAGCTACGGGTACAGTTGGAGGACTTTCAGTGCAAGGGGTTCATCCGACCCAGTGTTTCACCCTGGGCTTCGCCGATATTGTTCGCCAAGAAGGTGGACAGGAGGTTGCGACTGTGGGTCGATTATCGTCGCCTGAACCAGGTGACAGTGAGGAACAAGTATCTACTACACAGGATTGATGACCTCTTCGATCAGCTCAAGGGAGAACGATTGTTCTCGAAGATAGACCTCAGGTCAGGCTATCATCAGCTCAGAGTCCGAGATGAGGACGTGCAGAAGACGACCTTCAGGTGTCGGTATGGCCACTATGAGTTCTTGGTTATGACTTTCGGCATAACCAATGCTTTAGCAGTATTCATGAGGCTCATGAACAGGATCTTCCATCCCTACCTCGATCGATTTGTCATGGTCTTCATCGACGACGTTTTGGTGTACTCGACCACGGAGGAGGAGCACGCCTACCACTTACGGGTTGTACTGGACACACTCCGAGAGCACTATCTTTATGGTATGTTCTTGAAGTGCCAGATCTGGTTACGTGAGGTCCACTTCATGGGGCACGTCATTTCTGAGGTGGGAGTTGCAGTGGATCCCGCGAAGATCGAGGAAGTGCTAGCTTGGGAGCCACCCAGGAGCGTGACATAGGTGCGGAGTTTCTTGGGACTAGCTGGATACTATTGGAGATTTGTGCCAGACTTCTCTAGAGTTGCGGCACCACTCTCAGCTATGACGAAGAAGGGGAAACCCTTTGTGTGGTCAAACAGATGTCAGCAAAGCTTTCAGGAGCTGAGACAGAGATTGACCAGCGCACCTATCTTGAGGTTGCCTGAGGAGGGAGTTGGATACGTAGTCTACTGCGATGTATCAGGGACCGGACTCAGGTGTTTCCTGATGCAGGAGCGGGCCATGATTGCCTATGGATCACGTCAGTTGAGGCCACATGAGTAGAACTACGGTACCCATAACATGGAGTTAGCAGCAGTGGTCTTCGCTCTGAAGACATGGTGGCACTATCTGATGGGCGAGCGCTTTACAGTCTTTTCTGACCACCAAAGTCTCAGGTACATGTTCTCTCAGAAGGACCTGAACCTGAGACAACGGCGATGGCTCGAGTTCCTCCAGGACTATGACTTTGAGATAGTCTATACTCCTGGGAAGGGGAACGTGGTAGTCAATGCCCTCAGTAGGAGGACGGGCATCCAGCTACTTGAGGAGGCGACAGAGAAGTTAGCCGCTTTTCAGATATCCTTCGTGGAAAGAGACGGAGCAGCCTTCCTTCAGTCTCTCACTATCTCTCCTCCAATTATACAGCGGGTCAGATAGGCACAGCGTGGGGACGCTGACTGTGAGACACGGCGTGCACAGATATCCTTGGGGCAGGCACCTGATGGTTTCTCCCTTGGAGCAGAGCACGACGTCATTTTCAAAGGACGTACCTTGGTACCAGTCACTTTACGATAGGAGGTGCTGAGAGAGTTTCACACTTCTCATTTCGCGGTACATCCTGGAGTGGCGAAGATGTACCAGGATCTCAGACGACAACACTGGTGGCCGGGCATGAAGAAGGTTGTGGAAGAGTTTGTTTCACGGTGCCTCACCTGCCAATAGGTGAAGGCAGAGCATCAGGTACCAGCAGGCTTGGTACAGCCCTTGGAGGTCCCAGAGTGGAAGTGGGACGGGATATCTGTGGACTTCATGACTGGACTTCCACGCACTTCCAGAGGTCACGACTCCATTTGGGTGATTGTTGACTGACTCACCAAGTCGGCACACTTCTTACCCATCCGAGAGCAGGGATTAGTGGAGAGCTTGGGTAGTATCTATGTTCAGGAGATTGTACGGCTTCATGGTGTGCCATCGTCTATCGTCTCCGATCGGGATGCTCGCTTTACTTCCCGGCTTTGGAAGGGGTTGCAGGAGGCGTTCGGAACGCGACTACGTCTGAGCACTGCCTTTCACCCTCAGAAGGATGGTCAGACGGAGAGGACCATTTAGAATCTCGAGGGCATGCTCCACGCATGTGTCCTCGACTTTAGTCGCAGTTGGGAGGACCACCTACCCATGGTGGAGTTCGCATACAACAACAGCTACCACTCCACCATCGGGATGGCACCATACGAGGCGTTGTACGACAGGCCTTGAAGATCTCCTTTGTGCTGGACAGTCCCTGGGGAGTTAGCACTTTTTGGACCAGAGATGGTCTGGGCCACGACAGAGAAGGTTCAGGTCATCCAGGAGTGGAAGAGGACAACTTGGAACCGGAAGAATTCATATGCTGACAGGAGACAGAGGCCACTAGAGTTCGAGGATGGAGACCACGTCTTCTTGTGTGTCTCATCTCGACGTGGTTTGCAGAGATTTGGCCGATGCGGAAAGTTGTCTCCACACTTCATCGGGCCTTTCCAGGTCCTCAGCAAGATTGGCGAGGTGGCTTATCACCTGGCTCTACCAACTCAGTTGCACTGGGTGCACGACGTCTTCCACGTATCTCAGCTGAGGAGATATGTGCACGACCCGACGCATATCATTGACCATGGGGAGCTAGACGTGGATTATGGGGAGAATTTTACGGAGGTACCAGTGGAGATAGAGGATCGACAGGAGCGGGTCCTATGTGGGCGATCGATTCCTCTTGTGCGCATCAGATGGTAGCACGGGAACCTCCAGGAGGTGGGAGTAATGTAAAGAACCGTAAATTTCAAGGAAATTTTTTTCTTAATTTTCTTTGGAATTTTTCAACAACGCAGTTTCTGACGGCGCCTGATTCCGAGGCCCGGTGTGCCCGGAATCATTTTCCGAAGTTTGGCTCGGGTACGTTCAGTGAACGGACGAGCGAGTTTTTCTAACTTTTGAACCGGTGTCCGGAATCGAATTTTTAGGGCACCGATGAAATCGCAGAACCGGTATTTTCTTAGAAACGCCTCTTCCGGAGTTGCGTTCGCTGGGTTGTGGTTTTTAATTTTCGGCCTTAATGTTAAGAAATAAAATATTTGTACGAAAACTTTATTTTATTTCACTTAAGCCACTTGAAGCCACTTGAAAGCCACTTAAACTGAGTTGAAACGGATACTGTACTATCAAAAAATACCATACCCTCTTGGTTGGATATTTTTGAGGTGGGTCCCGCACGAGACCCTCCGTTTCTTTTCCGCTAAGTAACGCACCCGCGAAAACCCGTCATTATGAAAGTCAAGTGATGCGTTTTCTTAAATTCTTAACGCACCATTTAATTGGGCGGTTTTATTCGTGAATTAAATGGGCATTTTCTTTCGTTGAATTAATTCTACGAATTAATTGGTCGTTACTTACCTCTTTTTCGTTTGTTGGCGTAATAATAAAATAATACCTTCACAGAAATTTGGAGGATTACACCTTGAGAGGTTTTTGACAGAAGTTCTTGTGCCTTCACCCTTTTTCGCAAAGAACGCGAAGAACGAGAAGAACGCGAAGAACGCCGGCCTCTAATGAAGAACGCCGAACCCACAAAAATCGATGACGCGACGCCGTGTGCCACGACGCCGATGTTTCCTCTCCCGCGATGTTCTTCGGCGACGTTCTTTAATCCGCAACAAAATCCTTCGATCATCCGTTGAGGTGAGGGTTTTAGATTTTCTTTTAATTTTCCTTTGTGGTTTTTAACTCAAGAATAATTAAATTATTTTTAATTAAATCTTTTGTTCGTAAAACCTCGGTGTTCATCAACGCGACACCCTTCCGCGAGGACGCGACGATCCCCTCCTTCCACGATGATCAATCCGCGAAGAACCCGCGCGTGCGACTTCATGAGGTAGGGATTTCGTTTTGGAAATGCCCTTATTCCCGTGAACGTTTCGTTAAAAATAAAGAACCGGATTCAAATGAACAATTTTAATTTATTAAAATTGTTTTTTCATTTGTTGAATTATTTTCACCCGTTTTTGTTAACAAACGCGGAGGGTGCGGGCCAAACGAACACGGCCCGACAACCCTCCACCGTTCTTCGTGGTTGTGCGGATTTGGAGGGCGACGACAAAACGTGACGCAAGGGCAGTTTGTTGATCATGTATTGAAGAACGGATCCCGGGAGTGACAAAGGCGTAAACGGGAAGGAAAACGGACCACCAGAGCGACTCCGGTGGCCCGCGGAAGCTACCGGCGGCGTAGGTCACCGGCGGCCAGTGGACCCGCGGCCGTGTGGGTCCAGCTCGCTCATATGGGACGCTGCTGAAGATGCGTCCGTTTGTCCAGTGCGGCCCCTTAAAGGGCCGCGACTTCTTCCAAACCGCGGGGGCGGTGCCCCGCGGCGTCCAGATGCTCGGCCGCTCGGCCGAGTTGAGTCAGGCCGGTCCGACCGGCCGGGTCGGACCGGGTCGGCCCGGGCCCGGACCCCCCGTCTTCGGACCATTTTCGGTCAAATTCCCGTAACTTGAGCTACGGGCCTCCAAACGACTCGCCGTCAGTGGCAACACGATCCTTGGATCACGACGGTCGTTTCGGTATATCACAATCAAGGTTTAGGAATACTTTTTGTTTGGCCGGGTCTGTTCGTACACGAAACCAACCGGGCCCTCGGAGCGGAAATGCTCATATCTTGTGCTACGGACGACCGATTGACGTGATGTCAGCTTTGTTATTTTCCTCTATGTGAGATGGATCTTTTGGCATACTCCGCCCGAGGTTTGGACGCAGGTGGAGTACGGTCAGGTTGGTTTTTCCTTAAAAACCAACCAGGCCCCTAGGACGAAAAAACCAATAACTCTCAGACCGAGCGTCCGATTGATGCATTATCTGCGACGTTGAGTTCCTGTTGACAATACAGAACTTTTGGATATATCAACTTCGGACTTTGTGTCAGTTGATGTATCGGCCTCTCGGCTCGTGGAGCGGACCCTCCCGAACGAGCTTGCTGTGTGCGGGAACCCTAGAGCTGGCTGCGACTACTATTTCGACAGCGACGACTGTGCAGAGATCCTCAGTGGATTGCGACGAAGACTGTGCAGAGAACCTCAGTGGACTGCGACGACTACTGCATCAGCGATCCTACGTGGATCAGTGCTATAGGTCCTCTGTGGGCCGATCATGTGTGGGTCCGATCCTGTGTGGGTCAGCGCTCAACGGTTCTGTGTGAGCCAGCGCCTACAGGTACTGTGTGGGCCCGATCCTGTGTGAGTCATTGCGGGGGTTAGTTATCTATCGATCCTTTATGGGTCCGATGACTTAGATGGATCAATGATCATCTTTATCGTCATTCGAAGAAGTATACCTGTGTGAGCTGAAACCTGTGTTCCTCTCCTTTGTGGATTGTGTTGAGCTATCCTGTGTGGATTTACTGGTTTACTCTCCATTGTGAATTGTGTTGAACTATCCTATGTGGATTACTTTTACTCTCCTTGTGGAATGTGTTGTGCTATCCTGTGTGGGTATATGTTATGCTTTCCTGTGTGGATTGGGTTGTGCTTGAGCTCGGACGTTGGAGCCGAGCGGGAATTGATGACTTAGGTATATGTATGGGCATATACCTAAGCAGTGTCGGATGTTACCTCGTGATTGTATCTTTCCTTTGTGGTTATCCTTTGTGGATTTTGGGAGACCTTTGGGGGTCTCGGGGTCCCTACTGAGTAGCTTATACTCACCCCTGCACGGTCTATGCCCGCACTTCGTTGTGTTGGTTGCAGACGATGGACAACACTGATCGTGGTGGGGGCTTGCGGAGCAGGATGGTACCTGGAGGTGGACCACTGGGCGGGACGTACTCGGAGCGGTCAGGTGGACCCGAGGAGTAGTGGAGGCTATCTGTACCCACCCTTCACGTGGGACTTCCAGAGGACGGCTCGACGCTGTGGCTTTTATTTCAGTTGTTGTTTTCCCCTTTTGGTTGTACTTTACAGTTGGGCTTGTTTTTCTGGCCCCTTTTACTTTCTGCACATCTTGTTACAGTTTTTACTTAGTTTTTACTTTTCCACTTGCTTACTCTGTGGTGCTTGTTTACTTTTCAAAGACAATGCCTTCCCTTTTGTTGGGATTTATTCCTTAGTGCTAGTCGCCAGCCCCTGGCCTATGGAAGGCGGGCTTGGGGTAGTCACAACACGGGCCCTGAGGACGGGTTGTGACAGCCAACCACTGGACCCCTTGGGTCTATTTATTCTATGTAGATTGGACACATGGCCGGTGTTGTCTACGCGCCGCACCATCCTGACCCCACGGTTAGCGTGTCAATGTCCACACCGCACCCCACTCGAGGTCAGCGGCCCGGGTGCTCCATCCCGACCACAACCATCCGAGCCACCGCCTCCACCTGCCGGCCGAGTGAGCTGTCATATGCCGGCCACCCTCGACGCGGCCACACATGCTCCCCACTTTTCTGCCGGCTCCGCCGATCCCCACTGTGCCACACCAGCAGCCGCCTGCAATGCACTGTCGCGCCACATCCGGCCTGCACCGTGACCTCTCTTAACCAGCTTTGGTGCTCCATGCTCGCCGCACTACGTGCTGAAGGCCCCCCAACGCTCCTCTGGTCCCTACTGTTCCATGCCAAAGCCACCGCCACCCGACCTTGCAAAATGCCGCTACTCCGACCACACCCAACGTTGTCGTGCCCCAGCCTCTGTTCGTCTTCCTGTGCTCCGGCCACACCCCTTACCTGAGCCGGACCTTCTGTCAGCCGCCACAACCGCTCCGATGACCCAATTCCAAATCTGAAGGTGGACTTGGGATCATTGGGAAAAGGCCTTCACATGGCATACCATCGATCGATGATCCGACAAGATTTTGGCACGTCCGAAAATTGGGACGAAGAATGCAAATGAATGTGAATTAAAAACAAGGCTCGGATGATGGCCGTGTTCATTTGACTCTCGTCCTAATTCTAGAATTATATAATTAAAATGACAAAATTTACAAAAACTCCAGAAATTGATGAAGATGCAAAAATTAACCAAGAATCCTACCTCGAATTGGTCGTGTGTCGTTGGAGACGCGTCCACAATGCTCCCGCTTCGATCCCCCAATGTTCCGACGAAGATCACTCCTTGATCCGACAATGAACAGCGAAGAACGAATATAGAGATAAAGATAGAGATAGATTTTGTGTTATATAGGCAAAGATATTGAGTGAATTAGAGTTTTTCCTTAACCCCAAACACTTAAATTTTATTTATAGGGATCCCACTCAGCTCAGAATCAGAATTCACCATGCCCTCCCATTTTATATCGTGCCTAGGAAAAACACAAGATTTAGAACTCAACAGATGTCTCAGATTTCAATTCCATGAATTTGTTTGAATTTTATTTGAAAATAAGGCTTGTGATAGAAATCAATATGACATTATTTTAAAATGAAACTTTTTCCCCTGGGTGACATCTCTCATAGCTGACACGTGTCCGCAACTTTTACACCCTGGCTAGGGTAAAGGCAAGCTTCGGACACAACCGTGGACTCGAGTTTCTGATCTAAATTATATTTTTGGAGAAAAAACAACCCCTCCTTGTAAATAGTATAAAACAACACTTAATATTTATATAAAAAAAATTTACGGGCACCCTGGGCCTCATAATCGCACACTGTCACAGCTTCTAACTCGGGAAGTATATGGAGAAATATTATATAGTCTTTCAAAGAAAAAACTAGGTCTCTACAGAATAATATTGTAATCCCAAATTTTGGCATAATGTTGTGGAATGTAAGAAGTTGGGAAAAAATATAGATTTTTAAATTGAATATAATTTTATAGTTATTTAATATAAAATAAAGGTAACTTATAGAAAATATTTTTAGTTGATTTTCATTTGTTGCATTCAAAGGTTTATTATGTTAAAATTGAGTATCTACAAATTCATCCATTAAATATGGTCCTGATATTAAAATATAATTGAAAAATATTCCATATGAGTAATAAAAGTATTAATATTCTTAACTAGCTATGGATAAAATCTTGTTAGTAGGTTCTTCCACATAACCTCTCTCATTTTCACAGCTTGTTTAATGTGTCTATCACTAGGAATTACATACCAGATATTTCATATTTTTTTAAATAATTGTTCATACTATTTTAATATTATCATTCAAATAAATAATAACAAATATAAATCTATTATCTTAGAGATAAATACGGGTAACATGGATACACTATTATGAAATGTATTATAAATAAATAATATTTTCATCAAAGATACATTGTAACCTGAGGATATGATGAAATCAAGATATATCAATTATTTTTTATTATGGTGTTGTAGTATAGTTTGGGGAGTAATTTTTAAGACACTTAAAATGTAACAAAACAATATATTTTGATACATTTATCTTTAAATAATTTAAATTATTTGATATCCTTCTCTTTAAGAAACGTTGATATTAAATTATATTTTTAATATAAGTATTTTAATATTAATTTAAAATTTTATAGGCATAGTACATGAAAAAATTCATTTTTCATTCATAAAGATTTATTTTTCTTGAGAATAGTTTATGATTTGTTCGGTAAAATATATTAATATGAATTTACTAAACTTTTTTTATATTTAATTTTGAACAATAAAATTTATATCTGGAATAAATATGTACATTTTTTGTATATATTTCACATTTAATTATGAAATTTTTTAAATATATACAAAATAAATTCTTTTCAACACAATAAGTGTAATATAAGTACGAAAAGGATAAAACAATTGATATATGAATTTAATATTACTAAAAACCTTATATTTTACATATTCGATCAGAGGGATATCAAAAATTCAATCCAATTTGTAATATATTTCACTTTTATTAATATTATATTGGTTAATAAGGTTATATTAATATAAGAAAACGGTTAATTGAGAATATCCATATCCAGAAATTAATATTCCTATAATTTTAACATAAAGATAATAATATGATGTTCTAGAATGTAATTTTTTATTGAAAGATAAATATATTTTTATCAATGTCATTTATATCTATATTTTTGTAATTTATTAATAACATAAAAAGGATATGTAACAACAACATTTTATTTTTCCAATTAATATCTTAATAAGATAAATGACCTAAAAATATTAAATGTAATAGAATTTATGATAATTAATGTGTTACATTAAATCTACATTTAAATGTGATATATTATGGATATGTGAACAAAATTATATTCTCATTATATCAAATTACTGGTGCTGAAAACTCAAATTAAATGAATATTTTTTAAAATTACCTTAGTGAAATTTTATAAAAAAGACTAATTTATTAAATGAAAAAAAAATTATAAAAAAATTAAATTTGAGAAAATAAAATTAAATATGGTTTAATATTTCACTAATCACTTGAATTATGTGTAACCTTTCCATTTATCATACCATTTTACTCCATTAAATATTAAAATATTTCTTATAGATGGTATATTTGAAAATGGTTAATGCAGTAGTTTATTATAAAATAGTTTTTGAAATGGATGAAAAATTTATATATATTTGTAATTATTATTTTATTTCAGACCAAGAATATTAATATTTATTTTCAGAGTTATTTAAAGGAATTTAGAATATTAATTTCATTATAATATTTCCATCATTAATGAAATTCCAGGTTCTCCACTACCTCGTGTATAAATGAACACATGTCATTTATCTTCTTTTAAACACATAATGTCATATATATGAGTAAATATTTAAAAATTTCATTCCAAAATCCCTATAAATGATATATATATTCCATTCTACCCAAAATACTTATACTTGTGATATAATTTATTTTAAAATTAAGGATTTTAACGATGTATATAATAATTGGTTTAATAGGTATATATTATATTTATAACATAATTATTTTTTTGGATGGATGATGACATACCTACCTACTAACATTCCAATACATTTGTAAACGATTACTGGTTTCACCCATATGTGTGCACTATAATCTCTAATATGTAATGTGATTTTTTACATAAATTAAATTTTCTTATAACGATGTATTTTATAAATATATATTATCTAATTGATATTGTAATTATTATTATTGTTGAATTATTATTTACATTTAATTTTCTCCATCTGATACAAATTGAAAATAATGGTCATGTGTACATGTAACCTTCCATCTCCATGAATTGTTTCATTTATTTTTCCATTTCAATAATCATAGATCACCCTAATTTATATATTTAAAATAAGTGAGATTTTCAATATAAATATAATTATATATATTATGGAACCTTAATAAATATTAAATAAAAAGAACTACCAGACCAAAACCTACTTGAAAATGATGTTGTTATCACCCATAGTAATAATTTTTATAATAAAATATTAACCAAATGCAGATAAATAGTACTAATTAAATTTCAAATATTACTAATTATTTTTTATTATTATTCTTAAATATATTTATATAAAATATATATGTATTATAATTGTGGTATGAACATGTACAATGGATGTTGGACAAGTGGTATGGATATTTAATTATAATCACCCATTTATTGGGATTATAGTTGATTTTGTTTATGATGATGAAATATTAAGATATACATCTCATGAAAGTCGATAATTCTATTATTCACTTGTTTTATATATAAATTAAATCCGTCCACTTTATATTTCTTTATTTATACTGAATAATATGAACTAATATTTTTATTGAAAACCATATTTATTTATCCGTTCTGAAAAAAATTAAATTTCATCCTCATGGATATTTTATAAATTTCTTCTCACCATAGTTTTATTATTGATATATAATTTTTACAATAAAAACGCACACATGATTTTATTTTTAAAATATAAAATTAATAGATTCTATTTTTTATTTACCTAATGGGGTACACATTTACCTTTTTCAAAATTTTTAATTCATTGTTTTTATTTAATGTATATATAATGAAAAATATTTCAATCTAGTGACCACTTACTGAGATTAAGATTCATTTACAAGGATCATTGATTATTTTTAATTAACATTTTTTCCTTAATTTTTATCATATTTAAATATTTTACATATGTTGATTTAAGTTGAATTTTGATTGTTCTCATGAAATATTCAAACTGATATTCTAATTAAAATTTTATCTATAATAACTTCATTATTTTTAATTCCATATTATGGTGTTGTGTTATAGATATATAATTTTAATAACTTCATTATTTATTCTTATGTTAGGCTGACAATAGTTTATGAAACATGTAACTTTTCCATGAGTTTGTATTGGAATAAATGAATACATGTTAACGAACACATTTTGTTTACAAATGTTCTATTATTTTAGTGAGAATGTTTATCATTAATGGATAATGATATTATGAAACATTTTTGAACATGTGGTACACATAGTGATGATTATAATTATGTGCTGGGTTGGCCTGGAATTATAAACCAATGAAATGAATTGTTATATTATAGATATTATAGGAGATAAATATAACTGTAATGGGGAGTGAACCATGTTTTGTAAGGTATTTATTCCCAAATGATATTTTTGGGAGTGATGCTTGACTAGTATTATAGAACTTATTGTGAGAATAAATTATCTATGATAGAATTTATTGTTATCCTTGACTTCTTGAGGACCATAATCTGTATGAAAATGTGCGTTACAAAAATATATTTATAATTTTAATCATTTTCACCCATTGATTGTGTTCTATGATTCCATTATGATTTATGTCTTATAAAAAAACAATAATGATTCCATGAATATTCATTATGATCTGTAATATATAGGGTATTTTTTTCATATGACATTCTCATATTACGATACATTAATCCAAATGTTATGCATATGTAATAATTAATATATATTTTATCTAACTTTCATTAGAATTTGAGATAACTCTTTCTAATGTTCCCTTTTTCATTGTTTATGTAGAATGGTTTTAGTAGATATATCTCTTTGAAGTGTGCTATATATGTATAACATTTTGGTATATAATATATATATCTTATGTCATAGTTTCATATGTATAAATTATTACAATTATAATAGACCTATATGATTCTAGTCTGGATTTAGATATTATGTACGTAATACTAACCTATTTAGATATAATATCTATATATAAAAAGTATGGTTTTATACATAGTAAACAATGTTCATGGAGAATATTTCCATTATAAATCATTCACAATTTACTAATAAGACCTAAAAAATACATGAAAACTATGGATCATTGTTAAATTTATTATTCTTGGAAAATATATAATATCCTCATCATTTGATGGATATAATGATATATCCTATAATTATATTACGTGACCTAAATATATTAACTACTATCACCAAAAATCCCACATGATAAAATTTTTATACTTACAATACTTCATTATTTCCATTATTTTTATCACCATGTGACATTACTTCTCTTCATATATTTTCTTAATATATTCGAATTACTACTAGAACGTGTTCTGGTAATATATAAATACATTATTTATTAAATTAATGGATATTGTGGTGTAATTTATACGATATAATGGAATCAATATATAACCACAATGTATTGACATAATGTTTATGTCTGGCTTTGGTATGTGTCTACTTTTGAGCTTCAACTAATTTTATTTAGATCCATAATAAATCCTAGAAAAATATTGACCTCCCATAAATAATAAAAATAATAAAATGTATAGTGAAATATATATATATATATATTATTTATTTTTTTTCTATTTTAATTCTAAATTATCAATGTAGATTCGTATTGATATATAATTTTTCTAAACAAAATGAACAGAAAGACCACATTGTGACATAAATTACTAACAAAAATCATTATCATGATTTTAATATAGTAGCTTCTTATATTCCAATAATTCAGACATGTATTTTCTAAATGGGGTATTTTTTATTGGTGTCACACTAAGAATGTGTTATATTGAAATCTCATAATCACAATTTAAATGAAAAAAATTAAACACAGCCTTAAATACATAATCAATCTCCCATAAATAGGAATATCATGGAATCTGTGTTTCCACATAATAATCTTAGATAAATACTCAGTTTGAATTGGATTCTTGAACTATGAAATTAATATTAATTCCCTTGCATGTTTTTAATTACAACCACAATGATTAAAGATCAATGTTTTTTTTCATAAATTAAAAATTATTTTTCTTATTCAAAAAATAATAATAAGGGGTCAATTTAATGATGGATAATCAATATTAAAAATAATATCGAATTAAATTATGTTAAAAATTATTTGATATTCGTAGAGAGTATTACACAAAAACGATCATATATGAATACTATAATTTAGATATGATCATCATTCCATTAATAGTTTTTACTGAGAAATCAACATCTAATTATTGACGATATTAATTAATTATATGTGAGAATTTTAATGAAAAATGAAATTTTATAACTATAAACAAATGGGATAAATTAATATATGAGTAAAAATAAATCACTTCGACTTATTCCTTTTATATTCAATCCTGTCTTGAATGTTTTTTATATAATCATCAGGAATCATTTATTAGAGTCTTAAATCCCGAAATAATCATTCATATGATATGTAAATCATAAAAAATTTATTTAAATACATGACATTTTAACATTATACAAGGATATTAATGTTAATATCCCCTTGAAATCCTTCATAATTATTTTTAATTAAAATTTTAATTTACTTGATCATAACAATTATAACAATTAATAAATGTTCATTACAAGGGACCATTCACAATGCACTGGAACAATGTATAAGACATAATAGAACCACTATTTTAAGTGTTATTATCCATAGAGGCATTAAATTTTAAACCAATTAAAATTTAGGAATCCATAAAGTGATTTATTTCAAGGTAAACCATGGAATACCAATTCAGTAGGATATTATCGAACACAATGGATTTTCAATAGGGTTATCACTAAATAATCCTCATTGAAATTTCCAAAAAAAAAGTCCCCTTAATTGATGAAATCAATAGAGACCCAATCTCTACAAATATAAACATTGCGTGAATTTAAATTGGTATTAATTACATATTATTATTATCCAAAATGGAATAATAAATGTTTTTTAATTGGATACATTAGTACATAAAATGTAACACCCCAAGCTTCTATGGTACGCTTCTCTTTGAATAATGTGATAGCATGTGTTGTTCGCAACACCAAGTTCTAACACACCATAACTAATCAAACTAGCCGTTATGAATAGTAATACCTAATTTTTGAAATTATATATATTTTATATTTGAAAATGGACTTCATTTTTGGATTCGGAATATCGAATTTATCCTAAGTTGAAATTTTGGTACATTTCGGATAACTTTTATATTTTGATGAATAGTGAAAATTACTAAGTTTTAATTAAAAACAACTTTTTTAATCAAAATAATTAATAGTGATAAATTATGAATTTGAGTGGTTTTAAAGTATATTTAGAATATATTTTTACCATTTAATATAATGTTGGTCATTGGACATAATTTTACAATTAAACCGAACATAAACGAGTGTCAATCTTTTGATAGTTATTATCTCTTAAAAACACGCTTTTTGTTTTGACAGCGGGAATTAATTTGAAATTAATTTCTGCCACTTCTGTGTTTTGAATTTAGGAAAATGGATTCCATATTTGGAATCAGGATGTTCAAATTGTGTAAATAGGTAACTTTTATTTTTAGACATTTTGAATAATTACTGCGGTAAATATTTTATTTACCATGGTTAAGGGTAAATCTGGTAAATAAGGGTTAAAAAATAATATTATAATAATACTAAATTACCCTAAAACGTGTCTTAACCCTATTGGTTGATACATGGTCTACCATGGGAATCTTTGGGTCTATTTTTGGACCCCATGGATCCACTTGTAAGTGATAATGACACATTATTTTAATTAAGTTAAAATGAATACAAAAATGACACAAGCATATATCTTTTAGAAAAACAATTGTTACATAGGGTTATATATGTTGGATGTTAGATTATAAATATTCATTAGAAAGCTAAAACGATTTCCTACATAATGATATTTTATTTATAATTTTTAGACATTAAATAATTTATTTTATTTATGACACAATGATGATGAAGTAATTACTATAATAGTGAAAAATTAAAATAATTGATATTATAAATACCCAAATAAATATAATATGAAACTTTTAATGAATTAAAATAATTTTCTAGGATAATATGATATATTAGTATTGATTTAATTGACTTTGTTCGAAGTAATCAATCTGTTATGAGTTTCAAAAAAATCAACTATTGAATAGTGTCAAAATTGACATAAAAGAGTTCTTAAAACAAATATTATATTATTAATTGATATTAAATTCCTAAAAATATAAGGTTCGGCCAAGAGACTTATATCAAGATAGGTGCATCATTAATGTACCACTTGGGGGTCTCTTGGATGTATATAGTATGTTTATTAACCATATTAGATAAAAATACAAAGAGACATTGTAAAAGTGAAACTAATTAACTTAGAGTTAATACTTAAAGATAAGGTTAATATAAGTATCCAAACCTGTCTAAATTATATTGGTTGAGTGGTTTTCGACCTATCCCCACCTTAAACTTTGAATAATAAGCTTTGGAGCCATTAGAAACTGAATATGAATTTATTATAAATTAATATTTCTAGCTTTTCCAAAGGTGCCCCTCACCCCTCTTATAAAAGGGAACTCCTCCTTCTCATTTCTTCACACCTTAAAAGACTTTTGTTTCGGCCAAACTCTGCCCAAATACTCTCCCAACATCCCTCACTACAACCTAGAGGCCTTAGTTTGATCAGAAAGCCAACCTAAGGAGCCCTTTTGATCAAATCAAAAGGAAGAACCCGAAGAAGAGGTAATGATTTCACCACCCTTCTCCGAGTTCATTTCTTCTTACACTTCTTCTTCCTTTGTTCTTACCATTCTAAAATAATAACTCCAGTATCTCACATATACTGTGATGTTATTATAAATATGGTACAACCATATTCAGTATTCTATCCACCCTTTGAATAACATGTCACCATACGTGTGTACGTACGGACTACCGTCTCCACATCGTGGTGTAATTGTTATTCAATATAATATTATTTGGATGGGTATAATAATGATGTGTAACTCATGTAAATAATAAATATAACATGTTAATGATTCTGTATATATGATATACCATCCATTTATATATTATTTTAATATCAAAAGAATGATATTGTCGCTCGTGCGTACGTACGGACTACCGTCTCCACGAACGCGATGAGATTCATTCTCCATCGTATCCATTCAAGTATAATTATCATTTGATGATTTAAAAATGATGTTTAAGGACTAGATATCATTCTGGATATGAATAAGATACAACAACCATGGCTTATGTAACAAAACATATAAAAGAAAATGAGTAAGTTAACTCCCGAAACGACGATAATTCTAAGATATTATTAACAAATCAATGTTAAAAGATCATATATGATATCATATTATTATATATGATTCTTGTATAATTTAATAACAACTATTTCACCATTATACAGTAGGTTAACCTACCCCAACCAAGGAAAAGTACAAGGTAAGGGTTTACTTTACAATCTCTTCATTATCCGAGGTTGTTTATACGTTATAATCTACTGGGATCTCTTTATCATCCACATCTATGTTTCTTAAAATTGTATTTCAAAACATTTTTACTATTTACTAGAATATTATTTAAAGTCATTTATACCCTTTTTGACTTTTATAAGTGGTTTATAAAGGAATCTTTTGATCGTTTTCAAAACAATGTCCTTTTTAACCTTTTCGACAGAATGAAGGTAAGAATGTTTTTTTTAACTTATACGGCGGGTGCAGCTATTTTCCGCCGTTATAAAATCTTCAAAGCTTCCCTTACAAGCTTATAAGAATATTTTCAATGAAAATGTTTTATTTTATATGGATGTTAAATGATTTCAAAATAAAAGGAGATATTTCTTTTAAAAGAATTTTGATTTCATCTATGTCAACATCCTTTGATGGATTTTAAGATTATTTGAAGTTGATTTATTATGATACAAAACTTCTATATTGTATTGAATGTTTTGTGATATGTTTGACTGTGGATGTGCTATTTTGATACCATTCATAGTTTATGGTGAAAGTATTGACATTTCGTATGCTAGTTTTAATACAAATGTTTATGTTATGTTTAAACCTTTTCATATGGGAATGCTTTGGACTTAATATGTGACGGGCGGAGCCCGCTATAGCTCCTCGATGCATCGGTAGGTCTCATGAGACAAACTAGTGTCTTGGCACAAGGCCTTGAAAAAATCTTATTTGTAGTCTTGGCACGAGGCCTTGGCTATGTGGTTATGATAGTCTGGCATTATGCATTCCAACATTATGAAAGTGGTTATTGATTTTTGCATATGATTATTCGATTAGTAAAATATCCATGTGAATAAGTAAATGGCATTATTTCATTTTATTTATTCCATACCATGTTGAAAGTTCATATTTAAAAGGCTTTTGTTTTAGTTATACATTGCCTTAAATGTTTATTCTTATTTATGAAAGTTTCCGCTATATTGTTATCCTTACTGGGCATTTGAGCTCAACCCTTTTCTATGTTTTATTTTTCCCAGGATGTGAAGAAGTAAGTTATGAATGACCTGCAGGGATTTTATGAGGGGTTAATAGTGTAGATTGTGGAAACATTATGTTGTTGTAGTAGTTTTTCAATTTATGATGTAATGTAAAACTTATAAATATATCTAGTGTTTCCAAGGATACTAAACCAATCGGTCTTTCGAGATTTGATCTTTCTTGTGATCATGCCAATGTTACGAAGTAATGCACCGACTCTGGGTAGCTGGGGTCGGGGCGTTACAGTTGGTATCAGAGGAAGTTTAGTACAATCCTTGGAAGCTAGATTTAGATAAACTCTGATTAGAGCACATAGACCTAAGATGAACTTTGAGGATTAGTATAGAAGAACTTCCTAGAATTTTGGTATTGTAGAGATTTTGTGAGTTTTCCAAGCAATACATCCCTGTCTGGATACGAGCAGGTAGAGGCGGCTCTGGCACAGATGTACCTAGGGGTAAAACCCGAAAACACCGCTTTGAGCTAGACTCGAACGGGAACTGGTGCACGACAACGGGCCTTCCTGCACTCTTGGTTATGACACTCCCGGGGGATATGATTAGGATAACTCTCATTTTCTTTACAAATCATTTTGAAGGGATTATGAGTATATACTTCCTCAAAGAAAACATTATTATGATTATGGATTATATCCATAAATAGTTCAATTTATGTTAAGTGTTTTATAAGTATGGGATTATGTATTTTGATTGATAAACTGATCTAGTTTATGCCATTGTTTAGAAATGGCGCTTAGTGGAAGAAATGGAAACCGTATCAATGCACGCACTCCATGTAGGGATTTCCCTTCTGCTCAAGATAATTATAGTGGGGCTGGTGATGCAACTGGTGCTGATCATATGGCATCCCGCCATTTTATAACATAAACTTTCATTTCATTACACATAACTGAGGATCTTTAAGGTCTAGTGTCTTGGAAACCAGGAACAAAATACATAAAAAAACATAAAAACATTCTTCTTAAACACTTGAAAGACTTCTCCTTTAGTTCATCCTATGTTCATTATGCATCTCATAACCTGGGGACATACATCAAAAGAAAGGGTGAGCAGAAGGCCCAGTAAGGGAAATAAGAGGAACATTTTACATGTGAACTTGAGATACTTCAATAAGGACATGAAAAGAACTTTAAGGCATAAGAAAGAAATCATGAGGCATTTCATAATAAAAATAACATTTTTCATAACTTGAAGATGTGGCTACATCATTTAACATAGACAATCATGAACATATCACCAAGGTCCATCCCCAAGGTGTCATTTGAAAATTACCAAGGTTATTCACCAAGGTATCGTGAAAATTGTAATCTCTAGTGGTTACATCATTACCCAATGCATTGGAGCGCTATCAGGGCGCACCCTTAAATTTTCCTTTATTATCATGTGAGCCACATATATCATCATCAAACATTTCATAAATAACCCACATAGCATAAAATAAATGGGTTTCATTTCATAATCATAACGTTTTAAAAACTGCTTTAAAGACATGATCTTTACGTCACTTTAAACCCACGGAAAGGGAAAGAGGGTCTCATGTATGTAAATCCCAGAATTTAAAATGGAACATTTTGATATATATGTGAATACCCTTGTATAAATAAGAGCTTTGAGTATTCACTTTATAACATAAAATAATTTTTGAGAAAAGAGAGAGGCATTTTGAGGGGAAAATTCTGCAGCATAACGGCTAAGTTTCGGGGTTTTAGAAAACATTGAAATGAGAGGGGACATGGGTCACCCACTCATAAATGATCCATAAAACAGTATGGTGAAAGAATAAGAAGGACATATGGACATGGTAACGAAATTTTAGGGACATACCATTTGAAATGAAATACATGGAAGGAAAAAGATTAGATTTCTCTTATGAAAATTCGGCAGCCTTACGGCGTCACTTAACTTCAAAAGAAAATGATTTGACAAGATCAAAAAGGGTCCCTCATCATATGACCATAAGAGATCCGTATGATTGATATAGAGATCATACCCCAAAATAATAAAAAGGAACTTGAAAGACTTGACATGCAAATTGAACTTGAAAAATGAGAAGGGTGAAAGAATCCCTAAAAAATTCGGCAGCCTAACGGCGTCACTTAAACTTTCATAAAACGAAATGATGAGAGTAAGAGGGGATCTCTCATCATATAAACATGAAAGGGCAGTAAGATGAATATAAAAGAACATCCTCTCACATAAAAACATGGAGCATAATAGGAATGACATAAAATAGATTTCATGAAAAGAAAGAGAGGGGTCGGATCCCTTACCTTAAAATGTGACTCTTGAAACTCAAAGGATTGGACCTTGAGGGCTTGGGGGAATCTTGGGAGGACTCCTTGGAAGGTAAGAAGACCAGAACGTCGTTGGGGGAGAGTTGGGAGTGAAAACTAAGGGAGGAAAGGGTGGGTATTTATAGGGAAAGTGAGGGGACAAAGCATTAATGGCCAAAGGACACCTCACATGTGTTTTTCTCAAACCCATGTGATCTCCCTTGGAATTTATCATGGAGTTAGGCCACATGGGGCCCCCAAAACAATTATTCATCACCCTTGGCCGGCCAACCCTCAAAAGATCTCATGACATCATCATGACATCATTATGATGTCATTAAACATACCGAAACCCTAAAACGGTATTTTTACTATTCACTGAATATTCAACTTTCTCAGAATAATCCCAAAATTTCACCTTAACCAAAAATCAATGCTCTGATTTAAAAAATGAAGTCCATTTTATAAAAATATTTTCCTAAATATTTTTAATTTAATTTTTAAATAAAAACACTATTCATCGAAAATTCATTTTTTTCAGAAAAATCCCCAAAAATTACCTTAACATAATATCGATGCTCTGAGTTCAAAAATAAAGTCATTTTTATAAAAATAATTTTCTAATTATTTTTAATTAAATTTTTAATTAAAAAACACTATTCATCCGAAAAAACTAATACTTGATTAATAATTTATGAAACCGTTATTTACCCATTTTATTGAATCACATTACTTAACCAAGGTGTCTAAATTATATTAAAACTTTCTTTAAGTGAAAATTACTAATCCATTTGGTCAAATTACTAATCCTAAGCGTAAAATCACTATTCATAATTTACTATTCATCAAAAATTAAGTTGATCTTATTAGACTCCAAATTCCTTAATGAACACTTTTGTAGAAGACCATTTTTTGAAAATCATTACACATCATTAGTTATTTAGGGTTTACATAAATATTTTAAAATATCCCTTTTTCAAAATTCATCAATAAAATACATTCTAAAATTATCTAGACATTTGAAATTTCACAAACATCACTAAAGGAAGAAATATCAATTTATTCATCCGAAAGGATTACACAAGGAAACTAGGGTCTCATCACATAGCCCCTTATAACACTGGCATAAGACCTAAGTGTAAGGTGTGCTATGGTGATAGAATCTGAGGGAGTCTCAGATAACATTGCCCTAGTAGCAATCTCCACTAACTTGAACTTCTCCTGCAAGCGTTTTCGTTCAAGCTTGACACGCTGGAGCTTGGATTGGGCTTGGTCCAAAGCGAAGCCCATAGATGCTACCTCCTTCCCAAGCTCTGATAAGTGGGCTTCGTAAGGGTTGAGTCTACTGGATGAAGCCATCGACTCCTCTTTCTGCATTAACCATTAACATCTTATTAAATAAATAAGAGTAAGTTAATATACTACTCAAAAAGATTGGGTCGTTACATTTTTCCCCCCTTAAGAAATTTCGTCCCCGAAATTTATACTTGAGGCCTAGTTGAAAAGGTGAGGGTACTTTTGCTTCATCGTTTCCTCAGGCTCCCAAGTCGCTTCTTCATATTTATGATTCCTCCACAACACTTTCACAAGGTGGGTAGTCTTGTTTCGTAGGACCTTGTCTCTACGGTCCAAGATCTCCACTGGCTGCTCCTCATAAGAGAGGTCATGTTCAAGTTGTACCACCTCTGGGTTCAGTACATGCGAAGGGTCGGGTATGTACTTCCTCAAGAGAGATACATGGAAGACATCATGAACTTGATCTAGGTTCGGTGGAAGTGCTAGATGATAGGCCACTGCTCCTATGCGATCAAGGATTTCATAGGGGCCAATGTACCTAGGGCTGAGCTTCCCTTTCTTCCCAAACCGCATGACTCTCTTCCATGGAGAAATTCGAAGGAAGACTTTGTCACCAACACCAAACTCCAAGTCCCTTCGACGATTGTCAGCATAGCTCTTCTGCCGACTCTGAGCAGCCTTTATGTGTTGTTGGATGGCATGAACCTGTTCCGTCATCTCTTGCACGAGATCAGGCCCAAGAAGCTTCCTCTCACCAGTTTCATCCCAACAAGTAGGAGTTCTACACCGCTTTCCATATAGAGCTTCATAGGGTGCCATCTGAATACTCGAATGGAAGCTATTGTTATAGGAGAACTCAACTAATGGGAGGTGTTGATCCCATCCACCTTTAAATTCCATTGAGCATAATCTCAGCATGTCTTCGAGTGTTTGAATAGTCCTTTCAGATTGGCCATCAGTTTGAGGATGATAGGCCGTACTAAAATTCAATTCAGTATTCAGAGCATGCTGAAGACTTCTCCAGAACTTTGATGTGAATCTTGGGTCACGATCAGATACGATGGATAGTGGTACCCCATGCAGCCTTACCACTTCCTTCACATATATCTTGGCAAGCTGATCTAGAGAGAAATCTTCCCGAATAGAGATAAAATGGGTTGTCTTGGTGAGACGGTCCACAATAACCCATATCGCATTGTTTCCTTTGGATGTTTTTGGGAGACCAGTTACAAAGTCCATGGTGATATTATCCCACTTCCACACTGGTATGGGTAGCGGTTGTAATACCCCCTTAGGAAGTTGTCTTTCTGCCTTTACTTGCTGACACACCAGGCACCTTGTAGTGTAATCGGCAATCTCCCTCTTCATGTTATCCCATCAATAATGATCACGAAGGTCTCTATACATCTTAGTGCTTCCCGGATGTATAGAGAAAGTAGAGCTATGAGCTTCATCCATCAGTTCTTTCTTTATCTCCGAAATGGATGGAACACATAGTCTGGTACGAAATTTCAACACGCCTTCTTGATCAATATTGAAATCAGGTAACTTCCCATCCTTTACAGCCTCAAACTTCTCATGCAGCAAAGGATCTTCTTTTTTAGCCTTCTTGATCTTCTCTAGTAATGAAGGTTGAGAAATCATTTGGGATAGGGTTGATGATGTCCCTTTCCTTATAATTCCCATGTCCAGTTTTACTAGATATTTAATCAAGGGATCTCCCAGGATCCTCATTGTTGCCAGAACAACAGGATCTTTCCTGCTTAACGCATCTGCGACTTTGTTTGCTCTTCCAGGGTGATAATGAATTGAACAATCATAGTCTTTAATAAGCTCCAACCATCTCCTTTGTCTCATGTTCAATTCTTTTTGTGTGAAAATATACTTTAGACATTGGTGGTCAGTGTATATATCACATTTCTCCCCATAAAGATAGTGCCTCCATATCTTTAGAGCAAAAACAACTGCCGCCAGCTCTAGATCATGCGTAGGATAATTCTGCTCATGAATCTTCAACTGTCGAGATGCATAAGCAATTACTTTGTCATTTTGCATGAGGACGCACCCAAGCCCTTTCAGAGATGCATCGCTAAAAATAACGAATCCTTCTCCGATAGAGGGTAGTGTTAACACAGGTGCAGTAACCAATCTCTTCTTCAGCTCTTGGAAACATTCCTCGCATTCCTTTGTCCAGATGAACTTAACCCCTTTTCGAGTCAACTTGGTTAGTGGATTAGAAAGCCGTGAAAAGTTTTTCACAAACCTCCTATAATATCCCGCTAAACCAAGGAAACTACGAATCTCAGTTACTGTTGTGGGTTGAGGCCACTCCTCCACAACCATTGTCTTTGCAGGGTCAACCGAGATTCCCTCATTGGTTACGATGTGCCCCAAGAAAGCCACTTGTTGTAACCAAAACTCACACTTGCTGAACTTCCCAAAGAGCCTCTCCTTCCATAGAGTTTTCAAAATAACCCTCAGGTGATCTTCATGCTCCTCCCGACTTTTTGAATATATCAAAATATCATCAATAAAAACTACCACAAAGTTATCAAGGTAGTCCTTAAAGACTCTATTCATCAAATCCATGAAAATAGCAGGAGCATTAGTCAAGCCGAAGGGCATAACAGTAAACTCATAATGCCCATATCTTGATCGGAAGGCAGTCTTTGGAATATCTTCCTTCTTCACCCTCAGTTGATGATAACCAGATCGAAGGTCAATCTTAGAGAAGAATTGAGCCCCACGAAGTTGGTCAAATAAATCATCAATTCTTGGAAGAGGGTATCTGTTCTTCACTGTGATCCCGTTCAGTTCTCTATAATCAATGCATAGCCGCATTGATCCATCCTTCTTCTTCACAAAGAGAACTGGTGCTCCCCAAGGAGACACACTCGGTCGGATAAACCCCTTCTCCAACAATTCTTGGAGTTGTTTCTTTAGCTTCTCTAGCTCCACATTTGCCATTCTATACGGAGTCTTTGACATCGGTTGAGACCCAGGTACGAGTTCAATGGAGAACTCTACCTCTCTTTCTGGGGGAGGTCCATGTAACTCCTCAGGAAATACATCCATGTATTCTTGAACAATCGGAACATCTTCAATTTGTATGCTCCCTTTCCCTTCTTCGTCATCACCGATTAACTCCATAAAGAAAGCTATAGGAGGTGCTTCTAGATAGGGATCAGTTCGGGATATCTCTCCTCGGAAGATAACTGTAGGTCGTTCATTCAAGACTACTGAGATTTCCTTACTTCTGCATTTGATCTTAGCATTATACTTTGAGAGCCAGTCCATCCCTAGTATAATGTCAAATTCCATCATGGGAATGAATACTAGATTTGTGATAAGATTGTGCTCACCAAAGTAAACACTAGAGTCTCTAAACACTGTTGATGCATGGATAATCCCACTTGGAGTCTTGACTGACAACTCTACCTCAAGAAAATCAGGGATTGATTCTATATTATTTGCAAACTTGGAAGAAATAAAGGAATGCGTAGAACCAGAATCAAATAAAGCACTTGCTAGTTTTGAGAGGACAACAAGAGTACCTGCTACCACATCGTTCGGAACTTCAACTTCAGTTGTTGTGATAGCGAAAGCACGACCTTGCTCCCTTGGCCTCTGCTGAGGTTGATGGTGATTCCCCTCCACCGCCCTCGGATTTGGACATTGATTAGCAAAGTGCCCAAGCTGTCCACACTTGAAGCATGTGACTTCGGGTAGGGCCAGAACCATCTTTCCTCTGTCGTTAGTGTTGGGAAGTTGAGGCTTCACATCACCACGACAATTCCGAGAAATATGGCCTTCTTTTCCACACCTATAGCACTTGCCACTTCCGATCAAGCAGTTCCCCAGACGCTTCTTCCCACATTTATTGCATGTGGCATGTTGCATATGCTTTCCACCTCTTTCCTGATCAAAACTACTTCCCAGGCTTGGTTCTAGAGTTCTCTTCTTCTCATTAGATTTGTGAGACCACTGTGTCTCTCCAAACTCTAGTTCAACTTTCATAGCACTTCGAACTATTTCTTCATAGCTATCGTAGTCCCTGTTGGCTAGATTCTCCCGCAGATGTGGTCGTAGTCCACCAAAGAATCTATCAACCTTCCCATTAGGGTCCATGACAAAGCTTGAGGTATAACGGGAAATCCTTGTGAAGTTCATCTCATAGCTTCCGACAGATTCGTTCTCCTTCTGCTTCAGCTCGAGAAACTCTTTCTCCATTTTCGTTCTCATGGAACGAGGGAAATACTTGTTAAAGAAAATTCCCCAAAATTCTTCCCACTCCATAGCTTCCATCTCTCCTCGTGGCTTCGTGTTTTTGATCAGTGACCACCACTGATCAGCTTCTCCCTCTAGGCGGTAAACAGCAAGGGTGACTTTTTCTTGTTCCGAACAATGAAGTACAGAAAAGATCTTTTCAATGGAGCTTATCCATTGTTCCGCAACCAATGGGTCAGTAGATCCACTGAATGTTGGCGGTCGTTGACGCATGAAGGACTCAACAGAAAGTTGTTCCCTTCGTGGTGAGGTTGGCCTCTCAGCTTGATTCAAGTTATTACTCATAACTTGAGTCAGTTGGTTCATCATCCGCATGAATGTTTCCATTCCGGCTTCCATCGGAGGGCCGTCAGCACATGGTGCATTGCGGTCACCATCGGCACGGTTTCTCCTATTGCCCGCCATTTTCTAAAAGAATAAAACCTTAGTGAGAAACTTATTTCATTTATGAATCTTTTAACTAAGACCTCGTGCTTAGACAATTATAGTTCTCTATAATTCCTTCATAATGATTCATAAAAAGCATGTGATTAACCAAACATATCCTCCGGGAGTGTCGTAACCAAGAGTGCAGCAAGGCCCGTTATCGTGCACCAGTTCCCGTTCGAGTCTAGCTCAAAGCGGTGTTTTCGGGTTTTACCCCTATGTACATCTGTGCCAGAGCCGCCTCTACCTGCTCGTATCCAGACAGGGATGTATTTGTTTGATAGACCACTTACTTAATACTTACCAAAATACCAGGAAGTTTTCCTATATTTAAACTTTTCTATAGGGTTCTTCCAAAAGTTTTTATATCCTAATTTCCACAAATAACTAAACCATCCTTTGATACCAACTATGGAATCCCGCCATTTTATAACATAAACTTTCATTTCATTACACATAACTGAGGATCTTTAAGGTCTAGTGTCTTGGAAACCAGGAACAAAATACATAAAAAAAACATAAAAACATTCTTCTTAAACACTTGAAAGGCTTCTCCTTTAGTTCATCCTATGTTCATTATGCATCTCATAACCTGGGGACATACATCAAAAGAAAGGGTGAGCAGAAGGCCCAGTAAGGGAAATAAGAGGAACATTTTACATGTGAACTTGAGATACTTCAATAAGGACATGAAAAGAACTTTAAGGCATAAGAAAGAAATCATGAGGCATTTCATAATAAAAATAACATTTTTCATAACTTGAAGATGTGGCTACATCATTTAACATATACAATCATGAACATATCACCAAGGTCCATCCCCAAGGTGTCATTTGAAAATTACCAAGGTTATTCACCAAGGTATCGTGAAAATTGTAATCTCTAGTGGTTACATCATTACCCAATGCATTGGAGCGCTATCAGGGCGCACCCTTAAATTTGCCTTTATTATCATGTGAGCCACATATATCATCATCAAACATTTCATAAATAACCCACATAGCATAAAATAAATGGGTTTCATTTCATAATCATAACGTTTTAAAAACTGCTTTAAAGACATGATCTTTACGTCACTTTAAACCCACGGAAAGGGAAAGCGGGTCTCATGTATGTAAATCCCAGAATTTAAAATGGAACATTTTGATATATATGTGAATACCCTTGTAGAAATAAGAGCTTTGAGTATTCACTTTATAACATAAAATAATTTTTGAGAAAAGAGAGAGGCATTTTGAGGGGAAAATTCTGCAGCATAACGGCTAAGTTTCGGGGTTTTAGAAAACATTGAAATGAGAGGGGACATGGGTCACCCACTCATAAATGATCCATAAAACAGTATGGTGAAAGAATAAGAAGGACATATGGACATGGTAACGAAATTTTAGGGACATACCATTTTAAATGAAAAACATGGAAGGAAAAAGATTAGATTTCTCTTATGAAAATTCGGCAGCCTTACGGCGTCACTTAACTTCAAAAGAAAATGATTTGACAAGATCAAAAAGGGTCCCTCATCATATGACCATAAGAGATCCGTATGATTGATATAGAGATCATACCCCAAAATAATAAAAAGGAACTTGAAAGACTTGACATGCAAATTGAACTTGAAAAATGAGAAGGGTGAAAGAATCCCTAAAAAATTCGGCAGCCTAACGGCGTCACTTAAACTTTCATAAAACGAAATGATGAGAGTAAGAGGGGATCTCTCATCATATAAACATGAAAGGGAAGTAAGAGGAATATAAAAGAACATCCTCTCACATAAAAACATGGAGCATAATAGGAATGACATAAAAGAGATTTCATGAAAAGAAAGAGAGGGGTCGGATCCCTTACCTTAAAATGTGACTCTTGAAACTCAAAGGATTGGACCTTGAGGGCTTGGGGGCACCTTGGGAGGACTCCTTGGAAGGTAAGAAGACCAGAACTTCGTTGGGGGAGAGTTGGGAGTGAAAACTAAGGGAGGAAAGGGTGGGTATTTATAGGGAAAGTGAGGGGACAAAGCATTAATGGCCAAAGGACACCTCACATGTGTTTTTCTCAAACCCATGTGATCTCCCTTGGAATTTATCATGGAGTTAGGCCACATGGGGCCCCCAAAACAATTATTCATCACCCTTGGCCGGCCAACCCTCAAAAGATCTCATGACATCATCATGACATCATTATGATGTCATTAAACATACCGAAACCCTAAAACGGTATTTTTACTATTCACTGAATATTCAACTTTCTCAGAATAATCCCAAAATTTCACCTTAACCAAAAATCAATGCTCTGATTTCAAAAATGAAATCCATTTTATAAAAAAAATTCCTAAATATTTTTAATTTAATTTTTAAATAAAAACACTATTCATCGAAAATTCATTTTTTTTCAGAAAAATCCCCAAAAATTACCTTAACATAATATCGATGCTCTGAGTTCAAAAATAAAGTCATTTTTATAAAAATAATTTTCTAATTATTTTTAATTAAATTTTTAATTAAAAAACACTATTCATCCGAAAAAACTAATACTTGATTAATAATTTATGAAACCGTTATTTACCCATTTTATTGAATCACATTACTTAACCAAGGTGTCTAAATTATATTAAAACTTTCTTTAAGTGAAAATTACTAATCCATTTGGTCACATTACTAATCCTAAGCGTAAAATCACTATTCATAATTTACTATTCATCAAAAATTAAGTTGATCTTATTAGACTCCAAATTCCTTAATGAACACTTTTGTAGAAGACCATTTTTTGAAAATCATTACACATCATTAGTTATTTAGGGTTTACATAAATATTTTAAAATATCCCTTTTTCAAAATTCATCAATAAAATACATTCTAAAATTATCTAGACATTTTAAATTTCACAAACATCACTAAAGGAAGAAATATCAATTTATTCATCCGAAAGGATTACACAAGGAAACTAGGGTCTCATCACATAGCCCCTTATAACACTGGCATAAGACCTAAGTGTAAGGTGTGCTATGGTGATAGAATCTGAGGGAGTCTCAAATAACATTGCCCTAGTAGCAATCTCCACTAACTTGAACTTCTCCTGCAAGCGTTTTCGTTCAAGCTTGACACGCTGGAGCTCGGATTGGGCTTGGTCCAAAGCGAAGCCCACAGATGCTACCTCCTTCCCAAGCTCTAATAAGTGGGCTTCGTAAGGGTTGAGTCTACTAGATGAAGCCATCGACTCCTCTTTCTGCATTAACCATTAACATCTTATTAAATAAATAAGAGTAAGTTAATATACTACTCAAAAAGATTGGGTCGTTACAGATCAGCTAATCACTATACTGGGACAACATACTCAGGTTATGAATAATAACCTTACCCGTATGGAGCACCCTGATCCGCAGCGTGGAGGATCAATGTTAGATCGATTCATGAGGCAACAACCACCAACGTTCAATGGGAATACAAATCCCTTAGTAGCTGAGCAATGGATATTTTCCCTAGAGAAAATATTTCAGGCTTTGGGGAGCAGTGAAAGGGAAAAAGTTATCATGGCAGTTTACCGCCTCACTGGAGATGCTGATCAATGGTGGTCATTGATTCAGAACATGAAGGAAGATGATGAAGTATCAAATATGGAATGGAGGGAGTTCAAAGATCTGTTTTTAGAAAAATACTTCCCTCGCGACCATCGAGCAGATATGGAAAGCCAATTTCTGAGTCTGAGACAGAAGGAGGATGAGAATGTCACAAAGTATGAGGCTAACTTTACAAGGTTAGCGAGGTATGCTGGAGATTATATTCGCAACCCAAGAAGTAAGATTGATCGTTTCTTTGATGGGTTAAAACCATTTCTCCATCGAGCGTTAGTCTCACAATCCTTTTCATCGTACGAAGACATTGCCTCATGTGCTATCAAGACCGAAAAGGAATTCTCTAAGTCTTATGAATTTAAAGCAAAGAAAGAGAAGAAGAGACATGCTGATCAATCTGGGAATGGAAATAAGGGGAAGAAGGGAAAGGTTGAATATCCATCTTGTGGTAAATGCGGGAAGAAACATCCTGGTACTTGCTTGAAGGGAATGGGAGTCTGTTACAAGTGTGGTGAAAAAGGCCACCAAGCTCATGATTGCAAGGGGAAGAAGGAAGCTACCAACGTTCAGTGCTACAATTGCAGGGAGATGGGGCATTATGCAAATGCATGTCCTAAGCATCAGGAGAACTTACCTCAGAAAAGGCCAAGGGATCAAGGCCAGGCTTATGCTATCACTACTGCTGAGGTAGAAGCTCTGAAAGACGTGGTGGCAGGTAATTTAATGGTTTCCTCAAGTTTAGCAAATGCATTATTTGATTCTGGATCATCGCATTGTTTCATATCTTCCCAGTTTGCTAAGAAAATTAGATATTTCCAATTTGATTTAATAAGGGAGTTGTCAGTTAAAACTCCTAAGGGAAGTATCGTTGCAACAAAGTTTTGTGAATCAGTCCCCATTAGAGCACATAAATTTTCTTTATCTGCTGATTTCATCGTCATACCTATGATTGAGTTTGATATAATCCTCGGTATGGACTGGATTTCGGACTATGATGCGAAGATTTATTGTAAGAAGAAAGAGGTTACGATTCTTGATGATAATGATAAGGAGCACCTTATTTTTAGAGCAGAATCGTCACCACCTAATTCTTATTTAGATCCACCCCCAGTAGCTCAACTTAATTCAATTATTGGGGAGGAAGAGAATGAAATAACTGTCGGTGAGGAAAGGAATGTTCAAATAGAGGATGTACCTGTTGTGAAAGAATTTGTAGATGTATTTCCGGAAGATTTACCTGGACATCCTCCAGAACGAGAAGTTGAGTTTTCTATTGATTTGATTCCTGGATCAAGGCCTATATCGAAGACCCCTTATAGAATGGCCACTGTAGAGTTAGTCAAACTAAAGAAACAACTAGAGGAATTGAGTAATAAGGGATTTATTCGCCCTAGTGTTTCTCCATGTGGAGCCCCTGTTCTTTTTGTTAAAAAGAAAGATGGATCTATGAGGTTATGTATCGACTACAGTGAGATCAATGCTATAACGATAAAGAACAAGTATCCCCTACCTCGTATTGATGATTTATTTGACCAACTGCATGGAGATCAATACTTTTCAAAGATTGACCTTCGATCTGGATACCATCTGTTGTGTGTGAAGAAGGAAGACATTCCGAAAACAGCATTTCGAACCAGGTACGGGCATTACGAGTTTACTGTAATGCCGTTTGGATTGACTAATGCACCCTCTGTATTCATGGATCTGATTAATAGAGTTTTCAAGGAGTATCTCGATGAATTTGTGGTGGTATTTATTGATGATATTCTGGTATACTCCAAAACCTACGAAGATCATGAAAATTACTTGCGCATTATCTTGAAGACTCTGAGGAGGCATGAATTATATGGGAAGTTTAGCAAGTGTGAATTCTGGTTTCAGGAGATTTCTTTTCTTGGCCATATTGTCTCTAAAGATGGAATCTCTGTTGATCCTTCTATGACCAAGGCAATCCAAGAATGGACAGCACCTACGAGTATAACTGAGGTATGTAGTTTTATTGGTTTGGCAGGTTATTATCGACGTTTCGTCCAGAATTTTGCCCGATTGGCTAACCCATTAACGAAGATCACACGTAAAGGGGTTAAATTTTTTTGGACAAAAGAGTGTGAAGAATGTTTCGAAGAACTGAAGAGAAGATTAGTCAATGCTCCTATATTGACTCTACCATCGGGGAATGATGGGTTCGTTATTTATAGTGATGCATCGAAGAAAGGACTTGGCTATGTCCTTATGCAGAATGATATAGTTATTGCCTATGCATCACGACAGTTGAAAATTCATGAACAAAACTATCCTACTCATGATCTCGAGTTAGCAGCAGTTATCTTTGCTTTGAAGATATGGAGGCACTACCTCTATGGTGAAAAATGTGAGATTTATACTGATCACAAGAGTTTGAAGTATATTTTCTCACAAAAAGAACTCAACATGAGGCAAAGGAGATGGCTTGAATTACTCAAGGATTATGATTGTACGATACACTACCACCCAGGGAAGGCAAACAAGGTGGCAGATGCCTTGAGTAGAAAACACCATGGAGTTTTGAACAATATGAGAATTGAAAGGGATACAATTTTCATGGATCTAGTGAAGATGGACATGGGAATAACCAGGGAAGGTGAAACATCAATGCTTTTTCAAATGGTTGCCAAACCATCTTTACTAGAAAGGATTAAGAGTTCTCAGACCGATGATGAAGAATTCCAAAAGAAGATTAAAGCTGTGAATGATGGGAGATTGAGAGACATTGTGTATGAAGATGGAATTTTGAAATTCGGGAAGAGACTTTGTGTTCCCAATATACCTGATCTAAAAAGGGAATTGCTGGATGATGCTCATAGTTCCAATTTCTCTATACACCTTGGGAGCACCAAAATGTATAGAGATTTGAAGGAACATTTTTGGTGGGAAAACATGAAGAGGGAGATTGCTGATTTTGTGTCAAGATGTATCGTTTGTCAACAAGTGAAAGCTGGAAGGCAACAGCCTGGAGAAGTCATGCAACCTCTTCCCATACCGGAGTGGAAATGGGACAATGTTACGATGGACTTTGTCATGGGGCTACCAAAGACTCCTAGAAGGAACGATGAAATATGGGTTATTGTTGATCGTCTTACCAAGACAACACATTTTCTTACTATAAGAGAAGATCTACCCCTGGAACGTCTAGCAAGACTATATATTAATGAAGTTGTGAGACTTCATGGAGTACCCCTATCGATTGTTTCTGATCGTGATCCCCGTTTTACATCAAGATTCTGGAAAAGTCTTCAGAAATCCCTGGATACTGAACTTCATTTGAGCACTGCTTACCACCCTCAGACAGACGGACAATCAGAACGGACTATTCAAACCTTAGAAGACATGTTGAGATCTTGCTCACTTGACTTTCAGGGTATGTGGGATCAATATTTACCTTTGGTAGAATTTTCCTATAACAATAGCTTCCATTCGAGTATTCAGATGGCACCATATGAAGCGTTATACGGAAAGAGATGTCGTACACCAACCTGTTGGGATGACGTTGGTGAAAGAAAACTTGTAGGCCCAGAACTGGTGGAGGAAATGGTGGAAAAGGTGAAAGTAATCCAAAATCACATCAAAGCAGCTCAAAGTAGGCAGAAGAGCTATGCCGATAATCGAAGGAAGGATTTGGAATTTCAAGTCGGTGATCATGTTTTTCTGAAGGTATCTCCGTGGAAGGGAGTCATACGTTTTGGTAAGAAAGGTAAATTGAGTCCCAGGTACATCGGACCTTTCGAAATTCAAGAACGAATTGGGGTTGTAGCTTACCGATTGGCAATGCCGCCAAGTCTCTCCAAAGTTCACGATGTGTTCCACGTATCTCTATTGAGGAAATACATGCCTGATCCGACGCATGTACTCACCTGTGAGGAATTAGAACTGGAACCCGATCTGTCTTATTGCGAAGAGCCCGTCAAGATTCTTGATACGAGAGAACAAGTGCTGAGAAACCGGACGACGCGTCTGGTAAAAGTTTTGTGGAGAAACCATAAGATGGAAGAGGCAACGTGGGAACCCGAGGAAGTTATGATGAAGAACCACCCGAGTCTTTTTATACAGTAATACCCTAGAAATTGCGAGGACGCAATTATTTTAAGGAGGGGAGAATGTAACACCCCAAGCTTCTACGGTACGCTTCTCTTTGAATAATGTGATAGCGTGTGTTGTACGCAACACCAAGTTCTAACACACCATAACTAATCAAACTACCCGTTATGAATAGTAATACCTAATTTTTGAAATTATATATATTTTATATTTGAAAATGGACTTCATTTTTGGATTCGGAATATCGAATTTAGCCTAAGATGAAATTTTGGTACATTTCGGATAACTTTCATATTTTGATGAATAGTGAAAATTACTAAGTTTTAATTAAAAACAACTTTTTTAATCAAAATAATTAATAGTGATAAATTATGAATTTGAGTGGTTTTAAAGTATATTTAGAATATATTGTTACCATTTAATATAATGTTGGTCATTGGACATAATTTTACAATTAAACTGAACATAAACGAGTGTCAATATTTTGATAGTTATTATCTCTTAAAAACACGCTTTTTGTTTTGACAGCGGGAATTAATTTTAAATTAATTTCTGCCACTTCTGTGTTTTGAATTTAGGAAAATGGATTCCATATTTGGAATCAGGATGTTCAAATTGTGTAAATAGGTAACTTTTATTTTTAGACATTTTGAATAATTACTACGGTAAATATTTTATTTACCATGGTTAAGGGTAAATCTGGTAAATAAGGGTTAAAAAATAATATTATAATAATACTAAATTACCCTAAAACGTGTCTTAACCCTATTGGTTGATACATGGTCGACCATGGGAATCTTTTGGTCTATTTTGGGACCCCATGGATCCACTTGTAAGTGATAATGACACTTTATTTTAATTAAGTTAAAATGAATACAAAAATGACACAAGCATATATCTTTTAGAAAAACAAATGTTACATAGGGTTATATATGTTGGATTTTAGATTATAAATATTAATTAGAAAGATAAAATTATTTCCTACATAATTATATTTTATTTATAATTTTTAGACATTAAATAATTTATTTTATTTATGACACAATGATGATGCAGTAATTACTATAATAGTGAAAAATTAAAATAATTGATATTATAAATACCCAAATAAATATAATATGAAACTTTTAACGAATTAAACTAATTTTATAGGATAATATGATATATTAGTATTGATTTAATTGACTTTTTTCGAAGTAATCAATCTTTTATGAGTTTCAAAAAAATCAACTATTGAATAGTGTCAAAATTGACAGAAAAGAGTTCTTAAAACAAATATTATATTATTAATTGATATTAAATTCCTAAAAATATAAGGTTAGGCCAAGAGACTTATATCATGATAGGTTCATCATTAAATTACCACTTGGGGGTCTCTTGGATGTATATAGTAAGTTTATTAACCATATTATATAAAAATACAAAGAGACATTGTAAAAGTGAAACTAATTAACTTAGAGTTAATACTTAAAGATAAGGTTAATATAAGTACCCAAACCTGTCTAAATTCTATTGGTTTAGTGGTTTTCGACCTATCCCCACCTTAACCTTTTAATAATAAGCTTTGGAGCCATTAGAAACCGAATATGAATTTATTATAAATTAATATTTCTAGCTTTTCCAAAGGTGCCCCTCACCCCTCTTATAAAAGGGAACTCCTCCTTCTCATTTATTCACACCTTCAAAGACTTTTGTTTCGGACGAACTCTGCCCAAATACTCTCCCAACATCCCTAACTACAACTTAGAGGCCTTAGTTTGATCAGAAAGCCAATCTAAGGAGCCCTTTTGATCAAATCAAAAGGAAGAACCCGAAGAAGAGGTAATGATTTCACCACCCTTCTCCGAGTTCATTTCTTCTTCCACTTCTTCTTCCTTTGTTCTTACCATTCTAAAATAATAACTCCAGTATCTCACATATACTGTGATGTTATTATAAATATGTTACAACCATATTCAGTATTCTATCCACCCTTTGAATAACATGTCACCATACGTGCGTACGTACGGACCACCGTCTCCACGTCGTGGTGTAATTGTTATTCAATATAATATTATTTGGATGGGTATAATAATGATGTGTAACTCATGTAAATAATAAATATAACATGTTAGTGATTCTGTATATATGATATACCATCCATTTATATATTATTTTAATATCAAAAGAATGATATTGTCGCTCGTGCGTACGTACGGACTACCGTCTCCACGAACGCGATGAGATTCATTCTCCATCGCATCCATTCAAGTATAATTATCATTTGATGATTTAAAAATGATGTTTAAGGACTAGATATCTTTCTGGATATGAATAAGATACAACAACCATGGCTTATGTAACAAAACATATAAAAGAAAATGAGTAAGTTAACTCCCGAAACGACGATAATTCTAAGATATTATTAACAAATCAATGTTAAAAGATCATATATGATATCATATTATTATATATGATTCTTGTATAATTTAATAACAACTATTTCACCATTATACAGGAGGTTAACCTACCTCAACCAAGGAAAAGTACAAGGTAAGGGTTTACTTTACAATCTCTTCATTATCCGAGGTTGTTTATACGTAATAATCTACTGGGATCTCTTTATCATCCACATCTATGTTTCTTAAAAATGTATTTCAAAACATTTTTACTATTTACTAGAATATGAGTTAAAGTCATTTATACCCTTTTTTACTTTTATAAGTGGTTTATAAAGGAATCTTTTGATCGTTTTCAAAACAAGGTCCTTTTTAACCTTTTCGACAGAATTAAGGTAAGAATGTTTTTTTAACTTATACGGCGGGTGCAGCTATTTTCCGCCGTTATAAAATCTTCAAAGCTTCCCTTACAAGCTTATAAGAATATTTTCAAAGAAAATGTTTTATTTTATATGGATCTTAAATGATTTCAAAATAAAAGGAGATATTTCTTTTAAAAGAATTTTGATTTCATCTATGTCAACATCCTTTAATGGATTTTAAGATTATTTGAAGTTGATTTATTATGATACAAAACTTCTATATTGTATTGAAGGTTTTGTGATATGTTTTACTGTGGATGTGCTATTTTTATACCATTCATAGTTTATGGTGAAATTATTGACATTTCGTATGCTAGTTTTAATACGAATGTTTATGTTATGTTTAAACCTTTTCATATGGGAATGCATTGGACTAAATATGTGACGGGTGGAGCCCGCTATAGCTCCTCGATGCATCGGTAGGTCTCATGAGACAAACTAGTGTCTTGGCACAAGGCCTTGTCTAAATCTTATTTGTAGTCTTGGCACGAGGCCTTGGCTATGTGGTTATGATAGTCTGGCATTATGCATTCCAACATTATGAAAGTGGTTATTGATTTTTGCATGTGATTATTCGATTAGTAGAATATCCATGTGAATAAGTAAATGGCATTATTTCATTTTATTTATGCCATACCATGTTGAAAGTTCATATTTAAAAGGCTTTTGTTTTAGTTATACATTGCCTTAAATGTTTATTCTTATTTATGAAAGTTTTCGCTATATTGTTATCCTTACTGGGCATTTGAGCTCACCCCTTTTCTATGTTTTATTTTTCCCAGGATGTGAAGAAGTTATGAATGACCTGGAGGGATTTTATGAGGGGTTAATAGTGTGGATTGTGGAAACATTATGTTGCTGTAGTAGTTTTTCATTTTATGATGTAATGTAAAACTTATGAATATATCTAGTGTTTCCAAGGCTACTAAACCAATCGGTCTTTCGGGATTTGATCTTTCTTGTGATCATGCCAATGTTATGTAATAATGCACCGACTCTGGGTAACTGGGGTCGGGGCGTTACATAAAAAATATTAATTATATGATCTAAAACATCAACCTTCTTTTTCATAAAATCTAGGACCCTTTTTATACATTTCATATTAACATTCATTCATCACAACATAGTTAAATGAATAATGATAAAGGGAAATCTAAAAATTATCTTAATGAAAAATCCAAATCTGTAAAATGATGATCATATATTAATTTAATGGAATATTAACGTTATAATAAAATTAATATAATATATAATATACATATCGAAAGAGTCATGGATTTTAATCATAAATATTTAAATAATACATTGTTTTATAATAAATACCTAAGTCATAATTTTTCAAAAATAAAAATAATAATTCATGTTTCATGTGAAATAATAACAAGGAATATATTTTTTCATTCAAATAATAATATTAAATCACATCTTTTACAAGGAACACTTCAATGATTATCATAGCATATTTTTTTCAAAATAAAATTAATTATATCTATATTAAATGATCACCATCAAGGCGTTTTTATTAGACAACACCACAAACCCATCATGCCTCACTCCCCATATGAATAATTATTACCACACAAGATGTAAATATTTACCCCATTCATTATAGGGATATATTAGTCTAAGAAAGCCCATCATAAAATTAAATCCATAGAAATTTTTGAAAAAATATATTAAAATGTTCATATATCATCATATCTCAAACCAATGAAATGATTGGTTTTTCATAAAAATTTCCACATAACTTCATTAAAGCATCTAATAAAATATCAATAATGTTAAAATGTGAATATATCCCCATTAAATCATAATGAACATCCAAGGATGTTTTTAAATTTTAATAAATTTATAAAATATCACTATATCATCTACTCTGAAAAGTATCATTTTCTTTTGGGATTATTAAATTTAAAAATATTAATGGAGGAACATTATTTGAAAATAAAATAAATTTTTTTAAATAAAATATTAATGAATATATTATTCATCATTCATGAGGAATTTATTTAAGCATCATACTTTAAAATAAAATGTCATTTCACATTTTTGGCAAAACATAACATATACCTTATACATAAACTATCTCGATTACAAAATTTATTATTTAATATATAGTAATTAATTTTAAAAAATTAAATAATAAAATCATTGGATATTATTCACAAAATTAAAGATTAAATTTTAATTAATATTTGTATATTATAGAGCTGATACCTAACCTTTGAAGTATATAATGATAGTTTTCCATAATGAAATTATTTTAGCTTCTTATGCAAATTAATATAGTAAAATTAAAGAAAACATGTAATGTTTATATATATATAATTATAATAATGATATATATATATATTATTTTTGAAATATATAATATATAATAGTATCATAATAATACTTGGAATAAATAATATTTATTAAAATTATATTTCTACATAAATCTGTTACCTTAATTACAACATTTCATATAAGAAAAATAAATTCTAGTATAATAAATTTTTTTATTTATATTTCATCAAAATTAACACATAAATAAAAATAAGATCAAAACTTTTTTTTCATAAAACATTTTATCACAAATTTATTAACAATTAATCTTTATCACAATCATTTCAGGTGTTAACAACTTCATCGTTCATTTATGTAATGGTTTAAATGTTTTGACAATCTAACATAGATCATTGATCAATCATACTAATAGTTAATATATTTTGATAATGATTATATATATTTATTATATACATAATTTTAACCATTTATATGAATTTTTATGAAATATTAATTACATCGAAATTTAAATAATGTAGTCGATATACACACATGAATGTTTTTATCATTTTTTCATGAATACATAAAATGAAACAAACAAATCCATTTCCCACTAAATATTCATTATTAGATAATAAATTTCATTTATTATTTTGAATAAAATAAAATTAATAACTTTGAAAGATCTAGTTTAAGATTAATATTTTCCCAATGTCGAGGTGCAAGTCAACACATATTCAATAGTTATACATTCATCTCCTTTTTGGAAAGGATGTTGTTGGAAAAAACATTGAAATGATTTTTTATGATATATTATTATAATGTATATACTATATTCATAATTTTTTATTGTTGTGACATTATTTATGAATTTAATATATGATATAAAATCAAAAGGTCTTGGTAATTATTATACCGTTTTTGTAGATACGTCCTTCGTATTATATAGTATTCACAAAACATTTATCCTTAGTATAATATAAAAAGTAGATAAGGTAAATAAAATGAATAAAATACGTATTTAGTATGTATTTATTATTCTAGAAGGCTCAAATGTAGATAATAACATGGGAGAATTTTTTCCCTATTATATGTAAGGTGAGGTACATTAAAAAATATTATAGTTATAATAATCATATGTTTATTATAATTTATTCAAGAACATGTACAAATTATTTTAGACTAGAGATGAGGATTTTAAAATACAATCTAATTATTTATCGACATTAATTATTATTATGTAACCAATGAAAGGATATTATGATTATTCGATCATAAAAAAAATTAATTTTATTTTCATACTTCTATATATTAAATTTTAAAATTTCATTTCCCCTCTGGATCTACTACAAAAAGAGAATTTTTTTAGGAAAACTAACCATATATATCTATTCAGTTTAAACACACATTTCATCAATATCAACATTTTTAAAAATGATTAATATATTCCTCATGTATTATTGAATGATATTTTAACACATTAATTAATTTTTAATAAAATTAATGTAATCATTGTTTTTTTCTAAATAAGGTAAATTTTGACCATATTTTAAAAAGTGTTACATGAATTTTTTCATTTAACTGACTCCGTTTTAACAAAATTACCCACTATCAAGACATCTGAATGTCTGAATACAACATTTATAGTAATAATATGTTGGGTTAAAATTATTCTAAAACATATTATAATTATTATATGTTATATAAGTGAGTATTCAGTGAAAATTATATGCCACTCAAGAAATGTTCTATGTGATAATTTAAATGAAATTTTATCTATGATAACATATGTGAGCATAAATATGATTTATAGGGGAATTGATCTCAGGTTACCATAAATATCCATTCTCTATGTGGTTTATGTTTATTATGAATATATTTTTATGAACCTTTTCAATTTAACATGTTTTATCAAATCATTAAATGATTAAATGTTACTGTAACACAATTATTTTCCATGGGTTATCAAATATTTATGAGACCCATTTCATTTTATATGTTATTATATAATTCATTATTATTTTCCTGGGTAATAAAAATATATATCATTTGCATTATGTGACTGGATTATAATAATTATAAAACCCTCCAATAAATTGGGTAAATAATTATATATCATGAGTTAAACAAGACGAGAATAGAGAGTGAACAACATTTTGGTAAGGATAATATTTATCTATGTGTCTATTAAGAGTTAATATTGACTACTATAATATTATGGTGAGTGAAATTATTCCAATAATGTATTTCCAGTAGTGACCCATACCTACTGAAGAAACTGATTATAATTCTTATTTTAATTCCACAGATCGATTTCTTATACTAATTTTATTGTTTAGGACTTATGTTATTTGATTCATATATGAATCAAGTGTTATGAATGTAAATGATTTGTTAGATGACTCAATATTATGATCTATAAAATTTAGTGTCCGTTTTTTAAATGTCATTTTATCTTTAGCATTACCTTATAATTTTTTATGGATTATCCAGTCATTTGTATTTATCATTTTTTACCATTACTGAGATTCAAATCTCACTAGTTAATATGTTTTAATTTTCTAGGGTTATGAATAATGATATTATGTATCATATATCTATGAAGATTTTTAGTTGTGAACAACTAAGTGGGAGAAGAATTATATTTCTTATGAATAGTTTTTATTGTATCATTCTATCCCACGACATGTACCATTAAGATTATAGAAAGAATATGTATATTCTATAAGGAATATTCTCCTAATAATATTTCATATCTATAAAGGAATGGAAAAGTTCTCAATTAATGTAATTCATGAAAGGGAAAGTAACATTGGTAAATAATGATACATAAATATTAGTTTGAACCATATTGCTAATCATATAGTCCAAATAATATCCTAATGATTTTTAATGATCATTAATAACATTGAATAAACATATGGTGTCATAAATATATTAAAAATAATTTATTTATAAATAATATCAACTAATTTTTATTCTAATATAATTTTTTATGATTATAATTTTTTACCAAACTATTATTTTTTGGAATCAATAATTTTATGGATTAAAAAATAATCATGTTAATGATTCATGTGATAAACTGTAGAATGGTAGATCTCCAGATAGTAAATTCATTGTGAGATCAAATTCAAAATATTGAAGCTATTATTCATAGACATTCTAATTCAATTAATCAAGATGATATTACAAATGAGATGAGGGAATGATGTACTATTCAGACATTCATGAGGAAAAACCATATTCTCTGAGTATATCCATTGAAAAAATAGTTATTGAGAAAATATTTATTGTATTTGAAAATATATTTTTTTTATATAGTGTGTGGAGAAAGAAAAGGAAATTTGGATTTTTATCATTAGTACAGATAGGCATTCCAACTGTTGGCTCTTATTTTGGAATGATGAAAATATTATTGTAAGAAACCGGTTCTTATTTTGAGGTACACGATTCGTTTTTTCTCTTTTCCTTAAGTGTTTTTGAAAAAATATGGGAAATGTAGAACAATCCTAATTTTTTGGAACTACACGCCGTGTAATTTTCCACATGTCGTGTACTTATGACCGTGTTGGATGAGCACATGGGGCGTGTGGCCATGCCAGAGATGAAGGGTCTAGAAACTGTCTACACGCTATGTAGTGGTACTTCACATGATGTGTAGTCAGTCGGCAGGCCAATACATTGAGGCGGTCGAGTAGCCGCATGCTGGGTGATAGTACACACTGTTTAATGAGGAGTACATGCCTTGTACTCGTGTCGAAAGATGAACAGTGTGGCGGTGCCGCCAGACGAATAATTAAATGAAGGAAGTACACGCCGTGTACTTTTTTTTTTCTCTTAAAATGGGATGTTGCCCTCCCTGTTCACAGGGAAGGCTTAGAATGGGAAGAGAGCTCAGGAGAGGATGACCGAACCTTCATAGATCCATCGGTCACACATCTGGAATCCAATTCCTCTTCGGACGATCTCGCTGGTACCACACGGGTAATATCTATCTTCTCATGGACAATTTCATACCAATTCATTCCCTAACGGTAGTTATGTGATGATGAATGAATGTTTTCTTACCTCAGATATACGTCGTTCTTGGGCGTTTTGGGAACCGATGTTCGTGTATATAGTTCGTTGGCGTATAAGGTTGGTGGTTTGATGTTAGTTTTTACTATTGTGATGTGTATTTTGTTTTTTTGCCACAAAATCATGTTGGGGTGTCGTGTGGCTATGGTTGTCGTTATTTTAACTAACTAGAAATGTATAGGTAATTGAATAAATTGTAAAACTGCTATTTGTGATCATTGATTGGATCCGGAACCACCCTGGGGGTGTGTCCCACTATTTAGCCGTTTGTCCAGGATACTCGAGGGTATGCATTTAAAGTAGTAATTATAGAATTTCCATGAGAGGAATTTCTTTTTTACTGCTTGTTTACATGTTGGGAATGGCCCGGTTACCTGTTTAGCATGAGGGCGTTGTTGTGATTAGCTTGCGGGAATAGTACTGTTTAGCCTGAGGGCAGTAGTTATTTCGTCATGAGGGAAACATATTCCATGCCTGAGGGAAATAGAATCTATTCTTGTGGGCGACACTACCTAGGCCTGAGTGAAAAATTCTATTATGCCTGAGGGCAATTACCTGCCTATTGGAATCTGATTACCTGAGGGTAAGGTTTGCGAGTCTGAGGACACCGGATGATTACATAGAAATACACTATGGTGTTTTCTTATATTAAATGAAATAAATAAATAATTAAATGGAAATTTAACTTTTATGTTAGTTACTTTTTAGTAATGCTTACTTTATTGCATTTTACTACTTCACACTGTCGTTACATGTTTACACACAGTTGAGCACATGCCTTTGGTGGGTTCCTACTGAGATATATTTCTCACACACTGTTTGGGTCATGCTTTTCATCCCAAACAGATTACATTTTTGTGGGTGTGGATAGGGGCAAGAGTACCTATACAGGTACTTGACTGTCGCTGAGGGGTAGGAGGGAATGGGAGTGAGCCTAAGCTCGCGATGCTGGTGCCATATATTTTTCTTGATCGGCTGGACAATGCTTTTTGTTGTACTGTATTGATTTATAACATGTTATGGCTGTTTTCATGGAGTTTGAAACATGTAGAATCATTATTTTTATACTGTTGGTTGGATCCACTGGAGTTGTTTATTTCATTTGTGTATGGATTATTGATTCCACTATCGTTGTATGTTTTTTTATATTTCCGCTACGCTACACTTTGAAAAATGTGGGCATAGTTTCCCCCCAATCAGACCTGGGCCCTCACTACAAGTCGGCAGCCTCTGGCATTTGGGGAAATGCAATTGAGGTCACGTGGCGAACCGGGTTCGGGGAACCCGTTGCGTGGCACCCGGGTCTGCGATGTTACAAAGTGGTATCAGAGGGGTTCTTTTCCTTGACTTACTATTTGGAGCCATAGTCAGGGATTGGATGAACGGTAGTTTTTAATAAGTTTTTCTCGGGCGTAGCTTACCCATGTATAGAGAATAGCCAGTGAACCTCTTATTTTTGCAATTTTTCTGCTTTTGAAAAATTTAATGTTGATTTGATTTCACCATTGGGTGACACTCATGGGATGTGATGTTTATATTTTATTAAGGGGTTCTATTTAGTAGAAACCCGATGAGATGAGGGTATTCCTTCTAATAAATCATATAGGCACATGTTAGAAATCACATGCCATGCATAGTTCCATGCCATGTAGTTGCATTAGAAATTGAATGTTGTTGTCATAGTTGGTATGCTAGAAAATCATGTTGTTGTGATAGAATCACTAATAAAATACCTTTTACTTGATAGTGTAATTTTATGGAGCCTGTTTGTGGAATGAACGCCATACTTTGATTTTTGGGGAGTATGGACCCCTATTGACCGGAATTCGGTGGATCATTGACTGTCTATTAGTGATGACATAGATAAGATGTCAGAATTTGATTTGTGGGGAGTATGGTCCCTCACGGGACAAAATTTGACACTTAGATATTGTTTTTCGGTATTTTCTGGGTTCCGGGTAAGTTTCGGAGGCATACTGTCTAGAAACCTAGTATACACGTCATGTAGTATTTTTAAACACGCCGTGTATGGCCTACTATTCGGGAAGAAAAATAAACTTTTTAAGTATATGCAGTGTACCTAGAGTACACGACGTATAGTCTATTCATGTGTCACAAACCGTGTAGGTGGCAACATGGGTTAAGGGAAGGCTTGGGTAAAACACGCAGTGTATCGAATGTACACGCCGTGTAGTGTTGACCCAAAGTCCGGTCGTGTAACTAACAACACGGGTCGGTGAACTCCTTTACATAAAATGATGTGTCGATGATTAACATGCCATGTAGTGTGACCTAGGGACTCGGCCATGTAACTAACAACACTGGTCGGTGTCACCTCTCCTTGAACACGCCGGGTACTTGTGGGTCACGCCGTGTAGTCTTGTCTGAGGACAGACCGTTTAGACTTAGCCGTGTTGCTGGGAAACGGGGTTGCTGAAATGCCGTGTGCGGGTGTAACACAATGTGTAGTGTCAAGACGAGTAGTCGGCCATGTCACAGACGACACAAGCAGTTGGAAAATAACACCATACATGTCGTGTAGATATTAAACACGCAGTGTAGTTTTTGTTCAAATGGAGTCGTGTGGCATAGCCATGTCAAAGGACCCGGGCAGGGGATGGGAAGCCATGTACACACCGTGTAGTCTTGTTTTTCAAATTTTGAAATGCCTTATTCCTCTTGTTCACTTGGTGGTTCTTTCGTTCGGTCTAATTAATCTTGAATCTAACGCGTGATTTTGACCTTGTAGTGTCATTCCGCCAAGATAACCACACATTTTTCTCCAGGAGATCGGTGACGATTATACTCCATAGATGCGGGGCCATGGGCTACCAGTTGATCCTTCAGCATTGCCATAGGTGAAGCCAGTCGTTGTACCGGACACAGCCGCGAAGGTGCAGTTCCATGAAGGATTTAGGCGGTTCATGTAGACCTTTCAGGGAGCACCGTAGGCTGCCACATCTATGGCCGAGCTGAAACATATCTTCCAGTAGTAGTATCCCCCTATATATTCAGGGGATGGCGGACCACAGGCGGCAGAGTTATGGTTGGGGTCGATGCAGACTATTTTCGAGCAATTTTGAGACCCCTCCAGGGAGGAGGGTCAAGATCGCGACATACATGCTGCGTGATTCCGCCATGAGGTGGTGGGATGTTACCACCCAGTCACAGCATCACAAAGACATGGGGTGGGAAGATTTCTAGGCAGTATTTTATGATTTATTCTTCCCAGAGATGCTGAGGGAAGATAGAGCTCATGATTTCATGAATCTGCATCAGGGTGCTATGTCGGTGAAGGACCATTCTGCACGTTTCACTAAGCTTCAACGTTTTTCACCCATGAAAGTGGGTGATGAGACGTTGAGGGCCAGGCGCTTTAAGGATGGTTTTCGTTATGACATCTGAGCACTGGTGAATGTTTTCAGGTTTCCTTCACTACATACTATTGTGAACTAGGCGCTGATTACAGAGAGGAACCTGCGGGAATCTAGTGGTGTGGGCCAGGGTGGTTTAGCACCATTTACTGGTACTATTTATTTTTGCAAGAGGAAGAGACAGATGGACATCTCCCAAGGTGCCAGTACCAGCCATACATCTTCTTTAGGTGGCCCGGTTAGGTGCTACCAGTGTGGTAGAGAGGGGAACAAGTGACCGCAGTGTACAGGAGACCCAGTGGAGTGCCTAGCTTGCAGCAAGATGGGTCATCTACAGCGCTTTAGAAGGGAGTTCCCACCGATGGATAGTGAGAGGGGTTTTGTGTAGACTCCGCGTACGAAAGAAGGACCAGTAGCTTCATACCAGTCAGGGAACTGGAATACTTTAGGGCGTGCATGTAGAGACGGTGGTCGTGGTCGTGGTAGCCAGACACTAGGATCTCAATGGCAGTAGGGCGGGACAACTCAGGGTAGCTAGGCTATGTCACAGGACCATGACACTGGGAAGGCTTATGCAGTGCAACAGACCCAGCAGGAGCAGGATCCCGGACCTTCTACAGTCAGAGGTACTATCCTAGTGGCTTCTGTTTTATCATTAGTACATTTTGATATGGGTGCTACACATAGTTTTATATCTATTCCCTTTGTGGAGATCCTTGGGGTGTGTGTTTATAATTCTTATGATATCATGACGCTAGACACTCCATTGGGAACTAGAACGGCTGGTGTGCGTCTGTGCAAGGAGTTCCCCCTTGAGTATGGTGGGGGTCCCTTCCTTTGGGACCTCTATGTCTTAGAGATGACCTCTTATGACGTCATTCTCAGGATGGATTGGTTGGTTCCCTTTCGTGCCTTTGTAGACTGCTACCGTCGCACGGTGAGTTTCTTGTCACCAGAGGGCGGAGAGTTTCTATACAAGGGTGAATGGGATGTTCAGTCGAGTCATGCTGGACCAGAGAATCATGGGTGAGGTGGAGTCACATCCCAAATTGCGAGAAATATCTGGATGACTATGGGACTTTTCAGATAGATTTCCCTCCAGTGGTTGATCGTTTTAGGGATGTATTCCCAGATGACTTTTCAGGTCTTCCTCCCGAGCGTGAGGTGGATTTCTCTATTGAGGTCGTGCTAGGAGCAGCGCAGGTGTCCATTCCTCCTTATAGGATGGCTATACATGAGTTGCAGGAGCTCAAGATGCAGTTAGTGGAGTTACAGGAAAAAGGTTTTATCTGACCCAGTATTTCTCTATGGGGTTCGTCGGTTCTCATTGCGAATAAGGCAGACGGTACGCTCAAACTTTGTGTGGATTGACGGATGCTGAACAAGTTGACATTCAAGAACCGATATCCCTTTCCAAGGATTTATTATCTTTTTTATCACCATTGTGAAGCACGAGTGTTCTCGAATATTGAATTATGGTCTGGATATGATCAGTTGCGTGTGAGACCATCAGATATACCACATACATCTTTTTGAAGATGATATGGTCTGTAGGAGTATTTGGTTATGCCGTTTGGACTCACGAACACGCTAGTAGTTTTCATGGCTATGATGAATCGTGTGTTCCATCCTTATCTGGACTCTTTTGTGATAGTATTCGTGGACAACATCTTGGTGTACTCTCGCACTCGACACGACCATGCCACCCATTTGGAGATCGTATTGATAACACTGAGAGCGCATCAAATATATGCTAAGCTCTCAAAGTGCCACTTTTGGATGGGCCAGATTCACATCTTGGGTCATATCATCTCGTAGGCAGGAGATGCAGTAGACCCAGAGAAGGTGAGTGGAGTATTTTCCTGGGAGTATCCTAAGAACGTGTTTGAGATACGGAGTATCTCAGGGCTGGCTGGTAACTACAGATGCATCATACATTTCATATCCCACATAGTAGCACTGTTGACAGCTTTGAATAAGATGGGTGTGATGTTTTTTTGGTCGAAAGCTTGCGAGAGAGCCTTTCAGGACATGAAAGGAAGGTTGACATCAGCATCGATTCTGATACTCCCAGAGCAGGGGAAGAGCTATACATTTTTCTGTGATGCATCAGGGATTGGGCTGCGAGTAGTGTTGATGCAGGACAATCGAGCAGTTGCATACAGGTCTCAACAGTTGAGGCCACATGAGAGGAATTACCCGATGCATGATCTCGAGTGGGCTGCAGTGGTTCATGTGATGCGCTATTGGAGACATTACCTTTTGGGAGATCATTTTTTGGTGTTCACAGTGCACAAAAGTTTCAATTATATCTTCACTCAGCGTGACCTAAACATGAGGCAGCGAAGGTGGGCTGAATACCTATAGTCCTTTGATTTTGAGCTTGCCTACAGACCTGGTAAAGATAATGCAGTAGCCGATGCACTGAGCCGGAAGACTCAGATACATGCAGTATAGGGGGCCAGTGTTGAGTGCTGCTCATGGATTTGTTCTCTGAGATGCATCTGGAGGTGTACGACAGTCAGGGGAAGACATATATTTCCTCTTTGGACGTGGCTTCTACACTCCTGGATAGAGTGAGGATGAGACTAATATCTGATTCAGAAGGTCCTAGTTCTACATGAGTCGGTGGCAAGTGAGGTCCCTCATCTTGAGTGAATGATAGTCGATGATGAGGTATTGCATTTCCATGCACGAGTATGGGTTCCATGGGATATACGCGAGGAGATGATGCGGGAGTTTCATGCATCAGCTTGGGAAGTTCATCCCGAAGTTACCAAGATGTACCTTGACTTGAGACGTCAGTACTGGTGGACGAAAATGAAGAGAGAAGTTGCTGGTTTTGTTACGAGGTGTTCCACCTGTCAGCAGGTGTAGGCGGAGCATCAGAGACCAGCTAGATTGTTACAACAGTTACCCATTCCGGAGTGGAAATGGGATGATGTCGTGATGGAATTCGTGACTGGTTTTTCAAGGACACCTCGTGTCAATGACGCCGTGTGGGTTGTTGTGGACATACATACGACGATAGCTCACTTTTTCTGATCAAGGAGACCTTCGATGTTGACGATCTCAGAAGGCTGTATATCTCAAAGATCGTACGTATTCATGGGGTCCCTCATTCTATCTTTTCAAATAGTGACACCCACTTTCCATCTCGTTTCTTGCAGAGTATTTAGAGGGAACTTGGTACACAGGTACTTCAGAGCACAACATACCACCCTCAGACAGATGGACAATCAGAGCTTACGATACAGGTGCTTGAGAACATACTGCGTGCATGCGATCTTGACTTTGGGGGCTCTTAGAAGAAGCACATACCCATAGTCGGGTTTTCCTATAACAATAGATTCTGTGAGACTATTGAGATGGGAACATAGTAGGATTTATATGGTAGGCCATGCCGATCATCCGTGTGTTGGTTAGATGCAGGCCAGGAAGCTTTACTGGGACCACAACTCGTGTAGGAGACTTTTGAGCAGGTCCAGTTGATTCAGAAGCGGATGATAACTGCGCAGCCTCGTCAGAAGTCATATGATGATCGCTGCAGATGACCTTTTGAGTTCGTGGCCGGGGATCAGGTTTTTCTACGTGTTTTTACGAGGCTAGGACAGAAGATGATCAGGATACATGGAAACATTTACTACGGTTTGTGGGGTTATTTGATATTCTGGAGAGGATCGGGTCAGTTGCCTATCGGCTGGAGTTACCACAGAGGTACCAGGCCATGAACGACATCTTCCATGTATCTCAGTTGTTCCGCAATCATTCAGAACCATCTCACGTCTTTTAGCCCAAAGCGGTTGAGCTTCATATGGATGTGTCCTTTGAGGAGCACCTGATTCTTATTGTTGACAGGAGCACGAAGGTTCTCCAAGGCCGGTCAGTTCCTCTCGTACGGGTGCTCTGACAGCATGGCCGAGTGCAGGACGAAAACTGGGGGAGGGAGACCGACGTACATGCTCAGTGGTCGGAGTTGTTCATGGCTATATCTCCACCACCCTTGGAAGGGAAATTAGAGGATGAATTTCTATACGGGGGAAAGTTTGTAAGAACCAGGTTCTTATTTTGAGGTACAAGCTTCTTTTTTTCTCTTTTAATTAAGTGTTTTTGAGAAAATATGGAAAATGGGGAACAATCCTAAATTTTTTAACTACACGTTGTGTACTTTTCCACACACCGTGTACTTCTGGTCGTGTGGGATGAGTACACGGGGCACATGTCTATGCTGGAGATGAAGGGTGTAGAAACCGACTACACACCGTGTAGTCGTCGGAAGACCAAAACAGTGAGGCGGTGGAGAAGCTACTAGCTGGGCAACAGTTCACGCCGTGTACTGAAGAGTACATGTTGTGTACTCATTTCGACAGATTAATAGTGTGGCGGTGCCACTAGAGGAACAGTTAAATGAAGGAAGTACACGCCGTGTACTTAGAAGTACATTCCATGTACTTTGTTTTTTTCTCTTAAAATGGGCAGTAGCCTCCCCTGTTCACAGGGAAGACTTAGAACGGGAAGAGAGATTGGGAGAGGACGACCGAACCTTCGGAGATCCGTCAGGAGCACGTCTAGAATCATATTCCACTTCAGACAATCTCCCTGGAACCGCACGGGTAAGCTCTCTCTTCTCCTGGAGTGTTTCTTACCAATTCTTTCCCTAACGGGAGTTATTTGAGGTTGAATGAAAGTTTTCTTACATCAGATCTACATCATTATTTGGCATTTATGGAACTGTAGTTCGTGTATATCGTTCGTTGGTGTATAAGGTATGTAGCTCGGTGTTAGTTTTTCCAACTATCGTGTGTTTTGTGCGTTTTTATGCCACGAACCAATGTTGGGGTGTCATGTGGCTGAGACCATGGCTATTTTAACTACCTAGAACTGTATAGGTAATTGAATTAATTTTAAAACTAATGTTTGGGATTGTTGCTTGGATCTGGAACCACCCCGAGGGTGTGTCCCACAGTTTAGCTATTTGGCTAGGATTCCCGAGGGTATGCCTTTAAAGTAGTAATTGTAGAATCGCCTTGAGAGGAATTTCTTTTTTGCTGCTTGTTTACATATTTGGCATGGCCCGGTTACCTGTTTATCCAGAGGGAATTGTTGTGATTAGCCTGTGGGCACTGCACAGTTTAGCCTGAGGGGAGTAGTTATTTCACCTTGAGGGTCACTTCTTCCGTGCCTAAGGGTAATAGACTCTGTGCTTGAGGGAGACACTACCTACATTTGAGGGAAAAATTCTGTTACGCTTGAGGGCAATTACCTGCGGGTTGGATATTGATTACTTGAGGGTAAGGTTTGCATGTCTGAGGACACTGGCAGTTTACTTAGAAATTCACTTTGGTGTTTCCTTATATTAAATGGATTAAATGTATAATTAAATGGCAATTTAACTATTATGTTTGTTACTTTTGATTACTACTTGCTTTATTACATTTTACTACTATACACTGTTGTTACATGTTTACACACAGTTGAGCACAAGCCTTTGGTGGGTTCCTACTGAGATATATTTCACACACCCTGTTTGGGTGATGATTTTCGGCCCAAACAGATTACGTTTCTGTAGGTGTGCATAGGGGAAAGAGTCCCTATATAGGTACTTGACTATCGCTGAGGAGTAGGAGGGCATGTGACCGAGCCTAGGATCGTAATACTTCTGCCATATGTTTTTCCTGTTCTGTAGGACTCTGCTATTTGTTGTACTGTATTGATTTATATCATGTTCTGGCTGTTTTCTTTGAATTTGAGATATGTACCATCATTATTTATATACTATTGGTAGGATACACAACAGTTTTTTATTTCAGTTGTGTATGGATTATTTATTCCGCTCTCGTTGTATGTTTTCTTATATTTCCGCTGCGCTAAACATTGACAAATGAGGGCATAGTTTCTCCACTATTAGACCTGGGCCCTCAATGCTAGTCAAAAGCCTCTGGCATTTGGGGAAATGCGCTTTAGGTCACGTGGAGAACCGGGTTCGGGGCACACATTGCATGAAACCCGGTTCCGGGACGTTACAATTATGAATTTTAATTTATACGACGGGGTGTGTTAAAGAGATAGTTTTTTTAATAGAAATTTATACTAATATTCATATGAAAATGTAGTAGGAATTTCTTGAGATAATACAAAAGGATTATCAATCCATTACTAACTATGAGATAAATTTTACATGTCATGTGGTGTATACTTATGGTATTATCTCCCATCCTAAAATTAAGGTTGATTGATAATTGAGTGTACTAAAACCACTTCTTTTTTTATGTGAATTATTATCCCTAATATTCATTAAAATTATTAATATGTAATTATATGTAATCCCATGAACTATATTTTGATATTAGTTTCCTATAAAAATAATATTTTTTAATTAAATTACATTCAAGGGAAATGTAAATTAAAATAATGTAGGTATAAGAAAATTATATTTACCTTATACATAAAATTGGGAATGAGAATAGTGAAAATAATCAAATGGGGTAATATAAAAGATTTAAACATGTAATGGATTGTCATTTGGAAATCAAATTTCATGGTGATGGGAAGAAGTTAACCAGCAATTGATGCATCACATAATGAACCTCCCATAATTCAGTGTTTAAACATCAAGAGTTAAAAAATAATTTTAAATAGTGATTGAATATAGAGATAAAATAATATGATCCATATTATATACCTCTTATACCCAATGAAAAATGTAATCATAATAGAACCACTATTATTCACATGGATAATGGGAACGTATAGATGATATATGCACATACCATCCATTATGGAATTTAATTGGAATTATTTGATTTTTGGTCTAAATAATTTTTTATATATATTGAATTTTCTATGGGTATCACAATACCATCAATAAGATAAGATGATTAGTTAGTTGTAAAAATCTTTTGTTGTATCATGTTTTAATCCTATGTCTATGAATCTTATCAAATATATGTTTTTAGGAATAAAGTTCATGAGAATTTCAATATTATTCTTCTAGTTGAATTTTAATATTTTTCTTCATATATTTGGTTTCATTACATAAAGAAAAAAATCAATTTCTAAGGAATTGGAGTCATATTTGATAATATGAACCAACATAAAGACATAAATCAGTGTGTAACTAAATAAGAACACCCAATGGAAATTACAAATACATTATAGGTATTGTTTCCTATTCAAAAATGTTTTTATCTTGGTTGGTTGTGGATAATATTGAAATCTTGGATATGAATATTGTGAATTAGTTTTTTATGAGTTTATAAAGAAGATTATATTGTTTCCCACTAAATCATGTAATATACTTTCAATAGGAATCATACATGGTTATAAACATATTTGAAGGACTAAATATATAAATAATCTGATTGTCTTATTGAAATAGAAGAGTAATTTCAATATAATAATTGATAAGAGGTTTATTTGGACATGTGTGTTTCAATTGGGTTGACATAATTATTTTTTAAGAATAGTTTTATATAAATGGGTCATTTTATTTTTTATTTTGATGTTAACAAGATCTCAATCGGAACCAAATATCATATACATCATATTGCTGAATTCTATACAAAACTACATATTTCAATATGTTTCCCAAAATGATCATCATTTATTATATAATCAATTTAATGTCATGGAGTTGTATAAACCCTTTAAAGCATCCTGAAAACTATATGTAAACCTTAAATATATACTTATTTAATTTTGTTTCAACTAATTCACAATTTATATTGTCATATTTAATAATTATATTATTATTATATTAACATAACCAATTAATGAATGTATTTTTTAATGATAATTTTATTTACTCAATGTGAATTGAGGTGGATGAAGATAAATTTGGGATTTTTCTAAAGATATAAAAAGGTTAAGTATAATTATTATTTATATAGTTTTAATTGTTTATAGAAATAATTATTATATGATTCATATAATCTCACAGTAGTATATAATACTAATATATAAAACAAAAAATTATTAAATGTTGACCTACAATAACAAATATGATAAAGAAACTTTTATTTCAAGGATTATATTTATATTCTTTGTGATTTTTTAGAATTTATCAGGGCTTTTTAATTAACTCAATTATTATTCATAGAAAAAATAAACGTTGCATTGGTAAAATAATTTTTATGAAAATATCATCAAACTGAGTAGACAGTTAATTGACAAAACTATATCTATGGTACCATGTTGTGTGTATGAGATTTTATAAATAGTCATGAATGGTTGAATTTATCAGTATGAATCCCCATTCAGAATGGTATGTCGATAACATATTCCTCATTTTAATTGAATGTTCATGATCAAAATTATCCACCTTCAAATTTAGATTTATCTATATCATTCTATTCATTAATGATATAGAGAAATTAAAAATATTTATTATGGTGTGATATTTATAATGATAAAATATTTTTAATGTATATATTCACCTAAAAATAGATCATATGTAAATGAAAGGATTGTTTTAGATTATTAGTAATTATTAAAACTCTACATATTTTCATCATTGGAATGTGAACAATAAGACAAATGCACTTAGTCAATAATAACATGGAATCTTATCAATGACTTTTATACCAAAAGATAAAACAAATTTTTTATTTTAAAATGACATATTTTGAAAATCACAAATTATGTGTAAAATTATTATCTTTCTCAAATAAGTGTACAAATGACAATCCATTTGAGGATTAAATAGTTAAAAAGGTGACGAATAAGTGAAGAATATTTGAAATATTCAGTTGGTTAAATCTGACAGTGATATAATGATTAATATCAATAATTTGAATCTTTCCTATCTATAATTAATTTTAATAATGTTTAGTTGGATGAGGATCATAGTTCAACATTCTCTATTTAACGTATAAATTTTATTATGTATAGTGATATAAAAGACTTTTCATAGTGGGATACTATGTCTCGATATATTATGATGTATAAGTCAATGTGTTTGGTATATCATGATAAAAATACTACATTAAGGAATTATATATGTATTATAGAGACATTAATAACACAAAAATGTAAATAGGAAAACATCACCATTAATATTTTTAGATAGACTACCCAAATATTCTGATATCCATAATTCTAATTTTATTGTTTCCTAAATCATTATAATATCATCACACATATATTATATCATTTAATATTTCTATAATAATCATAATAACAAAACATATAATTAAAATTTTTTATGTCACACATGATCACATATTTTGACATAATATAATGATTCAAGGATTAAATTGGCATTCAATTAATTTTTTCTGTAGGATCTGGACAGAGAGTTATTTTTATTAATATAATTTCATCATAATATGGATGATTATTCATTAAGAATTATTAAAATAAAATGTATATTGTATGACTTGTAAAAATGGCATAAAATATAGTGTGGATCAACATGATTCTCTTTTAATGTTTTCATAAAATAGTAGATTTCAAACTAGACATTATATGGTTTTTTATGACGACCTATAAGGGAATAGGTTTGTAAGCCAACATTTTAGGATGAAGTTGAAGAATGTAATAAGTTTGGAAAAAATATATATTATTAAATGGAATATATTTTTATAGTTATTTAATAAAACATAAATGTAACTCAGAGAAAATATTTTTTGATGGATTGTCCTTTGTAGCATTTAGAGGTTGATGTTGTTAAAAATGAGTACCTATAAATTTATCCATGAAATATAGTCATGATATTAAAAAATTATTGAAAAATTCCCTCTATGAATAATAGAAAAATTATTATTCTTAAATATATATGGATAAAATCTAAAAGTTGGTGCATCCATGGAACCTCTCTCAATTTCACAGCATGTTTAATATGTCTATCACTATGAATTACAATCCAGATATTTCATATTTATATAAAAAATTGTTCATATATTATAATATTATAATTCAAATAAATAATAAAAAATATAAAGCCAGTCTCATAGAGATAATTACCAGTAACATGGGTACACTCTTAGGAAATGTATTATAAATCAATAATATTTTCATCAAAGATACATGTGAACCTAAGGATACGATGAAATCGAGATATCTCAATTCTTTTTAATTGGGGTACTATAGTATAGTTTGTGGAGTAAATTTTAAGAGGTATATAATGTATCAAAATGATATATGTAGATATATTTCTCTTCAAATAATTTAATTTTTTTTGATATCATTATCTTTATGAAACATCGTTAATAAATGAACTACAATATACTGTTAAAATTACATTTTTTTAATATACCATTTATCATATAATTATCATATTAATGGCTACGAATAATTATAAATATATAATTGGAATTATAAAGTCTGCATATTTATTAAACAATACCATTAAATAATAAAATATAAAAATATAAAGATATAAAATAATTATAATATAAATAATTTCTATTTCTAGAAATTAGTATTATATATGAAATAATTGTTATATTAATAAATTAAATTAATAACTCTTTGTGAAATATTTTATTTTTTATAATTCATTGTATTTTTTATATAACTTTTTTTAGATTTATTTAAAATTTTAAATGAATATGATATAATAAAGTCATTTTATATTCATAAAAATATATTTTTCATTGGAATAGTTTATGACCTTTTGTAAAATATTTTAATATGAATTTACTACAATTATAATTGTTCAATTTTGAAAAATAAACTATATATTTGGAATCTAAATTTCAATATTTTTTATATATTTCACTTTTAATTTTGATAAATTTTAAATGTATACAAAATAAATTTTTTTCAACCCAATATGGGTTAAGTAAGCATGAAAAGGATAAAACAATTGATATATGTATTTAATATTAATAAAAAACATGTATTTATCGTATTGTATCAGAGGGATATCAAAAATTTAAACCACTTTGTAATATATTCCACTTTTTTAATTATTATATTTATTTTAAAAGTTATATTAATCTAAGAAAATATGTAATCATGAATTTCCATCTTAGGAAATTAATATTCTTAGAATTTTCATGTAAGGATAATAATATGAAATGCTAGGAAATAATTTTTGATAGAATGATAAAATATATTTTTTATCCGTCTAATTTATATATATTATTTAGTAATTGATAATAACATTAAATGTAGATGAAACAACATCGTTTTATTTTTCCAATTAATATAATAATAAGATAAAAGACATAAATATATTAAATGTAATTTAATTTATCATAATTAAATTATTACATTAAATGTATATTTAAATGTGACATATTATGGATGTGTGAAAAAACTTTTTTAAAAAATATATAAAATTATTAGTTGTAAAAAACAAAAATTAAATGAAAATTTTCTGGACTGACTAGTAAAATTTTATAAAAGGGAACAATTTATTAAATGATAAAAAATTCATAAAAATGATTAATTTGAAAAAAAAAATTGAATAATCTATAATATTTCAATATTTTTTTAATTAGGTGTAACCTATCTTTATATATTAACATTTTACTCTATTTAATAATAAAATAGTTGTTAGAGCTGTTATATTTGAAAATGGCTATTGAAGCAGTTTGTTATAAATTAGTTTTTGAAATGGATCTAAAATATATATATATATATTTGTGAGTGGGGTTTTATTTCAGACGAAGAATATTAAAATGTAATTTCATAGTTATTTAATGACCTTTGGACTGATAATTCAATCCTATTATTTCCATCATTTATGAAATTATATGTTCTCCTCTCCCTCATGTATAAAAGAACACATGTCATTTATCTTTTTATAAACACATTAAGCCTTATATTTGAGTAAAAAATTAAAAAATTTCATTCCAAACGTCCTTATAAATTATATATATATATATATTCCATTATCCCACATATACCAACAGTTATGGCCTTATTATGAAATCTTTAATTTTGGTTTGAATGAACAGGCTATCTACATTATCGATGAATATCATTTGACTTATTATTTTAAATCATATTAAACTATTTTGTTTATCATAAAATGAATACATCCCTATTAAAAATATAATTAAAATTAGTAATATCTATGAAAATACCATTATATATCATCGTTCATATAAAATTAGATGTGAATTAATCTGATATTGGTAAGTAATGCTTACCGTCACCCATTTGTAAAATAATTATTTTGAAAATAATTTATTTTATTGATGAGAATAATTATTGGTTTAATAGTTATATTATATATTTATAAAATAATTAATTTTTTGGATGGATGATGACATACCAACCCACTTACCTTCCAATAATTTTGTAAATGATTACATTTTTATGCATATGTGTGCACTACGACCTCTAATATGCATTGTGAATTTTTCTCAATCCTTTAAATTTTATTATAATGATGGATTTTATCAATATATATAATCTTTTTGATACTGTAATTAATTTTAATGTCGAATTATTATTTACAATTATTTTTCCATATGATGAAAATTGAAAATATTGTTCATGTGTACGTGCAAATAATAATTATTTATCTCTTTTTTCCAATTCTAAAATTATAGATGAACCTAATTTATATATTAAAAATACATGATATTTTTATAATAATTATAATTCTATATATTATTGATCCCTAATCAATATTAAAGAATAAGAACTACCAAACCAAAATCTATCTAAATATGATGTAGTTATCACCTATAGTAGTGATTTTGATAATGAAATGATAACCAATTTATGATAAATAATACTAATTAAATTATAAATTCTACTAAATATATTGTATTATTATTCTTAAAAATATTTATATTAAATATATATTTATTACCCAATAGGTATGAACATGTACAACAGATATTGGATCAGTGGTATTGGTTTTTTATTATAATCACCCATTTATTGATATTATTGTTGATTTTGTCTCTGATGATGATATATTAGTATATACATCTCATTAAAGTAGATACATCTATTAATGACTTGTTTTATATATAAATTAAATGTATCCATTTAAAATTTCTATTTTTATACTGAATAATATGAACTAATATTTTAATAGAAAATGAAAGTTATTTATCCCTTTAGAAAAAAGTAAAATTTCATCCTCATTAATATCTTCAAAAAAAGTACTCACTTTAGTTTTCAAATTTATCTATATTTTTTACAATAATACCCTCAACTGATTTTATTTTTAAAATATAGTTTTAAAAGAATATATTTTTTATTTTCCCAATGAAGTACACATTTACATTTTTCTATATTGTGAATGAAATGTTTTCTTTTAACATATATATATTGAAAAATATTTCCAAATAGTAACCATTCATTGAGATTAAGATTATTTTACATGGATCCGTGATTATTTTGAATTAACTGTTTTTCATTAATATTTATCATACTAATATATTTTACCTATGTGGATATAAGGTGAATTAGGTTTTTTCTTATGAAATATTCAAATTGACTCAACATGTTAGATTAGATACGATAGAATAATAATGGTTATCATTCCATGGATAATGTTAACATAAAATGAAACCTACCATTGTGGTAATAAACAAGAAAAACTATCTAGAATGACCTCGAGGTACATACACACCATTGTAGGATGTGTAATACAATAACAAGGTTCATGAAATCAACCAACATAACTAAATATGTGAACTATATTACTAAATAAAAATGAACAACATGACCCACCATTCCCGATCTATTGTCCCACTCATCTAAAAAATAGTTACCTCATCAGACGATAAAATATGAAAATAAACATGATGACCATATATCTTTACTATAATGTTAATAATTTAACCCTTTTACAATATTAGTTCAAATATATCAATATTGAGAACTAAATGGTCTCATATAACCAAATATCATCCATTATCAACTAAAAAGAGGGACACATAAAACCATGATAATATCTCATTCCAAAAGGATTAGAAATATTGGTAAATATGAAATACATAGAGAATATAATCCCATCTTTTCAACTATCCATTATAATATAGAATAAGGAGAAGAAACCGTCTAAAACAAATTTAGCACTATTTAATAAGAAATTGGCCTTGTACCTCTAATATAATAAAACCCAACATGTGAATCATCTGGTGCATAATCTGTCACATAAATCATTCTTTCATTAGCCTCATGAAAATCACACCTGTATTGAATATTTAACCCATCACACTTGTAAGTATTTTTATGAGTATTAAAACCCCTGGATAGAGTGGATACAATCATAATTCCCTACGATATTCATTCAAAAAATGATTCATATGGACTGATAATTATAAGTGAGTTCATATACTAGGAGCCTCTTTTTGTAAGGATTTTAATTTCACTACCTTAGACACATAATTCAAAAAAAATTATATTGTCCCTATTAATACACTAAAACATTTCAAAAAGAAAACTATGACCCATTTCACTTATTTTTCTGGTGAATTTTCACACTTAATCTAACAATTGTTCCATTTAATGGTCTAAAAAATTTATCTCTCTAGCAATGACTTAATGATATAATTAATCATTGTTGATTAAAACGATGTATTTGGATGTGAATATGAGGATTAACATTAAATGAATATAATTTCATAGTACCAACAACAATCTTCCATATATTACGTACTCATTGTTAACTAGATCTAGTGCTAGATGAAGAAACTCGCCAATATAGTTGAAATAGTATAGAAATGTATTCTCCAAATACTCTATGGATATAAACTCATGGTTCTTAAAAGCATGTAACATATCATAGTAAATGTTTTTGATAAATTTTATCATGAAATAAGTCATGATATATCCCCATGCAACCTAGAATTCAAAATAAAGACCCAAAATCTCATTCTAGGTCCCTCAATCATGTATATGTAAAGAACCACCATTTTGTCTTCGAGATACATTATGATGCTTAAGATCCTCTCAATCTAGTCAATCTACGCCTTCGATTATTGGGTTCCCCTATCAGATCAGAATATAGGAGGATGCTTTAGAGGAAATTTTCATCTATTATCCACCACACATCACAGAAAACCTACTCCCACATGACCCATAGTCTAAGAAGTATGGATTACATATCTAATCAATGAATGACCCACTGTGTGATTAATCAATGAATAATGCCTCAAATATTTCTTTATCATTTATTTAAGAGATATTCTTAGAGGTATTAATGTTTAAGAAAGAGAAAATGATAAATTAGAATTTAAACTTATTCCAAAATCAAATGACCAACAAAACATAATTCAAATATAAATATTAATGAATCATGAATATAAATCAATTATGTATTCAAAGAATGAAAACAACTTGTAATGAATGAACATTTACATTTAAATAATCACAACATTTAGATCTATTGAATTACCTCAAAAAACAAGTCCAAAACATCGTAATACTTTTAGGACCACCCATGATTACATGATTTTATAATTAAAAGGGATCTAATGAAGAACCCTCCATTTATAAAAATATAATTCTTAAGATCCTAAATATTATATAAATCATAAATAGAACTAAAACAATTTTCTTCCATGATTCATAATACATAACATCGTAGTGATACAAAATCATAACAAAAAAACCTAGATCAACAAGAAAATCCACTATAGTCAGACCATTACTATTTTGATGTACAATAAGATTACATAATGTCTCATAAAAAAATTAGACATACTTACAATAAAAAAAGTAGTAAGAAAAGATACCTCTAGGACCTATAAAAGTTATCTATAATAAGATTAACTAGAAAATTATGAATTATAAAAATACAAAACAACCACTATAAATGATTATAAACTCCAAAACATCATGAACATAAGGATATAATAACAAGAAAATCCAACAAGATATAGGATGACAATAACATTCCATGGATCCTACAATACATTATCTATATCATACCAATGAATGAAGTAGAGTGTGATAAATATAGGATAAACCTATAAAGTATGTAGAATTTATAATATCAATAATTCAATTTTTATAATATTAATTTATTATTTTTATAAATAAAATTCAAAATCCGAACAGAATTGTAAATAATTTTCCGTCTATTTTTCTAAATACACTCATATGAAAAGAGTGTAATTTGAAATGTAAATGTGGTAAAATAAGAAGGTAAATTGATATAACATATGGGTAAAATTAATAATATATCCATGAAATAATCTATAATGTAAAGATATGTGATACAATTTTGGGTCAATATAAAATGTTGGAAAATGGATTATAAAAATAAGCATTCGATAAATAAAAAAAGGAAAGGAACTGCATATATGTGTACCCATTCTATAGGAAAATTTTGTTTACATATTAAACGCTAATCATTTAATATATTTATACTATATGACATTAATTATAGTAGCAACCTTTCAACCACACATTGTAGCACTAGTATTTCCACACTCACTAATGTTACTAATGAATATTTATCAAAACACATATGCTTATCAAATTTAAAATTTCATGAAATCCCATAATAACTATGATCAATATTTTACATAACATTTTTAAAGACATTATAGTCTAAATTGATCTTTGAAAATCCATTAATGAAAGAAATCTACAATTCAATAGATTAATAAAACACAAGGCATTTAATAAAATTTAAAATGAAAACCCATTTTAATGCACATATAGTTCAAATGAATACTTTAAAAACAAAATCACTAAAATTAAATAAAAAGGTTTTTTAATAAGTATTAGAGATGAATAGAAATAATGCTTCCTACATGAATTGATGCCTAAAGATAGAGGTAGCACAGACCACACTTGATAAAAGATACTAGTGATTGAATGATTTGGTCCGCAAGGACAAATATCCAAATTAAATGTCATCATGACTATCTAAAAACCCATTAGCCCTGCATAAAATCCTTTTTTCATCCCACAAATATTGAGGGGAAGGGATCTAGGATAGATCTATGTCACGAACCGTCCTAGGTGCCCATGGTGTGACTACCCCAATATCGCCTTCCATTGGCCAGGGTCTGGCGACTAGCAACAACGGCATAAATCCTTATAATGGGAAGGAGTTGCCTTTATGAAAGTAAAAATACACAACAGAGTATGCAACAGGAAGTAAACACTATGTGAATACTGTATAAAATGAGTTGTTCTGAAAGTATAGGGGTCAGAGATAAAAGCGCAACTGTAAAGTAAAGGTACAACGGAAAACTAGTACAACTGAAAAATGGATAACATCTAAAAAGGGAAGCTCTTGGAACGTCCTCTAAGTATCCTACCTGAAGGGTAGGTACATATGTCCAACTCTTCCCTCCACACCAATCGGCCTACACTGTATACCTTCTCGCAGTGTGTTTCACCTCTGGGTAGCGTCTAGTCAAGGCTCTCTCTCGACCTCTGTCAATGTTGTTCGTCGTCTACATCTAACACATCGATTTGTGATCACAACCTGTGCATGGGTGAGTATAACGATACTCAATTGGGACCCTGAGACCCCTGAAGGTCTCCTAGAATCCACAAAGGATAAACCACAGAAAAATGATACAACCACGAAGTATCAAGATACCCTACGTATATATATTCCCATACATATACCAAAGTTATGAATCTCAGTTTGGCTCCAACTCTAGAGCCCAACCACAAACCATTCCACATCGGATGAAAACTCAATCACATAGCTGATAAGGATTGAATTTCAAGACTCATCTCACACAGGTAAAAATCTTTCGTATAGCGATAGAGATGATCAGATATAGTCACTGATTCATCTAAGCAGTCATACCCACACATGATACAAGACCAGCTAAGATGTGAGACTAACACAGTATACAAGACCAGCGACTCTGTCGGAACCACACAGGATACAAGTAAAAGGTCAATCTTCCAGACCCACACATGATTCAATAATAGTGTTCATCACTTTCGAACCCATGAAGTATTCCAGTACAGTATTCATCGATGTTTATCCCACAGAGGATCGAAGTATAGTAGACGTCGCAGTTGTAGCCAGCTCTAGAGTTCTGGCACACAACACGCTCAATTCCGGGAAGGTCCGCAACTCGAGAAAAGGTGTATGACACATCAACTATCACGAAGTCTGGAGTTGATGTATCCCAAAGTTCCTTATCATCATAAGGAACACAACTCGACAGACGGTGCGTCAACCGGACACCTGGTCTAAGAGTTATTGACATTTCTATTTCAAGGGTCCATTTGGTTTTCCGGAACAATCCAACCCGGTCATACTCCATCATCAACATAATCCTATGCATATTATTAAAAAAGGACCGTCTCATTATAAGTAAACCAACGTAGTTGATGGCACATCAATCGGACGTCCGGTATTTATGTTAAAAGTGTTTCTGCTCCGAGGGCTCGGTTGGTTTCGGGTTTGAACCAACATGGCCATACACAAAAATAGCCAAAACCGTAAGTATAATATACATAACCGACTGTCTCCACCCAAGGAATCCTACGCAACTGATAGAACATTGATCGAAGGTCCGCAGCCCATGTTATGGGTGAAAAACCAAAGGTTGTCCGAAAAGGGGGTTTGGGTCTTGTCCGACCCAGCCAAACCCATCCTGGGTCGGCCCGAACCGGGCAGACCTGACCTAGTTCGGATGCTACAATCCTGCCCATGTGAGGGCGGCCCGGCCGCGGCTCGACATGGCTGGCCGAGCGCGTTCGTGCAGGTCACGTAGAGTTGGGGGGGGGGGGCAGCCCGCCGTAGTCACTAAACGGCGGTGCCATTTGGCACCGCCCAACTTAACTGGGACTCATGGTTGCATGTTCTGATCCACCTCCATAGCCGGTTCTGCGGAGGCCTTCCGCCGGTGGTGAGAGAGGCGCCACCGTGCTCTTCCGAGGGCCCCCAGAGTCTTTCTAGTTGTCTGTTTTGTCTCTGGTCTGCGTCTATGGCCTCCTCGGGTGTTTCTCTTCCCCACGAAAGCCTCAAAATATCATTGCCCTTATTCTCACTCATCGCCCAACAAACCTCATCTCACAAACAAATTGGCGGAGGGTCTATAATTGTTTTTTAGACCGTACCCTCCACATTAGTAGCTCAAACAATTCCCCATCATATATTCGTCAAAGTTCGAGGGTGTAGTTTACATAAATAAAATTATACAAAACACCCTACTTCAATTTAAATAATGTTGCACGTCGACGAGCCATGGAAGAAGAGTATCATGGAAAACAAATTTTGTCCCATCAACGTCGGAGCGAATGATGTAGTCGTTGGCGGCACTCTTTGCAGATGGCATCTTCTCCCTTGATGTGGAGAAAGAAGAAGGAAGATGATCGTTCCTCATGGGTGTCGCCTTCTTTCTTTCCCTGGATGAAGAATTGGAGAGAATGTTCTTCTTCGAGAGGAAGATGTTCTTCATGGAGTGGAGCATTTTTCTTCTAATTCTCCATATCCTCCCCAATAGAAAATTTGTCAACCCAAATAAAATAAAATGCTTCCCAATTTAATAATGCAATGTATTTCAAATGAACTCAAATTAACCAATTAATTAAGGGATCTTAATTAATTAAATTTATGTGGTTGGCACAATTAATGGAGGGAGGTGTAGAGGCTCATCCATTAAGTAGAAGTTCAAAAGGAAAAAAGGGGGTTCATGAGAGTTAAAGGGGAGGTGAAGAGTTAGGTTATCGTGTGGACCCCCCACACATTATCCTCTCAGGGGAGGTTATGTGGGGTGTGGTCCCCACCCCATCATTCCTTTGGATGAAATAACCAGCAATTAAAAATAAAATTGTGTAACACAACAATTTTATTTAATTGTTTACGAATCGCCAAATTGAAACATCTAGTATCAACTAAACACAACTGCGGTAAATGTCTCCTTAAGCGAATACTGTTGCTGTGAGTTCTTCGGTGCTCTTAGATTTCGATTCTGAGCACCAAATCAATAGATAGAAAAACCTGCACGTATGTTTAGTGAAAGTAACTGAACAAAACGTCAGAAATTGATTTCGAGCACACCGGGCCAGGGAATCAGGCGCCGTCACAAACTGTGGGCTCATAAAATTCTAAATAATTTAAGAAAAAACATTCCTAGAAATTTCCAGGTCTATAAATTACCCCCACCTCATGTCTTTATGTTCCCATAAAGCTACACCACACACTCAGGAAACAAATGAGGGTACTGAGCATGCATCTGAGCCTCCCGCTCCAATGTTATCTCCTGCCGGTTCCTGTGCTACTAGCAAACTCGCACCAGAGCAATCGACTGTCCACATAGGACCCACTTATATTGATCCTCAATCTCCACCAGGACCTCGGTGAGTGTCACCCAATCATTGATGTCTATCTCCCCGTGGTCAATGATGTGTGATGGGTCATGCATGTATATTCTCAGCTAAGATACATGAAGGACGTCGTGCACCCAGTGCAACTGAGGTGGAAGGGGCAGGTGGTAATCCACATATACTACTCTGCTGAGGACCTGGAACGGCCCGATAAAGCGCGGAGATAACTTTCCGCCTCAGTCAAACCTCCAAAGACACTGTAGAGGTGAGACACGTAAGAAGACGTGGTTTCCATCCTCAAATTCCAGTGGTCTCCGTATACAATCGGCATCAGACATCTATCTACTTTATGCAGTCTTCATCTTCTTCTAGTTGATATACACCTTCTCTATCATAGCATGAACCATCTATACTCCTACATGTACTAACTCTCCTGGGTATGTCCAGCATACAGGTGATCTTCAAGGTTGGCCGTAAAGTGCCTCATATGGTGCCATCCCTACGGTGGAGTGGTAGCTGTTGTTATACGCAAACTCCACCTAGGGTATGTGATCCTCCCAACTGAGACCAATTTCATGGACACATGCATGGTGCATGTCCTCAAGTGTCTAAATGGTCCTCTCAGTCTGACCATCTGTCTGAGGATGGAATTCGGTTCTCAAGCGAAGCTGCGCCTAGAAAGCCTCGTGCATCCTCTTCTATAGTCGAGAAGTGAAACGAGCATATCAATCAGAAATGATAGTCGATGGCACACCATAAAGACGTACGATCTCATGAATGTAGAGGTTTCCCATTCTCTTTACAGATCCCTCCTCTCTTATCGGGCGGAAGTTGGCCGACTTGTTGAGTCGGTCGAAAATCACCCATATAGAGTTGAGTCATTTGGATGTACATAGAATTCCAATCATAAAATCCATGGATATTCCATCCCACTTCCACTCTGGGACCTCTGGGGGTTGTACCAAGCCTTCTGGTACCTGGTTTTATGCCTTCACCTGCTGACAAGTGAGGTACCATGATACAAACTCAGCCACATCCTTCTTCATATCTAGCCACCAGTTCTACCGTCTGAGATCCTGATACATCTTCACCACTCCTAGATGTACCGCTAGAAGGGATGTGTGAAACTCCCTCATCACGTCTTCTTGTAATTAAACTGGTACCATGGTATTCCCTATAAATAGAATTACGTGCTCCCCACCTTAATTAAATCCATCAGGTTCCTTCCCTAAGGATATCTGAGCATCTTGCGTCTCACAGTCAACGTCCCCATGTGGTGACTCCCTGACTCACTAATGATGTGGAGGAGTTATTGTGAGAGACTGGAGAAAGGTTGCTTCATCTCTATCCATGAAGGATATATGTAATGCGGCTAGCTGCTCCTTCGCCTATCCTTGTAGATGAATTCATGATCTTCTGGTGAGATAATCCACTACAATGTTCCCCTTCCCAGGAGTATATACTATCTCAAAGTCATAGTCAGGGAGAACTCGAGCCATCTCTACTGTCTCATGTTCTGGTCCTTCTACTCGAAGATGTACCAGAGACTCTGGTGGTCCGAGTAGACTATAAAGCGTTGTCCAATCAGATTGTACCACTACATCTTCAAGGATAAGACCACTACTGATAACTCCAGGTCATGGGTAGTGTAGTTCTGATCGTGATGTCTTAACTATCGTGGACCATAGGGGATCACTGCTCACTCCTGCATCAGGACACACCCATGTTCTATCCCGGATGCGTCGTAGTAAACTATGTAATCAACACCCTCCTCTGGTAGCCTCATGATGGGGGAACTGGTCAACCTCTGCCTCAGCTCTTGAAAGATCAGCTGGAATCTCTCTGACCACACGAAAGTTTTCCCCTTATTCGTCAATTCTGAAAGAAGTTATGCAACTTTGGAGATGTTTGGAACAAATCTCTGATAGTACCTAGAAATACCCATGAAGTTCCACACCTCTGTCACACACCTGGGTGGCTCCCATGAAAGTACTACCTCGATTTTTTGCTGGATCCACTGCAACTCTAGCCTCCAAGATAACATGTCCCATAGAAGACTTCCTGCTATCTATAGAATACTTCTTGACATCCATCATGGCATTATACCATTAACAGGTTTGCTATTTTTTTCACCATTTCTCTCAATACATTGTACCCAAATGTTATAAATTATATTCCATATTGGTTATTTGGTTTGTGTTTTGTGATTTTAGAAAAAGTTATGCTCATGTTTTTAAACACGATGTGCTGAAATGGTTGTTATATTCTTTATATTAATTTTTATATCACATCGATGTCATGAATTTCATGTTATATAATTGGATTAAGTTCTGTATTAAAATGATTAGTGAAAATCATTAAATGTTCTAAGCTATTGTATAGAGTTCTATGGAATTACTATTTTACATACCTACTGTTTTTTGACTATATTTGGAGTTTTAGGTGTCTATATTAAGTGTTTCTTATGATGTTAGAAACCTACCAAGATTCTATAAAAAAAATTAAATATAATAAATTTGGAATCAGATTTCTGGTTATTCAAAAGATGCCCATATGTGATAGTGGTTTTGCTTCTACAATGTGCAGAATTCGGATTATGTTACCTAATGTGTTTTGATGATTACTTGAGATGTTGATGTCAAATTGAGGTGATCTGTAAAGATTTAGAAAGATTATAATATTATCTAAAATAGTCATAGTAGAGTTAAAGTCTGGATCTATAATTTTGTTACTCAAATTTTCTCCCAAAGCCGATGTACATTTTCTGCTACATAATTATCGTTAATGAATTTGAAATCTTATAAAATACCTACTTTTGCACCTCCGCCTCAGTCACCCTTATCTTGCTCTGCCTCCTTCCATTATTTGTCACAATCTCACATATTTCCTCCACATTCACCCTCTCATACAAGTACTTTTGTACTTGGTGATTACAGGTTTGTACTGGAACTATTGTGCTACATTACGGGTTAGTACTGGAACCTAAAATTTCTATTAATTAGGTTTGCATTACATTTTTCTTATATGGGTTTGTACTGGAACCTAATGTTTCTGTTATATGGGTTTTTACTGGAACTGTTGTAATGCATTATGGGTTTGTACAAAGTTATGGGTTTGTACTGGAACTGTTGTGCTGCATTACGGGTTTTTACTAGAACCTAATGATTCTGTTATATGTTTTCAGATTCTGAAGGTCCAACTCATCCCGTGCATAATTTATGTGCCAGCATTCGAAGGGGAAAAACAAAATCATTACTAGGTGGTGACGGAAATGATTATGATAATTCCATTCAACCTCCAATAGGTTAGTTTTCTGTTGTATATTAACTCTTCCCACATAAATTCATTGTATTTAGCTTCTTTTTTATTTTTTGTGATTCATGGTTCAAGTGTCTATAACTTGATAGTTGAACGTTGTTGCATTTGATCCCTTAAGTTCACTGAACTGCATGGATTTGGTGTTAAAAATATTTATCATTGAAAAGATTTTCATTTGGGCCCTGTAACATCTTCTTGAAATTTCAGAGGAAGTTTTTTGATTTCATGAATGATAAGGTCCAGTAGAATTTTATTTTCATTAGGATTCAGTGGGTATGATTCTATAATTTTCATTATGATGTTTTGAAGCCAGAACATCTTGTCCCTTTTCTTTTATTTTATTCCCATTAGTTATTTTACAATATATCAAACAAACAGATACTAAGAGTAACTCCTGAACTGACTAAATCTTCCATTCAATACAGTTAGAAACCTTCACCTCAACAAAATATCCATACATGCATGAATCAATATTCAGGTGTTGTATTCTTTTATAAATTATCAATTTATTATTATAACATGTCACCTCATGAGAATATAATAAATGAACACATTCATTTTTATTTGCTCCAGAACTGACTTAGGATGGAAACTTTGATATTAATATCTTCTGTTTATTCTATGAATTGGATGTTGTAGTGTTGATGTGATTCAACTGATATAGCCTTAGGATTATGGCAAGAATAAGAGGCTCCATTGTTGGTGATGTGTTATTATAGTAACTTTCCTTCTATAGGTGACTAAGGAAGAAAAGTAGGTAATAATTGGCTTTCTTCAATGAAAATAAAGGTTATGTTTTTTCTTTTTTCCCATCATGTTTATTTCAATTTATCCATTTTATTCCAAAACATTAAATTAACAAGAAATTTGTGGTCTGCTCTACCTGTGATTCCTCTAGGTATTCAAATTCTGGTGACTTTAATTTGGTAGAGAAACTATTGATGAAATCTATTGCAGGTTACACAATCATCTTTCAAATGGTAACATCTTTATTCATATGTGACATGAAAAAGAACAAGTAACCCCTCTTGGGGGCAATAAATTATTCATATAGGTCATTGAAGTGAGGTTTTCGGCTCATCTACCAAATATTGTCTTTGTGAAGTGCCACACTGGTTGACACTAGCTGCATCTGACTTTCTTAAATCCCTTACATGCAGGGCTACCTTCCTTTTATTTCATACGAATGTATCCTACAGCTAAACAGGTTATTGTTTCTTCTTGGCATCACTCACTGTAAAAAAAATTTATATAACAAATGGACCCTTTCTCATGTTCTACTGTTTTCCTTTTATATGGATTTTATACAGTGGATGCAGAATTTTGGGATTTTTTTGGTTCTTGTTTGATTCTACAAGGATGTTTTAGCATCAATGTAATGTTTTCTGCACATTGTGACTATTTGCACATATCCAAACAACTCTATGTTCTGCAGTACCTTCTTAATGAGGAATTGATGGGGTATTTATATTTTAAGCCATGTAGGCATGGATGTGGTGGAATACAATATTTTTCATCATGTTTTGAAAAATTGACCCTCTCATGAAAATCTCATGTCCTGGGAATATATACTTAAGTCCTATAATTATTCATATTGAGTTATTTAGTCTTTTACAATTGTGGAAAATGATTAGTTTTCATCCTTTATATAAACATGTTTAATTGTAGAATAATTATGAGTTGGAATCATTATTTTTTGACTATATTAGTTTAGTACTGGATAATATTCAACATTTTTTAGGGAATATAAAAGCATTACTTCCATTGTGTGATTGGTGTTTTTTGTCAAAATAGTCTATATTTATGAACATCCAATTAGACAATTTTAATATTCTTTTGGACATATAGACACTAACCCACATATATATAGATATTAAAATAATGTTAAAATTTCTTATGAAATTAAATCAACGATGTGTTATAATATTTTCATCATAAAGTTTAATTTATTTATGATGACGATTGGTTAAAAATATTATCTCCCAACTATATTAGATTTCAAAGAATCCACACCGAAAAAAATTATGATTCCTACTAATCCTCACCCCAACATATTCTGAAGGATATATGCTCCCTTCAAAATACAAAAACCTTTAAACTCTCTCTAGGATGCCTTCCACCATTTATCACAATCTTGACTCATTCCTCTAACAACACTTTCACCTCCACCTTCTGTTACATCTTTGTCTCTTATCTATTGCATTCCATTGTGTTCCATCTACATCAGAATTAGTCTTCACTTTATTTTCTCATGTCACGGGCACCCCATGCACTTTATTATAATAATTTTATTCTATACATTATATTGAGTACAACGACATTACAATTTTTGTTGAATTACGAAGAACCAAAAAAATTGAAAGAAAATTGAATAGTCTCGTGCATTTTCACGGGCGGGGTACTAGTTTATAAAATTTAAAAAAGTGGGAATTACTTTTCCTAACTACTAGATAGATTGGTTGAGGTGTGTTAGAATATTGAAGTTGCATACAATGAAATATATTTCATTATTCCAATGAAAACATTCAGTGGAATCTTGGTGTGTTACGTTCTTCCCTACTTTAAATAATTTCATCCTATAAATATCTTGAATAATACTACATAAAAATATTTGGGTTGTTCTTAATCATATGTTCCTCGGGTTACCATGTTGTCTCATCCATCATACGATTTCTCCATAGAACATTTACCAGATGAGTCGTCCGGTTTCTAAACACATGTTCTTTGGTATCTGGAATATTTATTGGATCTTCCCAATAAGACAAATTGGGTTCTAGTTCTATTTTTCATAGGTGAGTACATGTGTTGGGTATGGAAAGTAATTTATCAACAGTGATACATGGGTAAAATAATTCACATTGGAGAGACTTGGGACCATTGGAAAATGATAAGCTGCTACCACTCTATTTCGTTCTAGAATTTGGAAAGTCCAATTGTACCTGGGACATAATTTTCACTTCCTACATAAATGCATAAAACCCTTCCATGGATATATCTTCAAGAAAACAAGATCTTCTAAATAAAACTCACAATTCCTTCTTTGGTAATCGATATCACTCTTTTTCCGACATTGATCTGCTTTGATGTGGGTTTGGATAATATTCACCTTTTCATTTGTTTCCTCAACATGTTCTGGCCCTACGAGTTTTATTTCCCCAATATCATCCCAAAAAAGTATGTGTGTGACATATATTTCCATATAATGCTTCATATGGTGCCATATGAATACAAGAATGGATTCTATTGTTATAAATTTATTCTACCAGAGGTAAATATTGGTCCCACATACCTTGAATGTCATGTGAACAAGATGTCAACATATCTTCTAATGTTTGAATAGTCCATTTTGATTGACTATTATTTTGAGGTTGGTAGGCAGTACTCAAATGAAGTTCAGTATGGAAGGCCATCTGAAGGCATTTCTCGAATCATGATGTTAAACGAGGATCACAATAAGAAAAAATAGATAGGGGTACCTCATGAAGTCTTAAAACTTTATTAATATATCTTCTCTCCATATATTCAATTGGTAAATATTTTGTTATAACACGAAAATTTTCTGACTTGGTAAGACAATAAAAAATGACCCATATTTCACCATTCCTTCTAGGGGTCTTTGGTATCCCCATGGAAAAGTCCATCATAATACCATACCATTCCTACTCACGTATCAGAAGAGGTTTTATGAATCATCTAGGATATTGTCTTCTAGTTTTCACTTGTTGAAAAACCATACAAATTGACACATAATCAGAAATCTCTATCTTCATGTTGTCCAACCCAAAATTTTCCATCAAATAACTTTACATATTAGTGAAATCATGTTGTATTACAAAAATGAAAAAATTACCATCATCCAAAAATTCACATTTTACATTAGGTATGTGAGGAACACATTGTCTCTTCACAAATTTCGTAATCCCTTCTTCATAAACGTAGTCTATCAGTATTCTATCGTTCAAATATTAAATTTTCTTTTGAGACTCCTCATCATCATTCTGATAACTTTTTATCCATTATAGTAAAGATTTCTTAGCAACCATATGAAAAATTATTGATGGTTTACCTTCCAAGATTATTCCCATATACATCATTACTAGATATGAGTACATAAGATCCATTTCAACTCTCATCATGTTCAAAACACCACGATCCAGTCTACTCAAAGCATCTACCATGTTATTTTCCTTCCCCTGGTTATAGTATATTGTGCAATAATTATCCTTGAGTAGTTCAACACTTCTCCTTTGGCTCATGTTGATTTAGTTTTTTTAGAAAATATACTTCAAACTCTTTTGATCTATATAAATCTCATAATTTATTCCATATAGATAGTGTCTCCAAATCATTAATGTAAATATTACATATACTAATTCATGATCATGGGTGTGATAGTTTTGTTGATGAATATTTAGGTTCCTTGATGAATAGGCAATAACTCAACCATTCTGCTTATGGACACAACCAAGTCATTTCTTTAAAGCATCTCTATAAATATCATACCCATAATTCCCCAATGGTAGTGTAAATATCAGATAATTGACTAGTCTTCTATTTAGTTATTCAAAAAATGATTCAAACTGTTTTGTTTTAAAAAATAAAACCCCTTTTCGTGTGAGAATGGATAATGGGTCAGCTAATCAGGAAAAATTTGTCATGAAGAGTCGATAATAACCGACTAATCCAATAAAAGTGTGTACCTCAGTTATACATGTCGTTGGTCACCATTATTGGATTTCATTTGTCTTTGAAGGATAGAAAATGATTTCTTCCTTAGAGAAAATATGAGAATCATATGAAATCTCTTGAATCTAGAATTCACAGTTTCTGATCTTCAAATATAATTCAATTATTCTAAGAGACAATTGAATTGTGCGCAATGTATTTTGATGATCTCCATAGCTTTTGGAGTATACTACGATATCATCAATAAAAACCACTACAAATTCATCATGATATTTCATAAAAACTATATTCATTAGATCAATGAAAATAGATGGTGCATTAGTCAGTCAAAACGGCATTACTATAAACTCATAATTCTCGTACCTGGTTCATAATGATTTTTTCGGAATGTCTTCCTTCATCACACAAAACAGATGATATCCAAATCAAACATAAATTTTTGAATAATATTGATCACCAATAAGATGATCAAATAATTCATCAATGTAAGGTAGGGGATACTTGTTCATTATTGTTATATCATTGATCTCCGTGTAGCAAATTCACAACCTCATAGGTTCATATTTCTTCTTTATAAAAAGAATAGGGGCTCCCCATGGAGAAACAATAGGTAGAATAAATCATTTATTACTCAACTCCTCAAGATGTTTCTTTATCTCCACTAATTCCACAGTGGTAATTTCATAAGTGGTAATAGATATGGGTCCTGAACTAGGAATTAAATCAATAGTAAACTAAATTTCATGATCTATATAATGTCCTGGTAAATCCCCGAGAAATAAATTATCATATTCTTGGACAATAGGTACATCATCTATTTGATCATTACAATCCTCAACCATAGTTACTTTAATACCTTCCTCACAAATAATTGAATTTATTAGAGCTAAAGGGTTATATCTAGATAAGAATCATATGGTGACGTTTCTGCTCTAAAAAAGGTATTAATTATCATCATAAAAAATGTAACCTCCTTCTTACTATAAATTTTCTCATCATGGTCTGAAATCCAATCCATACTGAGGATTATATCAAATTCAATCATGGTTCTAATAATGTGATCAGTGGACAATGAACATATATATACCCTAATAGGGACTAATTTACAAAAAATTATTTCAACGATTCGTTCCTTTAGTATTTTGACTGATAACTCCCTTCTTAAATAAAATTTTAAATATATACTTTTCATAGAAAACTGGGTAGATATGAAACAATGTGATGATCTAGAATCAAATAAATCATTTTCCAAACATGAGGAAACCATTAAATTATATTCATCTACATATTTTGGAGCATCAATCACAGTACTGTTGAATTTATAAGATTAACCTTTCTCCCTTAGCCTTTTATGAGATATGTTTCCTTGCCATATAAGAAATATATTTTCCAATTTCCCAATTTCCCAAAAATTGTAGAATATAACATCGAGAACCTCATTATTTCCCTTACAATGAAGAGTTTGGTGGCCTTTTTCACAAAAATTCTAACATACTCCCATTCCCTTCTGGCAAGTACCATGGTGTTTCTTCCCAAATTTACTATAGGATGGGAATTAAACATTTCCCTTCTCCCCTTATTTCTATTTACATATTGTTCAGCAGATCACTTATTCTATAACGAACCATACATTACATAAATTGTTATTACATCATAATTGAAGCATACTTATTACAAAATATAACAAAACGATGAAAGGACTGTATAGGTATAGTGTCTTTGGAAACTGGGAAACATAAACAACTGGTTCATAAATCATCTACATTGTCTTCCATTTATTTCATCATATCTGGAGTCCCTATTGGAGTATTCTACTTAATACCCTTCTTCTAGACCTAGGGAAACAAAAACATATAAAAGGGTTATCTGAAATTCTCAGTAAGGGTAAACAAATGAAATATCGATCATATCATATTATTAAGGACATAACATTTTGAAAATCATGTCTTACAAAAGAGATCATAATATCAAGACATGAGATCAATCATAATAGTGAAAAGTAATCCAAATAATCATAAAATAAAACATAAAACTTTGTTTCATACACACATAATCATAGAGAATAATTTCTTTTTAGTCAAGACATATTTCCAAGACTATCTTAGTGGACAAAGTCCATTTCTAAACCGAGTTCACTCCTCATTTCAGTCCCATTTCACTGAACCGGATTAACCTGTCATTCTAGTCATGAATATCTCATGAGAAATAAATCTCTACCCAATGAATTAGAGTGAGATATAGGTCCCACCCATTTCATAATGATACCATTCTTATGTGTACCACAAAATCTTAAATCATACATCGTAGCATAACCCATGTAATAAAAATGGGATTCTTATACATCATGTCATCATAACATAAATCATATATGATAAAAGGACACCATAAAAATAATTCCATTATAAAATAATCAAATAAATTTAAAAATAGGGACAGAAATATAACCCTATATTATCTTAAATGGAAAATAATTTTGATAAAACATTTGAACTCCATTATTGAAGAAAATATCCTTTCTACTTTTTTAAAAAAACATTATTCTCCATTTATAACGTGTCATACAATTTTAAAATAAAATAAGTTGATTAAAAAAACATGAAAACATATAAAGAAAGCTTCATGTAAATAATGTTCTAAAATTCCATTCAGGTTGTATAAGTTAAAAAAATCATTCTTCTCATACTTTGGCCAGATAATTCAAAAAGTACCTTGTACTAAAAATGACAAAAGATTCCTTTCATATCTTTTACTAATAACTCACCAATGGGTAAAATTGGATTTAAATAATTGTAGGCGGATGGAAATAATATTACATATTGAGGAAAAAATAATTTGGAGGATAAATATTCCCTAGTAAATTCGGAAGTATAAACAATCTCAGATAAAAATGAGATTGTGAGATTTTCCCTTACCTTAGGTCCCATTTTCTTCGTACCTATCCGAAACTCCTGTATAATTATTTAAATAATGCTATTGACTTATTAAAGAATCATACCCATTGTTATGAAATCATATATGTTCATATTCTTAGATTCATAGCTTCTTATTTGTAATATTTCATTGCTATTTATTATTCGCGTGATTATTGCTTTTTATTATTATGCGTGTTTTGTCGAATAAATTATTATTATTCTTTATAGTTTATAGATAACTCATTTACAGAATTTTATTAGTGTTATATATAAATTATTTATTCATTAAATTCATTTATATAATCATTATGCAATAAGATCACGTAGAACGAGTCGCATCACATCGTGGAGATGGTAGTCCGTACGTACGCACGAGCGATGATATCATTCCCATGATCGTGGAATTGTATTTAAGTGTATGTATAATATTTTAGAATCAATATCACTTTAAAATAATAATATATAGTTATTATCTACACCATTATACCCATACAAGTATGATGGTGGTGGAAAACAGATTACACCGCAGCGTGGAGATAGTATTTCGTACGTACGCACGCGCGGTGATTTTCATTTTCCGTAGGATGGATAGAACGTGAAAAAGGGTTGTTTCATATTTATAATAACATATAAGTTTATGATTGATACTAATGTTATTACTTTATAATGAAACAACTAAATAAGAAGATGTAGAAGAAGAAATAATGTTGAAAGAATCGGTAACAGACATTGCCTCTTCTTTGAAGCGCCTCTTCTTAACCTCCTCATAGGGAACTAAATATGGTGTTTGAAGAAGACCAGGACCTCTAGGATGTTTCTAGAAAAGTGGAGAGGAGAAATTGGCAGGTTTTGGCCGAGCTTGAAAGCTCAAAGTGGTGTGAGGAGGAGAGGGAGGAGGTTCCCTTTTAAAATGGATTAGAGGGGCACCTTTGGAAAAACAAAAAATATTATTTTATTATAAAGACATATTCTGTTTTTAATAGCTCCAAATTGATTTATTTCAAAAATAATGTGGGGATGGGTCGAAATCCTCTCATACAATTGAATTTAGAAATGTTTAAGTTTCTATTTTAACCTTATCATTATGATTTAACTTTAAGTTAAATAATTTTACTTTTACTGTGTCTTCTTTTTTTCATACACTATAAGGTTAATGAACACACTATAACAAGCCAAAAGAACCCCAATTGGTTCATTATTAATATATATTTATATATCCTTATCTATGTAATTTGTCCAATTATTTGATTTTTAGGAATTAAATAACAATTAATAATATAATATTTGTTTTAAAAACTATTTTATGTCAATTTTGACACTATTTGGTAATTGATTTTTTTGAAAATTATAACAGCATGATTAGTTATAAAGAAATTAATTACATCAATAATAACGTGTCATATTATCCTAGAAAATTAGTGGAATTCATAAAAAATCTAATATTACATTTATTTGCGTATTTATAATATCAAATGTTTTAATATTTCATTATTTAGGTAATTACTGCATCACCATTGTGTCATATATAAATTAAATTATTTAATGTCTAAAATTTAGAAATAAAATATAATTAAGTAGGAACTCTTCTTATATTTCTAATGAATATTTATAGTCAAATTTATTTTATGTATAAACCTATATTAAAAATAAATTAGTTATTAAACATTGATTTTAACTATTTTAACCCTTCTTTAAATAAATTAATAATAAATGTCCTAATATATGCTAAGTGGACATAAATGGTCATATTTTATTCCTAATTTTGTTTTTGGTTGAATTAACCTTATCCAAAATAATTATGACATGTGTTAGAGTAATAATAATATCATTTTACACCTAATTACCCTATTTATTTTTAACCGTGGTAAATAAAAGTAAAAATTTGCTATTCAGAAAAAATTATTTTCTTCTCATTGAACCACGTTTTAGTCCTTTATATTAACTGTGTCTCTCGGATTTTCGAAATTCTACTCACAGATGCGGTAAAATAATGTTTTATGTGAATTTCCAAATTCTCCTAGGAGGTGGGTAAAAGGCGGTGAAAAGTTCAGTAAAATTATTATAAAATGACTCCAATGAATTACTTTGAACATATATATGTATTACATATCAATCATGACCAAAAATAAATTTAAATAAAATATATAATTATTTAAATAAAAATTCAGTTTTTAAATAGTATCCTAGTGTTTTCACTATTCATCAAAAAAATGAATGTTTTCAGAAAAATACCAAAACTTCACCGTAGGCTAATTTCGATATTCTGAATCGAAAAATGAAGTCCATATTGAATGATAAAATTTATAAAATTTAAAAAAGTGGGTATTAATATTAATAACGGCTAGTTTTAATAATATTTTAATAGCATATCATTGTTTAGTGAAACTCAGTATTTCGTACAACGCAAGCTATCAAGGAAAGTCGTGATTGCGTGTAAAGCAAGAAAAGCTAGTGTTGGGTGTAGTGAAAGATTCCTTTGATGATTTATATAACATAAAAACAAAATATTTCTCATAAAAATCACGGGTGTTACATTCTACCCACCTTAAAATGAATTTTTCCCTAGAAATTCTTCACTTGGTAACAAACAGATCTGGATACCTCTCTTTCATCATATACTCAAGCTCTCATGTAGCTTCTTATAATTGGTGGTTCCTCCATTAAACATTTACCAAGTGAGTGGTCTTGTTTTGTAGGAATTTTTTGCTTTGATCTAGAATATCTAACGGTTGTTCTTCATAAGAATGATCTTGGTCCAGCGGTACACCTTCTGAGCTAAGTACATGTGAAGGATCCGGTATGTACTTTCTCAAGAGAGATACATGGAACACATCATGAACTCGAGAGAGATTTGGTGAATGCACCAAGTGGTAAGCTACCTTCCCAACATGATCCAGTATTTCAAAAGTACTGATATACCTAGGTCTCAGCTTTCCCTTCAATAAAATCTCATTAATCTCTTCCAAGGAGATATTCGTAAAAAAACTTTATCACTCACATAAAAATATAGGTCTTTTTTTATATTATGGGAATAACTTTTTTGTCAACTCTGCGCTGCTCTTATGTGTTGTTTAATAGATCAGACCTTTTATGCCATCTTATCAACAAGATAAGGTCCTAATTGCTTTCTTTCCCCAACTTCATCCCCACAAGTTGGAGTCCTGCATTTCTTTCCATGGAGAGCTTCATAAGAAGCCATCTGAATACCGTAGTGAAAGCTATTATAAAAAGAAAATTCCACCAAAGATAGGTGTTGATCCCAACCTCCATTGAAATCCATAGAGCAAGCTCTCAACATATCTTCTATAGTTTGAATTGTCCTCTCAGACTGACCGTCTATCTGAGGATGATAAGCAGTGCTGAAACTCAACTCTGTATCCATAGAATGCTGAAGACTTTTCCAAAACATTGAGTTAAACCTCGAATCCCAATCAGATAAAATAGAAAGTGTTACTCCATTCAATCTTACCACTTCCTTTACATATATCCTAGCAAGATGATATAGAGAGAAATCTTATCTAATAGCAATGAAGTTTGCTGACTTTGTAAGACGATCAACTATGACCAAGATAGCATTATTACCTTTGGATGTTTTTGGATGTCTAGTGAAAAAGTCCATAGTGATGTTTTCCTATTTCCATTTGGGTATGGGTAATGGATGTAACATCCCCTTATACTTTTGTATCTTTTCTTTAACTTGCTGACAATCCATGCATCGAGAGACATATTCAGCAACATCTCTTTTCATTCCATCCCACCATAAGTTCTCTTTCAGGTCCCTATGCATCTTCGTGCTTCCATGATGAATAGAGAATGAAGAACTATGTGCCTCATCCAGCTACTCCTTCTTTAATTCTGGGATGGGAGGAACACAACTCGATTTCTAAACTTTATTATCCCATCACAATCAAGGTTGAATTAAGGAACATTTCTCACCTTATTTTGTAACTCTACATCTTCATTCAATGCCTCTTTAAACTTCACATGTATAGATGGTTGTACATTAATTTGATAAAGAAATTTTTTTCCCCTTCCATTATAATTCCAAGATCCATCCTTTGTAAATCCATAAATATTTGATCTTTTGTGATCCTCATCATGGATGGGATAGCATTGTCTTGTCTAATTAATGCATCTTCCACCTTGTTTAATTTCCCAGGGTGGTAATGAATTGAGAAATCATAATCCTTAATCATCTCCAAACATATTCTTTGGCAGATATTCATATCCATTTGTGTGGAAATATACTTTAATTTTTTATGATCAGTATAAATATCACACCTTTATCCATAAAGATATTGCCTCCGAATATTTAATTCAATTATTACCGTATCTAACTCCAAATCATGAGTTGGGTAATTTTGGTCATGGATTTTCAACTGGCATGAGGCATAAGCTATCACCATATTTATTTTCATGAGAAAACACCCCAATCCTTTCTTGGAAGCATCACTGTAGATCACAAACCTTTCTCCACTACAAGTCAGTGTGAGCACAGGTGCACTTGATAACCTTCTTTTTAACTCCATGACATTCTCTTCACACTCGGCCATCCAAACAAACAGAACTCCTTTTCGAGTAAACCTGGTGAGTGGATTAGATAATCATGAAAAATCTATCACAAATCGTCTATAATATCCAGCCAAACCAAGAAAAATTTGGATCTCAGTTATTGTTATTGGTATCAACCACCTTTTGATAACCTCTGTTTTTGCTGGATCCAAAGATATCCCCTCTTTTGAGAATATGTGACCCAAAAATGATACTTTTTGAAGCCAAAAATTACAATTGGTAAATTTGTCATAAATCTTCTCCTTTCTCAGGGTCTTCAATACAATTCTCAAGTGATCTTCATGTTCATACTTGCTCTTTGAATAGACAAGAATATAGTCTATAAAGAATTCCACAAACTAACCAATATAGTCTCTAAAGACTCTATTCATTAGATCCATGAAGATAGCAGGGGAATTAGTTAGACCAAATGGAATAACTAGAAATTCATAGTGTCCATACATTGTACGGAAAGTCGTCTTTGGTATATCCTCCCTTTGACCATTAATTGATGATACCTTGAATGAAGATCAATCTTGGAAAATTATTGAGCTTGGTGTAGTTGGTCAAATTTTTTCATCAATGTATGGGAGAGGATATTTGTTTTTGATAGAGATCTTGTTATGGTCATGATAATCAATACAGAGTCTCATGGATCCATCTTTCTTCTTAACAAACTGAACATGTGCTCCCCAAGGTGACACACTAGGGCGTATTAATCCCTTATCAAGATTATCTTGGAGTTTCTTATTCAATTTCTACAACTCAATTGGGTCCATTATATAATGTGTCTTTGAAATAGGCAAGCACCCGGTACAAGTTCTATTGAAAACTCAACATCACGATTTGGTGGAAGACCCAGAAATTCCTCTGGAAAGACATAATCAAACTTCCGTACAATGGTCATATTCTTAATTGTTAGTTTCTAACCAACAATTTGAGATAAATAACCTTCATTCAGTGGAATCAAGACCCATAAGATGGAATAAATTTCCACTGGAAGGTTATGTTCATCCTTGCATCCATAGACGGTCATAGATTGATCTGGAATATAAAATGTGACTTACCTTCATTGGAAATTGATATGATCTCTATATAATGAAACCCAATACGTGCCAATAATCACATAAAATTCCACTATAGGAAGGATCACAAGATTTATAGGAAGCACTTTCCCACAAACATCAATCAGAGAAGAATTATAAACTTTTGATGCAACTGTTGTGCCATTAGGGGATGTCAAAGCTAACTCAACATCTAATTTTTGAGGTAATATGGCGATAACCTTAGAAATTTCTTCAGATATAAAAGAGTGGGTGGATCAAGAATCAAATAAAACATTTTCTACATTAGAGTGGATCATATGTGTACCTTTCACCACTTCTTTATCATACTCCACATCACTGATAGAAATTACATGTGACTTTCTTTTGTCTTTATCTGTAAGAGTTTGTTGACGTCGTTCATCATCAACAACCCTTGTAATAGTGCATTGATTAGCATAATTCCCCATTTCCTTGCACTTGTATCATTGAAGTGCAGGAGGTGCACCCTGTGTAGCCTTTTCATTGTTCACATCACTTGACATCTTCTTCCCATAATTGCAGAATTCAAATGCCCGATGACCTTCTTTTCCACATTTGAAACATTTAATTTTCCCTTTTTGACAAATTCCTCCATGTTTCTTTCCACACTTTGAGCATAAGGGAAAACTAATCTTCTTTTCAGTGTGGTCATTAGATTTTCCTTCGAATTCCATTTTCCTCATCTTATGAAATGCATATGACTGATCGGTTACACCAATCTCCATCTCAACCTTGATAGCACATCAGACAATTTCCTTGTAGATATTGATGTACCTTATGGCTAACGCCCTTCGAAGACATGGATTTAAGCCACTAAAAAAAAGATCGATCTTACTCTAATGTTGGATAATAATAGTAGAAGTGTACCTTGCATGTCTTGTAAAATTTTCTTCGCAGGTACTAATAGTTTCATCATCCTTTTGGTTTAGTTCAAGAAACTCCTTCTCCATCTATGTTCGAAGAATACGAGGGAAGTACTTATTGGAAAACAAGTTCTTGAACTCGTCCCATTCCATGGACTCAATTTCATATCTTCGCCTCGTATTCTTGATAAGATTCCACCATTGATCAGTATCACCTTCCAAACGATACACTGCTAAGATGACTTTATCATGTTCAGAACATTGATTAACTGAAAATTTCTTTTTAGTAGTACAGATCCTTTGTTCAGCAACTAATGGATCAGTAGACCCACTGAATGAGGGTGGACGCTACCTCATGAAGGATTCAACAGAATGTTTCTCCTTCTATTACTCGTTTGGAAGACCTGTATGATTCATAGATTGAGAATGTTATGTGACCATGGATACAAGATTTTACATTCTAGCTCCCATAACGTATGGATTCTCAGGGGAACAATCATTGCATTGCCTGTCGCATATTTAATTAACACGGTTCTTGCGGGTTCTAGCCATTGACTAAAACCAAGAAGAATAGCATGAGCAATACTAATTATAAGAGGAAAACCACATAATAATGAATAAAATTTCATGCATGAGGTCTTATCATCGGTTATTTATGGTCAATTATAAAACACTAAGATTGTGTTATATTCCTAGATATATCCTTAGGGTTCTTACTAAGGCTTTCACATCCTAGTTTCCAAATTTTGACTATACAATTCCTCTGATACAAACTATAACGACCCATACTTTACATAAACTATTATTACTTCAGAATTGAGGCATACTTATTACAACATATAACAAAACCATGAAAGGACCGTATTGGTATAATGTCATTAGAAACTGGGAAAGATAAACAACTGGTTAATAAATAATATACATTATCTCTCATTAATTTCATCATATCTAGAGTTCATTTTGGAAAATTCTACTCAATACCCTTCTTCCAAACCTAGGGAAAATAAAACATAAAAAAGGTTAAGCTCAAATGCTCAGTAAGGGTGAAAAAATAAATATCAATCATATCATATTCTTAAGAAGATAACATTTTGAAAATCTTGTCCTGCAAAAGAGATCATAATATCATGACATGGGATCAATAATAATAGTGAAATGTAATCCAAATAATAATAACATAAAACAGGAAACATTGTGTAATACACACATAATCATTGAGAATCATTTCATATTATTCAAGACTCATTTCCAATACCATCTTAGAGGACAAAGTCCATTTCTGAACCGAGTTCACTCCTCTTTTCAGTCCTGTTTCACTGAGCCGGATTAACCTGCAGTTCCAGCCATGTCTATCTCATGAGATATAAACCTTTACCCAATTAATTGGAGGGAGATATAAGTCCCACCCATCTTGTAATGATAACATTATTACGTGTTCCAAAAAATCATACATCATACACCATAACATATCCCATGTAATAAAAATGGGATTCTTATACATCATGCCATCATAACATAAATCATATAAGATAAAAGGACACCAAAAAAATAATTCCATCATAACATAATAAAATATATAGGGATAGAAATAGTTCCCTATATTATCGTAGATGTAAAATAATTTTTATAAAACACTTGATCTCCATTCTTGAGGAAAATATCCTTTCTACTTTTAAAAAAAACATTTTTTCCATTCATAACATGTCATACAATTTTAAACTAAAAGAAGTTGATTAAAAATAAACATGAAAACGTATAAAGGAATATTCCTGGAAATAATTTTCTAAAATTCCATTCAGGTCGTATAAGTTAAAAAAACAATCTTCTAATACATTGGGTAGAAAAGTCAAAAAGTACCTCGAACTAAAAATGAAAAAATATTCCTTTTATATATTTTACTAAAAACTCACCAATGGGTAAAATTGGATTTAAAACATTGTCAGTGGATGGAAATAATATTACATGTTGAGGTAACATGGATGTGGATGATAAATATGCCCCAGTAAATTCGGAAGAATAAACAATCTCGGATAAAAATGAGATTGAGAGATTTTCCCTTACCTTATGTCTGATTTGCTTCGTACGTGTCCAAAACTCCTGTATAATGATTTAAATAATGTTATTGACTTATTAAAGAATAATATCCATTGTTATGATATCATATATGGTCATATTCTTAGATTATTATCTTCTTATTAGTAATATTTCATTGCTACTTGTTATTCGGGTGTTTATTGCTTTTTGTTCTTATGATTGTTTTGTCGAATAAATTCGTATTATTCTTTTTACGTTATAGATACCTCATTACCAGAATGGTATTAGTGTAATATATATCATATTTAATCATTCAATTCATTTATATAATCATTATGAAAAGAATATCATGTAGAATGAGTCACATAACATCGTGGAGACGGTAGGTCGTACATACGCTCGAGCGATGATATCGTTCCCATGATCGTGGAAGTAAATTGAAGTGTATTTATACCATTTCAGAATAAATATCACATTATAATAATAATATATAGTTATTCAATACACCGTTATACCCATCCATGTAAGGTGGTGGTGGAAAACAGATTACACCATGGCGTGGAGACGATATTCCGTACGTACGCCCGCGCGGTGATTTTCTTTTTCCATAGGATGGATAGAAGAAAAAATAGGGATGATTCATATTAGTAATAACATATCAGTATATTATTGATACTTTTGTTATTACTTCATAATGAAACAACTAAACAAGATGAAGTAGAAGAAGAAATAAAGTTGAATGAATCGGTACCAGACATTACCTCTTCTTTGAATTGCCTCTTCTTAACCTCCTCTTAGGGAACTAAAGATGGTCTTTGAAGAAGACCAGGACCTCTATGATGTTTCAGGGAAGTGGAGAAGAGAAATTGGCATTTTTTGGCCGAGCTTGAAGGCTCAATGTGGTTTGAGGGGGTGAGGGAGGAGGTGCTATTTTATAAGGGAGGAGAGGGTCACCTATGGAAAAACTAAATATATTATTTTATTATAAAGTCATATTCGGTTTATAATAGCTACAAATGGATTTATTTAGAATCTATGGTGGGTATGGGTCTAAATCCTCTCATCCAATAGAATTCAGACAAGTTTAGGTTTCTATTTCAACTTTATCATTTAGATTTAACTTTAAGTTAACTAATTTAATTTATACCTTGTCTTATTGTCTTTTTACACTATAAGGTTAATAAACTTACTATAACAAGAAAAACGAACCCCAAGTAGTTCATTATTAATATATATCCCTATCTAAGACATTTGGCCAATCCTTTGATTTTTAGGAATAAAATAACAATTAATAATATAATATTTGTTTTGAAAACTATTTTATGTCAATTTTGAAACTATTTGGTAATTGATTTCTGTGAAAATCATAAAAGCATGATTAGTTGTAAAAAAGTAAATTAAATCAATATTAACATGTCATATTAACCATTAAAATTAGTGGAATTCATAAAAAGTCTCAAATTAAATTTATATGGGTATTTATAATATCAATTATTTTAATATTTCATTATTTAGGTAATTACTGCATCACCATTGTGTCATATATAACATAAATTATTTAATTTTAAAAAATTATAAATAAAAATTCTTTAGGTAGGAATTATTTTTATCTTTCTAATGAATATTTATAGTCGAATTTATCTTAGGTATAACTCTATATTAAAAATAATTAGTTATTGAACTTTGATTTTAACTATTTTAACCCTTCTTTAAATAAATTAATAATAAATGTCCTAATCCAATCCAAGTGGACCTAAATGGTCATAATTTATTCCTAATGTTGTTTTTGGTCGAATGACCCTTATCCAATAGAATTAAGTCATGTGTTAGGGCAATAATAATATCATTTTTACACTTAATTACCCTATTTACTTTTAACCGTGGTAAAGAAAAGTAAAAAGTTACTATTCACCAAAAATTATTTTCATCTCATTGAACCACATTTAAGTAATTGATATTAACCATGTCTCTTGGATAATAATCCCAGAAATGTACCTTGCGAGTCTTGTAAAATTTTCTTCGTAGGTACTAATAGTTTCATCATCCTTTTGGTTTAGTTCAAAAACTCCTTCTCCATCTATGTTCGAAGAATATGAGGGAAGTACTTATTGGAAAATAAGTTCTTGAACTCATCCCATTTTATGGACTCAATTTCATCTCCTTGCCTCGTATTATTGATAAGATTCCACCATTGATCAGCATCACCTCCCAAACGATACACTGCTAAGATGACTTTATCATGTTCAGAACATTGAAGAACTGAAAATTTCTTTTTAGTAGTACAGATCCTTTGTTCAGAAACTAATGGATCAGTAGTCCCACTAAATGAGGGTGGACGCTGCCTATTGAAGCATTTAAATAATGTTATTGACTTATTACAGAATCATATCTTTTGTTATGATATCATATATGGTCATATTCTTAGATTATTAGCTTCTTATTAGTAATATTTCATTGCTACTTGTTATTCGGGTGTTTATTGCTTTTTGTTCTTATGAGTGTTTTGTCGAATAAATTCTTATTATTCTTTTTAGGTTATAGATATCTCATTACCAGAATGGTATTAGTGTAATAAATATCATATTTAATCATTAAATTCGTTTATATAATCATTATGAAATGAATATCATTTATAACGAGTCGCATAACATTGTGGAGACGGTAGGCCGTACGTACGCACGAGGGATGATATCGTTTCCATGATCGTGGAATTGAATTGAAGTGTATTTATACTATTTCAGAATCAATATCACATTATAATAATAATATATAGTTATTCAATACACCATTATACCCAACCAAGTAAGGTGGTGGTGGAAAACAGATTACACCATGGCGTGGAGACGATATTCCGTACGTACGCACGCGCTGTGATTTTCGTTTTCCATAGGATGGATAGAAGGTGAAATAGGGATGTTTCATATTTGTAATAACATTTAAGTATATTATTGATACTTATATTATTACTTCTTAATGAAACAAATAAACAAGATGAAGTAGAAGAAGAAATAAAGTTGAAAAATCGGTACCAGACATTACCTCTTCTTTGAATAGCCTCTTCTTAACCTCCTCTTAGGGAACTAAAGATGGTCTTTGAAGAAGACCAGGACCTCTAGGATGTTTCCAGGGAAGTGGAGAAGAGAAATTGGCATGTGTTGTCCGAGCGTGAGGTCTCAATGCGGTTTGAGGGGGAGAGGGAGGAGGTTCTCTTTTATAAGGGAGGAGAGAGGCACCTTTGGAAAAACTAAAAATATTATTTTATTATAAAGTCATATTCGTTTTATAATTGCTCCAAATTGATTTATTTAGAATCTATGGTGGGGATGGGACTAAATCCTCTCATCCAATAGAATTTAGACATGTTTAGGTTTCTAATTTAACGTTATCATTTAGATTTAACTTTAAGTTAACTAATTTATCTTTTACCGTGTCTTATTGTCTTCTAACACTATAAGGATAATAAACTTACTATAACAAGCCAAACGAACCCCAAGTGGTTCATTATTATTATATATCCCTATCTAAGACATTTGGCCGAACCATAGATTTTTAGAAATAAAATAACAATTAATAATATAATATTTGTTTTAAGAACAATTTTATGTCAATTTTGGAACTATTTGGTAATTGATTTCTGTGAAAATCATAACAGCATGATTAGTTGTAAAAATGTAAATGAAATCAATACTAACATGTCATATTAACCAATAAAATTAGTGGAATTCATAAAAAGTATCAAATTACATTTATATGGGTATTTATATTATAAATTATTTTAATATTTCATTATTTAGGTAATTACTGCATCACCATTGTGTCATATATGACATAAATTATTTAATGTCAAAAATTTATAAATAAACTTTCTTTAGGTATTAAATCTTTTTATCTTTCTAATAAATATTTATAGTCGAATTTAGCTTATGTATAAATCTATATTAAAAATGAATTAGTTATTAAACTTTGATTTTAACTATTTTAACCCTTCTTTAAATAAATTAATAATAAATGTCCTAATATAATCCAAGTGGACCTAAATGGTCATAATTTATTCCTAAGGTTGTTTTTGGTCGAATTACCCTTATCCAATAGAATTAAGTCATGTGGTAGGGCAGTAATAATATCATTTGTACCCTTAATTACCCTATTTACTTTTAACCGTGGTAAATAAAAGTAAAAAGTTACTATTCACAAAAACTTATTTTCATCACATTGAACCACATTTAAGTACTTGATATTAACCGCCTTTCTCGAATTTTCGAAATTCCACTCACAGATGCTGTAAAATTAATTTTTATGTGAATTTCCAAATTCTCCTAGGAGGTGGGTAAAAGACAGTGAAAAGTTCAATAAAATATTTATTAAGTGACTACAATGAATTAATTTCAACATATATTTGTATTATGTATCAATTTCTACCTAAAATAAATTTAAATAAAATAAATAATTATTTAAATAAAAAGTTGGTTTTTAAATAGTAACCATGTGTTTTCACTATTCATAAAAAATTGAATGTTTTCAAAAAAATACCAAAATTTCACACTTGGATAATTTCGATATTCCTAATCCAAAAATGAAGTCCATTTTGAAAGATAATATTTATAATTTTTCAAAAAGGGGGTATTACTATTCATAACGGCTAGTTTTAATAATATTTTAATAGAAAATCATTGTTTAGAGAAACTCAGTATTGCGTACAACACAAGCTATCGAGGAAGGTCACGATTGCGTGTAAACCAAGCCAAGCTAGTGTTGGGTGTAGTGAAAGATTCCTTTAATGATGTATATAATAGAAAAACAAAATATTTCTCAAAAAAATCTTGGGTGTTACATATTCTCTTACTTTTCATTAATGTTGTCAGACAGAGGGAATATGTAACACCCCAAGCTTCCACGGTACGTTTCCCTTCGAATAATGCAATAGCGTGTGTTGTACGCAACCTCGAGCTCTAACACACACCACAACTAATTAAACTAGCTGTTGTGAATAGTAATACCTACTTTTTGAAATTTTATAAATTTTATTTATCAAAATTGACTTCATTTTTGGATTCGGAATATCGAAATTATCCTATGTTGAAGTTTTGGTATTTTTCTGAGAACTTCTAATTTTTATGAATAGTGAAAACTACTTTAAAACAACTTTTTTAATCAAAATAATTTATAGTGCTAAATTATACCATTCAGTGGTTTTATAGTATAATTAGTATATATTTTTACCATTTTATCCAATGGTGGTCATTAGAATTAATTTCACTTTGAAATTGGACATAAACAATTGTCAATCATTTGATGTATATTGTTTCTTAAAAACACGCTATTTGTTGTGACAGTGGGAATTAATTATAAAATTAATTAATGCAACTTATATGTTTGGAATTTTTTAAAATAGACATCATTTTTGAATTCGGAATATCAATTATAGCTTAGGGTGAAATTTTGACATTGTTCTGAAAAACTTAAATTTTTTATGAATAGTGAAACCACTAAGTGGTAGTTAAATAACTGATTTTTCGTTTAAATGAAATATTACCACTTCTGTGTTTTGATATTCAAAAATATTACATACATGGTTGTCATTAGGAAGTAAAATGTGGTTCAATGAGATTAAAATAATTTTTGGTGAATAGTAACTTTTAAGTTCTTAATCGCGATTAGAGGTAATTAGTGTAGTTTAAGGTAAAAATAATGTTTTAATAATATGAGATGAGCTTGACACATGTACTACCCTCATTTTATGTGCCATGGCTGACCAAGACAATCCATGGGTCAACATGGGGACCCCATGGAGGCACTTTAGTTGTAAAATGACATAAATACTTTTTATTTAATGTTAAAGTAAAAAATGACACAAACATGAAATGTTTTACTAAAACAATTTTAACAAGGGGTTATACAAGTCATATATTTTACTATAAATAGTCATTGGAAAGCTAAAAAGATTTCCTACATCATATTATTTTGTTTATAATTTTTATACATTATATAAATTAAATTATATATGACATCATGATGATGCAGCAATGACCTCATTATTTAACGATTTAAATAAAATGAGAAGATAATGCAAAATCCAAGGCTTACACTTGTCCAAAGCCTATTGGATGAGGATAATTAGAACCCTTATCACCTTATCCACGAATTATATAAGTGTGGGTCCTTTAGAATCCGAAAATAATTGTATAATAATGTATCATTTCAATCTTTCCAAAAGAGACCCTCCTCTCCTCTTATAAAAGGCCCCCACCTCTACCACCTTATTCACACTTTCAAGCCTTTTGGTTCGGCCAACCTCTGCCCAGATACTCTCCCAACATCTCTCCCTTCATTCTATAAGCTTTACTTTAGTCAGAATGCCATCCTAAGGAGTCCTTTTGATCAAATCAAAAGGAATAACCCGAAGAAGAGGTAACGTTTTCATTACCCTCTTTCAAGTTTCTTTCTTCTTCCACTCCCTCTTTGTTTATTATTTCAATTCTAAAATTATAACTCCAGTATATTCTATATACTTTGATGTTATTATAAATTTCGAACAACCATATTCAGTATTCTACCCATCATTTGAATGACATGTCACCATACGTGCGTACGTAAGGCTTACCGTCTCCACGTCGTGGTGTAATTGTTATTCAATATATTATTATTTAGATGGGTATAATAATGATATGTAATTCATGTAAATAATAAATATAACATTATAATGATTCTGTATATATGATATAATATCCAATTATATATTATTTTAATATCAAAATAATGATATTGTCGCTCGTGCGTACGTACGGACTACCGTCTCCACGAACGCGATGAGATTCATTCTCCGTCATATCCATACAAGTATCATTATCATTTGATGATTTAAAAATAATTTTTTAGGACATGATATCATTCTGGATATGAATAAGATACAACCTATCCATGAAAAACACGACTTACGTAACCGAACATATAAAAGAAAATGAGTAAGTTAACACCCAAAAAAACGATAAATCTAAGATATTGTTATCAAAGAAATGTTAAAAGATCATATATGATATCATATGAATGTATATGATTCTTGTATAAATTATTAAAAATTATTTCACCATTATACAGGAGGTTAACCTACCCCAACCAAGGAAAAGTACAAGGTAAGGGTTTACTTCACAACCTCTTCATTATACAAGGTTGTTTATACATAATTATCTACTGGGACCTCGTTATCATCCACATCCATGTTTCATAAAAATGTCATTCAAAACATTTTTACTATTAGATGCAAAATGGGTTAAAGTCATTTATACCCTTATACGTTTTTGAAAGGAATCTTACCGTCGTTTTCCAATCAATGTACTTTTTGACCTTTTTGACAAATTTAAGGTAAGAATGTTTTTTTAACTTATACGGCGGGTGCGGCTATTTTCCGCCATTATAACTTCGTCAAAGCTTCCCTTACATGATTATAAGAATATTTTCAAATTAAATGTATTATTTTTTAATTATGGGACTTTTAAATGATTTCAAAAAAGAGAGATATTTCTCTCAAATAGATTTGATTTCATCCATGTCAACATCCTTTGATGGGTTTTAAGTTTAATTGAAATTGATTTATGATACAAAACTCCCATTGAATATTTTCTGAAATATTTGACTGTGGATGTGTTAGTTTTATACCATCCATAGTTTAGGGAGAAATTGTTGACGTTTCGTATGCTAGTTTTAATAGGAATATTTATGTTATGTTTAAACCTATTCATATGAGGAATGTATTGGACTTAATAAGTGACGGGTGGAGCCCGCTATAGCTCCTCGATGCATCGGTAGGTCTCATGAGACAACTAGACGTGGAATTGGCCGAGTCCCATTCCCAATTTGATTTATGGTTTTGGTCGAGACCTTAATCATTTTAGACGTCTTTACCGATGCCTTGAAAAAATGTTTCAGAATGTCTGGCATTATACATTCCCTCATTATGAAAGTGGTTATTGATATTGCATGTGATTATTCGACCAGTAGAATATCCATGTGAAGAAGTGAATGGAATTATCTCATTTTACTTTTTCCATATTATGTTGAAGTTCAAGTTTAAAAGGCTTTTGTTTTAGTTATACATTGCCTTAAATGTTTATGTTTATTGATGAAAGCTTCCGCTATATTGTTATCCTTACTGAGCATCTGAGCTCACCCCTTTCAATGTTTTAATATTTTTCCAGGATGTGAAGAAGTATTTTATGAATGACCTGTATGGGGTAGTCAGAAAGAGATATGAGTGTGGACTATGAAGACCATGTTATTGTATATTGTTTACTTTTTGATGTAATGAAAGACTTATGAATGGGTCTAGTGTTTCCAAGGCTACTAAACAAATCGGTCTTTCGAGACTTGATATTTTGTGATCATGCCAATGTTACGAAGTAATGCACCGACTCTGGGTAGCTGGGGTCGAGGCGTTACAGTTGGTATCAGAGGCATTTTAGTACTAACCTTGGAAGCTAGATTTAGATAAACTCTGATTAGAGAACATAGCCCGAAGATAGACTTTGAGGATTAGTATAGAAAAACTTCCTAGAATTTTGGTATTATAGAGATTTTGTGAGTTTTCCGAGCAATACATCCCTGTCTGGATACGAGCAGGTAGAGGCGGCTCTGGCACAGATGTACCTAGGGGTAAAACCCGAAAACACCACTTTGAGCTAGACTCGAACGGGAACTGGTGCATGACAACGGGCCTTGCTGCACTCTTGGTTACGACACTCCCGGGGGATATGCTTAGGATAATTCTCATTTTCTTTACAAACCACTATGAAGGGTTATGAGTATATACATCCCCAAAGGAAACATTTCTTTTTATGATTAGGGATTATATCCATAAATAGTTCAATTTATGTAAAGTGTTTTGCAAATATGGAATTATGTATTTTATTTCATAAACTAATCTAGTTTATGCCATTGTTTAGAAATGGCACCTAGTGGAAGGAATGGAAACCGTATCAATGCACGCACTCTGTGTAGGGATTTCCCTGCTCCTCAAGATAATTATGGTGGAGGTAGTGATACAACTGGTGCTGATCAGCTTCTCACCGTACTGGGACAACTCACGCAGGTTATGAATAATAACCTTACTCGTATGGAGCACCCTGATCCGCAACATGGATGATCCATGCTAGACCGTTTCATTAGGAAACAACCACCAACCTTCAATTGGAGTACAAATCCTATAGTAGCTGAGCAATGGATAAATTCCTTAGAGAAAATATTCCATGCCTTGGGGGGTAGTGAAAGGGAGAAAGTTGTCACGGCAGTTTACCGCCTCACTGGAGATGCCGATCAATGGTGGTCACTAATTCAAAACACAAAGGAAGATGATGAATTAACAAACATGGAATGGCAGGAGTTCAAAGAGCTGTTCTTAGAAAAATACTTTCCTCGAGACCATCGAGCGGATATGGAAAGGCAATTTTTGAGTCTGAGGTGGAAGGAGGACGAGCATGTCGCAAAGTATGAGGCTAACTTTACACGGTTAGCGAGGTATGCTGCATATTACATTCGTAACCCAAGAAGTAAGACTGATCGTATCTTTGATGGGTTAAAACCATTTCTCTGTCGAGCTTTAGTATCACAAACCTTCTCTTCATATGAAGGTATTGTCTCGTGTGATATCAAGACAGAAAAGTAATTCTCTAAGTCTTATGACTTTAAATCAAAGCAATATAAGAAGAGATTGGCTGAAAACTCTGGGAAAGGAAATAAGGAAACAAGGAAGAAGGGTAGAAATTAATTTCCACCCTGTGATAATTGTGGTAGGAAGCACCCTGGTGCCTGTCTAAAATGAAAAGGAGTATGTTACAAGTGTGGTGAAAAAGGCCACCAAGCTCATGAATGCAAGGGAAAGAAAGCGGCTGTGAACATGGAATGCTATAATTGTAGAGAGAAGGGACATTATGAAAATGAATGTCTTAAGCATAAGGGGAACTTACCTCAGAAGAGGCCAAGGGAACATGGCCAGGCTTATGCTATCACTACTGCTGAGGTTGAAGCTCCGAAAGACGTGGTGGCAGGTAATTTAATGGTTTCCTCAAGTTTAGAAAATGCATTATTTGATTCTGGATCATCGCATTATTTCATATCTTCCCAGTTTGCTAAGAAAATTAGATATTTCCAATTTGATTTAACAAGGGAGTTGTCGGTCAAAACCCCTAAGGGAAGTATTGTTGCAACAAAGTTTTTTCGATTAGTTCCCATTAGAGCACCTAAATCTTCTTTACCTGATGATCTCATCGTCATACCCATGATTTAATTTGATATAATCCTTAGTATGGATTGGATTTCAGACCATGATGCAAAAATTTATTGTAAGAGGAAAGAGGTTACGATTCTTGATGATGATGATAAGGAACACCTTATCTTTAGAGCAGAATCATCGCCACATAATTCTTATCTAGATCCACCCCCAGTAGCTCAACTAAATTCAATTATTGGGGAGGAAGAGAAGGAAATTACTGAGGGTGAGGAAAGGAATATTCAAATAGAGGATGTACCTATTGTGAGAGAATATGTTGATGTGTTTCCGGAAGATTTACCTTGACATCCTCCAGAACGAGAAGTTGAGTTTTCCATTGATTTAATTCCTGGATCAAGGCCCATATCGAAGACCCCTTATAGAATGTCCACTGTGGAATTAGTTGAACTAAAGAAACAACTAGAGGAATTGAGTAATAAGGGATTTATTCTCCCTAGTGTTTCTCCTTGGGGAGCCCCTGTTCTTTTTGTAAAGAAGAAAGATGGATCTATGAGGTTGTGCCTCGACTATAGGGAGATCAATGCTATAACAATAAGTAACAAGTATCCCCAACCTCGCATTGATGATTTGTTTGACCAACTGCATGGAGCTCAATAATTTTCAAAGATTGACCTTCGGTCTTGATACCATCAGTTGTGTGTGAAGAAGGAAGACGTTCCAAAGACAGCATTTCGAACAAGGTACGGGCATTACGAGTTTACAGTAATGCCTTTTGGATTGACTAATGCAACCTCTGTTTTCAGGGATCTAATTAATAGACTTTTTAAGGAATATCTTGATGACTTTGTAGTGGTATTTATTGATGATATCTTGGTATACTCCAAAAGCCACGAAGATCATGAAAATCACTTACGCATTATCCTGAAGGCTCTTAGAAGACATGAATTATATGGGAAATTTAGAAAGTGTGAATTCTGGCTTCAGGAGATTTCTTTTCTTGGCCATATTGTCTCTAAGGATGGAATTTCCGTTGATCCTTCTAAAACCAAGGCAATCCATGAATGGCCAGCACCGACAAGTATAACTGAGGTACGCAATTTTATTGGTTTAGCAGGTTATTATCGACGTTTTGTCCAGAATTTTTCCAGATTGGCTAACCCATTGACAAAGCTCACACGTAAAGGGATTAAATTTGTCTGGACAAAAGAGTGTGAAGAATGTTTTGAATAACTGAAGAGAAGATTAGTCAACGCCCTTGTATTGACTCTACCATCGGGGAATGATGGGTTTGTTATATATAGTGATGCATCGAAAAAAGGACTTGGTTGTGTCCTTATGAAGAATGATAAGGTTATTGTCTATGCATCACGACAGCTAAAAATTCATGAGCAAAACTATCCTACTCATGATCTTGAGTTAGCAGCTGTGATATTTTCTATAAAGATATGGAGACATTACCACTATGGTGAAAAATGTGATATTTATACTGATCACAAGAGTTTGAAGTATATTTTCTCACAAAAAGAACTCAACATGAGGCAAAGGCGATGGCTTGAACTACTCAAGAATTATTATTGCACAATACATTACCACCCGGGGAAGGCAAACAAGGTGGAAGATGCTTTGAGCAGAAAAGACCATGGAGTTTTGAATGTGATGAGAATTGAAAGGGATCCAATTTTCATGGATCTAGTGAAGATTGACATGGGAATAACTAGGGAAGGTGAAACATCAATGCTTTTTCAAATGGTTTCCAAACCATAATTACTAGAAATGATTAAGAGTTCTCAGACCAATGATGAAGAATTTCAGAAGAAGATTAAAGATGTGAATGATGGATGATTGGGGGACTTTGTGTATAAGGATGGAATTTTGAAATTCAGGAAGAGACTTTGTGTTCCCGATATACCAGATCTAAAAAGGGAATTTCTGGATGATGATCATAGTTTCAATTTCTCTATACACCCTGGGAGAACCAAAATGTATAGAGATTTGAAGGAACATTTTTGGTGGGACAATATGCAGAGGGAGATTGCTGATTTTGTGTCGAGGTGTATGGTTTTTCAACAAGTGAAAGCTGGAAGGCAACATCCTGGTGGAGTATTACAACCTCTTCCCATACCTGAGTGGAAATGGTATAATATTACGATGGACTTTGTCATGGGACTATCAAAGACTCCTAGAAGTAATGATGCAATATGGGTCATTGTTGATCGTCTTACTAAGTCAGCACATTTTCTGGCTATACGGGGGGATCTACCACTTGAACGTCTAGAAAGACTATATATTAATGAAGTTGTAAGACTTCAAGGAGTACACCTATCGATTGTTTCTGATCATGATACTCGTTTTACTTCAAGATTCTGGAAAATTCTTCAAAAGGCCTTGGATACTGAACTTCGTTTGATCACTGCCTATCACCCTCAAACAGATGGAAAATCAGAACGGACTATTCAAACCTTAGAAGACATGTTGAGATCATGCTCTCTTGACTTTCAGGATATGTGGGATCAATATTTACCACTGGTAGAATTTTCCTATAACAATAGCTTCCATTCAAGCATTCGGATGGCACCATATGAAGCGTTATACGGAAAGAGATGTCGTACACCAACCTGTTGGGATGACGTTGGTGAAAGAAAACTCGTGGGGACCAGAACTGGTGGAAGAAACAATGGAAAAGATGAAGGTAATCCAAAACCACATCAAAGCAGCTCAAAGTAGGCAGAAGAGCTATGTCGATAACAGAAGAAAGGTTTTGGAATTTCAGGTGGGAGATCATGTTTTCCTAAATGTATCTCCATGGAAGGGAGTTATACGTTTTGGTAAGAAGGGTAAGTTGAGTCCCAGGTACATCGGACCATTCGAAATTCTAGATCATATTGGGGCTGTAGCTTATGGTTTGGCGATGCCGCCAAATCTCTCCAATGTTCACGATGTTTTCCACATATATCTATTGAGAAAATACATGCCCGACCCAACACATGTACTTACCTATCAGGAATTAGAACTGGAACCCAATCTATCTTATTGCGAAGAGCCCATAAGTATTCTTGATGTGAGGGAGCGGGTGCTGAGAAACCGGATGACTCGTCTGGTAAAGGTTTTGTGGAGAAATAATAAAATGGAAGAGGCAACGTGGGAACCTGAGGAACTTATGATGAAGAATCACCCGAGTCTTTTTATGCAGTAATACCCTATAAATTGCGAGGACACAATTATTTGAAAGAGGGTAGAATGTAACACCCCAAGCTTCCACGGTATGTTTCCCTTCGAATAATGAAATAGCGTGTGTTGTACGCAACCTCGAGCTCTAACACACACCACAACTAATTAAACTAGCCATTGTGAATAGTAATACCTAATTTTTGAAATTTTATAAATTTTATTTATCAAAATGGACTTCATTTTTGGATTCGAAATATCTAAATTAGCCTATGTTGAATTTTTGGTATATTTCTGAGAACTTCTAATTTTTATGAATAGTGAAAAATACTTAAAAATAACTTTTTTAATCAAAATAATTTATAGTGATAAATTATACCATTTAGTGCTTTTATAGTATAATTAGTATATATTTTTACCATTTTATCCAATGGTGGTCATTATAATTAAATTCACTTTGAAATTGGACATAAACAATTGTCAATCTTTTGATGTATATTGTTTCTTAAAAACACGCTATTTGTTGTGAAAGTGGGAATTAATTATAAAATTAATTAATGCAACTTAAATTTTTGGAATTTTTTAAAATAGACCTCATTTTTGAATTCGGAATATCAATTATACCTTAGGGTGAAATTTTAGCATTGTTCTGAAAAACATCAATTTTTGATGAATAGTTAAACCACGAAGTGGTAGTTAAATAACTGATTTTTCGTTTAAATGAAATATTACCACTTATGTGTTTTGATTTTCAAAAATCCGACATATATGGTTGTCATTAAGAAGTAAAATGTGGTTTAATGAGATAAAATAATTTTTGGTGAATAGTAACTTTTAAGTTCTTAATCGCGATTAGAGGTAATTAGTGTAGTTTAAGGTAAAAATAATCTTTTAATAATATGAGATGAGCTTTACACATGTCCTACCCTCATTGGATGTGCCATGGCCGACCAAGAAAATCCATGGGTCAACTTGGGGACCCCATGGAGCCACTATAGTTGGAAAATGACATAAATACCTTTTATTTAATGTTAAAGTAAAAAATGACACAAACATGAAATGTTTTACTAAAACAATTTTTACAAGGGGTAATACAAGTCATATTTTTGACTATAAATAGTCATTGGAAAGATAAAAAGATTTCCTACATCATAGTATTTTTTTTATAATTTTTAGACATTAAATAAATTAAAATATTTATGACATCATGATGATGTAGCGATGACCTCATTATTTAATGATTTAAATAAAATGAGAACATAATGCAAAATCCAAGGCTTACACTTGTCCAAAGTGTATTGGATGAGGGGATTTAGAACCCTTATCACCTTATCCACGAATTATATAAGTGTGGGACCTTTATAATCCGAAAATAATTGTATAATAATGTAACATTTCAATATTTCCAAAAGAGCCCCTCCTCTCCTCTTATAAAAGGCCCCCACCTCTACCACCTTATTCACACTTTAAAGCCTTTTGGTTCGGCCAACATCTGCCCATATACTCTCCCAACTTCTCTACCTTCATCCTAGAAGCTTTACTTTAGTCATAAAGCCATCTTAAGGAGTCCTTTTGATCAAATCAAAAGGAAGAACCCGAATAAGAGGTAACGTTTTCATCACCCTCTTTCAAGTTTCTTTCTTCTTCCACTCCCTCTTTGTTTATTATTTAAATTCTAAAATTATAACTCCAATATCTTCTATATACAGTGATGTTATTATAAATATGTAACAACCATATTAAGTATTCTAGCCATCATTTGAATGACATGTCACCATACGTGCGTACGTACGGCTTACCGTCTCCACGTCGTGGTGTAATTGTTATTCAATATATTATTATTTACATGGGCATAATAATGATATGTAATTCATGTAAATAATAAATATAACATGATAATTATTATTTATATATGATATAATATCCAATTATATATTATTTTAATATCAAAATAATGATATTGTCGCTCGTGCGTACGTACGGACTACCGTCTCCACGAACGCGATGAGATTCATTCTCCGTCGTATCCATTCAAGTATAATTATCATTTGATGATTTAAAAATAATTTTTAAGGACATGATATCATTCTGGATATGAATAAGATACAACCTATCCATGAAAAACACGACTTACGTAACAAAACATATAAAAGAAAACGAGTAGGTTAACACCTGAAACAATGATAAATCTAAGATATTGTTAACAAAGAAATGTTAAAAGATCATATATGATATCATATGAATGTATATGATTCTTTTATAAATTAATAACAATTATTTCACCATTATACAGGAGTTTAACCTACCCCAACCAAGGAAATGTACAAGGTAATGTTTTACTTCACAACCTCTTCATTATCCAAGGTTGTTTATACATAATTATCTACTGGGACCTCATTATCATCCACATCCATGTTTCTTAAAAATGTCTTTCAAAACATTTTTACTATTAAATGCAAAATGGGTTAAAGTCATTTATACCCTTATACGTTTTTGAAAGGAATCTTACCGTTGTTTTCCAAACAATGTACTTTTTGACTTTTTTGACATATTTAAGGTAAGAATGTTTTTTAACTTATACGGCGGGTGCGGCTATTTTCCGCCATTATAACTTCGTCGAAGATTACCTTACAAGATTATAAGAATATTTTCAAAGTAAATGTACTATTTTATAATTATGGGACTTTTAAATGATTTAAAAAAAAAGAGATATTTCTCTCAAATAGATTTGATTTCATCCATGTCAACATCCTTTGATGGGTTTTAAGTTTAATTGAAATTGATTTATGATACAAAACTCCCATTGAACATTTTGTGAAATATTTGACTGTGTATGTGTTAGTTTTATACCATCCATAGTTTATGGAGAAATTGTTGATGTTTTTTTGCTAGTTTTAATACGAATATTTATGTTATGTTTAAACCTATTCATATGAGGAATGTATTGGACTTAATAAGTGACGGGTGGAGCCCGCTATAGCTCCTCGATGCATTGGTAGGTCTCATGAGAAAACTAGACGTGTAATTGGCCGAGGCCCTTTCCCGATTTGATTTATGGTTTTGGCCGAGGCCTTAATCATTTTAGACATCTTGGACGAGGCCTTGACAAAATGTTTCAGAATGTCTGGCATTATAAATTCCCTCATTATGAAAGTGGTTATTGATATTTCATGTGATTATTCGACCAGTAGAATATCCATGTGAAGAAGTGAATGGCATTATCTCATTTTACTTTTTCCCTATTATGTTGAAGTTCATGTTTAAAAGGCTTTTGTTTTTGTTATACATTTCCTTAAATGTTTATGTTTATTGATGAAAGATTCCGCTATATTGTTATCCTTACTGAGCATCTGAGCTCACCCCTTTCAATGTTTTAATATTTTTCCAGGATATGAAGAAGTATTTTATGAATGACATGCAGGGGTAGTCAGAAAGAGATATGAGTGTGGACTATGAAGACCATGTTATTGTAGTTTGTTTACTTTTTGATGTAATTAAAGACTTATGAATGTATCTAGTGTTTCCAAGGCTACTAAACTAATCGTTCTTTCGAGACTTTATCTTTTGTGATCATGCCAATGTTATGAAGTAATGCACCGACTCTGGGTAGCTGGGGTCGGGGGGTTATAGAATTCCTTTTCTATTTTTATTGAACATGAGAAAATATATTTGTATAATGAGATGGATTGTGATGATAATATTCGATGGAGAAATGGTTTTATCACATCAAGGAATTGATCAATATTACTCCTTGGGTTATGTATATAATATGTTTATTTCCTTGCTATCCTAGTAATGTTAGTCACATACTTACCGACATTCTTATCCTTCTTTTGCTTTAGACATAGAAATTGTCTTTTCATATCCATTAGACGGTCACATAAAATTATTTTTCTCAAAAAAGATTATTAAACAATCTCCATTACATATTTGATATTTCATCATATTCCTTTTTATTTTGGATTAATGAACACTATTCATCCCCATCTCTCGTGAGGCGATAAACTGCGATGACAACATTTTCTTATTCGCTACTCCCCAAATAATGAAATATTTTCTCTATGAATCTTATCCATTTCTGAACTACGAAAGGATTTGTAGTCCCATTTAATTTAAGTGGGGTTTTTTATGAATTGGTATAATATTGATCCTCCATGTTGTGTTCCAGGGTCCTCCATAATATTATGGTTATTATTCATAACCTGAGTGAGTTATCCAATTATGTTGATAAGCAGATCAACACCATTTCCATCACAAGCTCCACTATAATTATCTTGTGTAAGAGGGAACTCAATACATGGATTTCATGTATTGATAAAGTTCTCATTCCTTATAGTTGGTTCCATTTCTAAAAAATGGAATAAACTACAGTAGTTTATGAATCACAATAAATAATTTCAAACTTGTAAAACACATAACATAAATTATATAGTTTATGTATATAATCTATAATAATAAAATTGTATTCTTTGAGGAGGTTTATTCTTATAAATCCTTATTAGTGGGTTGTAATGAAAATGTGAATTATCCAAATCATATCCCCCGAGAGTGTCATAACCAATTGTGAAGAAAGGCTTGTTGTCATGTACCAGTATACCCCAGGTCCAGCACGAACTCCTTGTCATAGTTTTAACATCTATGTTGATCTGTGCTAGAGTGACCTCTACATGCTCGTATCCAGACAAGGATGTATTTATGTGAAAATACACAAAATTACAGCAATACCAAAATTCTAGTATATTCTTCTATAATAATATTAAAAGCCTATCGCAGGGTACTGTTTTCTATTCAATTTTTATCTAAATATAGTTTCCATGGTTTTCACTAAACTTCCCCTGATACCAACTGTAACTCCCTGACCCCAATTACCTTGATTTGGTGTATTATTTTATAATATATGAATCATACAAGGAGTCATGTCTCGATAGACTGATTAGTTTAATAGCCTTTGAGGTACTATATAACATATATATGTTTTACATTACATCATGAGATAAAGAAAACAATGTTTTGTTCCCTTTGAAAACACTTATATCCCTTATCATATCCCTACATTTCTACCCCAAAATACTTCGTCACATCATTGGAATACTAAAACATAACAAGTAGTGATCTTAGATGCACAGTAAGCATAAACATATAGCGAAACCTTTCATAAATAATCATAAATATTTAAGAAAATGAATATGACATAAACATAATCCTTTAAAACAAAAATATTAAAATAATAACGAAAATATAAATCGAATAATTCCATTTAAAACATCAAAAGGATATTACAATAGTCAATTAATCACATGCAATAACAATATCCAATTTTATAATGATAGAATGCATAATGCTGGAAATCATAAACACATAGTCAATCCCCCATTAAAAGACTACAAATAAGATTTTTCAATGCCTTATTCCAAGAAACTAGTTTCTCTTAGGAGAAAAACTGGTGCATTGTGGAGCTATAGTAGGCTCCACCCGTCACTTGTGAAGTAAAATGCATTCCACATATAAAAAGGTCGAAACATAACATAAAAATTCTTATTAAAACTAGAATAATGAATGATATTAAGTTAACTATAAACCATGAATGGTATAAAAATATCAAATCCACAATAAAAAATATCATAAAACCATCTATACAATATTGATGAATTGTATCATAATAAATTAACTTCAAACAAGTATAAAATCAATTAAAAGATGTTGACATAGATGAAAACAAAATTTTTTGAGAGAAATATCTCTTTCTAATTTTAATTCATTTAAAAGTATTGTTACTATATAAGAAAACATTTATTTTGAAAATATTCTTATAATATTGTAAGGAATGTGTCAAATGTGTTATAATGGAGGATAATAACTACACCGATCATAGTAGTTAAAAATCATTCTTAGCATAATTTTTTGAAAAGGTCATAAAGTATCTTATTTGGAAAATGACCGAAATATTTCATTCAAATCATTTTATAAAAAATAAAAAAATGCTATAAATGAAATTAAACCATAGTCTAGTAAATATTAAAATGTTTTCAAATACATTTTTAGAAACATGTATGTGTATAAAAAAGAGGTCCCAATAGATTCATATATAAAAACCACCTCAAATAATAAATAGATTGTGAAATTAACCCTTAACTTATACTTTTCCTTTGTTGAGGGTACATTGACCACTTTTATAATAGTTAAATAGTTGTAAATAAATTATAAAAAAAATACATACATAAATATAATATTTATTATAGTAATATAATATTGCATTATTAATAATATTTTAGTTGAATCATTATTTCAAGTGTTAACTGATTATTTTTTCGTTATATGTTTTGATATGTAAGAAATGTTTGTTATTGATAGGATATTTTTGATTCATATCAATAATGATATTATGTTCATAAATATTATTTTTAATAATAAAAAAGTATTTTGAATTTTTACGATGGTTTATGAATCCCATTGTGTTCGTGGAGACGGTAATCCCTACATACGCACGAAGGCTACTTCCATTTCATTTTTTTAATTTTGAAATGAATGAAAAACAAATGATACCTATGTATATTATTATTCCAGTATAATATAATATTTTATATATGTTACATAAGTTAATTAACATCATCCATTATAAGATCAATTTTTGTCATGAATGAGTCATATCACTTTAATGGGGCGGTAGTCCGCACTTCCTCAACAGAAAATATTTTATATATTAAACATGAAAATAATATATGTAAGTTATAAAAAATAATTAAATAAGATTATTGATAAAATAAATGTCATAAATGACATATATAATTATAATTCCATCATAATGGAAACCATAAGTGGTGGTAGTAGAAGATCGAACAATCGTTGTTTTGTGAGGCAACAATTCAACATCTACAGAAACATTAAGTTCTATAACCATTAGATGGAGGTGTGTGTATATGTAAGAGAAATACATCTCAAAACAAAAACCCCATATATTCAGGATACTGGTGTTGTTATAAAATAAAATAATAAAGAGTGTTTAGGGGGTTGATGATGTAAAATAAAAGAAAATAACATAAGAGAAGATGGTACCTTTAAATCAGGTAACTCTGTTTTGTTTGAACAAAAAAGGATTCCTTGAAGTGCCTTCTACATAAGGTAAGACTTATAAGAAGAATAAAGTGATGTAAAGAGATAAATTGGGCAGATGATGGACAGGCCAGGGGAATGATATATGTGAGAAATGGGTTAGAGGTGATGTATTTTTATAAGGCGGAGGAGGGGCTCTTTAGGAATGTTTGAAAATATTATTTTATTATAGAATGATTTTAGATATGTATAGGTCAAAAATCATTAATGTAGAAGATATGATGACTCTTGTTCGAAGTAAAATCATCCAATAATAAATGGATAGGTTTTGGATATTGTTTTAATTTTTATAACCCCATTTATTTAATTCATTCATTAATGAGGTAAACACTACACCATTATTGTGTCACAAATAATTTAATTTATATGGTGTCTTGAAATTATAAAAAATACCATGATGTGGGAAATATGTTTATATTTCATATTAATAGTTATATTATAAATTATATCTTATATATCCCCTTGTAAAAATTATTTTACTAAAGGATATTTGTTTATGTCATTTTTCTCTTTACTTTAAATTAATTAATACAAATTGTCATTATCACTCTAATGTGGCACCATGGGGTCCCAAAATAGACCCTTTAATGCCCATGTTAAGACATGTATAAATAAATAATAATATAACACATGGTAGGGTAAATTAATATAATTATAATATTATTTTTGATCCTTATATACCAGATTTACCACTTTAATAATGTTAAACAAAATATTTACCGAAGTAATTATTCATAGTGTTTAGAAATAAAATTTACCTATTTAAAAAATTTTTAAATCCTGATTCAAAATATGGAATCCATTTTTTCATATTAAAAATACATAAGTAGAAAAAATTAGTTTAAAATTAATTCTTGATGTCAAATCATAAAGCATCTTTTTAAGAAATAATAATTATCACAAGAGTGACACTTGTTTATGTTCTGTTTAAATGTGTGATTACATCCTATGGCCTAAATTATATTAAATTAAATAAATATATTCTACTTAAACTTTACTACTTTTCAAATTTTTAATTTTACATTATAAATTATTTCAATTAAATTGTTGTTTTTAATTAAAATTCTGTATTTTTTAATATTCATCAAAAATTGAATGTTTTCAAGAGTGTACTAAAAATTCACCCAAAGTTTATTTTGATTTTCCGAATCCAAAAATGAATTCCATTTTGGTAAATTATACTTATAAAATATAAAAAATTGGGTATTACTATTCATAATGGCTTCTTTGATAGTTCATGGTGTGTTAGAATCATGAAGTTGCGTACAACCCAAAATATTGCATTATTCAAAGGGAAACATACAGTAGAGGCATATGGAATTACACCAGTGGGGTAGATAGTAATGGTATTTCCCATTATGAAACATATTATATATTATTATTCCTTATTGATTGGTAGGTGTTCCACATGATATATAATAGACATATCGACTGATTCAAGGAGGCACACTGGGAATTCTATAGATTTAGAGTTTTAGTTTTATTTTGTCCCATGAATGATTAAAATTCATGTGTGGAAATTATTATGTATATTGGATTTTATAATCCCCTAATACACCCCAGATCATCTAACCATGTTTTAGGTTGGATCCAGGGTAGATCTATTGGATTATATATGTGATATCCCTTCTTCTACATCAATTTTGACTCCCTCTTCCATGTGTAGTGGGGGATCACCCCACTGTTCTCCTTGCATGAATAATTACAACATATTTTAACCCATATCATCAAATGATGTACCAATAACCTCTAATATATATCTACATGTGTATATTAATAAATTATTGTTCAATTTATTTTTCTATTTAGTTTAATTGTATAAAAACATATAGGATCATAATGTAATTATCTAAAAATTATAGGTATTTAAATAATCCTTGATAGATGATGTCCCATGATTATGAACACATCCCACATACCATTATTTAAGTCTTTTATTTCCATTGTTTTTATTCTAAAATATTTGGTATAATTATGTTTAAAGACATATTATATCATGGGATTCAAATTTTTATTCTCCATTCCATGGTATCAAAAATGATATGGGAGTGGGTAATGTCTATTGAATGATATTTTGATAAAGGTGGATCACCTGTTATAATTTATACAATGTTCGAATTTAATTATTTAAATTTTTTCTTCTTTATATTCATCATTATATTGATTTCTCACAAAATAATTTCAATGTCATTTTATGAAAATTACAGGGGTTTATGGTAATTATTTAGGATAGGTAGTGAAACCAATGATGCCTTTTGGAAATTTTTATTTTCTCATTCAGTAATATGTTTTATTGTCATCATTTCAATAATTTAACATTATATTAAATTAAATAAATTATAAATAATAAGCTTGATCTAGATCCTTATACTGATTTATGGTGACTGAATGTAACTAGACATACTTTGATAATGTGGTATATTATTTCTTTAATTTTTTTATATCCTAGTTGATATAGGTGGTCCTATGAACTCAACCATATTTTATTATGAATATTTATTATTACTATCATATTAGGTATAAAACATTGGGAAAATGACCAATAACTCGTAAATTTTCTATAAATAACGTGTTGTTTCTAATTATTCATGATTTTAATGTTATACCAATTTAAAATAAATCATTACTAATATAATACAATAATGATGGTGGTTCAATACATATCCTAGTGAATTTAATTAATACTGAATTCTTATAGATGAGTCTTTATCATAAATTAGTGTTACATATTACTAAGAAATCCATTTTGTTTTTGGTATTGATAAATGATTTTATGTTTATAGGCTATGAGATTATGATTAATGACTAATCACATGTGTGTTTTATCCTGTGAAACTATGTTTTATTCATTGATGACATGATTTTACATGGTTAGAACATGATATTATTTATATTTTAATGATCACAAGTCTATTTAAATGTTGAAATTGATTCCATGACCAATTATTGATCACATGTGATGGTGTTGGAAAACTAGTAGACAATGTTTTGTTCTTCAACCACCTTTGTGTGCAGTTGTAGCCCCGTAAGACCCAACATTGATGTATTCTCAAATATATAATTGATATGACTATGAAAATTTATTTTCATGATGTGATTTTTGGTATATTATCCTATATATTATATATAATTTGGTTTTCCTTGATCATGTAAAGATGACCATACTTTCCAATGCATATATTCTGTCCCCTGAGGGTGATGTGCTAGACATTTAGTTGGCATAGTGAAATGGAATTACGTCATGGGGGATTATTTATATTTTTTTTCTACACCATATAGATGTACGTGTCCTGATTATGGTTGAAATTTAATTTCATATATATATGATGTGGAAATTGGTAAGTACTTCATCATCATAGTGTGTGTAGTATTGCATTTAAATATGTGTGATTGTTTCTTACATGTTAATTGTTGATTATATATTATTCATATGTAGTTTACAGTATTCGTTTTTAGTTTCCACTATAAATACATTATCCATTTAAATATCATTTACCAATTATGTTATAGAACACATTTTTGGTTCTCCACTATTTTTACTTATACCTCACATGAGTGAAAATGGAATTTATGATCCTATCCATAGCACAAATTTTCTTGGTTCACGTTTGGATGAGGTATGATATGATTATTGAGTAGGGTACCATGCTATGAGTTATTATACCATACAGATATGAGGATTGAAGTTTTGTGTGGAAAAGCATTGTGATTTTATTCAATTTTTATCATTTTTATTTGATCGGAATTGTTGGATATTAATAATTTATATTCCTAAAACCATTTAGTCATTAGATTTCATTTTTATTCATTACATAGGTTATGTTATATAGTCTATGAAAACTATAACTATGTATAAAATCATTTTCTGTTATTTAACTACTATTTTTCATTATTTGTAAAGGTATATTATCTTCATGATACACATGAGTACATCATATATAGTTGAATGAAGCTATAAAATGTGTAGGAACACCTTATGTTATGTGTTAATCAAGATCATTCTCATTGATTTGGGTCAATGTGTTATAAAATAATATTAGAGTTACCTAGTTTTTATCTATTAGAATTTGGTATACATTTAACATATGAATGTACTATATATTGTGATGAAACATGTCCTCGTGTATTATTTTCACCTTTGATGATGAATGTTGAAGTTATTAAGGGGTTTGATTGGTGAGCTTGATTTTTTATATTAGATTTATTAGATTTTTAATACATGATTCACAAGGAAATCCAGGATATTGATTACATATTTATTTAATATATATGTTATAGAAATATTTTTTTAATGCATAGTTTTTATAATGTAGGAATCATTTTTCAAATAAACTTCTCCTGTGTTATTGTATTTTAAATTGAGAAATCAGATGCTTCAATGAAAACAACATGTACAATGATTTAAAATAATAGTTGTTATATTTTATTCTAATCAGTTGAGAAAAAAATCAAGTATAATTATGATTGGATTAACGTGTGACTATGGTGTGATGGCATTGGTCAATGAAACTGATGATTCAATTGGCGATGTAGTCCCTCGATGCACTAATGGTACAGGGAACCTTGTTATATATTATTTTTTAATTAATACAATAGAAAATGAATGAATTATTAGAATTTTTTACATATTTATAGAATATTATGTATCTACCTATATATTTTATACGAGGTGATAAATATATTACACTATTTAATTATATTTATAATAACCTATCACTTTTTTCCTCGATGTGGTTGTTATGTGTGGAAAAAATCATGGAATGTATGTGGTGGTATACCTAGATAAACTTCCATAATTTTTGACCATTTCTATGGTTGTGTGGTGGTTTATGCTGATAATCATTATGACCATGGATATAGTACACTAAATTTCGTAATTTTTTTAGATGAGAAACATGAGACTAACTGTATCAATAATGTTCATAATTGAAGGAACAATTATGAATATCATATAATGGAAGGATTTACTTAATTAAAATTACCAATTAATATTAATAACCTTGGGATTAGTTAGTAAATTATCATTATAATTACCTTTAATAAATAAGTTGTTTATGTCAATGATTATTAGTACTCATGTTTTATAGTTTGTGTTAAATGGAAGGATAATTCTGAGTCCTAACTCAATATGTTTTTGGACACCCTCGGACATAAATGAGATAATTTATTTTTTTTCCATGGGTTATATAGTTACAAATTAGTTATAGTATAGCATTTTATTAATAATTTTTTATGTTATAAGGTAAATTTATTAAGGGAATAATTATTTTGGAGTTTTAATTTTATTTGGAACCTTAATTCATGTGGAAAACTGTTATATTTTGTATTCTTTCTTACAGACCTATGAAATTTTAAAATAACATTGTGTTGAGAAAATATTTTTGATATTATTACTAATTGGGATATCCATTATTTGATAACATTTATTTCAGATGAAATATTTTATATATTATGAATTGTATTATCTAATGTGGTGAGAGGAGTATTTTGAATGTTTTTTATTCTATTGTTGGGCTCGAACATCTAGATGAAGTAGGTCACCAAATGATATTGTTTTGATCATACCATAGAGGTCAGGAAATTTTATTATCATAGACCACTATAAACTTAGTTTTCAATATTTTCATGTGTGTTTATATGTCAATAAACATTTTTTTTCTTTTAATGGATATATCATTCATCTATATAGTCGTTTGTATGAGGTGACCAAAACACTTGTGTTTGAGGTTGTAAAATATAAAAATGCACATCAGGGGATTTTTAACACATAAATAAAGGTTCATTGAGTTTGTTTAATTTTTCTTTTTGAAAAATATAGTTGTGATAATTAATAGTGAATTCCATATAAGTCAGTTGTGAATGGATGATCATTCATAGTCATCATTATTTGTGTCAAAATTGTAAATTTTCATTTAAAAAGATGTATATAATGATGTCAGATTATAAATATACACCTATGATTGGAAAAATTGATGTAGTTATGATTAAAAGTTTACCATCATTTTAGGTTTCATGGTATTGTGTAAAACAAACCATTAGATAATCACGATGATTTTAGAATACTAATTTGTGGTAGACCCCAGAATATATGGTTTAATTTGAAGAAATATTGTTAATATTATTTTATGAACTATATAGATGTAACATCCTGAGTCCGGAGCCTCTCCACTGGTGCCCCGTACCTGGCTCGCCACATGACCTCAAGCGTGTTTCCGCGAACGCCAGAGGCTGCCGACAAGCAGCTAGGGCCTAGGTGAGTTGGTGGGGAAACTATGCCTTCCTTCGGTAAGGTACACAAGGTAAGAAAACAACAATAAACAGCGGAAGCAGTAACAACATGCATAACAGCAGAAACCAAACAGCGGAAGCAAGGTAGATATATAACATTGAAGACAATGATGCAGCAGGTACAAGTATCAAAGGAAAAAAAGAAAACACAACAATGTGCTGAAATACGAATAAAACCAAGTGCAAAAGAAAATAATGTAAGCTCCTCAGCATCGTGATCCACGGCTCGGTCCAATTCTCCCCAGCTCCCGGTGCAATCAAGATCCTGAAGTAGAAGGGCACTTGCCCTTATCTATACCTGCAACAACATAGTCTGCTTGGGCCCAAAATCATGGCTCAAACAGGGTGTGAGATACAATCCCAGTAGGCAATCACCCAAAGATCTGTGCTTAACAGTCAATGAATACATGACAGTACTAAAACAAGAAGCAGTAAACAGAAAAGAACAAGCACCTACAATACACAGCTCTAACAAATAAGGCACACAAGTAAGCAGTCAACAACAAGAAGTAAATAGGTAACCCCCTGGGTAGCTCTCACAGTCTAGCCCCTATGGTTCAACCTCTAAGTACAAGCAACCCTATGGGAGGCACACACAGTCTCACCCCTCTGGTTCCGCTATGCAGTAAAGCAGACTCTCTGGGGAAGCACTCACCGTCAATTCCTCCTATAGTCTCGTATCGTGCTAAAGGCTCTCTGGGGAAGCACTCAACGTCAATTCCCCCTATGGCCTGCGTCATGCTAATGGCTCTCTGGGAATGCACTCAATGTCAATTTCCCCTATAGCCCGCGTATCGTAATTAAAAGACACTCTGGAGAAGCACTTCCGTCAATTCTCCCTTTGGTCTACTACTCTAGGTTCTCACAGTCCTGAGTATAACTAAACATACTCAGCGCATGTATATCATCCATGTAAACCTCAAGAACCACTTGGCTATCAACTAAGGCTCAATAGAAATAAAAAAACCATAGTTACACTATCCTACGACTAGGCATGACAACTGGAAAAAATGCCAAACAGGGAGAACACGCATGGCAAAGCAATCTGAGCACAAAAAAATACTCTAATAACAAACAACAACCTCTACTACAGCAATCAAGCAAAGAAGGTAACCAACAAGGAAAAACAGGCAACACGCAATACCCCTTTCAGGGGTATTGGTGTAATTTGCACATAATATTCATTAGCTTTCAACGGAAAAGCACAAACCACATACCTTGATCCTAGGAAATCGATATATGTGAACCTCAGTGACGGATTCCCATTAGTACGACGTAGATCTGAGAAAACGCACAAAACATTCATCCCACAATAACATAGAAACCCGGAGGAATCAAGAAACAAGGCTAAAGCAGAAGGAAGATCTCACTGCTACTCTTTCAACGCAACTGACCGTGCTCGAATCGGAGAACGGACGGTGAGGCGGTCGTTCGTCGAACATCCGGCCGTACAAGTCACTTCGGAAGGTTGGAAACTGGAGAAGAGGTGAATATGAGGGTTAGATGCGACCCCGGTCCGTTGCATGAAAAAAAGTACAAGGCGTGTACTTTTAGAGTACACAGCGTGTACTTATAATTTTTTCGTACTCCGAAATAACCAGCCTCCACCTTAGCCTTACACACCGCCTGTGTGGCCTAGACACGGCCAGCACACGGCTTCGAGCTGGGGAAAGAGTACACGGCGTGTACTCAGAAAGTACACGGTGTGTACTTCTGAAATTTCCAGAAAATTCTTTTTTTCCTCAAAAAATCCAAAAAAAGGAAAACATACATGAAAAGAGATCCGGGTTCTTACAAACTTCCCCCATTAAAGAAATTCGTCCCCGAATTTCCCTAATGACACGAAGAAGGAGAAACCCCAAACAGCTCTGGCCACTGCGATCTAACATCGGCCTCCCTCTCCCAGGTCTCGTCCTGTACGCGTCTGTGCTGCCATAGCACCTGTACCAGAGGGAAAGACCGTCCGTGGAGAACGTTCGTACTATGATCGAAAATCCAGATAAGATTCTCCTCGAACGATGCATCCGCTTCATACTTGACTTCCTCAGGCTGAAAGACGTGGGATGGGTCTGAAAAGTAGTGTCAGAGCTGAGAGACGTGGACGACGTCATGGATGGCCCGATACCTCTGAGGTAGCTGCAACCGATAGGCGACCTGCCCCACTCTCTCCAAGACCTCCAACGGCCCGACGTACCACGGTGAGATCATACCCTGTCTCCGAAACCTTTTGTGTCGCAACCTTGGTGCGACACGTAGGAAGACCTAATCACCAACCTCGAACTCCAGAGGTTGTCTCCGCTGATCATCATAAGACTTCTGTCGAGGCTATGTTGTATCCATCCTATTCTGAATTAGGTCTATCTGCTCTGAAGTCTCCTGAAAAAGACGAGGTTCCAGCAATGCTACCTCTCATGCCTCCAGCCAGCATACGGGTGATCGACATGGCCTACCATACAAATCCCTGTTTGGCGCCATCTGAATGGTCACATGGAAACTACTGTTGTAGGAGAACTCCACTAGAGGAATATGCTTCTCCCAAGAACCACCAATGTCCAAGATGCAAGCCCGGAGCATATCCTTAATCACCTAGCTCGTGCGCTCGGACTGGCCATGAGTCTGGGGATGGCATGTTGTACTCAAAAGTACCTGTGTACCCAAGACCTTCTGAAGTCCCTGCCAGAACTGAGAGGTAAAGAACACATCTCTGTCTGAAACAATAGAGCATGGAACTCCATGAAGACGCACAATCTCTCTAATGTAAAGTCGTCCCAGGTCATCGACACTAAAGGTTTCCTTGAGCGGCAAGAAGTGAGAAACCTTCGTAAGTCTGTCGACGACAACCCAGACAACATCATTTCCCCGAGGTGACCTCGGAAACCCGGTCACGAAGTCTATCGCAACATCATTCAACTTCCTCTCTGGAATGGGTAACTACTGTAAAAGGCATACTGGTCGTTGATGCTCTTCTTTCACCTGCTGACAAGTAGAACATCTCAAAAGAAAACCAGCAACATCCTTCTTCATACCTGGCCACCAGTACTGGCGATGAAGATCATGATACATCTTGGTGACGCCAGGATGAAAATCCCAAACTGAGGAATGGAAATCCCGCATCCGCTCCTCGTGTATGTCTTCTGGCACCCATACGCGTCCTTGGAAACACAAGATCTCATCCTCACCAACTGTGCAACCAGGAAGAGGGTCCCCTCCTGATACACTCTCCCGTAGGACCAAGGCTTCCGAGTCTGATAGCTGCCTCATCCGTACCCGATCAAGTATCATGGATGTAACATCTAAAAGAAGATAGGAAAGCTTTTCATCGTTTGTCGTGCACCTCTAGATGCATCTCAGATAACAATGACATTAGCTTCCACTCACTACAGGCCTCTTGAAATACTTGAATCTGAGTTCTCCTGCTCAACGCATCAGCCACGACGTTACCCTTTCCCAGCGTATAGGCAAACAAAAAATCAAAATACTGACGATACTCGAACCACATGCACTGCCTCAGATTCAGATCACGCTGAGTGAAGATATACTCAAGACTCTTGTGGTTAGTGAAGACCACAAAGTACTCTCTGAAAAGATATTGTCTCCAACAGCACAAGGCATGAACAACAACTGCCAACTCCAGATCGTGCATAGGGTAGTTCCTCTCATGTGGCCTCAACTGCTGAGACCCATATGCAATGACTCAATCTCCCTGCATAAGCACAGCTCCCAGCCTGGTACCCGAAGCATCACAGTAAACAGTGTAGCTCTTGCCTTTCTCTGGTAAGACTAGTATTGGTACAGCCGTCAACCTCCCATTCAGCTCCTGAAAGGCTGACTCACAAGAATCTGACCATAAGAACTTTGCCCCCTTCATGGTCAGACCTTTCAAAGGTGATGCTAGATGAGAAAAGTCTTGAATAAAGCGTATGTAGTATCTAGCCAGCCTTAGGAAGCTCCGTACCTCAAAACCGTTCTTTGGCTACTCCCAGGAAACTACAGCTCTCACTTTCTCTGGGTCCATAGATACTCCTGCCTCTGAAATGACGTGACCCAAGAAGTGAATCTGATCCATCCAAATGTGGCACTTCGAGAGTTTAGCATAAATCTGATGCTATCTTAGTGTACTCAGAACGATCTCAAGATGCGTGTCATGGTCGTGTCGAGTGTGAGAGTACACCAAGATATCATCCAAGAATACCACAAAAAAAGAGTCCAAGTAAGGATGGAACACTCGGTTCATCAGTGCCATTAAAACTGCAGGCGCGTTCGTGAGACCGAACGGCATGACTGTATACTCGTAAAGACCGTACCTGCTCCGGAAGGCTTTCAGAGGTATATCTGATGATCTAACGTGCAACTGATGATAACCGGACCACAAGTTGAACATCAAGAACACCCGGGATCCTCAAATCTGATCGAAAAGTTCATCGATCCGTGGAAAGGGATATCGGTTCTTGACCGTCAACTGGTTCATCTTTCAATAATCCACATAAAGCCGAAGGGTACCGTCTACCATCTTCACAAACAGAACAGGCCAACCCATAGGAGAAGTACTGGGTCGGATGAAACCCTTAGACTGTAGCTCCTCCAACTGCTTCTTGAGCTCCTGCAACTCTGGTGTGGCCATAATATAAGGAGGAATGGACACCGGTGCCGCTCCTAGAACGCGCTCAATAGAAAAGTCTACCTCACACTCCGGAGGCAGACCTGAAACGTCCTCTGGAAAGAAATCGTGGAAGCGATCAACCATTGGAGGAAATTCCAACTGTGGAGTCCCCTGGTCATCCAGATAAAGACTAGAAATCTGGGTTGTCACCCCTCCTAGCCCAAGATGCTCGAGTCCCGCCCGACTCGCCCGAACATCCCATTCGCCTCTATGAAGAAAAGATTCACCCTCTGGTGAAATGAAACTCACTCTGCGGCGATAATAGTCGATGACTGCCTGAAAGGGAGTAAACAAATCCATTCCAATGATGACATAATAGCATGTCATCTCTATGACATAGAGATCCCATAAGAAGTGATACCCTACAAACTTGAGAGGGAACTCTCTACACTGGCGTACACTAGATGTCCTTGTCCACAAGGGTGTGTCAAGTGTCAACGAGTCAGCAGAGGAAAAGATGCAAATTCCAAGGCTCTCTACAACAGCAATAGAGATAAAACTATGCGTAGCACCAGTATCGAAAATGGCTGAAGATAAAACCGAGGCTACTAAAATCGTACCTCGAACATCAAAAGGGTCGGGATCCTGCTCATGATAAGACTGCTCCACAGCGAAAAACTGGCCTACACCGCGGCCCTGCACCCCTGACTGACCAATCTGAGCTAACCCTCCCTGCTGGTTCTGAGGGACTGGTGGCTGACCGCCCTGGCCTCGACCTCCACCTCAAACCGAATGACCAGAAGAACTTCAGTTCCCTGACTGGTGAGAGACTGGTGGGACTGCTCTTGAAGGAGGAGTCATGAAAGAACCTCGGTCACCTACTTCTTGTGGGAAACCTGGCAGAAACGCTGAAGGTGACCCAACTTGTCACAAGATCAGCACTCCACAGGGTCTCTCTGGCAATGCGGCCTCGTGTGCCCTGCCCGACCACACTGGTAGCATGTCACCTGACTGCCTGATGATGTGTCTCGCTTCCTCGAATCACCGTCCGTAGGCTCCTTATGACGCTTCTTGCTGTCATCCGAAGGAAAGCTAGATCTGGAAGTAGAACCGCCTTATCTCGCATCTCTAGAGTCTCTCAGATTGCGCTCCGCAATCAGTGCCTGGTTGAAAATGGAAGTAATGGAAGTCAGCTGGATGATGTTCACCTGCGAGCGGATCTCCCGCCTGAGTCGATCCTCAAACTTCCTGGCCAAGAACACCCCACTCCCATCCCGAAGGGGTGTAAAATGTTGCATATCAGTGAAACGAGAGGAATACTCCATGACAGATGGAGTACCCTGCTCTAAGCTCATGAAATCCTGGGCTCGATCGGCCTTCAGGGTCTCCAGGTATAAGTAGTCGTAAAACACACGTTGCAACTCTTCCCAAGTCATAGCCTGCTGCTGACCCGCCTGTGAGATCACGTCCAACCACCTCTTGGTGGAGTCTCGGAGCATGTAGGTGTTGAGCTTGACCAGCCTCTCTGGAGGCGTCTCCAGATGCTTGAATATAGTCATCATGGATCTTAGCCATGACTCGGCAGCCTGAGGTCCTCTCTCCCCCGAGAACGTGGGAGGATGCTGCTGCTGGAAAACCCGCGTCAAGTCTGCCATAGACGAGGCAGGAGGCGGTGCTCCCTGGAAGGCCACCATCATCCTCATGAAACCATCCTTGAATTGCGCATCAGCTCCTGTAACTAATATGACAACCGGTGCCAAAGCTGGCTCGGCTGGGGGATCGACAGGAAGCCTTTGATCAGCCATATCCGGCATCTAATCACTGCCCAACGACAGACGTACGACCAGAGGGCGTCTCAGAGTCATAGCTCTGAAAGATCAAAATCAAACATTAGATCAAGAAAATAAGGACAGAGAAAGCAAGAGCACAAATGGGAACAGGGGAGAAGAACACACAAGATTGGAAAACACGACTACACGGCGTGTATAAAACTACACGGCGTGTCGACTTAAGCCACTGACATGGGTGTGTACTCCTGCCCTACAGGTCACGTACACCTCAAACTACACGACGTGTTAACAACCACACACTTCCTATACATGAAAACTATTCCCCTACTCGAGTCTCCTTACACGGCTAACCCACACGGTCCCACTCAACCTGAGACTACACGGCTTGTTCGAAAAAAAAACGGTCTGCACTAGACAAGGCTTCGGCGGTCCGTGTTGTTGAGTACACGGCCGTCTACATGGCTGGACCTTACACGGCGTGCTCCGAACAAGCATGGCGTGCATAGGTGAAGGCGACACCGTCCCGTGTTGTTTGTGACATGGTCGGGTACCTAGGAAAGACTACACGGCATGTTCCGAACTAACACGGCATGTGGAAAGGAAGGTAACGTCGGCCCGTGTTGTTCGTGACACGGCCGGGTACCCGGAGAAGACTACACGGCGTGTTCCATATGGACACAACGTGTGGAAAAGAATGTCACGCCAGCCCGTGTTGTTCGTGACATGATCGGGTACCTGGACAGGACTACACGGCGTGTTCCCTATGGACACGGCGTGTTCCCTATGGACACGGCGTGTTCTACCCGAGCATCCCCAGCCCGTGTTGTTAGTGACACGACAAGGTGCATGGCTCCGAACTCACACGGTGCGTACCAATGGTACACGGCGTGTTCCCGAAGTTACTCCTACGACACTGTGTTCTGCTCACACGGTCAGTGACACGGCCTGAACACTACGCGACGTGTATCCAAAAAGTACACGCCGTGTATTCTGGGTTTTTCTGGGCAGTAGCTCCGAAACTGTGCAGAATTCTAGATACACTAAAACAAGGGAAAAGGTGCCAAATTCCGATCTTTGAGGGCCCATAACACCTCACGAACCAAAAATTGGTGTTCATTTTTTAAGCAAAGAACAATACAAATAGTTTTCTAACATAACAACAGAGAATCTATCGAACAACTATCACAACAGCATGCATAATCTACACAGAGCCTATCACAACAACATGCAATCACTAATGCGCCCTAGATGGCATGGCAAGAATGCATGACATGTGATTTCTACAAGTTCCTATATGATGCATGAGATGGAATACCCTCATCTCATCGGGTTACGACAGAAATAGAACCGAAATATCAAAACAATAACCACACAAGTCATGGGAATCACTCTAGGTGAAAACATATCAACAATAAAACCTCATAACCAGAAAACTACAATTAACGAGGTAGTATGGCCTTTCCCTGTACACGGGCTAGCTACTCCCAAACACAGCTTAAATCCAAGTACCGAATCCATCCTATCCCTGGCTAATGTCTCCAAACAGTAAGGCAAGAGAAAATAACTCCTTTGATACCACTATGTAACATCCCAAGTCTGGAGCCCCTCCACTGGTGCCCCGTACCTGGTTCGCCACATGAACTCAAACACGTTTCCCCGAATGATAGAGGCTACCGACTAGAAGCGAGGGCCTAGGTGAGTCGGTGGGGAATCTATGCCCTCATTCGGTAAGGTACACAAGGTAAGAAAACAACAATAAACAACGAAAGCAGTAACAACATGCATAACAGTAGAAACCAAACAGCGGAAGAAATGTAGATATAAAACTTTGAATAAAAATATGAAGAAGGTACAAGTATCTACGGAAAATAGAAAACACAACAACGTGTTGAAAAATAACTGAAACCAAGTGCAAAAGAAAACTAAGTAAGCTCCTCACCATCGCGAGCCACGTCTCGGTCCCATGCTCCCCATCTCCTGATGCAATCAAGATCCTGAAGTAGAAGGGCGCTTGCCCTTATCTATACCTGTAGAAACATAGTATTCTTGGGCCCAAAATCATGGCCCAAACAGGGTGTGAGATACAATCCCAGTAGGAAATCACACAATGATAAGTGCCTAACAGTCAATGAATATATGGCAGTACAAAATCCAGAAGTAGTAAACAGAAAAGCAAAAGCAGCTACAATCCATAGCTCTAACAAGTAAGGCACACAAGTAAGCAGTCAACAACAAGAAGTAAACAGGTAACCCCCTGGGTAGCTCTCACATTCCATTCCCTATGGTTCAACCTCTAAGTACAAGAAACCCCCTAGGAGGCACACACAGTCTCACCCCTTCGGTTAAGCTACGTAATTAAGCAGACTCTCTATGGAAGCACTCACCGTCAAATCCCCCTATAGTCTCGTATCATGCTAAAGGCTCTCTGGGGAAGCACTCAACGTCAATTCCCCCTATGGCCCGTGTCATGCTAATGGATCTCTAGGAAAGCACTCAACGCCAATTTTCGCTATAGCCTGCGTATCGTAATTAAAAGACACTCTGGAGAATCCCTTCCGTCAATTCTATCATTGGTCTACTACTCTAGGTTCTCACAGTCCTGAGTGTAACTAAACATGCTTAGCGCATGTATATCATCCAAGTAAACCTCAAGAACTACTTGGCTATCAACTAAGGCTCAACAGCAATAAAAAACAACAGTTCCACTATCCTACGACTAGTCATGGCAATTGGAAAAAATGCCAAACAGGCATAATAAGCATGGCAAAGCAATCTGAGCGCAAAAAAATACTCTAATCACAATCAACAACCTCTACTAAAGCAATCAAGAAAAGAAGGCAAGAAATAAGGGTAAAACAGGGAACACTCTATACCCTGTTCACGGGTATTGGTGGAATTTTCACATAATATTCATTAACTTTCAACAGAAAGACACAAACCACCTACCTCGATCCCAGGTGATCGATATACATGAACCTCGATGAAAAATTCCCCTTAGAACAATGTATATCGTAGAAAACACACAAAACATCATCCCACGATAACATGAAAACCAGGAGGAATCAAGAAACAAGGCTAAAGCAGAAGGAAGAACTCACTGCTGCGCTTCCAACGCAACTGACCGTGCTCGAATCGGAGAACGGACGACAAGGCAGTTGTACGTCAAAGATCCAGCCGTACGGGTCACTTCGGATGGCCGAAAACTGGAGAAGAAGGTGAATATGAGGGTTAGACGCGACCCTGGTCCGTTTCATGAAAAAAAATAAAGTACACGACGTGTACTTTTATAGTACACGGTGTGTACTCCTAATTTTTTCGTACTCCGAAATAACCGGCCTCCACCTCAGCCTTACACACTGTGTGTGTGGCCCGGAGACGGCCAACACACGGCTTCGAGCCGGGTAAAGAGTACACGACGTGTACTCAGAAATTACATGACGTGTTCTTCTGAAATTTCCAGAAAATTCATTTTTTCTCAAATACTCCAGAAAAAGAAAAAAATACTGAAAAGAGATCCAGGTTCTTACAATAGAGATTATTTGTTTATATATGTCATAGAGAATGTTTTGTAAAATAATATAGTGATTCAGATCGATGTTGCATTAGTGTGCATATTTTGGCCACATGGCTGCTGCACATTATTGGTGCAACAGAAATGAAAATTCCATCAATAATTTTTTAGACATTGATAAGGTTGTCAGATCAATATAGATGATCCATCATGTATTAATGAAAAATTATTGGTTTCATCATGGTGTTTGGGTTCTTTAGTATAGGTACTTTTTTAGCAGCTCTGTGGAAGACTATCGACTAGTTAGTCCTGGTGAAAATAAATTTTGGGGGTCAGAACCTCATTATCCTCATTGTATCGTGTATGAAAGAGGTTTTCATGAATTAGAAAGGTCCATTTACAAATTTTCACCATTAATGGGTTATGTTTGGTATGTATAATCAATTTAATTTCATGGAACATTTTTTTTATTGACTCACAAAAAAAACATTATATTTGATAGTACACGATGGAACCGAAATATATTGAATATTTCATTTTTTCCATTGGAATCATGATCCACATAGATATTACTATGATGTAGAGAACCATTTTTCATTATGAGTAATAATTAAAAGATAATATGTATGGTTTAGTTATACAGATGTGGGGATGATTATATCAATGTTTGGTAACCACCAACTTTTGGTAGTGATTTGGATGTTTTTGTTAAATTCAAATTAAATAAAATTATCATTATTTAGTATTATATTCTTCCATGGAGATATGAATTGAAATTTTTCTATAAAATATTGATAAATTACAATAGTTTACTAATATTTTATTACCTGAGAATTGAATTGTATAAATACGAAACATATATATGATGTGAATAATTAGAGTGAGTTGATTGTAAAAACCCATATCATGTTTGGATACCACTTTTAATTGGAATATAATTTGTCTATTTAATGGTATTTCCCTTTTCAAAAAATAGAAATGAAATAACATATGTCATGTTTAAAAATATTGATGAACTATCATTGGACGTCAAATAATTCTATGTTGGGGAATCTGATTGCATGTTTTTTGTAGAATTACCGTAGATTAGTGATGGATAATCACGTCACCCTGAGCTATATAGTGGCAACTAACAGATTCTCTATGTTATTTATACATATCATATTATTATATAAAGTCATTAAATATCCATGAAACTTTTTGTGGGTGGCGCAAAACCCAAATTTTAACCAATGTAACCTAACCATTAAGTGAGTGCGTCTTATTATTCAATATTTTGGCATGATTTTTTTTATCATTTTTCCATTAGTGCAACCTATATATTAATATAATAGGATAAAATTTATATAGACTGTTTATCCATACCCTACCATCATCCATAAACCTTGAGTTCCACTTAATATATGTTGTATTGGAGAAATTATTTACATAAATAAATTAGGTATCCTCTAGTACTCCTTGTTCACTACCCCATATCCATTGTGTAGTGAAGGATCCTTTATTTTTTTATATTAGATAAATAATTTTGGAATTTATTGAACTATATGATAACATGATTTTAAAACTCTCTATAACATAACAATATAATTTTTTATTAAGATAATTATTTCATATTTGTCTATTTTTATTATGTAATTTACCTATTAATTCCACAATATCAGGGTGTAATTTCCCAAGAACTATGTGGATATTGATCAACATGTCTAGTGTATGTATTATAAAAATTAACACAATTACTAATGTTTAGTTTCATTTAATGAATATATCATGGGGTTTTCATCTATATATTCATGAAAAATGAAATCAAATGACCTATCAAATTGGGGAATTAATTTGTTTATCTTTATTTCCTAATAATGGATATAGTATTGGGAGTGGATGAACTCCATTGTATGAATTTTTACTGTGGTAAACTATATTATAGAATTATAACATAGGTTGTAATTTAAATATATTAATTTTGATTTATTTATATTGTAGGAAATTAATTTTTCCGTAAATAATTTCATATATTTGTTATATTCCTACTATTGGTGGTTGATCATGGTGACTTCTATGTTTTGACACTTCTTATATTGATTGAAATATATGTATTTTTTCTATTTTATTATTTATTATTAGTCTAAATTAATTAATTATTGTTATGATATATGTTATTTATTTAAATTTCTCTAGAATGAGACAGAATTTTAATGATATTGATTAATTATTAATTGAAATTGAAAAATTCATACAAGGTTTTGGGGATTTGAAAGGAAGAGAGTTGGATCTGTTTTGAGGTATGTAGTCATGTGTTTTTTTCTTTGGTATTGTGAATGTATTATAAAATGTGAAATATAGTTATCTATATTTTTTTTAATGAACTTTAATTAATAATTATGGAATAGATATGATTTTTTGAATAATTTGAAACATATCCAAATGTCATAGCTGTCTAATGAAACCATGCATAATGTTTATATATAATGAAAAAGGGCCACAAAAGACATTTGTTGCATTTTTATGTTTTATGTCAATGTATTCATAATGATCAACAAAGATCCAATTATATTAAATGTAACAACATTTTATTGTTTTTGAGTTACAAGTGATTACATGTGTTTTCATCAGATAGTGTTAGAGGATATATCCAAGTGTTTTCATTTATAAATGATGGTATAAGCTTATATCATTTTATCACATGATTGTGTGTATAGCCCAAGATACCATGCTACATTATTTAATAACATTTCTTTGTATCCAATGAGATAATGGTATATTATTTATCAAATGTATATTAATCTATGTGTAAATCCAATGGGACCGTATTTTATGCTTTGATCACATGTGTGTTCATTTGTAGCCCCATGAAAAATATAAATTACATTTTATCATTTTTGGTTTTGTGTTAATAAATTAAATTTATTATCAAGATGTGATGATTAATATTTCATTTTGTCTCATAAATTTCATATATAGTTCCTCTTTCTTTTTCTTCTGTGAATAGAGGTCAATATATTTGGATTATCACCAAAGGGATATGTGTTATATGTTATTTATTTATGTTCATTTACTATTAAATCATGGGGGCGTAAGATAAGATTTATCACTATGCCATTGAGGGTAATGTTTTGGTATTTAATATATATTCCATCAAAAATTGAGATGATTCATTTATAACCATAATTTTTAGTATATTCAAGTGTTTTCAATTACTCAATATATGGTGAATTGTGTACTTGTTGTACATTTTTTACTATACATTATTCCTATGTATTATATTTTTTTCTTTTTATTTTCTTTTGTGACAATGTATTTCTGAAAACAATGTTTTCTAGATAGGTACTTGACCAAATCTGGGGCGTCATATAAATTTTTTGATCACACCCTATATATGTGGACATAGAACATGGGTACCCCAAAATTCATCACATGTTATAGGTATAGATGGGGTTGAGGCCTAGGATGAAAATTGACATGGATAACTCATTATGAGTGTAGATTTTATTGGGGTATAAGGCTCAGAGTTAGGTGCTAAGACTCACGATGCATTAATTTATTTTTCATATAGTTTATGTGACTGGTATATAGGGAAACAATATAATATATTCATGTGACTGTTGAGACTATTGCTTCAATTTTCATTCATTACAATTTTTTTCTATAAATTAATATTATATTATTGGACAGTTTTTTAACAATCAATTAGTGTGTACAATGATTTAAATTATTTCCTCCTGATGATACAACTGTGACCATTTCATGCAGTTGGATGCCTTTAGTAAAAATGGGGGGGTATTAGATGTCATGTAACACATTGGATCATACCAAGATATTTGGGTAGGAGTGTTATAATTCGGAATAAACCATTTATTTACATTTATGATTCTATTTTGGTACAGTAAATTTCATTATATTATTTATATAAATATAATAGTTTTTTATCTCTTACTAATTGAAATAAATTATTTTCTATGAAAATGAATCATTTTTAATTATTTTCTATGAAAATGAATCATTTTATATTTTCACATAGATCAAGACTTCTTAACTTTTCCTACTATATATGAATGTAATAAAACTTATTATCTTGAATTGAAATACCTCTGTAAATTTCTACAATGAATCAATGAATTAATTCAAATATTTGATGATTATATACTCAATTATTATCGATAATGATCATTTCAAAATAATTTCATATTTCTCATTCCTTATTGATATAATAAACATAAAATATATATAATATAAAAATAGAGGAATGTTGGAATTATACAAATACAATATATAAATTAAATAATTACGTAATGTAATTGAATCCATAAAATATAAAAATTCATTAATTTATTAAATATATTCATTAATTAATAATAGTGTCACTGTGATATTGATAGCTATATTGATAAAAAACAAAATAAATCCCTCGAACCAAACCCAAAAATTCCATTATCCTATAATTAAATACTATAAATAACTGTTGACTTAAAATTATATAAAAAATTTAACTAGTATGGATTATAAGTGTCTTTATTTGATTCATAATGATAAATATATTGGATTTTAGATGAGCATGCATGAATGTCACTCCCATAAAATATAGTTTAAGGAATGTGGGGATATGTCTATTATAATAATAAGTAATAATAATGAATCTCACCTTAAATCTCGTTTCAAACCAGGTTGGGAAATAATAAATCAACACAATCAAAAAAATGTTACCAATGATCATAAAGCATTCATGAGAAAAAACTGTGAAATACTGTTGAATTATTTAACAAATAAATAAAATGAATAAATTATTATACTACCTACATGTATTTTTTTCCCAAATATTCTTTCGTATGTTTAATAGGCTGAAAAACTATATTTTTTTATTTATTGGAACTAATAATTAAGAATGATCATACAATGTGTGTTATGAGGATTCATAGGTTTGCATTATAATTCAACAATTCTATTAAACAAATTATAGTTCTCTTGATATCGTTTCTTATGAATGAGATTCAAATTTATTCACTTAATTCACAAAATAAATAATTATCCCAATATTATATTAATTTGGGAAAAATGATGAAGGTTGCTAAAAAAATGACACCAACCCTCAAAGAATGTAAATTAAAAGAAAAATAAATTAAAATAAAATACTCATATTATTAATATATAGTGAAGCATTGAAACCACATTATTTATTTATTAACCCATAGAAAAAAATTGAATATTATTAAATCCAAAAGAATTGTTTTTCCCTACCATTTCTAACAATGAATGTTCCATGCTGGCTTAAGCATGCGGTATAAAAATTTTCTCTTCTCCATATATGATATACTAATCAAAATTGGGTAATGTATAAATCATTAATAATATATTTATATATATATATTTGATAAAATATAAATTATTTTATATATTAATACAAAACTATCCTTCGTATATTTTTTTTGGATATTATCTTTATGGCATATAATATAATTATGTCTCCTACAGGCTGATAGTATTTCATGATTGATTTTACTCGCAAGATAAACTTGTAATTTTTTATCTATAATGAAGATATTTTAGTCACATTTCCTATCAATAAAATTTTTATATATTTACTTTTTGTTATATATTAATAATTTGTAGTCACTTTTTTTTAATGAATATTCCATTAACTCCAATGGTGATCTTAATTTTTTCACATATATAACCATACTCAGAAATGTATAAAAGTTCATTTCCTTTATTAATGTTCAATTCTTGTCCAAAAATTATATCATATTTATAATTTCCATGGTTTAATTTTGATGATACAATTTTTCTATTACAATTATCTAATATATGGATGGTAAAATGGCATATTTCTACCATTATAAATATTTCAAGTAGTTTTTAATATAAATATAAGCATCATCGAGACTATGTTTAGTGAAAATTTCGTTTCATTTTCTTTAGATAATAAACATAATATAATATGGAATGATAATATATAATGTTTCTATGTGAGATGTATTACGAATATTTTGGACAATATTGGTATGAATTTCGCCACCCTTAAAAATAGAGCCTCGTGTTCCTTCATCAATTCACTATTGAAACAATCAATAATGTTTACATATCATATCAAAATATGAATTTGAAAAAATTAAACACAAATAATGTTATTAAAATTGAGTATTTGTTGGAGAGAATGGTTATATCAGTTTCCCACGGTAATGTGAAACTAGATATTTTTTGAAAATAACCCAAAACATGTGACATATAGTCAAAATAACATCTATTGGAAGTGATATAAAAGATGATTGATTATAAGGTGTGGGGGTCTCAAAATTCATTGACACGTGATCTAATGGAATTCAGATTTAGTGACATCATTGATGTTATGTCATGTGGGATAACCTGAATAAATAAATTTAAAATGTTTTATATTACATTGAATATTGATATATTTTATTATGGTTTTGTTGAATATATTTTACATTATTGTTAATGTTTATAATTTATCATGTACATTTATGTACATGGAATAAAATGATAACACATAATGATAGAATGTTACAAAAACATTGGTTGTATTATTGGTTTTATTGGACTAATTGGACACATCCATAAAGGATTTTTACTTTATATGTTAATATATGAAGTTATATAATTCACATGGATTGAATGTGAAGTCTTAGATTAAATAATTGGAAATGGTAGATAATTCAACAGTTAATTGAAAAAGACATATAAAAAAAATCATGTTCATATGGCCATGAAAAAATTATGCATCCTAAAAAATTATATATTAGAAGAAAAATTTATTATAATACACACTATAATTCTTATAAATGATTTTTCCATTACGATATAAACCATTTTCATGATAGAATCCATGTTATTTTAGAAAAATCATAAGAAGTATATTTTAGGTGTTCACCTAATACTAGTGAAAACCTGGCCTAGATATCCGCACATTATATTCCTCCATATCACACCCCTAATTTTAATTTTTTTTTATCATTTCATGGCTTCAGGTGGATTCGTCATGGGCTGGGCTAGGTCTCAGTTTAAATTGGTTAAGTTTTTATGACATTGGTGTGTATTGGACTTGTGCGCGAGAACTTCATGTTTGGCGATAGTTACGTGGTCAGCCTTTTTTCATGTGAAGATGTCTATCCTTTGAGATAAATAAATTTGTATGACAATTAATTAATTAAACTATTTAAAACATAATAATAAAAAATTTACAATGTATATAAAATGAAATTTGGGGTCAAAATTATTTAGGTATCTTATTAGCACTAAATTTTATATCATTATAATTATTATTCAGTTATTATTAATTTTGTTATTATTTAAAAGAAAATAAATAGAATTATGATAATGATTATTTTTTATTTTATTGTTATTATTATTATTTTCATAATTAATGTTATTAATCGTGTTTTTATGGTTATATAATTTTTAATATTATTATAGATGTTTTCATTAATTAATTTATTTATGTTATTACTATTATTATAATCATTATTATTATTATTATTATTATAATAATCATTTTATTAGTAGTTAATTTTTTTTTATTTTTTGGTACTTATCCATCCCTCTCTATTTTATTATCCACCACACACATCTCCCATTTAATCCTTATCTTTTTTATCTATCCATCCACTCACTAATCTATCAAATCACACCCCTCTTTTAATATTACAAATCACACCCCCACCTTTTTATCCCAAATGCTCTAATCTCTTCCACCTTTTTTACTCTATCCACTCACCCATCTCTCTATTATAACCCATTCACCGCTCTTACACCTTATTCCCCCATGTGCATCCCCTCCCTAATCCCTAATTCACTACTCCTCTACTATGATGCTCTTTCTAGAAACTGTTCCTCCCTCTTGTAGTTCCATCCAATGAGTTCTCTTCCCCATATTATCCCCTCCTCAATCAATTTATAGGGTTTCCATGTAGAGATTATTGTTTTCTGAATACTAAATGCAATGGTTAATGTGTATCATGGGTTTCTAATGGATTTTGGGAGTGTGATTAGTCTGTGAGGTGTCGTTCTTCCTCTCGTTGACATTGCAACCCAATAGCTTGAGACTTCGGTAGGTGTTTCAAAAAATTTCAATCATAAATCCTTTCCAATGATGCATGGAATTTAAAATAATATAATAATATTGTTTTAAACCTCTATGAAAACCTTTTTGAAATTATTATATAAATTTGGAATTTATTTGGATTGTTGAATATTTGTTTTAAATGTGTTTTCGGTAAATTATCTAGGCATGTGGTACCTAGTATATTTTTTGAATTTATTTTCCTCGTTTAGTGAGGAATTGTGTATTTTATAAAATTTATAGAGATTAATATGTTGCAATGATATTTTTTAATAAGGAACAATTTTTGGTAAATATGAATTTGTTCTGTTATGGATTGGTTATTGTGTTAATACATATTGTTATGGATTTAATGGATTCAATGTTTTGGTTGGGGTTCTTTCTAACAATTTAGGCATGTAGCGATGGTTAAAATGAAAATAGTTTTTCATGGAAATTGTATTTGCGCATCGCTTTTTATGTATGACAAACCATTAGTTGTTGAAACATCCAAGGGTTCACAAGGTGAACTCGTTGAAGTTCATCCAAATGAATATGGTGAAATAAAATGAGGGTTTTCTTAAAAACCCTTGAACCTAAAATTGAAATTCTGATTCTAAAGGATGGAGGATGTTTTTTAAATTTCAATTGATGGGATTAAATTTAATCCTCAAGGTTTTGGTTCATTTCACATTGAAAAATTCTTTGGTGTTTGAATTTGAAACTATGTGCTAATTTGGATCTTGTTATTAGATTTGGAGAATAATTTATTAAAGGCTTCTTTGGATTGGTAAATTTAAAAGTTGTATTGGTATGATGTTTTGGGTAAATTTATTTAGATATGTTGAGTTAAAGGCATGTTTGGTACATTTATCCTAATGGTATTATTAGTAGTAAAATTTAAAGGGCATTGTGTTTTCATAAAAGAGGATTCAAGGTTGGAAACATTGAGTGCATTATGAAATGGAATAAATGTTTATAGGTATGGAATCCCAGTTAGAACCATTTTTTAAATTATTTTTATTTATATAAATATGGGGAAGCATTATAGGGGGTATATCTATTACGTTTTATTGAATATTTGTGTCTATCATTAGGGTAGTCAAGTGAGGTGACAACGACCATGAAGAGTCACATGTGAGAGGGCCTCCTGCTTACAAAGTATTATTGTTACAACCACAAATGGTACATATGAATCCTTTAGTTGATCAAATGATGGTTTCATTCCATCCTTGATTAGGTTTTTTTGGTACCCACCAGTAGATGTAGAGTCCATATGGGGAGTTCCACTTGTTTATTTTATTACGAAAGCAGTCAGTTTGTTATAAACATAAGAGATTCACCATACGCCGAAATGTTGTTCGGAACTGATTATGTCCATTAATCATCTTGTGATGATTATGATCACCCATGTTTACATATTTATTTTCTTGGAATTTGTACTTTCCATTCTACTAGTTCATTTACAACGTTCATTGTTTACCTGTATTAGATTTTCCATGCTTCGATATCATTGTTTTAGGATTTTCATATAAAATGGAAAATTGGTTTTGGAAATGGTATGTAGGGCATGTTGTTTTTTTGAATGGGAAAAACAAGTTACTCATTTTGAAATGTGAAAATGGTGTTTTTTATATTTTTATTTCAATATTGTGTTTTTGAATTTGCAAGGGAATAGAGATTCGTAGATTTAGTGGCTCAGCCATCCCAAATGACCATTTCATTGCTCATGTATATTTAACATTATGTTTCAGGTCCAACATGGGTTTAGGTCCCTGGTAAAAAAATTCAGTGTTGGAGTAGTTATGGTTAGTCATTGGAGGTGAACTAGAGGACACATGGAGGTTGTGTTAGAATGGATTTTTATCTTATTTTTTTCTTCAGTTAGTTATACCTTGTAACTGAATATTTTGATTCATATTCATTTATGATTCAGTTTTTGTTTTGTTGTTTTCTCTGTTTGTTATTCTTATTTATCTATTCCTAGATATATCTCATGTTCTTAAATTGTTCTCTATCATAAAAATTTATTCCTGAAACTATTTTCATGCCCGTGGGGATCTTAAACGACTTTCGAGCCATGTCGCGGATCAGCTCCGGTGACCGGTTCATTTTCGATGTAGGATGGTGCGTAACAAAATAGTATCAGTGGAGACCCTAATTTTTTGGGGTGTCCGGTAAATTGATATATGGACTGCCGAGACTCAGGATGTAGGTACTATAAGTGCATCATGAACCCTTTCTTGTTCTGAACCTCGAGTCACCAGGGGTAGTTCATGTTTTGAGTTTGTTGTCTTTGTTTTGGATTCAGGGATAAAAAGAGAGGTAACATTATGTCACGATGTGGCCCCACATGGTTTAGTGACTAATGTAGATACCATGGTCCTGATTTAAGGTCCACTTAGTGCTATTCTTGATTGGGACATGGATCACTACAATGAAACTGGGTTAAGCATTACTACTAGTCCCTCTCTCTAGTAGTTCGTTGTAAGTGGTGTTTTTCCATGGATCTTGTTGTTGTAACTATGATTTTTAAAATGAAAATGTATTATTTAATGGAATAGTGTTTTGGATTCATAATTCTATAATTGTTTTAAATTGGTAATGAAATGGAATAAATAAATACATGTTCTATAGTTTATGGTATTTCTCTTGTATGTTTTTGAAATTAATTACATGTCCTTGTTTTTATAAAGTGATTTTGAAAAGGGAAACTGATTTTTAGAGACTAATTTTTTTATATATGTTTTTGTTTTTGGAAATTTTACATGGAAGAAGGATGTTTTGAAAATTAAACCAGTGAATTTATTTTTCAATAAATTTTATGGACATGTTTATATTATTTTTTTTCGAGATTGGGAGTTATATTGATTTTGATTTGCCTCGATATAGGTTTTGGTTTTGTGTTTTATATGTTGTTAAAAAAAATTCCTTATGAAAAGGACTTAATGGTTTCTAATAATTCATGGTCAGCTTTTTTCATTGTTCTACATTGCATGTCCTTCACGATGATTGGGGTCCTTCGGGGCCAACGGAGTGGCATAATGTGGTTGAGTACATCTTTAATATATTTGGAAAAACTAAAACTTTAAGAGTTTTCTCTGTATTGGGACTATGTGAAGGTCAATATTTGGATGGTTGGGTGTTTTTTCCTTACAGACAAAGCTAGTTTGGATGACGTGGGATGTCTATAAATTTTTCATCCTCCGATGGATTATTCCTAAAGTGGGGATGATTAGAAAATGGTACAAAATCATCTGTACTAAATAAGAGAAATGGATAGTGAAGACTTATTTTGACCATTTCATGGGACATGTTATAACAACACATACTTTACATACATTGTTATTAATTCATAATTGAAGAATAATTATTACAACATATAACAAAACCATGAAAGGACTGTGTAGGTATAGTGTCTTTAGAAACTGGGAAACATAAACAACTGGTTCATAAATCATTTACGTTGTCTCCCATTTATTTCATCATATTTATAGTCCCATTTGGAATATTATACTTAATACCATTCTTCCAGACATGGGGAAAAGAAAACATTCAAAAGGGTGAGAACAAATGCTCAGTAAGGGTAAATAGAAGAAATATCAATCATATCATATTCTTAAGAACATAACATTTTGAAAATCTTGTCCTTCAAAATAGATAATAATATCATTTCATGGGATCAATAATAATAGTGAAATTTAATCCAAATAATCATAACATAAATCATGAAACATTTTTGTATACACACATAATCATAGAGAATCATTTCTTATTAATCAAGACACATTTCCAAGACTATCATAGCGGACAAAGTCCATTTCTGAACTGAGTTCACTCCTCGTTTCAGTCCTATTTCACAGAACCGGATTATCCTGTCGTTCCAGCCATGAATTTCAAATGAGATATAAATCATTACCCAATTAATTGGAGGGAGGTATAGGTCCCACCCATCTCATAATGATACCATTCATATGTGTTCCACAAAATCATAAATCATATATCATAGCATAACCCATGTAATAAAAATGGGATTCTTATACATCATGCCATCATAACATAAATCATATAAGATAAAATGACACCATAAAAATAATTCCATAATAACATAATCAAATCAATGTAAAAATAGGGATAGAAACAGAACCCTATATTATATTATATGGAAAATAATTTTGATAAAACACTTGAACTTCATTGTTGAGGAAAATAGCCTTTCTACTTTAAATTTTTTTTCCATTCTTAACATTTCATACAATTTTAAACTAAAAGAAGTTGATTAAAAATAAACATAAAAATTTGTAAAGGAAGATTCATGGAAATAATGTTCTAAAAACCATTCAGGCCGTATAAGTTAAAAAACATTCTTCTAGTAATTTGGATGGAAAAGTCAAAATGTACCTCGTACTAAAAACGACAAATGATTCGTTTCATATCTTTTAATAAAAACTCACCAATGGGTAAAATTGGATTTAAAAGATTTTATGAGGATGGAAATAATATTACCTATTGAGGAAACATGTATGTGGATGATAAATATTCCCCAATAAATTCAGAATTATAAACAATCTCGGATTAAAATGATATTGTGATATTTTCTCATACCTTAGGTCCGATTTGCTTCATACGTGTTCGAACCTCATGTATAATGATTTAAATAATATTATTGACTTATTCCTGAATCATACCCATTGTAATGAAATCATATATGGTCATATTATTTGATTCTAAGCTTCTTATTAGTAATATTTCATTGCTACTTGTTATTCGGGTGTTTATTGTTTTTTGTCCTTATGCGTGTTTTGTCGAATAAATTCTTAATCATATTTTTAGTTTATAAATACTGCATTTCAAGAATGATATTAGTGTAATATATATCATATTTACTAATTCAATAAATTTATATATTCAATATGCAATGAAGATCAAGTAGAACGAGTCGCACCACATCGTGGAGGCGGTAGGTCGTATGTACGCACGAGGGATGATATCGTTCCCATGATCGTGGAATTGTATTGAAGTGTATGTATAATATTTCAGAATAAATATCACTTTACACTAATAATATATAGTTATTCTTTACACCATTATACCCATCCTCGTATGGTGGTGGTGGAAAACAGATTACACCACGGCGTGGAGACGGTATTCCATACGTACGCACGCACAGTTATTTTCGTTTTCCCTATGATGGATAGAAGGTGAAATAGGGTTGTTTCATATTTATAATCACATATAATTATATGATTGATACTGTTGTTATTACTTCATAATGAAACAACTAAAGAAGAGTAAGTAGAAGAATAAATAAAGTTCAAATAATCGGTAATGGACAATAACTATTCTTTGAAATGCCTCTTCTTAACCTCTTATTAGGGAACTAAATATGGTATTTGAAAAATACCAGGACCTATAGGATGATTTAGGGAAGTGGAGAAGAGAAATTGGCAGGGGTTGGCTATGCATGAAGGCTCAAAGTTGTGTGAGGAGAGGGAAGTGGTTCCCTTTTATAAGGGAGGAGAGCGGTAACTTTGGAAAAACTAAAAATATTATTATATTATAAAGTCATATTCAGTTTTTAATATCTCACAATTGATTTATTTATAATATTGAGTGGGTATGGGAAGAAATTATCTCATCCAATTGAATTTATACATGTTTAGGGTTCTATTTTAACCCTATCATTTAGATTTAACTTTATGTTAAATAATTTTACTTTTACCATGTCTTCTTGTTTTCTTACACTATAAGGTTAATAAACTTACTATAACAAGCCAAAAGAACCCCATGTGGTTCCTTATTAATATATATATCCGTATCTAATTCATTTGGACAAATCATAGTTTTTTAGGAATAAAAAAACAATTAATAATATAATATTTGTTTTAAAAACTATTTTATGTCAATTTTGACACTATTTGGTAATTAATTTTTGTGAAAATCATAACATTAAGATTATTTCGGAAAAAGATAATTAAATCAATACTAAACTTTCAAATTCACCTATAAAATTAGTTTAATTCATAAAAAGTCTCAAATTACATTAATTTGTGTATTTATAATATCAATTATTTTAATATTTAGTTATTTAGGTAATTACTGCATCACCATTGTGTCATATATAACTTAAATTATTAAATGTCTAAAAATAATAAATAATATATCACTAGGTAGGAAATATTTTTAGGTTTTAATTAATATTTATAGTCGAATTTATCTTAGGTATAACCCTATATTAAAAATGAATTCGTTATTAAGCATTGATTTTTACTATTTTAACCCTTCTTAAAATAAATTATTAATAAATGTCCTAATCGAATCCAAGTTGACCTAAATGGTCATATTTTATTCCTATGGTTGTTTTTTGTCAAATTACCCTTATCCAATAGAATTAGGACATGTGTAAGGGTAATAATAATATCATTTTTACCCTTAATTACCCTATTTACTTTAAACTGTGGTAAATAAAAGTTAAAAGTTACTATTCACCAAAAATTATTTTAATCTCATTGAACCAAATTTTAGTCTTTGATATTAACCATATCTCTCAGATTTTCGAAATTTCAGTAACAGAAGCGGTAAAATTAAGTTTTATGTGAACTTCCAAATTCTTCTAGGTGGTGGGTAAAAGACGGTGAAAAGTTCAATAAAATTTTTATATCTTTAAAATTATTATAAAATGACTTCAATCAATTACTCTGAACATATATAGGTATTATGTTTCAATTTTGACCTAAAATAAATTGAAATAAAATAAATAAATATTTAAATAAAAAGTTGGTTTTTAAATAGTAACCCAGTGTTTTCACTATTCATCAAAAATTGAAAGTTTTTAGAAAAATACCAAAATTTCACCCGTGGATAATTTCGATATTCTGAATCCAAAAAATAAGTCCATTTAGAAAGATAAAATTTATAAAATTTCAAAAAGTGGGTATTACTATTCATAACAGCTAGTTTTAATAATATTTTAAAAGCATATCATTGTTTAGTGAAACTTGATATTGCATACAACGCAAGCTATCGAGTAAGGTCGCAATTGCGTGTAAAGCAATCCAAGATAGTGTTGGGTGTAATAAAAGATTCCTTGGATGATTTATATAACATAAAAACAAAATATTTCTCATAAAAATCTCGGGTGTTAAATTCTACCCCTCTTAAAATTAATTTCGCCCTAGAAATTCATCACATGGTAACAAACAGATGAGGATAACTCTCCTTCATCATATCCTCAGCTCCTATGTAGCTTCTTCTAATTGGTGGTTCCTCCATAAAACTTTCACCAAGAATTTGGTCTTGTTTTGTGGGACTTTTTCTCTTCGATCTAGAATCTCTATCGGCTGTTCTTCATAAGAAAGATCTTGCTCCAGTGGTACAGCATCTGAGCTGAGTACATGTGAAGGAGCAGGTATGTACATTCTCAGGAGAGATACATGGAACACATCACGAACTTGAGAGATATTCGGTGGAAGCACCAATCAATAAGCTACATTCCCAACACGATCCAGTATTCAGAAAAGACAGATATACCTAGGGCTCACCTTTCCCTTCTTTCCAAATCTCAGTACACTATTCCAAAGAGATATTCGTAATAACACTTTATCAACCACTTCAAACTCTAGTTAATTTCTTCTATTATCGGCATAACGTTTTGTCAACTCTAAGATACTCTTATGTGTTGTTGAATAGATCAGCCCTTTTCTGCCATCTCATCAACAAGATCAGGTCCTAATAGCATTATTTCCCCAACTTCATCCCAGAAAGTTGGAGTCCTGCATTTGTTTTCTTAGAGATCTTCATAAGAAGCCATCTAAATACTGGTGTGAAATCTATTATTATTTTAAAATTCCACAAAAGGTATTTGTTGATCCCAACCTCCTTTGAAATCCATAGATCAAGTTCTCAAAATATCTTCTTGAGTTTGAATTTTCATCTCAGAATGACCGTCTGTATGAGGATGATAAGCAGTGCTGAAACTCAACTCTGTATCCAGAGTATGCTGAAGACTTTTCCAAAACTTTGAGGTAAACCTCAGATCCTGATCATATATAATAGAACGTGTTACTCCATGAAGTCTTACCACTTCCATTTCATATATCCGGGGAAGATGATCCAGAGAGAAATATTCTCTAATAGAAATGAAGTGTGATGACTTTGTAAGACGATCAACTATGACCCAGATATCATTATTGCCTTTGGATGTTTTAGGAAGTCCGGTGACAAAGTTCACAGTGATTTTTTCTCATTTCCATTGGGGTATGGGTAATGGTTTAACATCCCTTTAGACTTCTGTCTCTCAGCTTTTACTTGCTGAAAAACCATGCATCGAGAGACATATTCAGCAACATCACTTTTCATTCTATCCCACTAGAAGTAAACTTTCAGGTCCCTACACATCTTCGTGCTTCCAGGATGAATAGAGAATGGAAAACTATGAGCCTCATCCAGTAGCTCCTTCTTTAATTCTGGGATGGGTGGAACAGAAAACAGATTTAGGAACTTTATTATCCCATCACAATCAAGGTTGAATTCAGGAACATTTCTCACCTTCTTTTGTGACTCTACATCTTATTTCTTTGCCTCTTTAATCTTCACATGTATAGATGGTTGAACATTCATTTGAGAAAGATAAGATTCTTCCCCTTCGATTATAATTCAAAGATCCATCCTTTTTAAATCCATAAATATTGGATCTTTTTTTATCCTCATCATGGAAATATATCATGGTCTTGTCGACTTAATGCATCTTCCACCTTGTTTGATTTCCCAGGGTGGTAATGAATTGAGCAGTCGTAATCCTTAATCAGCTCCAACCATGTTCTTTGGCGCATATTCAGCTCCTTTTGTGTGAAAATATACATTAAAATTTTATAATCAGTATAGATATCACACATTTCTCTATAAAGATAAAGCCACAAAATCTTTAATTCAAAGATTACCACAGATAACTCCAAATAATGAGTTGGGAAATTTTGAACATGTATTTTCAACTGTCGTGAGGCATAAGCTATCACCATATCATTTTTCATGAGAACACACCCCAATCCGTTCTTGGATGCATCACTGTAGATCACAAACCATTCTCCACAACTAGGCAGTGTGAGCACAGGTGCACTGGATAACCTTCTTTTTAAATGCTTGAAATTCTCTTCACACTCCTCCGTCGAAATGAACATAACTCCTTTTTGAGTCAACCTGGTGAGTGGATTAGATAATTGTGAAAAATCATTCACAAATCGTCGATAATATCCAGCCAAGCTAAGAATACTTCGGATCTCAGTTACTGTTGTTGGTCTTTACCACCTTTCAATAACTTCTCTTTTTGCTGGATCCACAAATATCCCCTCTTTTGAGATTATGTGATCCAAAAATGAATCTTTTTGAAGCCAAAATTCACAATTGGTAAATTTGGCATAAATATTATCCTTTCTCAGGGTCTTTAGTACAATTCTTAAGTGATATTCTTGTTCTTCCTTTCTCTTTGAATAGACAAGAATATCATCTATATAGTCTACCATAAACTTATCAAGATAGTCCCTAAAGACTATATTCATTAGATCCATGAATATAGACGGGGAATTAGTAAGACCAAATGGCGTCACTATAAATTCATATTGTCCATACCTTGTACGGAAAGTCGTCTTTGGTATATCCTCCCTTTTGAACCTTAATTGATGATACCCTGAATGAAGATCAATCTTGGAAAAGGATCGATCTATGTTTTGTTGGTCAAATAAGTCATCAATGCATGGGAGAGGATATTTTTTCTTGATAATGATCTTTTTAAGCTCTCGATAATCAATGCAGAGTCTCATTGATCTATATTTATTCTTAACAAACAGAACAGGTGATCCCCAAGGTGACACACTAGGGAATATAAATCCCTTATCATGATTCTCTTGTCTTTTCTTCTTCAATTCTTACAACTCAATTGGGGTCATTCTATAAGGTGTCTTTGAAACAAGAAAAGCACCCGGTATGAGTTCTATTGAAAAATCAACTTCAGGATTTGGTGGAAGACCTGGAAATTCCTCCAGAAAGACATCATAAAACTCTCGTAAAATGGGAATATTAATAATCATGAGTTTCTCACAAACCATTGTAGATAAATAACCATCATTTAGTGGAATCAAGACCCATAGGATGAAAGAAATTTACACTGGATGGTTATGTTCATCATTGCATCGATAGATGATAATAGATTGATCTGGAATATGAAATGTGACTTCCCTTATTTGGAAAATTGTATGACATCTATATATAGAAATCCCATCCATGCGTATAATCACATCAAATTCCACTATAGGAAGGATCACAAGATTTGAAGGAAGAAATTTCTCACAAACTTCAATCGGAGAAGAATTAAAAACTTTTGATGCGACTGTTGTGCCATTAAGTGTTCTCACAACTAAATCAATATCTAACTGTTGAGGTAATATGGAGATACCCTTATAAAATTCATTAGAAATAAAAGAGTAGGTGGATACATAATCAAATAAACATTTGCTACTTTATAGTGGATAGTAAGTGTACCTTTCACTACTTCATTATCATACTCCACATCACTGATAGAAAATGCATGTGACTTTTCTTAGTCTTCAACCTTAAGAGTTTTTTGACATTGATCATCATAAAAAACTCTTGGATTAGGGAATTGATTAGCATAATTCACCATTTACTTGGACTTGTAACATTGAAGTGTAGGAGGTTCCCCTTATGTAGCATATTCTTTGTTCACATCACTAGACATATTCTTCCCATCATTTGGGCATTCAAATGCCCGATGAACTTTTTTTCACATTTGAATCATTTACTTGTTCCTTTTAGAAAACTCCATCCATGTTTCTTTCCACACTTTGAGCATAAGGGAAAACTAATCATCTTTTTAGTGTAGTCTTTATATTTTCCATTGAATTCCATTTTCCTCTACATATCAAACACATATGACGGATGGGTTACTCCAATCTCCATCTCAACCTTGAGAGCACATCGAACAATTTCCTCATAGATATTGATGTTTCTTATGGATAATGCCCTTCGAAGGAATGGTTTTAAGCCACCAAAGAATCAATCGATCTTACTCTCAGGATAGATAATAATCCCAGAAGCATACCTTGCAAGTCTTGTAAAATATGCTTCGTAGGTACCAACAGATTCATCATCCTTTTTCTTTAGTTCAAGAAACTCCTTCTCCATCTTTGTTCGAAGAATAAAAGTGATTTACTTATTGAAAAATATGTTCTTTAACTCGTCCCATTTAATAGACTCAATTTCATCTCTTTTCCTTGTATTCTTGATAAGATTCCACCATTGATCAGAATCTCCTTCCAAACGATACACTGATAATATTACTTTATAATGTTTAGAACGTTAAATATCTGAAAATATCTTTTCATTAGTAATGATCTATTTTTCAGCAACTAATGGATCAGTAGACCCACTGAATGAGGGTGGACACTACCTCATGAAGGATTCATTAGAATGTTGCTCCTTCCCTTGCTAGTTTGGAAGTCCTTAATGATTCATTTCTTGAGAAAGTTTTGTGAGCATGGCTACAATATTTTTCATTATAGCTCCCATAACGTTTGGTTGCTCAGGGGTACAATCATTGCATTGCCCGTCGCATTCAGAATTAACACGGTTCCTTCAGCTTCCACCCATTGACTAAAAACAAGAAGAATAGTGTGAGCAATACTAATTATAATATGAAAACCACATAATAAAGAATAAAATATCATGCTTTAGGTCTTATCATAGGTTATTCATGGGCATTTCTAAAACACTAATATTGTGTTCTATGCTTAGATATATCCTTATGGTTCTTACTAATGCATTCACATCCTAGTTTCCAAAGGTTGACTATACCTTTCCTCTGATACCAACTATAACGACCCATACTTTACAAACATTCTTATTTCGTCAGAATTGAAGCATACTTATTACAACATATAACTAAACCATGAAAGGACCTTACAGGTATAGTGTCTTTAGAAACTGGGAATCATATACAACTGGTTTATAAATCATCTACGTTGTCTCCCATTTATTTCATCATATCTAGAGTCCCTTTTGGCATATTCTACTTAATACCCTTCTTCCAGACCCGGGGAAAAGAAAAAATACAAAAGGGTGAGCTCAAATGATCAGTAAGGGTAAACAATAAAATATCAATCATATCATATTCTTATGAACATAAATTTTGAAAATCTTGTCCTGCAAAAGAGATCATAATATCAAGACATGGGATCAATCATAATAGAGAAATGTAATCCAAATAATAATAACTTAATACATGAAACTTTTTAGCATACACACATAATCATAGAGAATCATTTTGTATTCGTCAAGACACATTTCCAAGACTATCCTAGAAGACAAAGTCCATTTCTATCTGAGTTCACTCCTCGTTTCAGTCATGTTTCACTGAACCAGATTAACATGCTGTTCCAACCATGTCTATCTCATGATATATAAATCATTACACAATGAATTAGATGGAGATATAGGTCCCACCCATCTCATAATTATACCATTATTATGTGTGCCACAAGATCATAAATCACACATAATAGCAAAACCCATGTAATAAAAATGGGATTCTTATACATCATGCCATCATAACATAAATTATATAAGATAAAAGGACACCATAAAAATAATTCCACCATAACATAATCAAATAAATGTAAAAATAGTGTTAGAAACAGAACCCAATATTATCTTAGATGGAAAATAATTTTGATAAAACACTTGATGTCCATTCATGAGGAAAATATCCCTTCCACTTTTTAAAAAAAACATTTTTTCCATTCTTAACATGTCATACAATTTTAAAATAAAATAAGTTGATTAAAAATAAACTTGAAAACATGTTAAGGAAGATTCTTGGAAATAATGTTATAAATGTCCACTCAGTCCATATAAGTCAAAAAAACATTCTTCTCGTACTTTGGCCAGAAAAGTAAAAAAGTACCTCGTACTAAAAACGACAAAAGATTCCATTCATATATTTTACTAAAAACTCACCAATGGGTAAAATCTAATTTAAACAATTGTAGGTCGATGGAAATGATATTACATATTGAGGAAACATGGATATGGATGATAAATATGCCCCAGTAAATTCGGAATTATAAACAATCTCAGATAAAAATGAGATTGTGAGATTTTCCCTAACCTAAGGTCTGATATGCTTCGTACGTGTCTGAACCTCCTGTATAAGGATTTAAATAATGTTATTGACTTATTAAAGAATCATAACCATTGTTATGATGTCATATATAGTCATATTCATAGATTCATAGCTTCTAATTAGTAATATTTCATTTCTACTTGTTATTCGAGTGTTTATTGCTTTTTGTTCATATGCTTGTTTTGTAGAATAAATTGTTATTATTCATTTTAGGTAATAGAAACCTCATTTACAGAATGGTATTAGTGTAATATATATCATATTTATTCATTTAGTTCATTTATATAATCATTATTCAATGATGATCATGTAGAACGAGTGGCATAACATCATGGAGACGGTAGGCCGTACATACGCACGAGTGATGATATCGTTCCCATGATTGTGGAATTGTATTGAAGTGTATGTATAATATTTCAGAATCAATATAACTTTTCAATAATAATATATAGTTATTCTTTACACCATTATACCAATCCATTTAAGGTGGTGGAAAATAGATTACACCACGGCGTGGAGACGGTATTCCATACGTACGCACACGCGTTGATTTTCATTTTTTGTAGGATGTATATAAGGTGAAATAGGGTTGTTTAATATTTATAATAACATATCAGTATATTATTGATACTGATGTTATTAATTCATAATTAAACAACTAAAGAAGAAGAAGTAGAGGAAGAAATAAATTTGAAAGAATCGGTAACAAACATTACCTCTTCTTTGAAGCGCCTCTTCTTAACCTCCTATTAGGGAACTGAAGATAGTCTATGAAGAAAACCAGGACATCTAGGAATTTTCTAGGGAATTGAAGAATAGAAATTGGTAGGGGTTTTCCGAGCTTGAAGGCACAATGTGGTGTGAGGTTGAGAGGGAGGAGGTTCCCTTTTATAAGGGAGGAGAATGGTGACTTTGGAAAAACAAAAAATATTATTTTATTATAAAGTAATATTCTGTTATTAATAGCTCCAAATTGATTTATTTGGAAGCTAAAGTGGGGATGGTTAGAAATACCATCATACGATAGAATTTATACAAGTTTAGGTTTCTATTTTAACCTTATCATTTAGATTTAACTGTAAGTTAAAAAAATTTACATTTACCGTGTCTTCTTGTTTTCTGACACTATAATGTTAATAAACATACTATAACAAGCCAAAAGAACCCCAACTGTTTAATTATTAATATATATATCCTTATCTATTTCATTTGGCCAATAAATAGATTTTTAGAAATAAAAAAACAATTAATAATATAATATTTGTTTTAAAAACTATTTTATGTCAATTTTGACACTATTTGGTAATTGATTTTTGTGAAAATCATAAAAGCATGATTAGTTCTAAAAATGTTAATTATATCAATAATAAAATTTCATATTAACCTAGAAAATTAGAGGAATTCATAAAAAGTCTAAAATTTCATTTTTTGGGTATTTATAATATAAATTATTTTAATATTTCATTATTTAGGTAATTACTGCATCACCCTTGTGTAATATATAACATAAAATATTTAATGTATAAATTTTTTAAAGAAGATATAATTAGGTAGGAAATATTTTTATCTTTCTATTGAATATTTATAGTCTAATTTATCTTATGTATAACCCTATATTAAAAATTAATTATTTATTAAACATTGATTTTAACTATTATAACCCTTCTTTAAATAAATTAATAACAAATGCCCAAATCTAATCCAAGTGGACCTAAATGGTCATATTTTATTCCTAAGGTTGTTTTTGGTTGAATTACCCTTATCCAATAATGTTAGGAAATATGTTAGGGTAATTATAATATCAGTTTTACCCTTAATTAACATATTTACTTTGAATCGTGGTAGATAAAAGTAAAAAGTTACTATTCACCAAAAATTATTTTCATCTCATTGAACCAGATTTTAGTCCTTGATATTAACCATGTCTCTTATATTTTCTAAATTCCACTCACAGAAGTGGTAAAATTAAGTTTTATGTGAATTTCCAAATTCTCCAAAGAGGTGGGTAAAAGACGGTGAAAAGTTCAATAAAATATATATATATATATATATAATTATTATAAAATGACTCCAATGAATTACTTTGAACTTATATAGGTATTATGTATCAATTTTGACCTAATAAAAATTTAAATAAAATAATTAATTATTTAAATAAAAAGTCGGTTTTTAAATAGAAACCCAGTCTTTTCACTATTCATCAAAAATTGAATGTTTTCAGAAAAATAACAAAATTTAACCCTAGGATAATTTCGATATTCTGAATCCAAAAATGAAGACCATTTTAAAAGATAAAATTTATAAAATTTCAAAAAGTGGGTATTACTATTCATAACGGCTAGTTTCAATAATATTTTAAAAGCAAATCATTGTTTAGTGTAACTCGGTATTGCGTATAATGCCAGCTATCGAGGAAGGTCGTGATTGCATGTAAAGCATGCCAAGCTAGTGTTGGGTGTAGTGATAGATTCCTTTGATGATGTATATAACATAAAAATAAAATATTTGTCATAAAAATCTTGTGTATTACATTTGTGTCCTTTTTTCCATAGGTTGGTTCATAAGATTAAATGATGACTTCTCTATTCATTGGGGGTTTTCGTCCAGTGATCAAGGAGTGAGTGCTCCCTTTTATGGTCAGTTGTTTCAATAAGCTTGTGGATGAGGTTTTCCTAGTTGAGTTTGTATCTAGGACACAGATTTTTGGAAATACACATATCCAGTTACTCATGATGTTTCCCCATCTAGAGAGCAGGGTGTGCTAGAGGGACCTTCTCCTAAAGAGTCATTTACAATGGTTTTGGATTCTAGTTTTTTGGACTATTCATTGGGGGTTCCACTAGTGTGGTCAGTTCAGAAACATGAAGTTGTCCAGTCACATCCCTCTAAAGATGTGTCATCTTTGCAACTATCTAGGTCATATAGAGAGTTTTTTTTATGAAGCATCACCTGTAGACGATGACATGACTATAGGAATTTTAGTGCATAACTTTTATGCATGAATGCTTTATCCACAAGTTCCCAAGCCATTGGTCTGAGGGTGATGCTCTTGCATAGTCAGGTTTTGTTGGGGGTGTGAGTCCTCAATACAGATTTTGTGTTCCATGTTGGGATTAGGACATTAATGAATTTTTTTCACTATTGTTAAAGTTTAACTGTTATTGTAATATCATCGTTTTAATGAAAGAATGTGCTGATAATGTTTTTGTTTCTGTCAAAACAGTTTTGTTTTTCTGAATAGGGCAATTTGAATCATGTGTTTTTGTTAATAGTGAGTGTTCCCCTTATATGGGTTGATCTCAATTTTTATTTGTAGGTTTTGGGATGTAAGTTAATGTTGATGAATTGAAGTTTGTAGTTATGCTCGGGTTCACTATTTGTGTTATGATCTGGATAGATTTGTTTCTATAGTGTTGTAGTTTTTTAGCTTGGGTTGAGAGTTCCACGTGTTAGTCAAGGAGTTGTCTCTCTTATGATTTAGAAGATGGTTTCAATTTGTGGATGATCTTGGGTTTCCCTCCTCCCCAGTTTGGTATGTTTGAGTTCTAATTTGTGTGATTGTAGAATCATTTTGGTGGGGATAACCCCCTCATGTTATCCCCAATTTTTGGGCTGTGGTTTCATCTAGATCGGTCGGGTGTAACATGAGGAATAAATTGTTGACCTGGGATTGCATTTTACTTTGGGTTCTGTTTGGACATTGATTCATTTTTTTAATAATTATAACCTTTGTTACATTGTGGATAAAATGTGTTAGTGGTGGGTAGAATTTTCACACCCCGAAATTTAAATTATTTTTATTTTACTAATTCTTGTAATTAGGTTCTCATGTAATGGTTCGGGTTGTGTCCTTGTTTAATTTTTTTTCAATGTTTATTGACATTTGTGGGTTTTAGACTGGTTCACATGCACCAGACAGTAGGCGATAGCTGTGTGGTCAGCCTATGTGCACTTGCACATGTATATCGTTCAAAATAAAAAAAAATAATGTGAATGAAATAAGTAAAATGTTTAAAATGTAATAATGATAAAATTACTGTCCAGATAAGAAAATTATAAAAAATTTATAATGATCATACTGTCATTATAATTGTAATAAATATAATTTTTATGCAGTAGTTATTTATTTTTATTATAAAACCAAAAATCAATAATAGTAATAATAAAAACATTTTTATTATTTTTATTATTATTTTTCTCATCATTAAGAAAATTAATATAATAGTAATGATTATTTAATTAATAATATTATTATATAATTTTTCATTCAAATTTTGTTATTATTATTATTATTACTATTATTATTATTATCTTTATTATTATTATTATTATTATATTAATAATATTTTTTATTTTTATTTATTTTTATTTTTATTAAAAAAAATTATGGTATCATTCAAACTTCCCACTTTTTTCATCCCCCACGCACACCTCTATCTCATTTAATACTCCCATTTTTATCCCCCTATCATGTCAAACCTTTCTCTAATCACGCACCATATTTTCATTATACCAATCACACCTGCCCAACTTTTTCTATCCCTTTGTCACTCATCCCTTCACCCCTTATTCTTTATATCTACTCCCCCATCTCCCTTTTATCCCTCTCACATTCCACTTTTTCTCCCTTATTCTCTCATTCTCATCCCCTCTGAAAATCCCTCATGAATGCCTCCTTGGCTCTGGCCCTCCTTCCTGCAGCCAATCCACTCTCTAATGGTTCCTCCCTGTGTGTTCTCTTCCCCATATTATCAACTAGTCACTCAATTTATAGAGATTCCATTTGGATTTTTTTTTGGATTAACACTTAATCATATGGAAATGGTTTATCATAGGTTTTCATTAAATTTGGGGTGTGATATTAGTTCACGTGGTGTCTTTCATCATCCTATTGATGTTTCATCTCAATCGTACAAGGTTTCAGTAGGTGTTTTAATGTTTTTCCCTCCTAAATCCATTCAATTGATGCTTTTAATGTTAAATAATATTATAAACAAGTTTTACACGTCTATGAAACACTGGATTAAATTATTATAGATATTTATAATTTATTTGGTTTGTTAAAAATAGGTTTTATATGAGTTTAGTTTAAATTTACTTGGTTTTTTGTATCTAGGAAAGTTGTTTGAATTTTATTGTTCCTTAATGGAGTAATTTATAATTTTATGAAATTTATATTGATTATTATGTTGCAAAGGATTTTTTTAAATTAACATGTTTTGGTGTATTTTTAATTTTTATGTTATGTCATGGTTACTATGTTAAGGCACGTTGTTAAGGATTTAATGGCTTCAATGTTATGGTTTGTGTTCTTTCAAAATAATGTTGGTGAGTGAGATGGTTTTGAAGAAAACAGAGTTTAATGGTAATGTTTTTTGGGTAAACCATTAGATGATGTATTTACCATTATACATTGACACATCCATGGATACACTAGGTGCACACATGTATGTTCCTCCAAATGAATATGGTGAAATAAAGTGGAATTTTTTCTTAAAAACAGTTGTTCCACAAAATCACTAATAGATTCTAAAGGATTTGGATTCTTTTTTGAATTTTCAAATGAAGGGTTTAAATGTATTCTTATGGTTTGGGTCCATTTGGTCCGGAATTTTTTTAGTGTGTGCATTTAAAGCTGTGTGCTTGTTTGGATCATGGTTTGGGGTTTAGTGAAGGTTTTCTTAAATGAACTTATGGCTTGGTATATTTAAAAGTTGTATTAGTAATAACTTTTGGCTATATATATATATATGTGTGTGTGTGTGTGTGTGTGTGTTGTGTTTAAGGTCTGTTTGGTATTTTTATCTTAAGGGTAATGTATCCACAATCATTACAAGGGAATGTGTTTTGGAAAAATTGTATTCCTAGTTTATATCATTGAGCATTTTATCAAATGAATTAAATTTATTTTGGAATGGTGTCCTAGTTGGAACATTCATTTGCTATTAATATATGTGTATAATTATGGGGAACATTTATAAGGGATATCCCTACGGGTTTATATTATATTGGAGTCTCTGTTTGGGGTAGGAAAGTGCAATTACAATGGGAAAGATGAGTCACCTGTGCACGGTCATCAAACTTATATAGTATTATTATTACAACCACCTTGGGTTCCAGGGAATCATTTAGATGCACGGGTGATGGTTTTCCCTGATTAGATGGGTTGTTACCCACTAGTAGGAATAATAGCTAGATGAGGAGTACCGCTAGTTTGATTTTGAACATGGGTAGCCAGTTGGTTATTGACATAGGAGCTTCACAATATGACAGTAAGTGGTTCTAAACCTAGTACATATAGGGGTCTTCAAGGATGCTTAGGATCACCAATGGTAAGATAATTATTTTCATTTCTCTTTTAATTTATATTATACTATTTTAATTTCACCATAAACAATTCACCTACTTTTATATTATATTAGAATCATTATAATAGTTTGTGTTTTTTTATAAAATGATAATTGATTTTGGAAATGGTATATAGCATGTGTCAGATTTTTAAATGGGAAAATATTGTTACATAATTTTAAATGTGAATAATATCATTTTGTATTTCTATTTTTGTCTTTTGTTAATGGATTGTATTGGGAAGGGAGATTCTTGGATTCAGTGGATTATCATGGAATCCCTATAGGGAATTTTGGTTCTCACACCTATTTATCAGTCAGTTGAAGTTCTATCATTGGTTCAATTAACTGGTCCATTATTATATTGTTCAAGCAGTTCTTGTTAGTGGTTTGAGGTTACTAGGAGATCACATGGATGTTGTGTTAGCATGGTTTGGTTGTCTTGTTTTCAATTTTAATAATTTTGTTATACTTTGTAATTGAATTTGTTTATTCATATTCATTTAATATCCAGTTTTCATTTTGAGGTGTCCCTTATTTGTTTAATTTATTTATCTATTACATGTTTTATTTCTTGGGATTAAATCATTACTTCTTGTATACTTTTTTACCTGTCACAAGATGTCAACCCGTGGGGATTGGGAACGCCCATTGGTCTATTCCATGGACTGGGTTGGGTGACATGTTCAGGGTATACCGAGTATGGTTCGTGACATTCCCCGCTCTCATTAAATAAAATAACTTCTAATAATGATATAAATATTTTTTTATAATATGGAATAATATTTATTTAGGTTATGTTGATTGATAATATTCAATGAAGAGATATTATATTTTGAATTATTTTTTACGCGGAATTTTATGAATTTATTATTATACAAAATGATATAAATTACAATATATTTATTCAAAAACAATTAATCAAAATAATATATGTATTATTTTAATTATTTGAATAAATTAATATTGATTTAGTATTCTCAATATATTAATATTAAATTACTTTTCATGCTAAAAATTTAATATTGAATAAATATTTTATATTCAATATTTTATGTACCATAATGAAGAATAATGATATGAAATTATATAAATAGGAAAATAATATATATTATTTATTTTAATTTTAATAAATATGATATCATCTATTATGAAATGTAAATTGATGAAGTGTTTATAATGATATTTAATAATATTCATATATATGTTATGAATTAAACTGGGATATATCATATATGATATCTTCTAATAAGAGGCTTTGTAAGATAATAAATTTTTAAAAATAAGTATTTGAATAAAATTATATCACATATCAGATTGGATGAGTATTATTTTCATATAAATGTTATATTATATCTCAATCATGAAAAATAGAGAACTATCCTCTCGTCCACCCACATTAGAATATTGATTCAATATGAGAAATGATTTTTTTGATTAGTTGTTAATTTTGGAAAACAAAATGTTACTCCATCATAACAAACAAAATTATATAGAATACATGTGGGGATTCATGTAGTGTGCTTTGATACTTATTTTGTAACCCTAGAGTTACCATGTAGTTTAAAAGAGACATCATATCTTGTGTGTCCTGTATTATACATTGTTTATTATATATAAAGAAATTACATCCCATTCACTAATAAATTAATCACAACCATTATAAATCAATATAATTAAAACAAATTATAACACTAAGGAGAATATATTTGGAAAAAATATATATGAAGTAACCATAATCCATCACATCCATCAATACAAATGTATTTATAAATATATTATCCACTCATTATAGAAGATAATAATACATGAAGAATATAGTGGCCCTATAGGAGTGGTTTTCTATATATACTCTCTAGAATCTGTATTGTGTAATTTAACCCCTCTATTTAAATTAGTCACCATTCTCCATTTCAAAGAGAATAAGTTAGTCCATGAAAAAATAATAAATATAATATATAAGGAATCAAGAGAAAACTATTGGAATTGACTATTTCTTTAGCTCAAATACAACTATCATTTGTATAGCACAAGAAATTGAGTTCTACAAAAAAGATATCCTATATACACACCCATATTTATAAATAATTCTATAAAATAATCACATTAATAATTTATATTTACATAAACTTATTAATTTTCCCTTCATTGTCCTCATTCGTAAAATATTATTTTAACACAAAAAGATGAATTCCACTCCCTCTGTGTTTGATCCAAACATGTCTAAAATTTATCTCTATTTTGTTGTAATTGAAAATTTCTAACACCATACTTTGGGGTAAAATTATTTTTTAATCATTATTAATTATATAAAATTATTCCATGTACTCATGGATATATGATAAAGGAATATATAAGTTGTATAAAAAAGTTGATCCAACCACCTCATGGTGTGGGAAAAATAATAATGATAATTAAGAAACATAGAAATATTGACCATTAGTTTAACATTACCATCCAGACCTACAAACATTAAGAAAAACAATTGGATGTCCCAAATATATAATGTTCAATCATACTTGATTTGATCTTTAACTCTTTCATTTAGATCAATATGAATTATCCCATCCTAGGTATCAATTACTACAAAAAACATGGCCCTCCCATATTATATCTCATCTTATAGTATCCCTACTATGTTCATATCATGTCACATATCAAGTCTAATGTCTATAGCATATTTAAATGACAAAATACAGTGGTCAACATAGAATCCATGACCTAAAAACAAGCTATAAAATATGTATATGAATCTATTATATCATGAAACAAAAAAATTTTATTTATTAAATGGTCAGTTAGATATCATTTTTAATAAGTTGATTCATTTTATATGGGATGAAATGATTAGTATCCTTAGGCATAAACTACTATATGAAATTAAACTAAATAAACATGGTCTCTATAAAAAGATTAATTTATAATAAATCCAAAGGAGATTAAATATCCTTTAACATGATTTTTATTTTTACCCATGATAATTGTTAAAAAATATGAATCATTATCCATTTCCCTCAACCTATTATAGATTTATTTTATTTATAATTTTCGAAACATAAGTTGACTTATTTTAAATTATAAGAAACTGTTTTTTCATTAGTCAATCCTCCTTACATTTATTTACCATACCCAAAAATATAATAATTATATTAAATAACCATTGTAATCAATATAACATGATAATTTAAAGAATAAAAACATTTATTAAAAATAATAACATATATAAAACACTGTCTATGAAAATGAAGGGAAATATATTATCATATTGGAAAAAAATACCCCACATCCATATGAAATTTCATATTTTATTCATACATAAAATTTATTTAAGTTATTACCATCACAACTATAATACATAATGAATGAATTTTTTTTGATATTATTATATCTAATTGAATAATTAAATCCCCTTCTTTGTTGAATTCAATTTCATTGAATGAGAATGAATCAACAAGATAGATTCAAATAACCTCTCTTACAAGGATACTAAAACGCTCCAGGAACAACATGAAACAATCTCACTATTAATAATCAATGAAAATACATAATAAAGAACGTGGAAAATATTATATCCTTAAAAGTATAATATAAAGAAAAAAGTTCGATGTAAAAAAATCCATAAGAAAACTAAAAAAACAATCACCTAAAATAGTAATGCATCAACCATTTAAGGATGAAGAGCATTCAATATCAAGGGTCTAAAATTCACTGTGATAGAATTATGTTGGAATATTAGAGATTTGTATTAATAGTAACTATGTTCCATAGAATCTAAAGGTGTAATATTTTTTATAGGACCAATTTCTGGAAGAGAATAATTGGTGAATGGGTTATTATGGTCATGTATTTAACAAGATTAAGATATTCTGATAAATGTTTCACCTTAAAAATCATCCTAAATTTAATTCACATCACAAAATCTATGTTCAAACAGTATTTTCTTCATTAATATATTTACTAGGATAAATACACATATCCACTAATAATGTGAACCTCAAAACTGTCATTATCTCATTTAATGACTCCCCCTCACTTATGCAAAAAATTCCATTTGGGCTATTAAAACAGTTTGTATGCAATCCACGAATGAAACATAAGAAACATGAATCTAATTTAATTTCATGAATTATTTTTGGATAAATATTATAACTCTTATATACCATCAAAAAAATCTCTTATTAATATATGAAAACTATGATCTGTGGAAACATTTAATGTTATTAACTAGATTGATGTATCCACTAACATGAGACACCCTCCAAATTATTCTAATCTTTATGAATTTGATACCATACTCATTGATAATGAAATATAAGTAGTTGATGAAATAATAACAATGAAATATATATTTCATTAATATCACTATCATTGAATCTCAGCAACCTCACTATAGGGAAAGGTGTGATCAAACATGAATCACCATCAACAAAATTCAAAACACTAAATGTGGGAGGATTCCTATTATAATGGGAAATGATGATGAAAATCATGTATAATGAATAAAAACTATCATCGACTATATTATATTCCCTAAAAAAACATCATCACTACAAGATAAAAGATAAAAAAAGTTTTGGATACTAATCATGTATTTGATAATCAGATTCTCATGTACTCTTATCCTTTCCATCATGTCATAAAAAGGAACTATCTTAAAGAGAAAAATTTCAAAAAAACCAATTTTATTATTATTTTTGGTTCTTGATAGGATTATCAATGATTCTAACATCATCAGAAATGTTGATATCACCAAAAATAGTGATGTGATAATTTTTAGGATCATAATGATGGTGTTTCGAAATATGAAGTACATCATATTGACATTAAATCAATTTAGGAAGTGAAACCTGATATTATGTATCATAAATATTATACAACACCTAAAAATTACAAAAAATAATAATTGAGAGTTATTACTTCATTTAGTAAACCTTTACTTACAAAAATGATGAGTAAATTTATGAAATATAGGACCCAAACATAAAAACTCTAAATGATGCCTAAAATAATCATAAATGTTCCCATTGTTTAGTCAATAAGGTTTTCCTTAAGACTTTTCCAATCTATCTTGTTTTGAAAATCACAAACACCTTATACTAAATAAAATCAATATTTTACATCTGTTAGGAAAATTTCCTTTCCAAAGGAATTTACCCCGACCATATTTTCATTACTAAAATCAATATTTTTCTTAAGTATAAAAATTAGATTCATACCTAAATCCACGTAATCATATATTACTACGATATGAAGCATTCTGTTTTAGGATCCAATTTCTAGATACGATCTCTAATGAAGTTCCATTCCAAATTCTGGATACAAACACTAAGGAACTTCCATTCCGAATTCTAGATATGAACACATATAATGTTCCACTCCAAATTATGGATAAGAACTCTCATAATGTTTCACTCCAAATTCTGGATATGAACTCTCATAAAGATCCACTCCAAATTCTGTATACGAACTCTCACAAAGTTCAACTCCAAATTATGGATACGAAATTTAATGAGTTCGACTATGAACTTATACTAGTTCGACTCCAAACTTATACTAGTTAGACTCTGAACTCATACTAGTTTCACTCTGATCTTCTACAAAGTTTGACTCCGAATTCCTACAAAAACAGTATCCGAATATCACTTTATTATAGACTCTGAATTAATTTTTGTTTATGTTTTGAAATATTATTTCCTTTCTTTTAGAACTTCTTTTTTTCTCATACTTACACTTGTTTCATTACAAAACAATGTCGTGCTTTCAATTATTAACTAATCTTTGGTTTAGTGCCACATGTACTGGTCCCTCCGATATTCAAGGAAAAATATGACTATTGGGGGAGGGAGCCAATCGTTGGAGCTTTGGATATAAGTAGAAGCTCATTTGAATGTCGAAAACAACTTTGATACATCTTTGAGATCTGTGCTTACATGATGTTGAAGTGATTTGAAGATATAGAAGATCTTATCAACTCTCAAATATTCGTGAAAAAAGTTTGAATAGATTGTTCAAACTTTTCCTTGTGTATACTTTCTTCATGCAACTCCGATTGATGCTGATTACAATTGAGGGCTTCTGGAGAATGGAAGACAGAGGTTCCAAAACATTGAAGTTGAGGGCTTCCTTGCTGAGGAAGACAGAGGTGCAGATTACCTGATTATTGAGGGCTTGCGAGGAAATCAAGACGGACTCTGATCTTTGTATCGAGGGATTACCCTAGTTTGGGTAAGACATACTTTCTTGAAAGTATAAATCAATGAACCTTTATCAATGGTTTTTTGATACCCTTATCGGAACACAAGATCAACTTGATGACATTTTCACAAAATCCATACCCTCTGAAATATTTGAATACATTAAACAGAAGTTAGGAATGATAATAGTGAGGTAATATTCCTTCAATAACTTCTTGTTGAATCAGTTTTCTTACAGTATTAAACTTCTTTTCATAAGGGGAGTGCATTTTTTTGTGAGTCTTTCAAAAAAATTTGTAATTAGACTTTTAAATTTTTTTGTAATGAGTATTTCTGAAATTTTCGTAATGAAGTTTTCATATTGTAAATTTTAATAATGATGTTTTCGTACAGGAAATTTTTGTAATGATTTTTTCTTACTCGATATTTTTGTAATGATGGTTTTATACTAAAAATTTTCGTAATGATGTTTTCGTACTGGAAGTTTTCATGCTAGAAATTTTCATAATAATGTTTTCGTACTGTGAATTTTCGTAATGAGAATTTTGATAATGAGAATTTTAGTAATGGGAATTTTTGTACTCATATTTTTTGTAGTGAGTTTTTCGTCATGAGTTTTTTGTAATCAGTTTTTCATAGTCAAATTTTCTTCAAGAACAATATCACCTATTACAAATATAATTACTAGCCAATCCGAAAGGTATGACTTCCTTACTTATGTTTTTGTAATCATTTTTAGTTACTGGTAGTTTCATTTTCTTATAAAATTTCTCAGATTTTCTTCTTCAATATGGAGTTTTTTTTAAAAAACCTCAAAAGATCAGATTCAATATTTCCTTGAGGGTATGTTTCCAACCTTTAGATCACATCATATAATTTTTCAATCATTAGATTATTTTTGGAAGTTCAATGGTCAGCTCTATCGCCTATATAAAGGTCACCCCCATTTGTGTCCCACATCCTTATGAAGCTCTCGCGTGCTGAAACTCTACCTCGGTTCTTAAAGGTAGTTCTGAAGCCTTCAGTTCTCCTCCATTCCAAATGTTTGTAGAAGACGCTTCCCAAAATATGTCTTCGATGAAGCCAATCTCAAAATGGTTAGTCTAATGGAAAATGTTAGATCATCCTAACATTTTCAGTGACTATTATTCTCTAATTTATAAGAATATCAATCTCAATGGTTGGGATGATTTTTGCGTATCAAAACCAGGAGATTAGGATGATATTTATACATATTTTCATGTAAAATTGAATGATATTGTTTCCTTCTATGATGAATATGGTAGATAAAAACATTCTTTTAAGAGATTTGGTAAGACATACAAGTTATCTTACACCAAGGCTACGAACATGGTAGGTGTCTCATACGATGGTGAAGCAGAATATTGTTCACATAAGTTAACGGATGTTCAAGGAAGTGTTATCAAATTGAAGGAAATGGACAGACATGGACATAAATAGGACAAGACATCAAATATTTCTCATCTCTCCACCAACAACATGATTCTGCAGTTGTGGGTTCAAGTTTCTTATGTTCCGAGAAGAGGAGATAATTATAATCTAAAGAAAAGTGATATTTACATCTTGAATTTCGTGGTAAATATGAGAAATATAAATCTGATGAGGCGTGTTCTTATTATAGTTCAGAAAATCATGAATGGGTCTTTTAAATATTAAATTATTATATATCCTACTCTTATCTCCTAGCTTATTATTTGGTGTCTTGATTCTTTCGAGGTTGCTTGCACCTCCATTCCGAGAATTTGTAAAATGATACTGATAAATGATGATATATTAAGGTTGATGAAAGCTAGTCTTTCAAAAGAGTCAAGTGAGTTTTAAGATCGGTCATAGGAGGAGGCATAATTCATTCTGGAAAATGTGGAGAAAGCTGAACCATCTAAGAAGGCAGGGAAGAAGAGGAAGCTGAAGCAAGTGGTAGCTGAAAGAAAGTCCCCTAAAGCTAAGGAAACCCAATCTGCAACTCCCAAGCCAAAGAAACAGAAATCATATCTAGATGTAGTGGATGTTAAATGGAGGGATGATAAGGAGAAAAAGAAATAAGGGGATCCAAATTTTGGGTTGGACCTTGCTGATCCTAAGGCCTTGAGTGAAAAAGCTGCATATGAGTTAGAGATACATTCCAAAGAGAAGAAGATGAAACAGAAGACGTCTGATGCTGAAGTTGTACAATCTCTTTACAAAGCCACAAAAATAGGTTATTAAAAATATTCCTGTACTAGAATCTTTTTTTTCAATCTTTAACGGAGACCCATGGAAAAAAATACTTCACTCCGGAAAAGTCTAAAGGGAAAGAGGTTGTTGAAGTAGTACATAAAGAATTTGTTAAAGATGTAGAAGAAGAAGTGGTTGAAAGAGAAGAAGACGAAGAGGAAGTAGAAGAAGAAGAACTGGAGGAAGTAGAAGAAGATGAAGTAGTATAGGAAGTATGTTGTGATCTAGATGACTTGATTAAATAAGTGGAAGAATATCAAGAGAAGGCAAACCCAATAGAAAAACTTCCACTCCAAACTTCTGAGGCCGATTCCTCAAAGCTAGTCACTCTAGGAAAGGGCATTGAGGAATAAGGTATGGAAGATGAAGACAAAGAAGAAGAAAAATAGAATGAATCATCTGAGGAAGTTAGATATGAGAAGCATTATCTTCATGAAGGAGAAGAGGAGGAGAAACCATATGAACCTAAAATTGTTCAAGTATCTGAAAGAGAGGAAGAATGAGGTGATGAGGCAGTTTTGAATGTTGATAAGGGGAAGAAAGTGTTATGGACACCACAACAAAAGATATCATTTGGAAGAATGATTTTGGTGGTTCTTCTAGAAGAAAGATGGTAGAGATTGAAGAAGAACAATCCCCATGCAAGGTGTATGATTCCGAATCATCATTAGTGGGTCATGATTTTTTTGTAGAGTCTTTTAAGAATTTAGTGGACACAATTCCAATCATTCCCCCCATAGATTCCAGATTCCATATGCTTCAACACAGTCTAAATCAGAAATCAGAATCTATATCCATTGTGATGGATAAGTTTTTGAATATTGAGGCAGATCATAGAAATTTTCGTATCAATTATAATGTTCACAGAAAATCATGCAGTAAAATAACTCTATGGTAAACGAAAATTGATGAAGACATGTTAGAGATTGACCAATTTAAAAATTATGTTAATTAATATGTTTACATTGAGGATTCCAAAATAAAATATTGTTAGGAATATCTGATCCTTGAACAAAAATCTCAGAATCAACAGTTGAGGGATCTGAATGGGAAGCATAACTTGGTTGCTCAAAACTGGAAAGGGGAATGAGATCTCGAGATTGAGATAGAATAGAAGCTTGTGAAGTAGGATGAAATTTTTAAGGCACAGTCTAAGGGTTTGAAGGCTCAAGATGAAAGGATAAAAGCCTTATAAAAACAAGCTGAGGAGGACCAGAAGGATCTAATGAAGATGAAAATTCTGTTGAAGAAGTTAATCCCCAAGGAAAAGGAAGACAAATAGACCAATCTGATTTTTTGTTGTAATGTATCTCCTTGTAAAAATTATTTCAACTCTAATGAAATCTTTGGTTGGTTGTATCTTCTGTTGTTTTGTATTAATGTTTCATGTACTTTATCTCTATTCCATTCTCTCAAATCATTTTGAAAATAACAAAGGGGGACAAGGAAAAAGAACTACTCAAAAGATGGAGAAGGAAAAATATAAAAGGGAGAATAAAAATTTCTATGTTAAGATATATCCTTATGTAAGGGGGAGTTTCTCATTCCCATGATAATGAAGAATCCATTACTGAAATCCATAATACAATCCTATGAGTTTCAAAGGCTAAGGGGGAGTTAGTTGTATTCATCATCATCTATGAAGAAAGAGATATAAGTTTTAATTTCAATGTATAAAGAAATTGTTTCTAAGTCCTTATATTTATTTTTCGAAAGGTTCTTTGTTATTTCCCAAAAGGGGGAGATTGTTGAGTCAATAAGGTTTTCCTTATGACTTTTCTATTCGTTCTTTTTTTTGAAAATCACTATCACCTTATATTTAAGAAAATCTATATTTTACATTTATAAGGAAAATTTACTTTCCAAAGGAATTTACCCCTACAATATTTTCATTACTCATATCAATATTGTTCTTAAGTATAAAAATCGGATTCATACCAAAAACATCAGAATCATATAATACTAAGATATGAAGTATTTTTTTTAGGATCCGAATTCTGGATACAAACTCTAATGAAGTTCCATTCCAAATTCTGGACACAAACTCTAATGAAGTTCCATTCCGAATTCTGGATACAAACTCTTATAATGCTCCACTCCTAATTCTGGATATGAACTCTCATAAAGTTCCACTCCGAATTTCAGATATGAACTTACAAAAAGATCCACTCCGAATTCTGGTTACGAACTCTCACAAAGTACAAATCCGAATTATGGATACGAGCTTTAATGAGTTCGACTCCGAACTACTACTAGTTCGACTATGGAATTGTACTAGTTCTACTTCGAACTCCTACTATTTAGACTAAGAAAATGTACTAATTTCAACTCTGAATTCCTAAAAAAACAGAATCCGAATATCTATTTATTATAGACTATGAATTTCTTTTTGGTTAGACTCTAAACTATTATTTTCATACATTCTGAATTTCAGTTTTTCTCACACTTACACTTGTTTCATTACAATACAATGTTGTGCTTTCAGTTATTAACTAACCATTGGTTGTGTGAAACATGTACATGTTCCTCCGAAATTCAATGAAAAATATGATCGTTGGAGGAGGGAGCCAACCGTTGGAGCTTCACCTATAAATAGGATCTCATTTGAAAGCCGAAAACAACATTGACACATCTTTGAGATCTTTGCTTAAATGTTGTTGAAGTGATTTCTAGAGAGATAAGCTCTTATCAACTCTCAATTCATTGTGCAGAAAGTTTGAATAGCTTGTTCAAAAATTTACTTTTGCAGACTTTCTTCGTGCGAATCTGATTGTTGCTGATTACAATCGAGGGCTTCCGGGGATAGGAAGACAGAGGTTCAAACACCTTGAAGTTGAGGGATTCCTTGCTAAGGAAGACTGAGGTGCCAACTACCTGATAGTTGATGGATTGTGGGGATAGAAAGATAGACTCTGATCTTCATATAGAGGGCTTACCCTAGTGTGGGTAAGAAAAACTTTCGTGAAAGTATAAATCAAGGGAACTTTAACCAAATGTTGTTGGATACCCTTCTCTTTGGGTTAAAAGAGTTATTTATTGTTATTGTAGTTTTACTAATTGTTTTTCCGCTGCATTTTTTATTGATAAGGAATGTATAACTTCCTTATACATACCTACTTGTACTCTGATTTAGTTATATTCTATACACTTTAAGGTAGAATCTTAATCTTTGTAACTTTTGTTATGTTTCATTTCCGGAATCACTTTTCTGGAATCTAGAATGTTTTTAGTACTCATAGAGGTATTTTGAATAATCCTGTTTAACTTTTTTAAACATATCCATCCTAAAAATCCCCTTATGGAATTTTAAATGGTATAATTCACCCCCTCTTGTATATGAGAATCTCATTTTTATTTTGATCCTTTGTTTGGTATCACAGAGTATATCATACTCAGGGTTATACCATACTAACACCCATAACAAACTAAAACTACCTCTATCTATTTAAATTAAAATAAACCATATATATCATTTAATGAATTATTTATGGAATGTTAATTTTAAAATCCCAAACCTCAATCATAACTTATTACAAATTGAAATGTCAAACATATAAAGCATTAGTGGGTTATATTAAAATAGTGAATGAAATACTATGTCAAAAAAACTCCACCAATTCATGTTGACTCATCCCATAACCTCTATTATATATAATATAAGAAATAAATATGTCCTAAGTAGTTTGTATATTCATCATTGAATGACTAATCATCTATGAATTAAAAATATTTATAAAAGATAATGAGTGAAGAAAGTATACATGATACACCTCTCAACCAATGAGGTAATATGAGGATCATAATTTGTGATGATTATCCAAAATTCATTGAGGAGTCCCACAATAGTCTCCATATATTATCTAGACAAATAATGTTGTGAAAATTATTTCATGACCACATTGATGGTTTAAAAATTTCAACAAATTGACTACTATCATACATATAGAATCAATTACTCATTATGTGTATGTAAATTCATTAAAAACTACAATCAATATATTCTCACACTTCAATTGAGGACCACTAAAAATGAAAATTATCCAAATTTAATAAATTTTTTATAACACATTAAAAAATTCTCATTAATAAATTCTTGATATTATAATGTGGTGTAAATTGGAATTGTTTAATGATATAGATTATCTAATGGAATATTTATTATATATAAATTCATAGTATTGTACCATTTACATAAATATATTAACCTTATTATAACCTTTATTTTAATTGATTAATGACGTGAATATGATGAATTTAATTTTTATAGGTAATATACAATAGCATTGAAAATTTATTCCACGTTTTTTAATATATTAAACTATAGAATGTTTTTATGGTACTAACCATTTGTATTTTAGTACGAAATTAAATATTTGTACAAGGGTGTTACATCAACCTCATGGAATAGAGTAAATAAATCACATACATTATAGAAATTAGACACCGTACAATAATCTTCATGGATATACCTTACATTGTTGATGAACTATACGAATTACTCCACCAGTTCCACTCTAGTTTAGGTTAAATTACATTATTTTATTTAATGAATACATAGAGGGAAATGTACCCAGTTCATGGATCTAGTATATAAGGTCCACCCTTAAAGCATTACATAATCATTAGTTAAATGAATAATTCACATTTATGATATTTTCAAGTTTAGTGTTTTAGAGAAATAGACCATAAATATTACATTATATATAAAAAATTAAAGGGTAGACACTTCTCATCAGTTTCCAATATTTTTTATAAAATAAATACTCTTAAAAATGAGTCATGTCTAGTTCCATGATTGAGACATCATGACATTTCCATGTTCCCATCTTTGTCCCTATTCCACTTTATGCCATGTGAAAAACATTTAAAAAACATGGGATGAGCATAAAAATCTCATTAATGGATTCAAAATGAATGAAAACTGTTAGTTTTTCAAAACAACAAGTAAACAATGAATAAATTATTATAATTAACACATTCCACCTTTATGAGGCAGTAAATACACTTTACATATTAAAATATAATTTCCTACCCTTTTGTAACCATATGATTTCCATAATACCCCTATAATGAACACATAACATATATAGGTAACATAGAACATAAAAATTGTTAAGTAGAATAACAATACTATTGAATTCCACACATATCACTAACTAGAATAGCCAAACGGATGACATCCATACCCAATTCATTGGAGGTTATAACATAACCACCCATGAAATGTCCAAGTACCATTATAAAATCATAACACATAAAATAGATCAAATATAAAAATTTCACTAATAAAAATTAATTTTCAAACACAAGAAATAATTAAAAGATATTGAAATAATGAATCCTTTTCAAAACCCATTTTCAATACCAAAACACCTAAAAACATAATAGTGGAATTCATTTTCAATTTATAAAAACATTAAGGCTTACAGAGAAATCCAAATAACGATTACTGGAGTAGACAGGTCATTGTATCTATAAATGATAAAAACATTATGTTTGTCATTTAGTAAAACGCTTCATAGAATAAAATATTCCCTTTGAATGTATGTCAATTTAAAAGAGTTTTATTACACTACAACAAAAGACGGTCCTAGCGGAGGTTTTTTTCCTGTTTAGCGGCGGTTTAAACCGCCACTATATTGTGTGGCGGCTGTTTACAAAAACCGCCGCTAAGTTTGGCGTCGGCAATCTATTAGCGGCGGTTTTTTCGATTCCGCGGCGGTTTTAGAAATGTGTCGTAGATCCGTCATTTAGCGGCGGTTTCTCTTCATTTAGCGGCGGTTATATGGGTATCAGACATTTTTTTATTCGCGGCGGTTTTAACCGCCGCTAAATTCAGGCGTTTGATGCGCCTATTCTGCGGCGGTGAACACCGCAGCTAAATATCAACATAATATATTTAGCGGCGGTTAAAACCGCTGCGAAATGCTGCCCAGTTAATCATTTCGCGGCGGTTTTAACCGCCGCTAAATGCTCACAGGTATGGCATTAGTGGCGGTTAAAACCGCCGCTAAATGTTGAACTGGAAAAAAATATGTGGGATCTGCTCCACCACTTCCCTAAATTTTCCAAAACCATAGCCAATGATACTTGAATGATTTAAACACAATATAGTGACACTGTGGGTGTCACAAAATCTTCACAATCTAACTTTATCCCAATAACATTCACAATAAACATTAATAGGGTTATAAGATAACCAAAACAACCAAAACATAAAGACTTTTGTTGGACACTCAACCTAAACCTCAACAAAAAGATCCAACATTGAAAATAAACAAAAACAAAACAAAATTGTGGTCGGGGTGTGACATTCTCAGATCTAAAAAAAGCTCATATCTTGGAATTAATTTTGATTTTTTTCATAGAGGACACATCCATGATTTGTTAATTTCTTCCTTTAAGTGTGTTAACCTCATAAAGAAATTGACAATTAGTGGTAACATTGTCTCCACGATTGACATAAAAAAACTCCTTCGACACTATAGATTAGGGCTTCATGTGTAATGTTCTTTCATGTTTTGGATTCAATGAAAATTTTATTAGCTAGATAAAAACTCTTCTTGGGTAATACCCTATTTATATCTTAATCAATGAATACCTAGAGGTTTATTTTTGGTTCTCATGAGGGGAAATACAAGGAGACCCCATCCCAGAAATCATTTTTACCATTATAAAAGACCATCTCAGCCATATTTTATTCCATATGGTTGATACTTGTGACTTGAAACCCATCATGGTATCACGAGGTTCTTCAGAACCATGTCATCTCATTTTTGTTGAAAACATTATAATTTTTTCTTAGGGAGTTATGAGGAATATCAAAAACATCATGAAGGCCCTTCTTCATTAAGATTGTTTCTTAAGACAAAAAATAAGTTGGGTAATTAGTTCATATACATTAACAAGAATATCTCAAATCCTAAAAAAAATAATACTGATAGATGATGTGGGTATTAGGGAGGGATCTTTACCTTTTACATATCTTGGAGTTTCCATGTTTTGGGGAAGAACACACGCCTCCTACTTTATCAACATTCTCAGTCAGATTTAAAGAACTCTGGCCTCTTGGAAAGAAATATCATTCTAAATGGATATAATAGATTTCATTTTTAAAGCATGTTGAAATATAAAAAATGGTATAATACCTCATGGTTTACTCATGGACCACCTTGGTCATTAAAACCATTAATTCATTGATAAAAAAAATTATTTGGAGTGGGATTATATTAGGGAGAAAGACTATTACAGTTTCATGCAAACAATGTTGTATGACCTATGCTCTCAGGGGCCTTGGGATCACAAATATGACCATCTTTAATCAATCTCTTCAAACTAAATTTATTTTTAAATTAATCAAATCCAATTTTGAAGCCTTGGATTTTCTCATATCAAGGATTGTTTAAGAACTAAAAAAAGTAAAATTATGCTACATGGAATCCTTAATATGGCCTGGTCTTATGGTAATATTTCACAAGATCTTATAGAATTCTCATTAGATGGTAAGTGTTAAATCTTCTTCAAATTCTAGACTGCCAATTGGAATGGAATCCCACTCATGGATAAGATTAATACCATGGCTCAAAATATTTATTATAACATATCCCTTAAAGATCAAATGGATAATCTTAACAATCTTCTACATGAGATTTTACATTTTTTCTCATATTGGTATTCCTAAACTAAAAACAAATTGGTATTCCTGGACCCATTGGAGTGGTGTAAAAATTTTAAGGCCATGATAGAGCCTTTTATCATTAACCTTTCATGCTTTAGCCATTTATGGTCATGGGATTGGTCTTTTAGTGTGATACATATTGGATATGGATCCAATAGGGGTATGAATATGGGTTACATATATGGTATTCTCATTGGATGTGGTATCATCACATGCATATTGCATTAAGAATCTTTTTGTCAACACATGAGGAATCCAGAACACAGTAAATAAAATGCATAAAAGGAAACATGAGAAATCAAGAAAATGTTAGGACATGGAAATGTTTGGTGGAAACTATGTGAAATAAATGTTACATAGACAAACCAACTGTTATCATACTTGTTCAACACATCAACAATACTACTACTCATCATCTGATGCTGCATCGTCACCCTCTCCACCTTCATCTCCACCACCTTCTGCCACCTGTAAGAACATTACATTGAAAATTAAATATTGTTGCATATTTATAATAAAAATTAAAACCAATAAAAGATTGCAAACTAAATGATTTTGATTTTTTTGTGATTTACCAACTCACCACTACCCGATGCACTACCACCGGGGGCATATCTGCTCATATGCTGACGTATTTCAAGAAACGCTTTCTGCAAATCAGATATCTGATTCCCCTGCTGGTGAAATGTGTTTCGTAGAGCAGACATCTCCCTCTGAGCATCTTCAGGTATGAAATGACTATAACCAGGAGTAGATGAGGCCGAAATCCCTGATGGCATGCGAAAGACCTCAGATGGTACGGGTCCCAAACCCATCCCGCACACTCTACTAGGATGCTCCTTCCCAAGGACTTGACCAACCGGGTCATCCTGGGAGACTGAGTAGGTTTGCCCAAGATTGGCATCCCATATTTCTTTAATTTTTACCTATAAATCAAATATAAATATATATTAACACAGTAAAAACTGATATTAAGTTATTATAATAAATAATTGACTTCATACCCCAACTTCTTTGGCAGGTTCATTAACAAAACTTCTATCTATTTTTTTATGAACATCCAGCCACAGTTCTGTTCGGGATGCTTCATGCCATAAACTCTGTGACTGCATTAAAAAAAGATAAATCATCAATAAAATATGTTAAATAGATAATATTATCTTATTAATATTTAAACTAATTAAAATATTACCAATGACATTCGTCTTCTTGAAAAGCTTTTTGAACCCGCAGTGTGCGGGATTACCTGATTCGCCCGGTTTGAAGCATTCATTCTTGAGAGATCCTGAAATAAATAAAATTCAATTTAACAGTATTGTATTCAATGTCTATCTCCTCTTCATGTACATGTATAAATGTAAAATTAGGATAATGTAATAATATATATTTCAATACCATCCGCTTCTCATCACGATGTCTATCGACAAAAACATTCCACTGTTCTTTTGGTACCCCACTGGGTATCTTCTCATACATCTTCTGCACGGTCAACGAAGAATCGTTGACATCAAACCACAACCTCCATTTGAAATCTTTCCATTTTTTCCAAGATTTTTCAATGTCCACTTCCGTGCTATCACATCAGCAACGGTAAAGTGGAAGAACATCTGTATACAAAAATTCATTTTGAATATATTAGTAAAATGACATTCAATTAAACCATAAAGTAATAAAATTACCATTATCTGAGAATCATAAACTTCATTTTTCCAGTTTGGAGGCATATGCCTCCAATCATCATACGAAATAGGCAGGGAAATGGGCTTCGCTTCCAGCTGACCTATAATCTGACCAAGTAAACCTGCGGCGTCATCCGTCGGGACCCCATAAGAATCAAATGGCACCACTATCTTCTTGCCATGCATGTTCCAAACATCAGAACTTTTTATGTCTCTTTCCACGGTTTCATTGTCTTCATCTGCAATGAGCAAACAATTACTATAAACAAAATGCAATAAATTTATTTAATTAAAATTTGTACCTATGACTGCGACCCTCCAGAATGTCCGTGATGAACTGGAGGGGGCGTGTCGCTGCCCCACTGCTGAAGCTCCTGTAGGGGGTGGTGATGACTCATCCTCTAATGAGGCATCCACTGATGGTGTCAGAGATGGTTCAGGGGGAGATGATGCCGTGGGGACAGACGGATCGTCATCTGTCGCAGAAGAAGAAGGAATAGTGTACCGCTTCTTCCTTGGCATTCATGTCATTTAATCAAATAAAATTAAGTTCAGAATATATATTTCAAAAAATTTATGCAGAAAAAAAAATTAAAAATGATAATAGATGCCCAGAATTAACAAACAAAATATATATAACAATGATAATGAATGACTACAGAAATGAAACAAGTAGTTGCTGAATGAATAAATAATTTTACATACAATCATTTTCCCCTTCAATCATGTCGGTTTCCTGCTCCATTGCTTCATCCACTTCATTCATCTTTGCTAGACCAATATTTTCAATATCATGATGGACAAATAATTCTGCTTCCTGTTGTTGATGAAATTCAATTGCAGAGGTCAAATCTTCCACTTCATCACCCATATCATACAAATCTCTTTGTATTACGTGAGTAACTACACTCCACCCTTCATCCACAACATCATTCACATAATATACCATTTTTGCCTGCGATGCTAAGATATATGGATCATGCAGTTCACGATCACCAACATCCATCAAGCGAGAGAAGTTTACAGAAGTAAATTGCAAGGAATCTCTTTTAACACCTATGATAAAATCGACCCATTTGCATTTGAATAAAACAATAGAAAAATGCCCGTGGTAGTTTAATTCAATAATATCATGAAGCTTTCCATAGTATTCCACTTCAGAAAATGTAAAAATACCACTATTCTGTGTTTTCAAACCCACTTCTCGATTGACTGTACGAAATCTAAAACCATTCACATTATAAGCATTGAACTTTCTAACTTGTTTTATAGGACCTCTAGCAAGAAACTTTAAATCTTCTGAAAAGTAAGCTCGAGTATCAGTATTCATGATCTGAAAGAAAAAATATAATTTAATAGATTTGCAAATTGTATGTGTCAAAGTAATATTCGTATTTATTGCAATATTTATAAACTTACACGTCGTGCAAACCATTCTACCGGCTCTTTATTCACAGCTTTCGTTATATCTTTTTCATTTCGTGTTCGGCTTCTCATTCATCTCTTTGTTTGTATCCTTATCTCTTCAATAAATGGATCTGCAATTTCACTATTCAGTAGCACATATCTATGTGCCTGTAATAATTCCAATTCTGTTAGTGTCGCGTATGAGGTCCTCCCAACTGATCGGCCAATAGCAGGAAATATTTTTGATTTCTGATGCATTTGATATTGAGTTGATGTGTTGTCAACACTTCCAACTCGAGTAAATCTTATCTCAATATCATCCAAATATCTGGAACAAAAGGTGAGACACTCCTCGGCCAAATAGCCTTCAGCAATAGAGCATTCTGGTTGAGCTTTATTTCTCACGTATGCTTTCAAATGCCCAAGATATCTGTGAAAAAAAATATTATTATGTATTTATGTAAATGCCAAAAAATGTTTACTTAACTGGAAACATATAAATAAAATACCTCTCAATTGGATACATCCATCGATAATGAACGGGGCCTCCTAATTTAGCTTCGTCAACCAAATGCACAGTTAAATGCATCATGACAGTAAAAAACGATGGAGAGAAGATCATCTCCATTGCACAAAGGGTCAATACAAACCTCTCCTATAGGTTGTCAAGCTGAAATGGATGTAGAGCTCTCTCACATAACTGTCTGAAAAATGTGCAGAAATGGAGTACAACAGCAGTAACTTTTTCAGGTAATAATGTTTGCAATGCCAATGGTAGTAACTGTTGTAACAAAACATGTGAATCGTGACTTTTCAATCCATATAACTTACGATTCTTCAAGTCAACACACCTTGAGATGTTACTCGAATACCCATCAGATACCTTCACATTCTTTAAAATTTGAAGGAACGTATCTTTATCCCTATTTTTCAATGAAAAAATGGCCGGAGCATACTTTTCATTATCATCTGGCCAGAGATCACGTTTTATGTTCATTACTTGTAAGTCTTTGCGAGCATTGAGATGATCCTTCGACTTTCCATGCTCATTAAGTAATGTGAAAATCAAATTATCACATACATTCTTCTCAATATGCATCACATCAAGATTGTGGCGCAAAGAATTAAATTCCCAATACGGAAGTTTGAAGAATATAATTTTTTTCTTCCATTGTTGCGTTCTGATTTCACTTGACGATGCACTTCGCACTCGTTTTCCGCTATCATTCAAATGATGAACCTTCCCAAATTCTGTTTTAACATTTTCAAGCTGTGTCAATATTTCAGAACCGGTTAACAACTTTGGAGGTGGTCTACGATCAATGAAACCATTAAATTTTGATTTGTTCAGCCGAAATCTATGAGATGCATCAAGAAATCTTCGATGGCACAAGAAGCACCATTTTCTACTGTGAGGTAGCCGTTTGGGCTCGAAATCAAAGTTACAAACGGGACAAGCCAAACCCGTATAAGTGTTCCAACCAGATAAATTCCCACGCCCAGGGAAGTCACTAATGGTCCACATTAAAGCAGCAAGCATTTTAAACATTGTTTTAGAAGAAACATCAAATGTCTCAACACCGTTGCTCCATAACTCCTGCAATTCTTCAATCAAAGGCTGCATGTATACATCAATATCATTTCCAGGCATTTGTTTTCTAGGAATAATCATCGAAATGATAAAAGATGTTTGTTTCATACACATCCACGGAGGCAGATTATAAGGGATCAAAACAACTGGCCAAATGCTATAACTCGTACTCAAAGTCCCAAATGGGTTGAATCCATCGGCAGCCAATCCCAATCGAACATTCCTAGGATCAGTTGAGAAATCTGAATGTAATGAATCAAATGTCTTCCACGATTTGGAATCTCTTGGATGTCTCATTAACCCATCATTGTTATTATCTATAGCATGCCACTTCATGTGTTCGGCGGTTTTTGATGACATGAATAATCATTGCAATCGAGGCTTCAAAGGAAAGTAACGCAAAACTATTGCAGGTGTGTTCCTTTTCATCTTCTCCGTGAAATTATGTTCAGTCATACTTCCAACATCACCCTTTGACTTCCATCTAAAAGAAGAACATTTCTTACAATTATGTCTACTTGAATCCTCTACCCAGTAGAGCATACAATCATTGGGACACACATGTATTTTTGTATAATTCAGACCAAGCTTGTTAACAACTTTTTTCATATCATAAAACAATTCTGGGATTTTTTCTTCAGGAAATGCATCACGAATCAATTCCAATAACATGGACATTGCCTTATTTGTAATTCCACATATACATTTGATATGGTACAACTTCAGTAGAAATGAAAGCTTTGAATATTTCAAACACCCACTATACAACTCTTGATTTCCATCGTCAACTAAATCATGATATGCATTTTCCTCCGTGAAGTTTTCCCTTACATTTGGCTCCACAGAATCAAGAGGATCCAATGATATGTAACAATATTGATCTGCTTGTGTTACAGTCTCAGAAACATCACTTGTCACGTTGCAATTTGTAGCACCCTCTTCTGGTTGTTCTGATATGTTTTGATGCTCATAGTGGTGTCTTGTAGTGCCGAATGCATCATTTATGAGGTTTTGCATTTCATTTTCCATTGTCGAAGAACTTGGGACCTCATTCTGTGGATTAACATCAGTCCTCAATCTTTCTGTATTGTTTGATTCTCCATGCCAAATCCAACACAAATATTTCTTAGGGAATTGCTTTAGTGTTAAATGTTCATAAACTTCATCTCTCTTCAACCATGTTCTAAATTTACATTTAGGACATGGACATCTTATTCTCCCTTCAACGGATCGATTAGAAATTGCAAAATCTAAAAACCCATTCAAACCCTTAACATATTGAGATGTGTTCCTCGGTAATGTGATCCAGCTTTTATCCATGTATATCACAATGTGCCTACACAAAATATACGATAGTGTAAGATTACAGAAACATAATATAATAATGATGAACCATTGACCATAAAGTATGCATAATATAATAAAGATGATTCATTGACCACATTTACCATTTCAGACCAACTGAACAAATCTGGTCCATAGGAGACAACATCAACACCTCATTGAGGAGCAATAAGAATATCGGGATACACACTTATCATAACACCATCGATCACACATTTTTGTTGCCTCAAACAACACCCCTTTCATGTGTGATCTAAACTGATCATAATGCATTTTAAATCAAGTTAACTATATTCACTGAAACCATTTTCACAATGGGTAATTTTTGATTTATTGTTCTAGGGAAATCTAAATGGCCACATTTAAGTTTTGGAGTTCATCTTGTGATGGAAGAATGAGACATGGTGTTTGAATTTCTTGAATAAATTAGTGATAATGACCCTCCTAAGGTGGAGATAATTATGTTAGTCATGGAAATGTGGAGAAAACTGTAGAGTGGATGTGGAGGAATCAAGGTTCCAAATAGAAACCTATAAGGGACATGTTTGGGGGTTCTTAGGGAAGGCCAGGTGGAACTTCAATATGGTGTGTGTAGGTGATAGAGGTATACCTTAAGTGAGAAGGCTTCGTGTTTGGGTAGAGGGGCGACATGCCAATAGGGGAAGTTGGGAACCAATGGAGTGAGTTAGCAGGAATGGAAAGACATATTTGGATAAAAAGGGAATGGATGTGGTGGGCTGCGAGGCACCTCATGTTAATGTTGAAATGATATGTTTATCCTAGTAATGTGAATGAGTTTTGAATAAGAACCAAGTAGTCCTTGGTTGAGATATGGATGGTGAAAGTGTGACAAATCTGGGTAGTTTTGGAAAAAATAATGAATTCTAGAATTGGGTGGAGTTTTCATGGATGTTGTGAGTTGGAAAACATGTTAGGGAAGTTTTAAAGGTTGAGTTGAGGTTCTGTTGACCTCTTTTATGATGAGTGAAGTTCTCAAAACTAGAAAATTGTGGTGACGAAGTAAGTAATATGGTGTTGACAACCATGGAAGGAAAGTAATAGATTAATGGTGTGGCTAGAGTTTCAAGTTGGATGGTCTCAGGTAGGAACCATATTAGTGTATTAGTTTTTGTGATGGGTGTTGGATCAGGTTTTGGATGGTTGAATACCTTGAGATGAAGGTTATTCTTGGGTGGTGCTTTGGATGTTTGAAATGGAGTGAGGCTGTTGGGCCTTGAGTTCTGGATTGATGTAGGTCAGAGAATGTGGTTGGAATCTATGTATCCCTTCAGCGACAATGACTTTGTGTCACCATTATAATTTTGGTAACTAGGTGAGGTGGTGCTAAGAATTTTGGGCCATGAGTTGTGGAGAGGAGTGGAACAAAGGTGTTCTGATTGGCTCTCCACAGGGTAGTGTAGTGCCTTATCGATATCCTCTTGTGCGGTGGTATAGTAACATTACCTAAACCTTTAATTTTCATTTGATGTTGATAATAAATAGTTGAGAGATGAACTTTAGTCATTTTTATTAAAAATACACACTATAAACCTATCAATTATCCTTGAGAGATGAACTCGGGTATTAACTAGACCATAAACCAACATTAAAGATATAATCAATTTGGCGTGTCATGACAATGTGGTCAGTTCCTATTGGCGAAACCAAGGGGATCGACACTAAAATGTAGATTAGGAAACCCTAAGAGTGGGAGAATCCACAATGGGAGATTTCGGAACCATCCTCACAATAAAATACACAAATCAATCACCATTTTCCATGATTAAAATTTCATTTATTCATTTAAAATAGGGAGTTAAATTACCTATATGTTGTTGTCGGTGCTTCCCATCATTAAATATCTTAATCAATATTCGATGATAGAAAGTTGACTCAATTTATTTACTTTATTATATTTTTAGATTAATTATTTGGGAAATACACCTCAACCTTTTCATTTGAATGGTCATGGAATAAAATCCCAACCATGAAAACTATAAAAAATACCCCATTAAATCATCATATAATCATTCTATAATCACTGATTAATCATAACACCACTTGTTCACACCAGGCTTCCCCACACTACTGAAATTCTGTCACATCAATGTCTGTACTTGTACCCACCAAAATGAAGTGTGAGCTGATCACTAGATGAATTTACCCCCACCCTCTTACATGTTTCTCCATAATTTCTAGATCTCCCACAATATCTCACCCTAGTGGATTTTTATAGACCACTTTACATGGTCAAGATGAAATTTCCCTTGATTTCAACCCCAGATGAAAACTCTTACCACATTGATATTTTATTATTATCCCATTATATTATGATATACATATGAATTAAGATAGAAATCAACCAACCTTATCACCTATTTACAAAATCACCACCTTAAATCATTAGTACGAGTGTATCCATTTCCTAGAATTCTTTCCTTACACCCCATCTGTGAATCACCTTGAAAAGGTTTCCTTTTCCCAAAACCCCATTATTATTGAATGTATTTATTTTTTTTACTTATATCATAGTGTATAATTTAGTTATCAAGACTTCCATGCATTCCAACCATGCTTCTAAAAACTTACAATCATCCTAATTTCCTTATGAGTAAAATAATTATGCTAACATGAAATACCTATCTCAAATGAATGATAAGTATCTTATAAAAGGTCACTTTTTCCTAGATTAACTATCCTTTATAAGGATTATTATTGATAACTATCCAATTATTATTTCACTTGGATGAATAATTTTTCCACATTATCCAAATCATCCCAAGACTAGGCTGAATATGATATTACCTTGCAACCCCAAATCAATATCCCTATTTTTCAACATCTGAGAATAAATACATATTGAATCAAACCCAAGTCAAGTACCAAATCCCTTAAATATCCTGTAAAATTAAAAAACACAAATCATCCTAGACATATCATAAGTCCTCACCCCTATCATAGAACTAACCTTCAGTGATAATAACACCTTCACCATAGGTTTCACCAGATGGCTGGGTCTATGGGTACGATTCATGGATCATAAACTTGGTCATTATATCTAGTAAAACCTATAATATCACTTGAAATACATTTAACTATTATATAAAAATCACAATCAGTCACCCCCATCAATATAAAATAATACCACAAGGATAGTCACACTTATATACATCGCATATCTAGTATATTATGAAGTAAAACTCTTATATCTTGGCCAACTAAGATATCAATGATCAACCTCTTAATTCATTATCAAGTGATCATTGGTGATGTTTAATCGAACTAACATAACCCTAATCTATAATTTTCCCTAGTCTATTAATTAACTTTACACCAATTAATCATTTAATTCCAAATTAATTACTAACCAATAACTTTTATTTAATCCAAGACTGTTCTCATTTTCATTTAAAAACACTATCGTATCATCATAAAAATAATGCATCAACATTGTATCCACATAAATAATTTTCTCATTATGAAATTTTATATGGTTCATGAATAATCACATGAGTATGTCAAGCAGTATACATAGAGAAAACTCACTTTGGGGCTGAGGTCGAAGTGAGAAAGGTCGTCGGGAGAAGGGGGTCGCGGGTTGCCGGTCGCAGGCACCGCCGGAGGAGGTCGCGGGGTCGCCGGAGGAGGTCGCGGGGTCACCGGAGGAGGTCGCAGGATCGCCGGGGGGTCGCGGGGGGCTGCGGGCGAGGGTTGCAGGGAAACGGGGGTCGGGGTAGGGAAGGGTCAGGGTTTTTTAAAAAAACAAATGTTTACCGGCGGTTTATTAAAAACCGCCGCGAAACGTATTTCGGAAAACGTTTAGTGGCGGTTTTGTGAACCGTCGCCACAAAACCGCCGCTAAACACTGTTTATTTTGTAGTGTTATACGCCGTTCAAAATATGAAGGTAAATATTATCGAAATTTTCCTCAATGAAAGGATATTTAGATGAATTCTCTCACCTCGTGTCTGACTTGACCCGTTCGTTCTTTAATCTCTTGAATAATAAACTACATTTAATTTATTCATTCTTAAGAACCTTTTTCATGTTTATTTCTTTTTATATCACTTATTACCATGTTATAAACATTATGTAATCATTCAAGTTAATAGAGTTCATTTTGTTGATATTTGGTACTTGAGTCAAAAATGAACATCTTATAATTTCAAGTCATTCACATGGTCAAAAGATCATTAGATCCAGAATTATATTCATGATTTAGATATCATATCTATATATATATATTATATCAATTATATTCATGTATTTATAATAGTACATTACATTTGGAGGTATGAAATGAAATGCACCGTTGAAGGGGATGGTAAGTCGTATGGACGCATGAACGTTACATTCATTAATATTTCTTCTTTTAATGGAATTAACACATAATGAGACATAGGTATATTATAATTACAGTATAATATAATATATAATATCATAAAATCCATCGTTTATTGTTCCAATAAATGGCACTAACAAGTCATATAACTTTGAGGGGGCGGTAGTCCGCACTTCCTCAAATGAAATTATCGTGTTAACCCATAACGGAAACCATAAAGGTTTGATATAAAAGAAAAATACAGAATCATAAATAAACCATAAAAATAATAAATATCATATATAAATATAGTGTCATCTTAATTTCCACCATGAGAGGCAGTAGGAGATAACCTAACTATCATCGTTTCGTGATGCGTTAGTTTTCAATCCACAGAAACAAAACGTTCTTCACCCATTAGAATGAGGTGTGTGTATGATTAGTTAAAATCCTTCTACAAAAAACATCCTAGTATATTGAGGATACTAGTGTTGTTATAAATGAAATGAATAAAAATAATTTAGGGGTTGGAGATTTGAATTAACGAAAAGAAGTTAATAGGTATCATTACATTTAATTTTGGGTATCTTTTTGTGGTTTGAAGCAAAAGGACATTTTGAAGAGTCTTCTTCCTAAGGTAAGGCTTCTAGGAGGAGGAGATGGATCATGAGAGATTATTTTTTCCGAGTTTGGATGATCCAAATGGATTGAGATATATGGGGAATGAGTAAGAAGTGATGGAATTATATAAGCGGGGATGAGATGTTTTTGAAGGATTGAAAATATTATTTTATTATATAATGGTATTCTGTTTATAAAGGTAAAAAACTAATTAATGATGAATATAATATATCTAATGGTCCAAATAAAATCATCCAATATTTTTTTTATTGGATTTGGATGTTATTTTAATATTTATAATCTTATTTATTTAAATATATTAATAATGAGGTAAAAACATCATCATTATTGTGTCGTGAATTATTTAACTTATATGCTGTCTAAAAATTTAAAAAAAATACTATCATGTAGGAAATACTTTAATCGTTCAAATAAATATTTATAATGGAAAATAGAATTTATTTTCACCCTTTTTAAATTTATGTTACTAAATGATAATTTTTATTTATATTTTTGCCTTTACTTAAAGTTAATTAATCAAAAGTGTCATTATCACTCCCATGTTGCTCTATGGGGTCCTAAAATCGACCCAAAGAATCCCATGGTTGTAAGTGACTCATCCAATAAGTTTCAAACATGTTTTATTGTAATTTTTGATTATTATAATATTCTTTATACCTTGAATTACCCTATTTAACTTTAACCGCGGTAAGTAAAAGTGAAAAATAAATATTCATTGAATTTTTTTCATCTTATTAAACTATGTTTTACTTACTAATAATTACCATGTATGTTGTATTTTTTAAATTAAATGATCAAAAGTAGGAAATTTTCACTTGTAAGAAAATGTTAGTTTTAAACTACTCCTTAGTGTTTTCACTATTCATCAAAAATTGATGTTTCTCAAAAAACAACCAAAAATTTAAACTATGCTATATTTGATATTCAGAATTAAAAAATGATGTCTATTATACCAATTTCAAAATATATAAGTTGCATTAATTAATTTAAAATTAATTACCGTTGTCAAAACAAATATCTTGTTTTTAAGAAACAATAACTGTCAAACGATCGATTCTTGTTTATGTCCAATTTCAAAGTGGAATTAATTCCAATGTCCATCATTAGATAAATTGGAAAAAGTGTAATGTAATTAAAATTTAAATAAAATTAAAAATATAATATAACCATATATATAAATTATATTAAAATTCACTTTTGAATAAAAATAGAATATTTTTCAGTATTCATTAAAAGAATAAACTTTATTAGAAAAATACAAAAAAATTACACAAAGTAAATTTTGATGTCCCTAATCTAATGAAAAATTTTATTCTTTGAAATAGAACATATAAAAATGAAAAATATATATTTAAAGAGAGATATCCATCAAAAGGCTAAAAATTGACCATTTAGTGAATATTAGAGTTTATATGCTTAAAATTAGATTCATTCATATTTTAAGCCCATATATTTTATTCGATAAATGTAAAAACATTTAAAAAACATTTATAATCAGATATTAGTTAGTTCTATTCATTCCCGAAAATACAATGGCTTTGCGTTAACTACTTTTTAAAATATTAATAATATATTATTAGAATGCAACGTAAGATTTCAAAGAAACATGTTGTTTCATATCTGGTAAACCATCGAACATAGAATCCCATTTAATGTAAAATTAATATTCAATTCATCAATATTAATAAAAAATAGAATGTATTATTTCTTTATTTATGATGGATTATACATCCTTCCACCCTTTTGGAAATTTCATCCTCACAATTTTATTCACTTATCAAATAAGTGTGGGTATTTATCCCTGAAATCATTTTCATATTCCCATGTTTCCTCTTCTACCATATGTTTTTTCAACAAAACAATTGCCTAGTGAATTAGCTTATTCTGCAACACTTTCTCTCTATGGTCAAAAATCTGGAATGTTTGTTCTTCATAAAAGTGATTCTCTTCCAACTGAACTACCTATAGACTCAAAAAACTTGATGGATCTGGAATATACATTATCAACATTGAAACATGAAAAAAATTGTCTACCTAGGATAAAATTGGATTCAAAGCCACTTTGTACACAAGTGATCAAATTTTCTCTAGGATTTCATATGGTGCAATGAACCTCATACTCAACATTCCCTTTTTACCAAAACACATCACACTTTTCCATGGAGAATCATTGAGAAATACATGATCAACTATCTCAAAAGATAGATCCTTCCTATGTCCATATAATGCCTCATATAGAGAAATTTTTATATTAGAATGAAAAATGATATTATAAGAAAATTCAACCAAAGAAATATGTTCATCCCAGCTTCTCTTTTAATCCATTGAGAAATCATTTATCATATCCTCCATGTTTGGAATTGTTCATTTTTACAACCCAAATGATTACGGTTGAAAAGTAGTACTTAAATTTAATTCAGTACCTAAGGACTTCTAAATGAATTTCCAAATGTTATAAGTAAACCTTGGATCACGATCAGATACAATGGAGAGGTGAACACCATGCATCCTAACTATCTCATTAACATACAACAGAGAAAGTTGATCTAGAGAAAAAGTATCTTGAATATGAAGGAAATGAGCAGATTTAGTCCAATGATCCACAATAAAACAGATTGCATTATTACCTTGAGATGTCTTTGGTAATCCCACAATGAAGTCCATGGATATAATTTCTCATTTCCACTCTAGAACCGGTAACGACTGAAGCATCCCTTTTGGTAACTTCCACTCTGATTTAACCTGCTGACAATTCAAAAACAACATAGTAAAATTAGCAATATTTCTTATCATTCTATCCCACCAGTAATACTCTCAAAGATCTCTGTACATCTTTTTACTGCTAGTATGAACTGAAAACGGGGAACTATGAGCTTCACATAACACCTCATTCTTCAACTATGAATCACAAGGCATGCATAATCTTTTTCAAAACATAAATACACAATCATTATAAATGGTAAAATCAGGCAACATACTGTTATGAACCAACACTGACTTTTTGTGAAACTCATTGTCTTCTTTCTGTGCTTTATTTGTACTGTCTGATAGAGAATATTTCACTGACAATGAAAACAAAACATAAGAATTTCATTCACCAACAAAATCTATGCCAAAGTTCATCAAATCTAAAACCAAATGATCTCGTTCCAAACATATAATGGTTAATGAAGCATTACTTTTTCGACTCAAATTATCAACCACTTTATTTTCCTTTCCTGGATGGTAATGAATCGGGCAATCATAATCCTTGATTAATTCCAACCATCTCCTTTGTCTCCTATTCAATTCATTTTGAGTGAATATATATATCAAAATTTTGTGGTAAGTATATATTTCACATTTTAATTGATACAAATGATGCCTCTAAATTTTTAAATAAAAACCAACATCAGTTAATTCCAAATCATGTGTAGGGTAATTTAACTCATTATATTTCAATTGACGTGAATTGTAATCAATTACCTGATCATTATTCATAAGGACACATCCATGTATATTCAACGAATAATCATTGTAAATAAAAAAATAACCATTTATAAAAGGCTATACCAAAATTGGAGCATTCACCAATATTCTTCTCAATTTCTGAAAATAATAATCACATTCTTTTGCCCAAAATTACTTAATTACTTTTCGAGTTAACATATTTAGTGTGAAAGATAGCAGTGAAAAATTATCCACAAACCTCTAGCAATAAACTGCCAAACCAAGAAAACTACGAATCTCTGTTATATTTGTGGTCCCTGTACATTATTTGACAACCATTATTTTAGGAGAAACAACAGTTATGCCATTTTATGAAACAATGTTACCAAGGAAAGAAATTTTTTTTATCCAAAACTCACACTTGTTGAATTTCCCAAACTTTTTCTTTTCATTCAATGATTTCAAGAAAACCCTTAAATGACTTTCATGTTCCTATTTACTTTTGTAATAATCCAAATTATCATGAATGAACACAACCACAAACTTATCTATAAACTCCTGTAAAATTCTATTCATAAGATCCATGAATACAACATGTTCATTAGTTAACCCAAAAGACATAACTAAAAATTCATATTATCAATATCTATTACAAAACATGGTCTTCTAAATGTATGATTCCTTTACTTTCAACAAATGATACCGCCACCTCAAATCAATATTCGAAATATTCTGAGCTCCCTGGAGATGATCAAACAAATCATCGATATGAGGCAAAGGATACTTGTTCTTAACAGTGATGCAATTCAACACTCTATAATCAATTAAAAGTCATGTTGAAACATCATTCATTTTAACTAATAAGATAGGAACACCCCATTGTTATGTGCTAGGATGACTAAAACCTTTATCTTATAACTACTTCAATTTCTTCATTAACTCTAAAAGATCAATTTGAGCCATTCGATATGGGGGGTTTGAAATTGGCATATCATCAAGATCTAAGTCAATATTAAATTCAACTTCCTAGTCAGGTATAATACCATGAATCTCAATAGGAAAAACAGCAAGATACTCATTTACCACTGGAACATCATTTATCTGATTAGTTATTTTGTTATCCACAATATGAGAAAGGTTATATTACTTTCCCTTTTTTGATAGTTTCCCAGTTTCCTAATATGTTATCAAAAGTAAGTGTTCATTATTGTATACAAACTGAAAATCATTCTGAAAAGAAACATCTTTATCTCTATAGTCAATCATAGCATGATAAACATATAGCTAATCCATTCCCAAAATAACATCAAGCTCTACTAGAAGAAATAAAATAAGGTTAGCAGGTAGGTTCTTTCTACACAGAAGGACAATAAGGTTCTAATAATTTCTTTTTGTTTCCAAATTTCATCCTGTTGTTTTTAACATATGTTCTTAATTCATATCTTGACATAAAATTTCCATTTTACAGAAAAATTCTCATAATTGAAAGAATGTGTAGACCCTGAATCAAACAACACATTGGTATAATCTGAACAAACAAATAGTGTACCTCATATGACTTCTTTTGATGGATCAACATCTCCTGAAGTAGTTGCAAAGGATTTCACCAACCCTTTCTGCTGGTAATCTGGTTCCATTCCCTCAGTTGAGTTCTTCACTGAACACTCATTTACATAATGACCTATTTCATTGCAATTAAAAGATCTTATCACTGGGTTTTCATTGCCTGCTTGATCACTTTCCTTAAATTTATGAGCAATATGACTAGACTTAACACAATGGATGCACTTCCCATATTTTGATAAACATTCTCAATGATGATTTTTACCACACTTCTCACATGATGGATATTTAGTTTTCTTACCTCTAGGCATCTTTGATGAATTATTTCCCCTTTCCTATCAATTAGAACACTTATTCTATTGTTTATCAAAGAACACCTGATCATCAGCACACTCCATTTACACCTTCTCCATAGAACGAACATGTTTTTCATAACTTCTGAACTCAAAAGAGGCTAATGATATTTGATATCACAATTTCATTAATGAGTAAAATTGATATATATTACTATCAAGATCTCAGATGAAATTTGGTGCATACCGTGCCGGTTTAGTGAATATTCCTTCGTAAACAACCACTAAGTCATCCCCCTTTCTTAATTCCATGAATTGATTTCCATCCTATGTTGAACCACATTAGGAAAATATTTCTCAAGGAACATACCTTTAAATTCATCCCAAATAAGTGCATCAATCTTCTAAAAAACATGATAATTTTCACCATTGACTACCAGTAATACGCTTCAACTTCAAAATTGTAAACATAGAGACTAACTTTTGGATGTTCTAAACAACCCATGACATCCAAAATTTCCTGCATTTCTTTAATATACCCTTATGCTAGCATAGGGTCCGATGTTCATCTAAATTATGGGGTATGTTGCCTCATGAAATACTCCACTACTGACATGTTCCTATGTGGTTGGTATGGATGATCTCATGCATGTATTACACCACCATTTATAGCCTGAGTCAATTGTGCCATTACTACAACAAACTATTCAGTTCCTATTCCGACCATCTCATGTTGCTGATTTGAAAGGTTGTCTACCACCTGATGTAATCCCAACATAGCTACCTTGTTTCCTCTACTAAAAAGCATTCTGAACACTAAAATAGCTTAGGTGAAGCCACATGGTAATTTGTAATTGCTATATCATTTCAATCATAACATAAAGTAAAATATATTATCGATATTAATTTAACTATATTCTTACTCCTAATGTTGTCTAAAACAACCTTTGAACCCATATATAAGGACCCAGACATAAAACATTACATAATCATGAATTAAGTAAATAATTCACATTGAGGATCTTTTCATGTTTATATTTTTAGAGAATTAGTCCATAAATATTACATTACATCTAAAAAATTACAATGTAGACTCTTTTATTAAGTTTTCATTTTTCATAAAATAAAAAATCATGAAAAATAGTGCCAGGTATAGTTCCATGTTTTAGATAACATATCATTTCCTTGATCCCATCCTTCAACCTATTCCACTTAATGTCCTATAAAAAACATTTCAAAAACATAGGATGAGTATAAAAAGATCAGTAAGGGATACACAAAGAAGTAATACTGTTAGTTTTTCAAAACAACCAGTAAACCATGAATACTTTTTCATAATTAATACATTTCACCTTTATGATGTATCAAATACTCATCATTGAATAAAAGATCATTTATAACAATTTTGTAACAACATTATTACCATAAAACCCAAATATAGAACACATAACATATAAATGTAACTGGGAACATAAACATTCATAAGCTAAATAACCATACGGTCGACTACCACACATATCACTAAATGGAATATCCATATGGCTGACTTCAATACCCAATGCATTGGAGGTCGTAACATAACTACCCATCCTAGATTATCATGTATCCACCCATCATTTTGTTTATCACGTAACCACCAGTCAAATGTCTATGTACCATAATAAAATCATAACACATAAAATATATAAAATATAAAAATTTCACTAATAACATTTAATTTGAAATAACAAGAAATAATTTCAAGATATTGAAATAATCAATCTATTTCAAAATCCTTTTTCAATAACAAAACTCTCAAAAACAGAATATGGAATTTCCTTTTCATTATAGATTACATTAAGGCTTATAGAGAAATCCAAATAAAGATTACGGTGGTAGTGAGGTCACTCTCACTACAAATGTTAAAAACATTCTATTTATCATTTAGTAAAACACTTCGTAGAAAAATGAATCCCTTTGAATGAAGGTAAAATTCAAAGGGTTTTATTATACATCGTGTAAATGAATAAAGTATATATTATCGAAATATGAATCAATGTATGGAGATTGAGATGAAGTCCCTTACATCGTATCTGACTTGACCTGTTAATTCTTTAATATTCTGAATTATAAAATAATGTTAATTTCTACTTGATTAATAACTATTTCAAGTTTATTATTCTTTTATATAACTTACTACTTTGTTATTATCATTATGTAATAATTTAAGTTAATAACGTTCATTTTGTCGATATTTGGTACTTGAGTCAAAAATAGATTTCTTATAATTAAAAGTTATTCACATGGTTATAATTTCATTATATCCAGAATGCCACCCAGGATTTAGAAATCATATATATGATATATATCCATTATATACATGTATTTATAATAGTATATAATATTTTTAGGAATGAAATGAAATGGACCATTCATGGAGACGCTAAGCCGAATGTAAGCATGAACGCTACTTTTCTTACTATTTATTCTTTTAATGGAATTAAAACCTAATGATACATAAATATATTATAATTCTAGTATATTTTCATATATATTATCATTATATACATCCTTTATATGTCTCAAATATGGCATTAACAAGTCATATCATGTTGAGGGGGTGGTATTACGCACTTCCTCAAATGAGATTATCGTGTTTACACATAATGGAAACCATAAAGGTATGAAATAAATAAAAAAATACATCAGCATAAAGAAAACATAATCATTATATATATCATATTTAAATATAGTATTATCTTAGTGGCCACCATGAGAGGCGGTATGAGATAATTTAACAATCATCGTTTCATGAGGTGTTAGTTTGCCATCGAAGAAAATAATATGTTCTTCACCCATTAGATTGAGGTGTGTGTAAGTGTAGTTCAAATCCTTCTCATAAGAGAATTATAGAATATCTAGGATAATGGTGTTTTTATAAAATAAAGAAATAAAATTAGTTTAGCAGTTGGAGAAGATATATAAAATAAAGAAGTAATGAGGAATCATTATCTTTAATTTGAGTAACTTCCTATGGCTTGAACGAAAAAAACATTTTGAAGTTCCTTCTACCAGAGGTAATTCTTCTATGAGGAGGATAGGGATCTTTAGAGCTTATTTTTCAGGTTTTGGAAGATCCAAAGGGATTTAGAGGTGTGAGAATTGAGTAATAAGTGAGGGCTTTTTGTAAGGTAGAGGTGGGGCTCTTTAAGAAAGTGTGAGAATATTCTTTTATTATATAATGATATTCAGTTTCTAAAGGACAAAAAATAATTAAAGAAAAATATAAGATGAATCATGGTAGAAATAGAATCCTCCAAATATAATTGTACTGGTATTGGATATTGTTTTAATATATATAATCATTTTTATTTAAATATTTTATTAATGAGGTAAATATTGAATCATCATTGTGTCATATATAATTTCATTTATTTGATGTCTAAATATTATAAAAAAATACCAAGATATAGGAAATATTATTAGTTTTCCAACGAATATTCATATTTGAAATGATAATTTTTATAACCCCTTTTGAAAATTAATTTACTAAAGGATATTTGTTTTTGTCATCTTTTCCTTTCCTTTATTTTAATTAATCTAAAGTGTCATTATAACTCCCAAGTGGATCCATGGGGTCCCAAAAATGACGTAAAAATTCCCATGGCCATAAATGACATAACCAATAATGTTAGGACAAGTTTTAAGATAATTTTGCATTATTATTATATTATTTTGACCTTGAATTACCCTATTTACATATAACCGCGGTAAATTAATGTCAAAATTTACAATTCACAAAAATAATTTTCATCTTATTGAACCAAATTTAACTTACTAATAACAACCATGTATGTTTTATTGGCTAAATTAAATTCATAGAAGCGATAAAATTACAATTAAATGAAAATGTCAGTTTTTAACTTCAAATTAGTGGTTTTACTATTCATAAAAATTGATGTTCTTCATAAAAGTACAAACAATCCAGCCTAAGATATATTTGATATTCCGAATTAAAAAATGATGATTATCTTACCAAATTCAAATCATAGAAGTTGTATTGATTAATTTAAAATTAATTTCCATTGTCAAAACAAATAACGTGTTTTTAAGAAACAATAACTATCAAAGGATCAACACTTGTTTATGTCATATACCAAAGTGAAATTAATTTAAATGAAAAATATTGGATTATTTGGTAAATTTATTATCTAATTAAAATTTAAAAACAAATAAAAAGATAATATAACCATATAAATAAATTATATTAAAAGGAACTTTTGAATAAAAATACAGTATTTTTCACTACTCATTAAAAATAAACATTATCATAAAAATACCAAAAATTTACCCAAATTAAATTTTGACCTCCTGAATCTAATGAAAATTTTTATTTTTTCGAATAGAATATATAAAAATGGATAAAAAAATATTTAACGAGGGTTCTCCAATAAAAGGCGTTAAGTCAACCTTTTAGTGAATATTTGAATATTTGTTTTTAAAATTCGATTCATTCATATTTTAAGCCCATAAATTTTTTTTGGATAAATGTAAAAACATTTAACAAACATTTATAATAATATTTTAGTTAGTTCTATTAATTCCCTCCAATAGAAAGGATATGCATTAACTATAGTAAAAAATAAAAATATTATATTATTAGTATGCAACGTAAGATTTCAAAGAAACATGTTGTTGCATATCAGGTAAGCCATCGAACATAGAATCCCCTTTATTGTAAAATTAATATTTAATTCACAAATATAAATAAAAAAGATACTGTATTATTTCATTATTTACCCAATATGTTACATTGTAGGACTAGGACGTGATATAACCTGTGTTTTTTATAAAATATTATGTCATATTAATATAACATTATCATTAATTTAAACATTTCATAAAGAGAATATAAAAATATTCTATTTTATTACATTTTCAGATTTATTAATATAACTCATGAATACTAATAAAAATATTATCCATTGAAGGAATTTTTTATAAACACCATTTCAGGAATTTTTTTTTGATATTTACTAACAAGTTGTTAATGATTATTATTGGTTTTAATATTTAATTTACCTATATAATTAGGAACACTAGGTATTGTATGATATTGACCCTGCTTTTGGTTACTAATATCAGGTATTTGAAACAATTTCCAATCAGTTGCACTTGATGATATAATACATTAGAAGTATACTATTGGTCAATATTTTCATTGAATGTATACATATATTTTTGTGACATGTTTCATCCAATATTTACAATATATTATATTATTGTTAAATAAAAACATTATTTGTTTAAAAAATGATATTTTTTTCATATATTGTTTTTCTATATGGATTTTTCATTTCAAATGTATTAAATATAATGTATCTTCGACATAATGTAATAAAAATATTTTATACTTAACACTAAATAAATAGTTTGTAATATACTCACCATAAAATCATAGACACCCCCTATAACTCAAAAAGCATTTTCATACTTATTGGAGAATAAGCAGCCTTGTTGACATCTGGTTTCAGAAACATATGAGTGGACTATGTTTAGGAAATTTGTATGTGGTATCTATGAATTATTTTTCATTGTGTTAAAATTTTAGGGTTTTATATAGAAAAATACGAATGCATTATAAATTAGTATTGCTCTTGAGTATGGGGGTATTCACCTGTCAAATAGGGAAATTCTATATTTCCTAGAATGAGATATACAATTTTATATTTTTCTATTAAAACTATACTGATTTAATCATTGGTATATTCACAAAATCTATGGTGTTAGTTAGGGATAATAATTTTTACCATTATGATAATATGGTATGGAATTATTATTTCATGAATCATTATATTAAAGTAATGATTCCATGTATTTCCTTTTCAATGAAATTATATTTTATTGCATGATATCTTTAGAGAAAACATATTAACATTAAAGGATATATTTTTTTGACTAATCATACTCCCAGATGAATAATGAAAGTAATTTTTAATTTAAAAATCTATAAAATATTTGTTGTTGTTCTCCAAAAAATCTTAATGATGGATCCATGACTATCCAATTATTTAATGTTCCTGTGGTTCACTAATTGTTACATATATTGATATGTTAGTTGATTTGAATTTAATATTGGAAAATTTTAATTCTTTAAGAATATAATTCTATAATGTTATAATGGTGGTTCATCTAATCAATAAATCATATGAAACATGTTAAATATTGATGTCTGTTATAATGCACAGGTTCTAATTACATGGTTGTAAATTTTAACTTTGAATCTATATTCAATTTTGAAAAGGGAATTGTAATTCATATGACTATAGTATGATATAAATAAATATGAAGATAAAAATTCATTAAGAAATGAAATAAAATAATTTCAATAAAATATGTATACCAATTTCATCATAATATTTTTTTACTTAGTAACATGTTTTTTAATATTATTATAAAGGAACCGTATTTTTTGATATGAGGTGTTGAAACCTACATAAACATGGTAGTCATGATTAGGAGTGTCTATTTTTTATTATGAACATAACAATTAAATTTACTCAAATATAGTAGTGGGTTGATGGTAGTAAAATCATATATAAGAATGATATGTACCAAACATATTCATCAATCAATGATCAGTTTTTTACTCAAATGATGTTTTATAGAATTTATTGTTCATTATAGAATAATTCCACCATGATATACTCATGTCATGTTAAATGAACATTGTAATGAACACCATTTATATGTGGTGGTATTGAACCACCATTATTACCTATAGTAGTTCTACTCATAGATCCTCATATTATACGTTATCAATACACTAATTCATATATTGGATTGCATTACATATAGTTAGTTCAACATATTTAGCATTCACCATGACTATCACATCCTATAAAATAGGTAACTTCAGATCTATAGTCATATAAACCAATTACTTTTTTAGTGTTTGATGATACCCATTCTTTTAATTATAGTGATAAGACAAATTATATATCATTCTTCACCAAGATATACCACTTTAAAATAGATGTAATATTATACAATATATGATTAGTGGATCATAATACTGATTTTGGGAAATAATGAAACATGCTAATCAGCATTGGGTTATGGTATAAGGGGACATACAGAATTTTTTTATGTTTAATTTAGGTTGATAACTTATAGATTGATTGAACCAGAGTGATTATAAACATTTATTAGGGTATATTATCTTTACATATTATCCCACTTGTATAATAGAACATATTTATTTTTTTCCTTCATTCCCTGATGATGTGCATCATATGGAAATGTAATTTTTTATGATATTTTCTATGACATCCCTTTTTATTTTAGTTTAATTCGTCTAAAATTTATTTCCAAAATAGTGAACAATTAAGTCACCTTGAAGGGTAATTAGAAGTATTTTTATGAATTGGATCATGCTACTTCAAGGTCTATATGAATAAATTGTTCATCTAGAGGCATGGATATTGAATTTGATATTCCCCACGATCAATGAACAAAGTAGATAAGGTGTACTAAAAGTCTATAGGATTCCGTCATTATTGTAATAATGTCATATATATCCCCAGTGTGATGGAAAATAATTATAAAACATAATATTGGAATAGTGACTTATATTTTGATATTTTTCAACCATTAATTCAATTTATAGTGGATGATGGTTTTCGAAATCCAATCCTCGTTGTATTCAAATATGACACCTAACTAAGACTGTGGAAAGGCTCCAATGGTGTCCCTAATCCACACATGTTGCAACTAGGCCATGGTTGTCATGAATATACATTGGGACTGATCACAACCAAATTAATACTTATAAACAACTGAGAAAAATAAAAATGAACATAATTGATAACCATAAAAAAATATGGTATTTAAATTTGATATTCAATGTTTCTCACTTTATCCAAAACCAAATGTGCTAAAAAAATGGGAAAATAACTATCCGTAAAAGTTTCATGAAATAATTGGGATATCACCCTCAAACCACCATCATCAACAAAAATTAGAACTACAAAACGTGATATCTAATCCACCATTAGCACGATGATACAACATGCCTTTTTATTTGTCACACATAATAATTTATACATACTTCAACAGGTCTATGCATGGTGTGAGGTAATGACTTGTTTAATACTACCAAAATAATTATTTTATTATATAACATTAGAATAAAAACCAACATGCTATTTCCATAACATTGTTAGAAGAATCTCTATAAAATTATATTATGGAATACTTTCTCAAGAAACACTTTTTAAACTAAACCCATTTTTAACAATAATATATATTAAAATTAAAATGTAAAAAGAATCAAGACTATACCAACAGCTAGAACCACATCACATAAGAATAATTTCACCAATGAGAACCACAAGTAAATCTCTATAGGTATCTATACGATGTGGGACAATGCAATCCTTGATCCTTGGGGATAAAATTCCTTCTATTAAACTACCTACAGTATCCTCGTGCACAATCTTCTAGAGTAGAACAAATCCCAAGTGATAGTGGACTCCAAAACATAAACCAATTCCAACACCATTACCTTTCACTTCCAAATTCAGGGGAACACATCCAAGGTTGAGTGGTCTCCGATTATATCCCATGGTTAGTTAATGTTTTAATCACCACTCATATTAGATAATTTTTTTCCTTAGACAATTTTTAATTAACTAGCGTACTATTTAAAGACACCCATACTAGATACCATGCATTATATTTGTGCTCAAATTCGAATTCAAAAATCACATAAATAAACACAATATCATAAAAGTAAAATTTATCATAATAATATAATGAAATCATTATTATAACATTATCAAATTGATAAAAAATTAAAATATCACATGGGAACCAGCTCTTTCCTTAAAAATCCAATTTATATATTCCAAAATCACCAAAACCATTTGGAAATATATTTTGAATCTCTTTTAAAATTTTTAATGAAATTTGAAAACACAAAAGGAAAATCAGATTTAGAATCCCACAATTTCATTTAGCAATCCCATTTCAAAAATATATTGATAAAAAATTTAATCTTATAACTTTATTCACAATTCAATGACACATTTATGGAGATCTTAAAGGATTCTGACGAGCAATAAAGAACCATTTATCTAAAAACATCCCTTTAAACATATTTCTAAATTTAAATCTATTTAAAAACACATTTTTTACCATCCACACAAGTCATAGAACATTTCCATGAAATAAAATAATGATAAAAATGAAATATGACAACATTACATTAGAAAACCCATTTTAACCACATTCTCTTGTCAATCCACTATCAATACAAATTTAAAATGACATATTTAATACATATAAATTATTTAAAAAGACAATCAAAAAATAAAAATTCATCCATTAATTAAAAATCATGGATCCACCGTCATTAGTCATAGTCCAAACTTATAAGGGATTGGGGTTCCCCTTCTTCCCATAGTGGTTTTGGTTTCTCCATCTTCAATTTTCATAGTGAATACACCTATATGGTGGGAAACTATACCATCCCCAATAGAAGTCATATCCTATTGAAGGATTAGGTTTCCATGCCTTCTCATTATGAATAAAGCTGATTGACAAGATTATCATCATTATCATACAAGATATTAATAATTACTAAATTCATTAGTAGATGATTTGTGTCGAACACATAACATAATAAAATCATTCATACATATTCAACATTACAATAAAAAATTCATTATATCATTACCCCCAAAAATAGATCAGTGTCATAAACATCCTATTATAATACTATTAAATGAAATGGATGTCATACAAATTTAATCAGAAAATAACCTAGGGAAAATATATTTGTTTCATATACATTTAATAAAATCAACCTATATTAAATGAGTTGGGAATCACAAAAAAAAACCTATGAAAGAGGGACATGATTCATAATCATATAACTCATGAAAGAAGAATGTGTTTCATAAAAATTATTACTTCAAAACAGATATCATTTATAAAATTAATGTAGATGGATCAATTGAATAATTTTTAAAATGCGGAATGAGTATCGTCAAAAAAATTCCTTATATATTGGAACCAATTTTAAATTATCATTCAAACACATTTCTTGCTGAAAATATCATTCATTCATTTAAATGAATATTAAAAACAAAAAAACTGTTGAAAACAAAACATTTAAAATACCATCAAAACATAAAAAAGAAGGCTAAAATCAATTTCAAAATATTTTCTATCAATATTTATAAAATAATGATGAAAATATATTGAATACATTTTTCATTGAAAACATTTAAAATAATATTGGATGAATTTTTAATTCTATTCTTCTTGAAAACATTCAAAATAATATTCAAAATAAATAAAAATACTTTTTTCATTGAAATCGCATTGAATCATATAAATAACATTTATTTTTAAAAACATTTAATTGAAAAAAAATTTACTACTATATAACGAATGGTTGAAAAAGATATGAAATCCATTTCAATATACTTAATTTAAAAACATATATTGAAATCATTATTATGTTTTGAAAACCATTTCATTGAAAATAATTTGATAACATATTTAGAAAGTATGTTAACATATTAAAAATAATTTAATTGAAACTAATTTTAAGAAATATGAGGATATTATCAAATATTTATAAATCCTTTTAAACATAGAAAGAATTATTAAGATTTTTAGATTACTTGGTTTTGAAAAAACACATTTCTTCTCGAAGAGAGTGGTAATGTTGGGAATTAATAATCAATGACTGATAAACACCTTATGAACCAATGAGTGAAAAAATAATATAAAAAAATTCAGATATATTGAATAAAAATATTATAATAAAAATAATTTTGTGTTCTTGATAATGGTAAAATTATTTATTCAAATAAATTATAATAAAAAACAATCTCTAACTTTGATTAGATTGTTTCAATAAACACTCATAAATAGGTAGAATTGAACCATATACCGTGTTTTATAATATAAAATTAAATTAAGGAGAAAATAACATTTAAATAAAATGATTCATTATATGAAATTTGAATAAAATTATAGTCAAATCATAGAAAAATATTGGTGAATAACATGTAATCTCTCTCAAATAATGAAAATTGAGATAGAATTACTTTACCTATTTGGTAACATTGAAAACATAAAACCCATGAATGGAAGATTAAAAATTGGATATGTAAATACACATTAATTTATGAATAAAAATAATATAATGAATTCATGGGATATATACATACAACATAATTGGATTGGGTGATGGTCAAAATTTGAATCTCACAAAAAACTAGAGAGACTAACTTCCCTTACCTTTTTCATTGAAACTTATCATACTCAATCAAACTGTTTGTATATTTAATGTATTTTTATTATAAAAAATTTAATAAAAAATATTTTTAAATATAATACCATATATGGTTGGATTATGACTTTAAATTTCACATTATTTTTTCAATTTTAGGTCAAGGTAATGTATCAGGTAATATTCTCTTTTTTCACAGGTTTCTTAATTTTTTATATCAGTGTTCCTTATAAATATATCATGATATAAAGAATATAAAACATTATATAAATATTATTTGTATTAAATATATTTTTTTTATAATCATCAAAAGAATATAATTGTATGAAATAAAATACACATTTCATAGAGACAAAATGTCATATGTACGCAGAATGTTGCTTTTGTTTTATTGATGTACTTATATAAACATGGTATATTACATATAGTTAAATGTATATATATATATATATATAACCATTAAATAAATTACAATTTGTTTATAAATGAATCATATATCTTTTAGGTAGGTAGTACACACTTCGACTATTGAAATTATAATATTTACAGAAGATGAATGGAATAAGTGTATGTTCAAAATAAAATTTCATAGGAATAATCAAATTAAAATTTTGATATATATCATATATTAACATATGTTTTATAATAATTTCTTCCATGAGATGATATTCTGTAAAAACCAACAATCGTCGTCACATGAGGCGGTATTATGCCATTCACGTAAATTGAATGCTTATAACCTATTCGAAGGAATTGTGTGTAAGTGTAGGTCCAAATTATATAATAAAATCATACTAGTATATAATGTATACTTTATTTTTTATAAAATAATTGATTATGATTATTTTACTCTATGTAGAATGTAAATAACAATGAATAACTTATTGAACAAAGTTACCTCTAATCCATGTAACTCCTTTTTGTTTTCACCAAAGGGAATCATCGGATTGCCTTCTCCACAAATAGATCATTAAATGACAAAGGTATATATATTGGTATGTTTATTGGTTAGAGTTTTATGGAACATAGGCTATTTTAATGTTTTTTGGAATTGGGATAGGTGGTTGCATTTTATAGTGGAGGAAAATGAATCTCTTTGCATTTTGGAATACAAATTAGGTGTACCCACATTTTAACCAATGAAAGTTAATAAAAACCCAAAATAAATTAATAATGGATGGTTATCTACTGAATATTTTCCGTCCAATAAGAGTTGGAAATGTTTATACATTTTTTTACCATTATGATTGATGGTTTTACCCCATGTCCAAAATAATTTTCCATTTAGAGGTTTGATTTATTTTAATTAACTTCACAATTAAATTGGTTAAAAAATTGATTGATCATATTAAAAATTTAAAATTTTTCATAATACCAATAAATCACCTATATTTTAAATTTAAAATTACACAAAAAGAAAAAATTAACATAAATTTAACCTTGTTTATGGGATAACATTGAGGGTTTTAAAGTAAAAATATCCAAAAGATTACAGTGTTTTTATATTCAATTTCAATGTTAACTTGATGAAAATGAAATAAATTGTACTAATTTATATTAAAAAAATCTATATAAACATTAAAAAATATTTAATTATTATTTATGAATACATTTATAATATATTAAAGTCATTTTGAAGTAGAATTTATTATTTTATAGAAAATCATTGAATGTGAATCCTTATTGAAAAATGAAAAAGATTACCCAACCATAATTTTTATGTACCTTTATAATATACAATTTTATCATGAAATTTATATTTTAAAAATGTTAAAAAATAGTATTTAAAATAGTTTTCCCATTAAAAGGAAATACAAGATCATAAATTAAAATAGAGTGTTTTACTTGTGAAATCATGTTAATTCATATCTTCTGTTTATCAAATATATTGGATGAATATAAAATATATTTTATTTGATATATAATATATATTAGATTAATTCCACTATCAAATTTCAATTTATTTAATTAATTATGATAAAATAGTATTGGGATCAATATAAAAATTTCCTATAAAAACCCAACATTTAAAATGAATTGGTTTTTAGGATCATTTCCAATTCTTTTATAACTATTTAATTTAACCATTTATTTTCCAATGATAGTTAAAAAAATTTATAATATTCAAATTAAAGTCTTTTTATACACTATGTTGCTAAATATTAATATTTTTATAGAATATATTATAGTATGGTTATAGTACATGTTTCGTGATACACATGCCATTAAGTAATGACAATGTTGCACATATTGTATCCTAACCATGGGGTTCCATGTAAAGATTTAAAAAAATTATGTATCATGTGATGAATGATTATGTGGTGATTCATATAATGCAATCCATAAATTTCATTATCATTAAAAAACTATTTTATGTGACTCATGAAATAAAAAACATCATCAAGAGAAATTAATTTGAAAAAAAATTACACAAAATATTGGGATGTTACATTATTCCACAAAAAAATTAATCTCACCCTAGAAATTCATCGGAGTTATCAAACATTTAATAAAATTATGTTTCACTAATATAAACACACATACATAAAATGAACACTAAATCATACTTTAAAAAGTAACATTCGAACCATAATGGTTACCTAGAGTAAATAATAACTAGGTTTCCACATATGAGAATATAGCTGGAAAGTTAAAACAATTACATTGATGAGAATCAAAACTATCATGCTAATGAAGAGAGTGATATAGAACATAGTCTGTAGAGTGTTAAAAACATTAATTCCCTATATATGAAATTATATAAGGGTAAATTTTCTTAATCATAAAATAATATACTAGGATAATAATTTTAGTTTTAAGTAAATCTTACTATGGGTAAATTATTTTCACGTGAAGTTATACTTAAGTGATTCCATTTCCATTAGTATGTAAAATCTCACCTATTGGTCATTTTTTACAAATTTACACTTCATATATTTCTTAAAAATTGAAGGTTATTTTTTATTCATAAAGCACTAATATATCATGAAATTAATGATAAGTCAACATATCTTTATTTAGTCACCGTAAACAAATTATTTTTTTAGATGGGTATGAAATATTCAAAAATATCAACTTGGTGAGATAATACATAAATATCACTAACATATCTTACTGTTTAGCATAAAAATCCCATAAATTGTTAACCATATAACCCTTCAGAAAGATTAAAACCGTAAATAGATGAAATAAATTCCTGAAATCTAATTAACATTTATACCCCATATAGAACCATGTATAACATGTTTTCAACATTCCAAACATATGAATATACTCATTTAATATTATATTGAAACAATTTAATTACCTAAATTACCATAAAACAATATTGAAAAAAATGAATGTTTCCTTATTCTAAGAATTTATACAAATATTCCATGAATCCAAGAGGGTCTAAACACCATCTCTCTTGAGTAAATCATCTTTTTAAACAATAAATAAATTAGTTCCAATGTAATTACTTCTATATAGAATAATTTATCCAAATTAATCTTCTCGTTATCCATGGTAAAGACAAATATTTAAAATATTTACCACTTTAAAGGTTAATATCCCTTAAATTAATTACTATTTTCGAATTCTTAGCCACCATTTATCATATCCTATTCAATACATAATGAAAACATATAATGAAATTACGTATAATTTTCATGAAAAAAATAACCTAATTTTTTAATTTTAAAAATAAATACATAATTCATAAGAGATTATTCTTAAATCATTACTCAGACATCATACACTTATTATTTAATACATAATTTGAATAATATATAATATGGATCATGTACTAACGTTACTCAAACACAATAAAATCGTTATTTCAATGTTAAATTTAAAAAAACAGAAATAACAGCACATAAATTTCATATATCATTTGTCGTCTCTTTATCTATATATGTATAACCACTTTTCATATGAGTATATAGATTCAATTTATGATATTTCAACATGGAAAATTTATTTTCATATCCCTATAATTTACGCAATTGAAATATTTAATTTTAATAAAGTTCATTCTATTTCTCTCTATTGACAAAAACAATAATTCACAAGTTGAGGAACCCATATCACATAAGAAAACCACATAACAACAAAAAATTACTTATAGGTTGTCTAAATCAAGAAACAAACTTTTTAATCGATGAAAATATACAAATTTCCCACATTTTTCATTGTTTAATTCCATTCAATTCCTTCATTATGGTTCGTATAGTGTTTTTTAATATCCAATTCATATCCTCTCACAGTGTAAAACTATGTGTGTATTAAAAACCATTATCGGGTACAATGTTACACTGAGTTTGTCCTAAAAATCCATGTTGGGTTGGTTACACCTAGGTACATCTATTCCGGATCAACTTCTAAAAATATTATCCCCAAAATGGATGTATATATTTGAAAACCACCCACTCTATCATTTAACAAAATTCTAGGAAATTTTCTTCAATATCAGCTCATCCATATATATATCCGTATAGAAAACAATAGATATATCCATAGAAATATTCTTAAGGATGTAGAAACTATTTATCATCTACATGTTTAAATTATATATAACCCATATATATGAACCCAACTATATTGACCTAGTCATAATATAAATAGAAGTTACATTACAACTATGGAATACATAAATCATTATATTAATAGATCGTTAACTACTATAACTAATTTATTTACCTTGAAAATCAGAAATATAAACATTGGTACATTACCAAGATGCATTATCTCTCATTATAATCTTCATGAATAAAACCCTTCCTAGACACATCATATATAATTCATATCACCACGACACATGTAATGAAACATAAAAAGTGTTAAGATCAGATGCTCAGTAAGGGTAAAAAAGAGTCATGTAAAAAAATAAAATAGGCGTATGTGAATGAGATCATAACATTAATAGATCATACCTTGCATATAAATGATCATAAATAAGAATAATGGTATAAATCATGGTAGTTCATAAGTTCTAAATGAGGTATAAATAAAGAAAACATCCCATGAAATTGTAACATACAAATATGTCATGGAATTGTGTTGTGCATAATCTTGTTATATCATTATCTTTAAATTACATTGAAATTCTATAACATATCAAGGCACTTCAGGAGAACTGTACCTACATGGGGGGACACGTCACTTTACATAGTTGTAGTCCATTCCTTGAAAGGGTAAATATTCCCCATATTTCTTTAGTAGACCAGAATTCCCCATCATCCATCATCATAGTGACTACACCTACATGGTTTCACACACCACTATCCCTAGAAATTGTCTTTTCATTATAAAATATTGGGTTTCCCCATATTCCCAGAGGAGATCAAGCCCTCTGACATGGTTCTAATCATTATATAATTAGATATAAATTATTACCCAATTTATTGAAGGAATATATAGTTTCCATATATATCATAATAAAATTATTAATATATTTTCCACAAGGAAATAAAACATTCATCATTATAATTCCCAAAAAGTGGTGGATTTTATAAAAAATCAATCATAATATAATTAAATAAATTGGGTGTGATAGTCATCTAATAAAAGAATAAGATTTTTAAAAATAGTGGTTTCAAAATCATTTCATCAAAACCTACCATGTGAAAATTAATGGGTTTTACAATCATATAACCATTGAATAGAAATATGATAGATAAACACATAACCCGTGAAATGGGAACAATATTAATACAAATTATTCCTTTAAAACATAAAATTTTCATAAATTTAATGTAGATAGAACCATTCGATCATTTCTATGAAGGATAATGAGTAATAGTAAAAAAATTCATCTAATATTGATAATAATTTTGAAATATCTCTCCAAAACATTTTGTTATTAAAATATCAGTTCTTCTATGATATATCTATTTTATTACGAAAAAGGTTTTGAAAAAAACATTAATTAAATAGCATGATAACATAGAGATATAACATGATATTTTTAGACCTTTTCCCTGAAGACTTATAGAATAATATTTAAAATATTATGAGAATTGTTTTCCTTGATAAAATATAAAAGAATATATAATTATTTTAAAAAAAATATATTCCTTAAAACATATTAAAAATGATTAAAAATATTTTAAAACCCATTTTCATTGAAAATAGTATGAATACATATAAATAAATAATGATAGTTTTTTTTTGAATCATCTTCTGTGGAAATAATTTGATAACATATAATGAAATTTGAATACATTATTGGAAACCATTTCATTTAAAATACTTAGAAAACATAAAAAGATATCATAAAATTGTTTTGAAAACTATTTCGTTGAAAATACATTGAAAACATGTAAATATATAATGATAATGTTTTCATAGAATTGAATAAAATGAAATATTTTTTTTCAAAAAAATAGGTGACTTTGTTTCGATGGAACATAGATTTATAACAAAATAAGGTAGTAATATCATGCATTCCTAGAATCAAATTGGTAACTATCTTATGTACCAAACTGTGTAAAAAAGGTATCTATAAATTAATATATCATTTTTAATCTTCAAATAATAAAACATATGTGTATTCATGAGATAAGGATCGTAATATTTCATCAAATAAACCATAATCCAAAACATTCCCAAAATAAAATGAGATTAATTCAATAATCCCATACCATGTTGTAACTATTAAACATACTACCCATTAATGAAAATATAATTACATAAAATTTAAATATCCTAAAAATAACAAGGCTCATTATATATAAACACTCTTTTTTTGAACATTACCTTTACATAATTTAAATGATAAACAATATAAAACATGACATAATATGGATATGAAAGATTAGTGTATTGGGAAAACTATGACCGTACATAAAATTTTCAACATAAAGAAAATTTATTTATTTTATTCCATATTCTATAGGTTCTTATTTATCCTTGTGTACACCTTAGTACATGTAGTCAGTTGGGGATGAACATAAAAAATGGGTGGGCTAAAATCCATGAAAAATGATGTATAAGAATGTGAAACAATATAACATGGAATGAGCATAGACATATAAAATCATTATTATCATGAGAGGAATAATTAGATAATATAATAAAATGTTTAAATTCATAAAAATGAATCATCATGTCATAGTGGTAATAAAACACACATAGTTGTGACCATCCCTTTAATCATGATCATGAATTAATCACATTACTCATTTGGTTCTTCACATTTCCCACATTATTGGGGTGATATATAATTTCCAGTACACCCATCACATTCAAACATTTACATTTTCAGGCATGACACATAGAACATATATCAATATTGTATATAAAAAAACCATGTAAATTAATGGGTTTCAACTCATATAGAATATATTCATATTCTTTTTGTTCTCAAATTAATGATGTAATTTGATACTTGTCACAAAGATCATTAAATTTGATTGAGAAGATGAAGGTGCGTTTTTGAAAGAAGAGTTATTTTGGAAAACATTACGTTTGATATAAACTCCAATATATTAAATTTACATCCAAAAAAGGTAATATACTGATGAATAAATTATTTTTACGGAATAAGAATTGTGAAAATGGAGTGAAAGAGGGAAATATCGAACGAATGAATTTGGGTTTGAGAATTCTCGTTACCTTGATATTGAATGTTTTCATCAATTAATATTCATTAATTGAAAAATAAATAACTTTTATTGAATTAATATTATTCAATATGATTTTATTAAATGGTTTTAAAGACCATTTAATGAGTTATGTTGTTTAAAATTATTGTTCGGGTGTGTTCAATTTCTATGTTTTCATGAACAATTCACTTGTATACAAGTATGTAAGTTCATGTACAACATGTATAAAAATGTAGAACTTATATTTATTGCTATTAATTATCATCCATTTTTTAAAATTTAATTATAATTACTTTGGTTTTATACCATGATGATAAATCATTAGAAAAAATCATATGATGATTATTTTAGGTTAATGTTGGCAGGGTTTTAAAATAAGTGAATTGTTTTATATTATCATTTAATACAATGTATAAAAGATTTTTCAAAAACATAACAGTGGTTTCAAAATAAAATTTATATTATGTTTTCAAACATTTAATGTTCTTATTGACAACTGTTAATGCATTGATGTAAAATCAAAATGCCTGACCCATGATGTAGGTAAACGAACACATCACAGGAATCAATTTCATTTTTATTAACAAATAGAGAGAGGGTGGAGTAAAATTAATAATCATCCAATAAATGATAAAATGCCTCTATATCTATTATATAGGGGTTATCATGAAATTTGGATAGGAGAAGTTGATGATAAGTGGAGAAAATTATTTATATTTTAAAATAAATTTAACACAAAGAATGAATTTTTTTCTTGAATAAAAGTTTTTTGATAGCCTCTTTAGGGGTGAGGTTTAGGACTATTTTTGATTCCACATGATTTATGAAATGCGGGACGACATGGGGAAGTGATTTGAGTAGAGTTTGGTATAGTTAGAAGGCTTTATAGGTGTGAGTCAATGAGGTTGTGAGGGTGGTATTTATAGTGGATGGAATGTGTGTTTTCTCAATATTTAATTCATTTGTTTATTAATTTCCATAAAAAAAATAAATAATGATGATTTAATGAATAAATACAAAAATAAAGAGATTTTTTTAACTAATGGACACATACATTATCTACGACTCATTCATGATGTAGAAATACTTTTATTTACATTATTTTGTAAATTATTAAATTTCACTATTCACCCAAAAATAATGTATTTCAAAAAAAAATTCTCTAATACTAAAGTTTACCATTTTTTAATGTGTTGAGTTAAAAAATGAAAAAAAAAATAATGAAATTAATTTTCTAAGTATGTCTATTTTAAATGTCATTTACAAATATATTTTACATGTGTAATACAAATATTAAATTTAAAACTGATTTTTGAACACATATTAAAAAAAATTAAGTTCCCATAAAATTAGAAAATATTTTGAGTACATAAAAATATATATTTTTAGTACGGTTTATTAAAATTAATTTTCATATAAATTATTAAATTAATCATTAAATACTATTTATATACAAAAATACCTACACTATAATATTATTATATCATATTTTCACTTATAGGATGGATAAGTATTATTTAAACATTCATTAGTTATGTTCCTATTCATTTGGAAGATTAATTATTCATAATGGTCATTTGACTATTCATATGGTTTAAATTAATAATCATAAGGGTATGTTTCTATACACCACAAATTATTTTTTTCCTATCAATCTTTAAAAGGTTAACTCATCCCAACCATGTATAACCGATTTTTGAAATTCAAAAAATAGAATTTATAAAATTATATTTAAAGGACAAATTGAAATTAGTAGTTTCGTAATGCATGACATGGTAATATGTTTCCTACTATTATATTGTGTTATTGTACTATATTACATTACAAATTTAAGGTATTACTTGCATTGATAAATTTTGGGGTCGTTATACTCTTCCCTATGTTGAAATTTCTCCCTCGAAATTCGGTTTTACAGATGAATGTGCTGGTACTTCACCACCATCGTATCCTCTGGTTCCCAATATTTTTCATCATAAATATGGTTTCTCTAAAAAACATTGAAAATTTGGGTTTTCTTATTGAGTTGAATATTATCTATTTAATCCATAATCATTTATGGTTTCTCCACATAAGATGTGTTATCATCAATTTGTACCACCAATCAGTTCAGTACATGTGAGGGATCTTGTATATACTTCCCTACAGTGATACGTGAACCACAACATAAACATGAGACATATTCAGTGGTTGTGAAAGTTGATAGGCTATGACTCATATGCATTCAAGGATCTCAAAGGGAATAATTTACAATTGGATTAACATCACATTATGTAAAAGCAACACGACTCTCATTCATTGTGATATTCAAAGGAAGACAATATCTCCAATGTCGAACTTAATGGATGACATCATAACAATTTCCCTTATTTGAGAAGAATTGATATGTTTTTTTAGATGCCATGATCTTTTATAGTAATCTATTGTACATGATCTATTCCATGTAGATTCTTTATCCATTTTCATCCCAACAAGTTGGAGTTCTACCATAGTTTCCATAGAGAGCATTATATAGATCCATATGAATAATCGAGTGGAATATATTATTATATAAGAAACCAACCAATGGACGATGAGTATCAGATAAACCTTTTAATTCTAATGATAATTCTTTTAGCATATATTAAAGCATCTACATATTCCTTTTAGATTTTACAATTGTTTGAGGGTGATAATCCATGTTTAAATTTAATTTAATACTCAAATCCCATTGGAGACTCCACCGGAATTTAGATGTGAACATTGTATTATGATCAGAGACAATCTTGAGTGGATCCCCATACAGTCTCACTAATTCCTTCACATATATCATTGAATGTTGTTCATGTGACAGATCATCCAGAATAATGATAAATTTGGATATCATTGTTAGTCCCCCAAAATCCATATCGATTTATTTACATTGGATGTCTTTAGGAGACCCAGGACAATGACCATTTTGACAATATCACATTTCCAAATGGTTATAGGCATTGTTCATTTAGTCATTTTAGATTTCTATTTGCACTATTTTAACATTATTTCATATTAAGAACCTTGACATATAATAATTAATATACTATATCATGTTTTCCCAATATAAATTTTCTAGGAAATTACAGAATATCTTGGTGATACCACGGTGGATAAAGGATGTGTATCAATGTGCATTTTGTAATAGATAATTTTTTATACCATGTGATGAAGGCACACGAAGCCTCATTTCAAACTAAATCACACAATCAAATCGATATAAAACTATTTGAGCTTCCATTACTTTACTGCATTCACTACCTTTAGTAACTATATATCATCCCATTGTGCCTCCATACTCCCCTATCTGAATTTTTTTGGAAATCACTTGAAAAAGGTAGGATGTAATCCTAGATATTATTATTTCCAAATCCATTCTATTCATGGCCTTAAAGACAGGGTCCCTCTAAAAATTCATCATCAATTGGGTAGAAAGTTATTTTCTATTTATCGCATCTTCTACATTATTCCCTATTCCAGAATGAAAGTGAATAGAGAAATCATTGTATTTGATTATCTCTAACCATATCCTTTGACGAATTCCAAGATCCTTTTTTCAATATATACATTAAGATATCTTTAGTTATAAATATTCCCCACTTATCATATAAGGACCATACATTAAACATTACATATTTTGAATAAAATGGATAATTCATATAGAGTATATTTTCAGGTTTAGAGTTATAGATAATTAGGTAATAACATTTACATAAACTTGAATATTACATGTAGAAAATTCTACTTAGTATCCATTTTTTCATAAAATAAATACTCATGAAAAAAATATTCATTTCCAGTTCCTTCTATTAGACAGTAATACATTTCCATGATCCCATCCTTGACCCTATTCACCTTTAAGTCCTGTGAAAAAAATTTCAAAACATGAGATGAGCATAAAAAAGGTCATTAAGGGTTATAAAATAAGAAAAAAGAATCATTAGCCTATAAAAAAACACAACATAAACTATTTTAATTTCATTATGAAAACATAAGATTTATGACTGGCGCATAGTAATCACTAATCATAAATATCCAAGTGGCATTCATATCTTACATATATTATAACTATCACGACAACATAGAGAGTTACGTTGGAGTACCCATCATAGTATATTCTCTAAATATCTTAGGATAAACACTGATGTTTACATACATCATGTTACCCAATGCAGTAGAGAGATATATCGGACACACCCACGCTAGGTTTATCATAGAACCTCCCGTATACGTAAACAATGACCAAGAACCAAAATATATTCATAACACATAAAACAAACATAAAGGAATGACCAAATTTCCACATTTCAATCACAATTTCTCATTAAAATATATTGACATAACAAATTTATATAAAAACCATTTTATATAGAAAACTACATAAAAAGTATATGTTATTTATTTTCCTTTGCAAAAAACATTACGACTGGATAAGGAAGCCAAAAATCAAAAAATACCCGCGGTTGTGGAAAAAGGAAGTTGTCACCGCTTATGTTAAAAAACATTATTTTATTGTCGTTTAGTAAAACTCTTCATATAAAAAGATTCCCTTTGAATGAAATGAAATTTAAATGGTGTTTCTACAATATATAAGAGAAAGTTGAGTATTGAAACAAAATATGCCTCAATGAAATGATATTGAGATGAAGTCAATTACATAGATCATTTGGAATTTAAAATAGACTTATTATGTGAATTCACTATATAAACACAAAAAGAAAGTATAAATAGGATATAGGACGTAATAATATCATGGAATAATCCTATAGTGGAATATTTACCCATTGAATGGAAATTGTGTTACGAAGATCCATTACTTCATGCCCAACTTGACTCGTTCGTTATTTAATCTCATGAATAACTAACTAAATTTAATGTATACATTCATAAGAACCATTTTCATGTTTATTATTCCTTTTATATCACTCATTACAATTTTATAAACATTATTTAATAATTCATGTTAATAATGTTCATTTTGTTGATATTTTGTACATGAGTCAAAAATGGACTTCTTATAATTACATGTTATTCATATGGTCAAAATTTCATTATATTCCGAAAAATATTCATGATTTAGATATCATATATATCATATATATCCAGTATATTCTTTTATTTATAATAGTACATAACATTTCGAGGTATGAAATGAAATGTACCGTTCATGTAGACGGTAAAACGTACGTACGCTTGAATGCTAATTTCATTTCTAAATCATATTTTAATAGAAATAAAAAATAATGATAAATAGGTATATTATATTTCCAAAATAATATCATATATAATATCATTAACTACATACTTTATACGTACCACATATGGAATTAATAAGTCATATCACTTTGAGGGGGCGGTAGTCCGCACTTCCTCAAATGAAATTATCGAGTTTACCCATAATGGAAACAATAAAGGTATTATATAAAAGAAAAATATTGAATCATAAATAAAACATAAACATAATATATACCATATATAAATATAGTTTCATCATAATTTCCACTATTAGAGGTGGTAGATGATAATCGAACAATCATCATTTCATGAGGCGTTAGTTTTCCGCCCACAGAAAAAAAATCACGCATTAAGCGAAAGTATGTGCAAGTGTAGTTTGAATACATCTCTTAACAACATCTTAGAATATTGATGATATTTTTTTCTTATAAATACATAGAATAAAATGTTTTTATGGGTGTGGAGAACTAAAATTTAGAAAAGAAGTTAAGAGTAATCATAACCATTAATTTGGGTAATGCCCTTTCGTTTGAATCAAATGGACTTCCTGAATTGACTTCATCCTAATTTAAGGTTTTAGGAGGAGGAGAGGGATCATGATAGATTATTTGGGTTTGGTTTGGACGAGTCAAGGGGCTTGAGAGGTGTGAGGAATGAGTAAAAATAGAGGGGGTTTATGAGGGGGAATATGGGCTCTTTAAAAAAGTTTTAAAAATTATTTTAATATATGATGATATTTCGTTTCTAAAGGTCCAAAAGTAATTAAAGTCAAAGATAAGATGAATCATGGTAGAAATAAAATAATCAAAAAAAATTATACTAGATTTGGATAATTTTTTAATATTTATAGTCTTATTTATTAAAATCAATTATTAATGTGGTAAATACTACATCATTATTGTGTCTTAAATTATTTAATTTAATTGTTGTCTAAATTTTTTAAAAAAACACCATGATTCAGTAAATGTTTTTATTTTTCCAAAAAATATATATATTCTAAAGGATCACTTATATAACCTCATGTAAAAATTTATTTACTAAAACATATTTTTTATTTCATTTTTTCATTTACATTAAGTTAATTAAAATATAGTGTAATTATCACTAATACGTGGCTCCATGGGGGCCCAAAATCGACCAAAAGATGCTCAGGGTCATAAATGACTCTACCAATAAGGTTAGGACAAGTGTTAAGGAAATTATGAATTTAATAAAATTATTTTTACCTTAAATTACCCTATTTATCTTTAAAAGTGGTAAATAAAAGTCAAATGTTCCTATTCACCATAAATTATTTTCCTCGTATTAAACAAACTTTTATGTACTAATACCAAAAATGCATGTCAGATTCTTGAAATTCAATTCACAAAAGCGGTAAAATTTCATTTAAATGAAAAAGTCAGTTTTTTAACTACTACTAAGTGGTTTCACTAGTAATAAAATGTTGAGGTGTTTCAGAAAAATAAGAAAAAATACAGCCTAAGCTATATTTAATATTAAAAATTCCAAAATGATTTCTATTTTACTAAATTTACATCATTTAATTTGAATTAATTAATTTAAAATTAATTCTCGTTGTCAAAACAAATAAAATGTTTTTAAGAAACAATAACTATTAAAATATTGATACTTGTATATGTCCAATTTACAAGTGATATTATTTGCAATGACCAAAATTGGATTAATTGGTAAAAATATATTATAATTAAACATTAAAAAAATTAAAAATATAGTCTATCCATACAAATAAATTAGATTAAAAGGAAATTTTGAATTAAAATATAGTATTTTTCATTATTCACTAAAAATAGACTTTATAATAAAAATACCAAAAATTTACCGAAACTAAATTTTGAAGTCATGAATCTAAAGAAGAATTCTATTTTTCAGATAGAACAAAAAATGACCTAAAATAGATTTTATGTGGGTTCTCCATCAAAAGGCAGTAAATTGACCTTTTAGTGAACATTAAAGTATTTATTCTTAAATTTAGATTCATTCATATTTTAAGCCGGTTAATTTATTTGACAAATGTAAAAACATTTAAAAAAATGTATAAAAATATTTTAGTTAGTTATATTCATTCCCACTAATACAATGGCAGGGTTTTATCTACCGTTTAAAATAATTATATTATAAGTGTTCAATGTATGATTTCAAAGAAACCTTTTCTTGCGTATCCGGTAAGGCATCGAACATAGCATCCACAATAATGTAAAATTAAAATTTAATTCCAAAATATTAATAAATATGAAAATGAATTATTCTTTATTTACATAGGATGTTACATCCTTCCCATATTTGGAGAATTTTTCCCTCTCTATTTTTTTCACTTATCACATAAATGGGTGTATTTATCCCTCATTGCTTTTTTAGATTCAGACGTTTCCACTTAAACCATATGGTGTTTTCACAAAACATTTACATGGTGAATTAACTTATTCCACTGCACTTTCTAATTAGGGTCAAGAATCTGGATGGGTTGTTCCTCATAAGAGATATTATATTCCAACAGAACTACCTCTGGGCTCAAAACATGAGATGGATCTGGAATATACATTCACAACAATGAAACATGAAAAAAATTGTGTAACTGAGAAAAACGTGGAGGTAAATCCACTCTGTACAGAACCGGTCCAACATTATCTATGATTTAATAAGGTCCAATGATCCTCCAAATTAATTTTCACTTCTTAAAAAAACACATCACACTTTTACATGGAGAAACGTTGAGAAATATATAATCACTTACTTAAAAACAGAGATCCTTCCTCCGGTTATACAGATAAATTTTATGCCTCCTCTCAGTTGTTCTCATGTTCTTATGAATCAATTAAATTTTTTTTTCCATTTCTTCTACTAATTCTAATCCCATCAGCTTCCTTTCACCAACCTTTTCCCAAAAAGCTGGAGTTCGACAACTTTTTCCATATAATGCATGCAATGGATCCCTATATATAATAAAATAAAAATTTTATTATAAGAAAATTAAACCAACAAAGTTGTTGGTCCCAACATCCCTAGTAATCCATTGAACAAGCCCACAACATATCCTCCATGGTCTAAATTAATCATTCTGACTGCCCATCTGATTGCGGATGAAATGATGTACCAAAATTTAATTTAGTACCCAATGACTTTTGAAGGTGTTTACAAAAGATAGAAGTAAACCTAGGATCATAATCAGATACAATGGAGAGAGAAACTCCGTTGAACCTGACTATCTCATTAACATACCAAAAAGAAGGCTGATCTAGAATCAAATATTTTTAATTGGATGAAAATAATCATATTTAGTCAACCGATCAAAAATAATCCATATTGAATTATGACATTGATATTTCGTTGGTATTCCCACAATGAATTCAAGGGATGTATTTTCCCATTTCCAATCTAACACCGATAAAGACTGAAGAATCCCATTTAGTAACTATCGCTCTACTTTAACCTACTGACAAGTCAAACACATAATATTAAAATTAGCAATATCTCTTTTCATTCAAACCCACCAGTAATACTCCTGAACATCTATGTACATCTTAGTACTTCCAGGATGAACTGAAAATGGGGAACAATGAGATTCACATAACAAATCAATCGTAAAATTTTAGTCACAAGGCATGCATAATATTTTTCTAAACCTCAATACACAATCATTATAAATGTTAAAATCAGGAAACATGCCCTTCTAAACCATCTCAACCTTTTTATACAACTCTCTGTCTTAATTATGTGCTTGCATTATTCTTTCTAAAAGAGATTATTTCACTAACACATGAGGAAAAAACAGAAATTTTTCTTACAACAACAACTTCTATATAAAATTTCATCAAATCAAAAAAAAGGATCTTGTTTCAAAAATATCATGTTTAATGAAGCATTACATTTTTGACTCAAAGAATCTTCCATATTATTTTCCTTCGTTATATGGTAATGAATCATTCAATCATAATCCTTGATTAATCCAACCATCTCTTCTTTCTCGTGTTCAATTATTTATGAGGGTATATATACTTCAAACATAATTGGTCAGCATATATTTAACATTTTACTTCATACAAATGATGCCTCCAAATTTTTACAGAAAAAACAAAAGAAGATAATTTCAAGTCATGAGTATGGTAATTTAACTCATGAGATTTCAACTAACGTGAACCATAATTAATTACCTAATCATTCTACATAAGGACCCAACCATGTCCTTTCAACGAATAATCACTATAAATAAAAAACTCACCATTTATTGAATGCACTACCAAAACTAGATCATGAATCAATCTTCTTTTCAATTCCTAGAAATAATTATCACATTATTTTATTTCAAATGAACTAAAGACCATTTCGTGTTAACTTATTCATTGGACTAGATAACTCTGAAAAATTCTAAAAAAACCTTCGGTAATAACCTGTTATATCATGAAAACTACGGATCTCGGTTATATTAGTGGTTCTTGGCCATTATTCAATAATCATTTTTTTAAGCAGGATCTGTATTTATTCCATTTTTTAACTAATGTGGGCAAGGACAGAAATGTTTTGTAACCAAAACTCACACTTGCTAAATTTACCAAATAGTTTCTTTTCTTTTTAGGTTTTCAAGACAAACCTTAAATGACTTTCATGTTCCAATATACGTTTATAAAAAATTAAAATATCATCAATGAACACAACAACAATATCATGCATGATCTCAAAGAATATTCTATTCATAAGATCCATGAATACATCAGTTGAATTTTTTATCCAAAAGTCATGACTAAAAATTCATAATTAACATATCATATATGAAATGTGGTCTTTGGAATCTCTGGATCCATTACTTTCAACTTCTTGTAACCTAACCTCAAATCAATCTTTAAAAAATATTTTTCTCCCTAGAGCTGATCAAACAAATAATCGATATGAGGAAAAGGATACTTTTTCTTAACAGTGATGTTATTAAATTCTCTATAATCAATGAAATGTCTCATTGAACCATCATTCTTTTTAATATATATGAATCAATAACCCCATGGTGATGCATTAGGTCGATTGAAACTATTATCTCATAACTCCTGCAGTTTCTTCTTTAACTATAAAAGTTCAATTTGAACCATTTGATAAGGGGGTTTTGAAAATGTCTTAGCATCATGAACTAAGTCAATAGTAAATTCAACATCCATTTCATGTATAAAACCAGGCTACTCATCATGAAAAAAAATCAAGATACTCATTTACCACTGCCACATCATTAATCTCAGCACTTCATTTATTTTCAAAAATATAAGAATGTTAACATTCAATTCAATCTTTTACTAGGTTCTCTGCTTCCATATATGTTATCAAAATCAAGGGTTTATTCTTGAACACAAACTGAAAAATCATTCTAAAAATAAACCTCTTTATCTTTGCAGTCAATCTATGCATGATAAACCGAAATCCAATCCATACCCAAAATAATATCAAACTCTAAAAGAGACCAAACAATAAGTTTTTCAAGTAGATTCTTCCCGGACACAATGAAATAAATGTTCTTATAATTTTTTTTCTCAACATTTCAAAAAGGTGTTTTTACCATAAGTTCAGGATTCATATCTTGAGACAGTATTCCAAATTTACTATAAAACCTGTCAGAAATGAATGAATGTGTAGACCATGAATCAAATAACACATTGGCATAATCTGAACAAACAGACGATGTACCTGAAAATACATCATTAGATGGACCATCATCCTCTGAAGTATTTGGAAGGGATTTCACCACCCATTTCTGCTTCTAGTCTAGATGCAATCCCTTAGTTGAGTTCTTATGTCCGATTTTTCCACATTGGTAGAACTTACCATAAATCAAAAGACATTCCCCAACATTCTTTTTTACATCATTTTTTCCAAACTGTAAACTTACATTTCATACCATCAGAATTTTTTGAAGAGTTCATCCCTTTCGCATGCCACCTAGACCTCTTAGTTTTTTGTTTTTCAAAGAACACGTGAACATTGCCAAACATCATTTCCACATTCTCTGCACAACAAAAATGTTTTTCATAACATTTGAACTCACAAGATGCTAATGCTCATCGATAATATGGCTTTATTCCTGAGTAAAAACGTTTTATTTTACTATCAAGATCTTGTATGAAATTTGGAGAATACCTTTACAGTCGAGTGAATTTTGCTTCAAAAGAAGTCACTAAGTCATCCTCTAAACTCAATTCTAGGAATTGTTTTTTAAATATATGATGAACCACCGTAGGAAATTAATTCTCAAGAAACATACCTTTGAATTCCTCCTAATCAAGATTATCAATCTCATCACTATCGCTAATATTATTCACCATCGACCACCACTGATCAGATTCACCTTCAAAATGGTAAAGATCGAGACTAACCTTTTAAAGTTACAAACAAACCATGAAATCAAAAAAAAATTGGTGATTTAATCGACAATTATTCTATAAAAGGGTCAGACGGTCCTTTGAATGATGGGGGATATTGCCTCATGAAAAGCTCTACTACTGACATGTTTCTCTCTGGTTGATCTAGATGATCATGTGCATGGACACCACCTCCATTTCTAGCCTATGTCAAATGTGTAATCACTTCAAAAAACTCTTCAATTATGTTTCCGACCATCTCAGGTTGCTGATTTGGAAGGTTGTCTTATTTCTGATTTCATCCCAACAGAGCTTCCATGTTTCCACAGTGAAAAACCATTCTGAACATAGAAATAGCTTAGGAAAAGAAATAAGGTAATTTTTAAATTCAATATCATTTCAATAATACATAAAAAAATAATTTATGTATAATAATTTAACTATATTCTAACTCATAATGTTGTCTAACCTGACCTTTTATAACAACTATAAAAAATAGACCTTAAACATTACAAATTCTTGAATTAAATGGATAATTCTCATTGGGAATATTTTATAGTTTACAGTTTTAGATAATTAGTCCATAACATTTCTATAAAAACATGAATATTACATGTATACAATTATATTCAGTATCAATTTTTTTCATAAAATTAAAACTCTGGAAAAAATGAGTCATGTCTAGTTCTATGTTATAGACAGTAAGACATTTCCATGATCCTATCCTTGACCCTATTCACCTTTAATTCATGTGATAAAATTTCAAAACATGGGATGAGAATAAAAAATCATATTATTGGTTATTAAATAAGAATGAAATCATTATACCATCATTACATAAAAAACATAAACTCTTTTTCCTACCTCATGAAAGTATAAGATTTATTAATGACACCTAGTAATGACAAATCATAAAGGTACTTTTGGAATTAATATCATACTTAATTGTAACTATCAAAACTACATAGAAAGTTACATCATAATACCCATGAAATTATATTCCTTAAATATCATAGGATAATCATTCATGTTTACCTCCATCAAGTTACCCAATGCATTGGAGAGTAATCTCGGGCTCACCCTCTCAAGGATTATCATGGAACCCCCCGTATACATAATCAATTCCCAAGAACCACAACATATTCATAACTAATTAAAAAACATAAATGAAAAATAACATTTGAACATTTAAATAATAATATATAATTAAACTATATTGACATAAAAAATTCATTATAAAACCCATTTTCAACACCAATATATTAAAAAAGTATGATGTGTTTATTTTCCTTTAAAAAAAACTACGAGTTGTTAAGGAAGACAAAGATCAAATAATACATGCGACAGTAGAAAAAGGTCATTGTCACCAATACGTTAAAAAACATTATTTTTTTCATTTAGTAAAAGTCTTCATATAAAAGCATTCTGTTTTAATTAAATGAAAATTCAAAGGTGTTTATACAGGGTATAAAAGTAATTTGTTTATTAAAAATATATGCCTCAATGAAAGGAGAATAATACAAATCCCTTACAAAGGAAATTTGGAATATTAAACAGATCGATGGTTTGTATTCACTATAAGTACATATAATGAAATTATAAATAAAAGATAGGACATAATCATAGCATGTAATAATAAAAAATTAGATTTTTAACCCAAAGAATGGAAGTTGGGTTATGAAGTTCCCATACCTCATGCCTGATTTGACTTGTTTGTTTATTAATATCTTGAATAATCTATAGAAGTGGATTTATAATTTCTTAAGAACCATTTTCAAGTTTAAAATTCCTTTTATATCAATTATTAACATGTTATAAACATTATGTAATCATTTAAGTTAATAATGTTCATTTTGTTGATATTTGGTACTTGATTCAATATTGGACTTCTTATAATTACAAGTTGTTCACATGGCCAAAAATTCATTATATTAAGATTTATATTCATGATATAGATATAATATATATCATATATATCCAGTATATACCTGTATTTTTAATAGTACCTAATATTTGGATGTATGAAAAAAATGCACCGTTCATGGAGACGGTAAGTCGTACAAACACATGAACACTACTTTAATTTCAATTTCATAACTTATTGGAATTAGAACATAATGATACATAGTTATATTATATTTCCAATATAATATTATATATAATATAATTAATTCCATCATTTATACCTCCAACATATGGAATGAACGAGTCATATAACTTTGAGGTTATAACGACCCATGCTTTACATACATTGTTAATACTTCAAAATTGAAGCAAACTTATTACAACATATAACAAAACCATGAAAGGACCATATATGTATAGTGTCTTTAGAAACTGGGAAACATAAACAACTGGTTCAAAAAGCATCTACTTTGCTTCCCATTTATTTCATCATATCTATAGGCTGTTTTGGCATATCTTACTTAATAACCTTCTTCCTGACCTGGGGAAAGAAAACATACAAAAGGGTTATCTCAAATGCTCAGTAAGGGTAAACAAAATAAATATCAATCACATCATATATATAAGCACATAATTTTTGGAAATCTTAACCTGCAAAATAGATCTTAATTTCATAACATGGGATAAATCATGGCAGTGAAATGTAATCACAATAATCATAACTTAAAACATGAAACTTTGTGGTATACACACATAATCATAGAGAATCATTTCTTGTTAGTCAAGACTCATTTCCAAGACTATCTTAGTAGACAAAGTCCCTTTCTGAACCGAGTCACCCTCGTTTCAGTCATGTTTCACTGAACTGGTATAACCTACCGTTCCAGTCATGTCTATCTCATGAGATATAAAATCTTTACCCAATGAATTGGAGGGAGATACAGGTCCCACCCATCTCATAATAATACCATTTTTATGTGTGCCACAAAATCATAATCCATACATCATATAATAACCCATGTAATAAAAATGGGAATCTTAAACATCGTGAAATCATAAAACTATTCATATAAGATAAAAGAATTCATAAAAATATAATTCCATCACAACATAATCAAATCAATGTAATAATATGTATAAAAACAGAACCCTTTATTATCATAGATGGAAAATAATTTTGATAAAACACTTGAACTCCATTCTTGAGGAAAATATCATTTCTGCTTCAAAAACACTTTTCCTTTATTAACATGTCGTACAATTATAAACTAAAATAATCTGATTAAAAATAAACATGAAAATTTGTAAATGAAGCTTCTTGGAAATAATTTTTTAAAAATCCATTCATGTCGTATAAGTTAAAAAAAATTCTTCGTACTTTTGTCAGAAAAGTCAAAAACTACCTCGTATGAAAAACGACAAAAGATTTCTTTCATATCTTTTACTAAAAACTCACCGAAGGGTAAAATTGGATTTAAACAATTTTAGGTGGATGTAAAGAATATTACATAGTTTGGAAACATGAATGTGGATGATAAAATACACCCCAGTAAATACCAAAGTATAAAAAATCTCGGATAAAAATGAGATTGTGATATTTCCCTTACCTTAGGTCCGACTTGCTTTATAAGTGTCTGAACCTCCTATTCTTTGAAGTGCTTCTTTGAGACCATCTTTTAGGGAACTAAAATTGGTCTTTGAAGAAGACCAGAACCTCTAGGATGTCTCTAGGTAAGTGGATAGGAGAAGGTGGAAGGGGTTGACCGAGCTTGAAGGCTCCAAGTGGTGTGAGGAGGAGAGGGAGGAGGTGCGCTTTTATAAGGGAGGAGAGGGGCACCTTTGGAATTTTAAAAATATTAATTTATAATAAATATAACTCCACTTAAAAACCTCCAAAAATTACTCATATTAGAATATTAGATGATATAGGGTTGTAATATCATCAAAAAATCAAATTTAGACATGTTTAGATCTTATTTTAAACCTTATCATTTTGATTTATCCTTATTTAATCTATTTAAGTTTATTTGTGGTAATAAAATTCTAAATTTTAAATTATAACAAATAATTACTTATTTGAGTGAATTTTCCATAAATTTTTAATTTATAACATTATAGATCATATAAATTTAAATTTATAATTTTTAAATATTTTTGTGATTTTAAACAATTTTATAATATGTTATTTTTATAAAATAACAATAGTGTCAATTTTGACACTATTCATTTATTTGAATTTAAATAAAATATATACATAAGATATGTTCGAACTAAAAGCTTTAATATATTAATAAAAGGTCATATTTTTCTATAAAATTAGTGGATCACATTAAATAGTTCATAAAATATTTATTTTATTATTTTTAAAACCATTTATTTGGTTTATCTCTTAATAAAATAGTTACTACATCATTTTTGTATAATTATTTAATATACATATTTGTTGCATAAAAATTTAAAATAAGATCCAATGATGAAGTTAAATATATTACCTTTCACAATAATACTTTTACTCGAATTTATCATCTTAAAATCAAAAAAGTTAAATTTTTATATTTATTAAATTAAGAAGGTGACAACTTTGGCATAATTTAAAATAAAATAATATAAGTGTCATAATTTCTTGTATAAGACTCCAAATAGTAAAATATTCTACCATTGGATTATTATAGTTTACATGTACATGACCAATAAGTTTTGGTCAGGGTTTTGTGCCTTTTATGGTCACTATTAGTTTAATAAAAACTATATTCTTGATTTTTCACTAGATAAATAATTTCTGCATCACTATTGTGTCACAATTAATGATAATTATTTAATCCCAAAAAATTATAGATAAATTCTCATGATGTAGATAATTTTGTTAGATTTCTGGAGACTATTCATGTTCGATGTTTTATGATGTTTATCACTAAGTTAAAATTATTATACTTATAAGATTTAACAGAGTGACATGTTGTCACTTTCTTTGGTTTTAATAATAATTAAATTATTTTCATGGTCAAAAGTCCATAAAATGAATATAATACGACCCTTAGTTGATATGGGTTTACTTTTAGCCATCAAATATAATTTTTTTATGTGTTAGGATAATTTTATAATATTATATTTACCCTTAATTACACGATTTACCTTTAACTATGGTAAATAAAATTTACCGTAGTTACTATTCATAATTCCCAAAAATAAAAAGTAGACTATTAACATAATTTCAACCCAATTATTACAAATATGGAATCCATTTTTTAAAATTCAATACACAGAAGCTGCAGAAATTAAATTAAAATTAATCCCGTTGTCGAATAAAAACGGGTTTTTGTTTAAAACATTGCAAAATATTGAATTGATTTAACCTACGAATTCAAGGTAAAATCAATGCTAATGACATAAATTATATTAAATGGTAAAAATATATTCTATTTATAATTTAAAACCATTAAATATTATAATTTAACCACATAAGATATTACGATGAAAAAAGTTGTTTTTAATTAAAATATAGCGTGTTTTTACTATTCATTAAAATGTGAATGTTACCAGAATAATATGAAAAATTTATCCAAAGTCAATTTTTATTTCTTGATTCCAAAGAAGAATTTTATTTTGTCAAATTTAACTTATAAACATGTCAAAAACTATATTTAAAGTGGGTGCGCCATCAAAAGGCGGCAAAACTGCATTTTTTGAAAAATACTTATTTTACCTGAAAAATTTATTTTGTTCTTATACCATGTTCTAGAAAATGTGTAAGATGAATAATAATGTTATAAAATTCAAAATTTAGTTAATACTATACATAACGGCTAGTTCATGACAATATTATAATAATATATCATTGTTTATTAAAACCCGGTATTGCGTACAACACACGCTATCGAGGAAGGTCGCAATTGCGTGTAATGCAAGCCAAGTCGGGGTTGTGTGTTGTGAAAGAATCCTTCGTTGTTTCGTATAATAGAATCCAACCATGTTTCATTTATACATTGAATATATATATATATATATATATATACTCAATGTTGCATAGAATAACTATTATCAAAATTGTGTGTAACAAGGTCCAAGAATAGTGTTGCGTATACTGCAAGCTAATACGGTATTGCGTATAGCGCAAGGTAATCTTGGTGTAGAATACAACACAATACATTAATGAAATTAAAATAATATTTTTTCATAAAATCTTGGGGTGTTACAGAGGTGGCGGTAGTCTGCTCTTTCTCAAATGAAATTATACCGATTACACATAATGGAAACCATAAAGGTATGTTATAAAATAAAAATACAGAATCACAATGTAAACAATAACATAATATATATCATATATAAATATAGTGTCATAATAATGTCCACCATGGGAGGAGGTTGGAGATAGTTGAACAACCATCATTTAGTGAGGCGTTATATTGTCATCCACAGAAATTTTATGTTCTTCACCCATTAGATGGAGGTGTGGGTATGAGTAGTTCAAATAAATATCACAAAAAAATTATAGTATATTTATTATACTAGTTTTTTTATAAAATAAAGTAATGAAAATAGTTTATGGGTTGGAGAAGTAAAATAAAAGAAAAGAAATTAAGAGGTATCATTACCTTAAATTTGGGTAACTCCCTTTGGTTTTAGCCAAAAAGACTTCTTGAAGTGCCTTCTGCCTAAGTTAAGGTTTCTAAGAGGAGGAAAGGGATCATGAGAAATTATTTGGTCTATGGATGGATGAGACATGGGGCATGAGAGGTTTGAGGAATGAGTAAGATGTGAGGGCTTTTTGTAAGGGGGGAGGGGCTCTTTAGGAAAGTGTGAAAATATTACATTATATATAAAATAATATTCAGTTTTTAAATATTCAAAACAAATTTAAGTAGAATTTAAGATGACTCATAGTAGAAATAAAATCAATCAATAAAAATTGGATAGGTATTGAATATTGTTTTAATATTTAGAATCTTGTTTATTTAAATCATTTATTAATGAGGTAAATACTGCATCATTATTGTCTAATAAACTATGTCATTTAGTTGATGTCTAAAAATTATAAAAAAAATAAAAGGATGTGATAAATATTTTTACCTTTCCATATAATACTTATAGTCAAAAAGATAACTTATATAATCCCATGTACAAATTGATTTAATAAATGAAATTTGATGATGTCATTTTTGCATTTATATTAAGTTAATAAAAATTAAGTGTCATGGTCACACATAAGTTGCTCCATTGGGTCCCAAAATCAACCCAAAGATGCTTATGGTTGTAAAAGACTCAACCAATTAGGTTAGGACTAGTTTTAAGGTAATGTTTTATATTATGAATTTTTTTTACCTTGAATTACTCTATTTACCTTTAATCGCGGTAAATAAAAGTCAACAGTTACTATTTACCAAAAATTATTTTCATCGTATTGACCAAAATTTTACTTACTAATAACGAAAATTTAGGTCCATTTTTGAAATTCAATTCACAAAAGTTGTATAATTTCATTTAAATGAAAAAATCATTTTTTTAACTACAACTAAGTGGTTTCACTATTCATTAAAAATTGAAGATTTTCAGAAAAATACCAAAAAATGAGCCTAAGCTATTTTAGATATTTTGAATTAAAAAATTATGTCTATTTTATCAAATTAAAAACATTGAATTTTCATAAATTAATTTAAAATTAATTCTCATTGGGAAAACATATAGCGTGTTTTTAAGAAACAGTAATTATCAAAAGATTGATACTTGTTTATTTAAAATTTCAAAGTGAAATTAATTTCAATTACCAAAATTGAATTAATTGGTAAAATTATATTATAATTAAACTTTATAACTAATTAAAAAGATAATATATCCATAAAATTGATTCTATTAAAATTCACTTTTGAATTAAAACACATTATTTTTGACTATTCATTAAAAATAAACTTTATCAGAAAAATTCCAAATATTTACTGAAAGTAATTTTTGTTGTCCTGAATATAAGGAAGAATATTATTTTGTATGATGGAACATATATAAATGGACAAAAATATATTTAAAAAGGGCTCTCCATCAAAAGGCGGTAAATCGACCTTTTAGGGAATATTAATGTTTTAATGCTTACAATTAGATTTATTCATATTTTAAGCCCCTAACATTTTTTGGATAAATTTAAAAACATTTAACAGACTTGTATAAACATTTTTAGTGAGTTTTATTCACTCTCTCCAATACTACATCTTGGTGTTAACTACTATTTAAAATAATTATATTATTAGTGTGAAACAAAAGATATCAAAGAAACCTTTATTGCGTATCTAGTAAGCCCTTTAACATAGTGTACCCTTTAAAGTATAATTAATATTTTATTCACAAATATTAAAAAATATGAAAATGTATTATTCTTTATTTACTAGGGATTTTACATCTCACAATAGAGGTAGTGCCACCAGATTTTCATAGTAAAAATCACATCTGCTTGCTCCAAATCATGTTTTGGGTAGTCCATATCATGGATCATCAACTACATTGAGCCAGAGTTTATCAAATTATAATTTTTAATGTGTTCATCAACCTTGAAATTCTTTGAAGCATGACTATTTACCATAAATCATTATCCACTTTTTGTTTATATGATTATGGTGTCGTGATCAGCCTTATCTTTATCTACATGATGCTTTCCTCACATTATTATTTCCAAGAATACATCCCTGATATCCTTATTAACATAGATATAATAATTTGAAATCATGGAAAATTTCTCATAAATTATCGGTAGTACCCCGATAAACCAAGAAAACTAAATATTTCTATGACAAAAGAGGGTATGGTTCATTACTCAATAACTGTTGTTTTGTAAGGGTCCATAGAAATTCCCTCACATGTTATCACATGTACCAAGAATGTGACTTTCATAATCTAGAATACAAGCTTGCTAAACGTGTCGAACAATATCACATTTCTCAATTCCACTAATAGAAGTCTTAGTTTTTCATCAAATTTCTCTTACTCTTAGAGAAGATGAAAATATAATTGATAAAAAATGCCACGTATATGAAAAGGAAATTTCTGTTGACTCTATTCATCAAATCCATGAGTATTTTTAGGAAAGTTTTATTTCTGAAGTGCATCACCAAAAACACATAGGGCCTATACATTGCACGAAATGAAATATTCTGAATATATTCTTTCATCCACCTTAGTTGGAGATATCTAAAAGAAAGTTCCTCCATTGGGAAGTACTTGTCACCTCTTAACTGATCACATAAGTCATCAATCCTTAAGAGAGGATAACTATCCTTTTGTGTGATCTTGTTGAGTTCTCAATTATTTATTCACAACATCATTTATCCATCTATCTTCTTCTAAAAAATAATAGGAACCCCCATGGTGATTCACTAGGGATTATGATTACTTTGTCCAAAATTTTCTTGTAGCTTACTCATTCACTACTCCAGTTCGATAGGATACATCTTATATGGATAGTTTTATATCGAAGTGCATGGGGAATGTGTCCAATTCAGAATATTACCTCAGGATCTAATAGAATTCTAATAAACTCTTCATGAAATAAATAATTTTATTCCCTCACAATGGTAATTTCCAATATGTATAAACTTTACATTGACTCAATCATTTGAGAATGGTTTTTTTCTTCACAGGGATCCAATGCCCACATAATTGAATAATTTTTCAAATAAGAATCATGATCTTACTCATAATGTAGTGGATCATGGGATGGTATGGAATATAAAAAGGAATTTCAATCCAATGATAGTTGATATTTTTTCTAAATAACAAAATAAAATCCATTCCCATTATAGTGTCTAATTACACCAAAGGAATTATTATGAGATTCACTAGAAGATTCTACCCACATTCACCATTAGGAAATTTTTCAACCACATGGATGGAAATGATTTCACTACATTTTGTTTTTACAGATATTTAAACATCAAGGATAAACGACTTCGATTCAATAGTTCTAGAAAACTAAAAATAATATAAAGAAATGATTATAACTAGTATAAAATATGATTTGTTCCATTATTGAGTTAATAGGATGTGTAAATTGAAATACATCATTTCCATTCTCAACTTCCATAGTAGTGATGGTTTAAGACTTACCATGTTCCATTTTCCTTGGTGGGTGCTGACATTGATTATCCATCAGAAATTAATGTTTACTGCAATGTCTTGAATAATTCCCTTTCAGTCTACGGTTGTAGAATTCGAGCATGGGTGGTGCTATCCATTCTTCCACCTCATTATCTTTACATATCATGTCTTTTTATCACACTGGAGATATGTTGAATTCTTTCCCACAGTTGATATATTTCCCCATCCCTTTGACACATTTACCATGATTCTTCATCCAACATATTTGACCTGTTGGTTGATAAGTTTTCATTCTAGATATCTAATTAGTTCATCTGGTATGAAACTCCATCATTCTTTTATATTCCCCATATCCATGGTACCATTATCCAAACAACATCTCTACATTGAGATCATATCAAATGACTATTCATAACTCCAAAAGTATCTAATTTTAAGATCCTTTCAACGGTGTGGGTTTAATCCACTAAATAATCTAATAATTTTTCATTCATTATTGACAACAAATACCATAGCATACCTTGAAAAATCGTGACATTATCTTCATATGTTGCGATAGAATGTCATTCCACTTGCATTATCAGTATGAATTCTCACACAATATTTGTATGAAGCGTTCATGGGAAATGCATATTAAGAAACATTATCGTAATGTATTCCCAGCCAGTCTCATTAATTTTTTCCCTGTTCTCAATCTAATCCCACTATCAGTTTGCCTCTCTATATAGATGATAAAAGTCATGTGTAAAATTCTATATCGTTGAATATTAATGAAAAAAATATTTTCTCCATGGAGTTGAACCACTATTATGAATCCAGTAGATCAGAAGACCCACTATACATCGGTGGTCATTTCCTCAAAAATCAATTTGTAGCTAGGTGCTTCCTATTATGTGAATGAGGAAATACTACATTATTCAGGTTATTATAAATAAATTGAGACAACATGGTTACCATTTCCCTGAAGATTTTAATTTTTATTCTTAATGAATGGGGTTGTTAGTCAATCAATCACATCATTGTCCATCGTGTGGGTTGTTTCCATGGTTTCTCCATGTTCCCACCATTTACTAAAATAGTTAATGTTAGACAAAAAAATATTTCAACATGATATCAATAAATAAGTAATTTCTATGAGAAATTGATAATAAAATAATATATTATTGGATCCCTATGATTATAAAAGATTATTGTGTGCAAACATATACATAGTCTAATACAAAGGCATTTATCTGAGGTTCTCTAATGGAAATATCCAAAATAATTAAACCATTCCTATAATAAAAAATATAATAGCCATAATTTTCTTACATTAAATTTTAATTATTTTAATGATATACAACATAAAAACAGTACACAATAAGTATTCAAAGGGTTAGTGTCTTGCTAAAACTAGGAAAGTACATAATATTTTCAACGATAAGCAGAAACATTTTTTTAATACTTTATTGTCCATCTTCTTATTGTACCTTGTCTAATATTTAGTATATGTAGTCACATAAGGATGTACATACAAAATATGTGACATAAAATCCCATTAAGAGGCTATATTAGAACATGAATCAATATAAAATGAGGTGAGCATAGTCATTGAATCATCATCATAATCATGATTGGTACCATTAAATAATATCATGGAATATGACCTTAAATATAAAAGAAACTCCATGTATTATTGGTCATATTCCACAAATTGTTGTGAAATATCAATAATCATGTTAACGAATACATAACTATACTCATGAGGTTATTCACATTACCAAATATATTGGATCACTATATAATTATGGTTTCTCCCATAACATCATAACATTTACATTTTCAGGCTTTCCACAAAGAACACAAAGAAAAGTTTAACATAAAAATACCTATTGAAATGAATGGGTTTCACTTAAAAGATATAACATTCAAAATCTTTGGGATACCAAATTAGGGAAAGAATTGCATTCTTGGTATAATTACCATCATCCATGAGTGAGAAGAAAAATGTGATTTTTTTAAGAAGAGTTAATTTTGAAAACATTGTGTTTCACATAAACTCCACTTGAAAACATGTATATCCATGTAAAGGTATGATATTAAAGAATAAATTATTTATGGAATAACCATATTAAAATAGGAGATAATATTGGAAACCGCAAAGAAAGAAAGTTGGGTTCGAGAATTCCCCATAAATTTTTTCTGAACAATTTCATCACATTATTATCATACATAATCACAAAACATTTTTATTCTTGTATGTTACACAATCAATCAAAGACATTAAATATTGTGTCTAATATATGACAACCATTTTGTTTCTTATAGATAGAATTAAACATTATGTTTAATTTTTTTTATTAAAACTATTTTTTTCACATAACATAATCAAAAAATAGTTCTTCAATATAAAAAAATATTTTCATTGTTTTATGAAATATAAAATATCAATAAATTAAATTTAATATTAAGAAAATTTCACAAAATATATGGGTGATAGACTATGAATTTGTTTTGTGGGTGGTTAAATCACTAAAACATTAAGTCTTTTGATTAATGGAACTCAATATATGAATATATTACCTAAATACCCGGAAATCCTATGTAATGATTTTTTCTTAAATACATGGAAATCATACGAGTCCACGAAAATATACGCGGCATGATTCCAAGACCCATTGTGCCTGGAATCAAATTTCGATGGTTTTTCAGGGTACATTCAGTAAACGTATGAGCGGGATTATATAAATTTTTAACCGGTGCTTGGAATTGAAATCTGATGGCACTGTTGATATATCCAAGCCGATATTCGATAAAGAATACATTCACCTCGATAACAGTTGATCGAGAAGGAAAGATAGTTTTTTGGTTTTTATGAATAAATAAAATAAAAATAAATTTGTATCTTTATTTTTAATATTAGTTTTTTAAAACCTCTAAGAGAATGGTGGAGGTGGGGTCCACTAGACCATAACCTCCCAAGAGAGGTTACGGTGGTGGGGCCCACCTAAGGTCTAAAACCCCTCATCATGTGGGGTTAATCTGGTGGGGACAACCTGAGACCACATAAACACTTTATCTCCCAATTAATTGGATAGAAACCTCTTGATATCCACACTTAATGGTTCCACCATCCTCCACATTAATTATCTGGTATAGTATCATTATTTCCTTTATTTGAATCATTTAGAAATGTGTGCCGAAAACTAAAAAATAAGATAAATCTATTATTTTGTGGAGGGAATCTTTTTCTTTTTAGTGGTTTTTGGGAGAGGGGACAATTTTTGAGAAGCCTGATCTCTCTATTGAACAATTCTCCTAATAAAAAAGGTATTCTTTCTCCAATAAATATCAACTTCTCCTTTGATCACTAATCGGTAAAAGTGAGAAAGCACCATCCTTGTAGAACGCTGTTGATGACAACTATGAAATATTCATGTTTTTTTCCACTGAAAACTAATCCGAGGTATGGATTCAAGCTTGTTAATTGGTTCATGTTCATCATTTCCCATCGTGGTTTAGAATTAGATGCCAATTGATAACACCTTAACTTGGAGGGAACGGTCCGAACAAACACTGTCCGACCCCTCTCCATTCCTAGTATATTTTTTATGGTAATCGCGAAATGAGACCATAACATGTTACTCTCATCAACGACGACTGCCGATCGAAGGAAACAACCCAAGGAGAGTGTGACTTATTCCAAAATGAGAATCGGGCCACTAAGGCTTGTTCAGTGACCTGCAGAAATATCATTGGGGGATGGAACTGATGTGAGTCAATGTGTAGCGGTGAGGGAGCAACCGCGTTGCCGGAGGAGAAGATGGGGCTCTTGGCTGTGGTGGTGGAGCACCGGCCGATGAATGGCTAGCAACAAATGAAACCGGTGGCTCATGTAGACAGGTAGACTAGGAAGGCGCGGCACAACTGTGCTTCTCGGTGGATTGAAGGAGGGTTGCGGCCCCTTGCTACGGCAATGCAGCAGCGACCGACTTGAGCAAGGACACAAAGAGGTTAGGCGGTCTGAGCTTCCAGGTCACTGGAGTAGGCACCGCATATCCGGAACTGCGCGAGAGTCGGCTGGCTGCTCAGCCAACCGGGTGGAGTGGGACCTTCTGCGGGTCCCACGTGAAGGGGACTGGTCTCACCTTGCACTAGTTTTCCTTCCACTCGAATGACTATACCGTTCTGGTTACTAGGGGGTGCGCGGCCTCCCCCTGGACATGGCTAGGGAAAACCCCAGAATCCACTTGGTCCGCAAGCCGTGTGGGCCGCCAGTGCGGGCTGCCGGGCCGGACCCATCACAAGACGATTGGCGGGAAACAACGTAGGCCGCGCGGGACGGACCCTGCGCATGTTGTGTCGAACCCTATGCGGGATGGGCCACACCAGCATGTAAGGCTTCCCCCATGGACCGTGTCAGACCCACAGACTAGGTGGGACCCCAGTCCAGACCTGGGTCGGGCCAGGTCGGACTGACAAGGTCAAACCGGACGTAGACATGTTTTTGCATGTTTCCATTTTTGCACCCATAACATGGGCTACAGATGTCTGATTGATGAAACATCTAAAACGATAGAAATCATGGAGAAATTTTGGAAATTTTGTTATACCACACTCCAGGTTTGGACACAGTTGGGTTATGACTGAGTTTGATCAAATGTTAATCCAACCGGGCCCTCAGAACATAAATGCTAATAACTAACAGACCTGGCGTCCAATTGACCTGTCTTCATTTTCATTGAGGCCACTATGATGAGCCAGACAATTGAGATACATCTTGGTGGAACTTGGTTGCAGTTGATGTGTCCACACTTGTCTTGAGGAGATGACCCTCTCGAAATCAATCGTGCTTTATGGAAAACCTGTGGCTGGCTATGCACTGACGACTGTTCCTGGATCTTGTGTTGGTCCGAAAGTTGTGACTTCTATTCCTACATCATGTGTTGGTCTGATAGAATAACTGGTCTGGGATCATGTGTTGGTCTTACATCTCTGACTACTGGTCCCGGATCATGTGTCAGTCTGATAGTTCTGAATTCTATTCCTAGATCATGTGTTGGTCTGACAGTTTTAACAGCTGGACCTGGATCCTATGTGGGTACGACTACTTAGATGATTCAGTGGATACACCTGATCTTCTCAATCTCTCTACATAATTTGTATACCTTTTTAAGCTGAGTTAGTGACTCTTGTGTTTCCTTGTGATTGAGATTGATTACTTTATAACATAGTTATATGTATGGGCATATATCTAAGTTGGGTTATCTGTTTATTTCATACTTTGTGTTTTTTTTTCTTGTTGTATTTTGTGATACCATGAGGGTCTTAGGGTCCTAACAGAGTATTTTTATACACACTCCTGCAAAGGCTATGCCCGCACCTTGTTGATTTGGATGTAAAAGATAGTTATCACTGACTAATGTTGAGTAGTAGGACTGGATGGTACACGGAGGTAGACCATATGACGAGTCAGTGCACAAAAGAGACAGACTGACGTGGAGTGTTGAGGAGGCCATATGAACCTACACTATAGGTATGAACCCTGAAGGATGACCCTGTGGATGAATTACTTTTCATCAGTTGTTCATGCATTACAATTGTACATGTAATTTCCTATTGCACTTGTATTTCCGGCCACCCTTACATTTTCAGCACTCTTTTGTATAGATTTCTACTTAGTGTTTTACTTCCAGCTTGTTCCATGTTGTGTGTATTTATAGTAATAATGGAAATGTAATCCCTATTTTAGGGATTTACGCCTTTGGTTCTAGTCACTTGCCCCTTGCCTATAGAAGGTGGGCTTGGGGTAGTCACGACACAGTCCCCAAGGGACGAGTCATGAAAAATTGGTATTAGTGGAGTCGGTTCTACTGCAGTACATAGGACTCTGATCTATCCTTTCTGTGAAGTAACAATTTTATGGGTACTGAGTTTAGTTTTCAGTTCAGTGAGTCCATTTTTGGTGCGGAAACCGACGTATCCATAGATCAGGAACCTGACTTCTGATTTCCGACCCAGTTCACGAAAACATTGATCGCATGTGTGTTTTAAAGGATTTTATTTTTGATATCTTGAGTCACCTCACCAGGTATAACTTCATGACCATGGGGAACCTGTTTCTTTTCCGGATGCCTCCATTTAAATAATCGTGCAGGGTTTTGAGAATTGTACATATGGATATCCCACCGAGCAACGAGGCATCGGTATAGGGCCCTTTTCCAGCGGAGGCACCTGCGGAACCGCTACCCATTGGGCCACCGATGACACCACCCCCCTACATCAGAGAGTGCACACCACTTGAGTGTGTTGCATGAGTACCAGTGCTTGAGGCCACCCATATTTAGAGTTGAGATAGACCTTCTTGCAGCTGAGGTTTGGTTGGAGGCTGTAGTGAGAGTCTTCAGACTAGTGGGGACACCAGTAGACTTCATGGTGATTATTGCTTCCAGTCTTCTTCATACAGAAGCTGGTAGATGGTGGAGCCTGATTCCCGAGGTGCATGACAATGTAACACTTCTCTGGGAATACTTGGAGAGCCTTTTAGGGGAAGAGTTTGTCTTATCCACCCTACGTGCAGTGCAGATACAGGAGCCACTGCATCTACAAAGGGGTATCATGTCAGTGGCATAATACTCTGTAATGTTCTCTGACCTCTCTCGCTACTCTATAGATATGGTGTCATACCCATTCTTCAGGTCCTGGACCTTCGAGTAGGGTCTCAAGTGAGATATTATAGCATCGATGATCTCCCTCAGCATCCTGATGCATGAGGGGGTTTTAGAGAGAGCCCTCCTAGTGGAGAGTTTCCTTGCTGAGCAGTCACCAACAGTGAGACCCATCACAAGTCAGCATAGAGAAGAGTCTCCTGCAGTTGGCAGTAGATAGATGTCGCAGAAGTCCAAGAAGACCAGGCCATCCTGTGGACGATCTCAGGATACAGGTTTAGTTGTTCGGGGCACCCAAGACAGATCAGTCATACCTAGAGTGGTAAATGCTACTCTTGCGGTGGGTAGGGTCACATGGCTCATGATTGTCCGACACTCCGTACTGACGATCAACAGATGGTCGAAGGACCCACTAGGCAGAGACTGATATTCAATCTAAATGGTCTGTAGGGAACATGCAGACATGGAAGAGGAGCTGGAGGAGCTGCTGGCGATGGGAGACCTTTCGAGGTGTTACCGCCACCTCCACCAGGAGGTCCACCCCGACCGTAGGGAGTGGGTGGACAGGCGAGAGATCAGCTCCAGAAAGCTAAGTCTTACGATCATGGTGCTCCAGAGATGATTTGTGGTACGATCTGTGGGTACTCCACCTTAATTTTAGTTCATATAGACACAAGTGTTAGTAATCATTCATTTCTACTGCCCTCATTCGGAGCATGAAGATTACGGGAGAGCCGTTGGCTTGATCCTAAGGGCAAGAGATTACTACGGGAGTAGACTCCACGATTATGCACTTGATCCGGTAGTGTGAGAATACACTAAGAGGTGAGAGCATCTTCTAAGATCTCCTTGTAGCAGTGTCGAGGCCTTACGACATCACCTGGGGTATGGACTATTTATCTACAATCTATGCTCAGATCGACTATATTAGGCGCAAAGTGTGTTGTGCCCATACGGATGGGATGAGGTTCACCTTGACTGGCGAGAAGGAAGCCTTTGCAGAGCAGGACAGACATACTCGGAAGAGGGTGCAACCGATCAATCATCAGTTAGCATGCCTTACCCTTAGAGTAGTTGATGTGGAGCGTCCATGATATCCTCTAGTGGTGGACCAGTAAGGGGATGTTTTCCCTGACGATGTTCCAGCACTACCTCCTTGTAGAGATGTGGACTTCTACATTGACTTGTACCCCAAGATGACACTGATATCAACTCCAGAATATAAGATAGATCCTTCTGTGCTTCGTGAGCTCTGGGTATAGCTAGAGTACTTGGAGGGGAAGGGATTCATCTGGCCCAATGTTTCTCCCTGGGTATCCTTGATACTATTTTCCCTAATGGTGGATGGGAGCATGAGGCTTTTTGTCGACCATCGTCGCCTAAACCAAGTGTCCTTGAAGAAAAAGCACCCACTTCTGAGGAATAAAGACCTCTTTGATCAGATGAAGGGAGAACAATGGTTCTCAATTATAGACCACATATCTGGATATCACCAGCTCAGAGTTCGATATGATGATGTGATGAAGACGGACTTCAGATGTCAGTATGGACACTACGAGTTCTTGGTTTGCCTTTCAGCATAACCAATACTCCATCAGGGTTCATGGGACTCATGAACGGGATCTTCGATCCATACATTGATGGATTTGTCATAGTCTTCGTCGACGAAAATATGATCTGCTAGACAACTGAGGAGGATCATTCTTACCATTTACAGGTTGTACTTGACAGACTATGAGAGCACCAGATTTATGGTAAGCATTCGAAGTGATAGTTCTGGATTTGAGAGATTCACTTCCAGGGACATGTCATCTCAGAAGCTAAAGTAGTAGTATATCTAGTGAAGATTAAATAGGTTCTCGCTTCGGAGCCACCTAGGAGTGTGACAGAGGTTCGTAGTATCCTGGGTTTGGCTGGATATTACCTGAGGTTCATTCTAGACATTTCCAGAGGTGTATAACCACTATTATCCTTGAATGAAAAATGGGAAGCCCTTCATATGGTTGGATAGATTCCAACATAGCATTCAGGACTTGATGTAGTGGTTGTCTAGTGCCCCCATATTGAGGCTTCCAAAGGAAGGAAAATGGTACGTAGTCTACTGCCATGAATCAGGGATTGGAATCAGGTTTGTCCTAATGATGGAGAGAGAAGTGATCACATATGGATCTCGGCAGCTGAGACAACATTAGAAGAACAATGCTACCCATGACATGTAGTTAGCAGTAGTGGTCTTCATCTTGATGATGTGGATGCACTATCTGATTTGAGAACGTTTTACCGTTTACTCTGATCACAAGAGTCTCATGTATATATTTTCTCATAAGTACCTTAACATGAGATAGTGGCAATTTCTTGATTTTTCTAGGACTATGACTTCGAGATCGTCTATAATCTTAGGAAGGGGAATGTTGTAGTAGATTCACTCAACAAGAGATCTGGTATAACGCTGCTAGGAGGGGTGATAGAGCAGGTAGCTGCTTTGGGGATATCCTTTGTGTGTATAGACAGAGAATACGTTTTACAGTCTCTTATGATCAGTCCCCCACTACTTCAGCAAGTCAGGGAAGCAGAACGTGGGGACACTTACTATGAGACATGACATGCCCTGATACCCACAAGACAAGCACCAGATAGATTTTCTGAATGTGGGGAGCACACCATTCTCTTCAAGGATTGAACTATGGTTCCAGTGTCACTTCAGGATGAAGTGTTGAGATATTTTCACACATCACCTCTAGTGTTATATCAAGGAGTGGTGAAGATATAACATTACCATCCTCAATAACATTGGTGTCCAAGTATGAAGAAGGCAGTAGCAGAATTTGTCTCTCGATGCCTCACTTGTCAATAAGTAAAGGTGGAGAACCAGTTACCTGCAAGCTTGGATCATCCTTTTGAAGTCCCATAATGGAAGTGGGATGGGATATCAATGGACATCTTGATGGGAATTCCCCGTACATCTAGGGGCCACAACTCGATTTGGGTGATCGTCAACAGACTCACTTAGTCGGCCCACTTCATACCAATCAGAGATCAGGGTTTAGTTGAGAGCATGGGATGCCACTATGTGTAAGAGATTGTGTGGATACATGGATTGCCTTATTCCATTTTCTCTGATCATGATGCATGGTTTACATTGTTGCTATAGAAGGGGTTGTAGGAGGATTTCCAGATGAAACTTCACTTGAGCACTGCCTTCCATCCTCAAATGGATGGTCAGTCTGAGAAGACCATTCAGACCCTCAAGGACATGCTTTGTGCTTGTGTCCTAGACTTTTGTCGTAGCTAGGAGGATCACTTAACTTTGGTGGAGTTTTCATACAACGATATCTATCACTCCACCATAGGGATGGAAACTTTTAAGGCCTTTTATGGTCGACCTTGTAGATCACATATATCCTTGAAAGTCATAGGCAAGTCAACAATAGTGGGACCAGAGATGGTACGTGATACCACAGAGAAGGTGCAGATCATCTAAAAGCATATGATGAATGCAAAGAGTCAGCATTAGTCATATACGGACAGGAGAAAGAGATCTCTAGAGTTCAAAGATGGTGACCACGTCTTTTTATGGGTATCACCTCTATGAGGTTTATGGAGATTTGGCTGATGCAGCAAGTTATCTCCAAGATTAATCAGACCTTTCCTGGTCATCCACAGAGTAGGCGAGGTGGATCACCACCTAGATCTTCCACCTCAGTTGCACTGTGTGCTTGACATCTTCCACGTATCCCAGTTGAGGAGGTATGTGAATGACCCTTCAAACATCATTGACCATGGGTAGAACGACGTCGACGATGTGGCTACTTTTACGGATGTTCCAGTGGAGATTGAGGATCGATTGGAGCGGGACCTTCGTGGACGGTAGAGAACCCTAGAACGCTTATGTTGGTAGCACATAATCCTCCAGGAGAGCACATGGGAGCGAGAGGCTCAGATGCATGCTCAGTACCCCCACTTCTTCCCTTAGACCTAGATGTAGCTTACTAGAATGTCAATCCCAGAAGAGGGGAGAATGTAAAGACCCGAAAATCCAGTGGAAATTTTTTTCTTAAATACATGGGAATTTTATAAGTCCACACAAATTTACGGCGCGTGATTACAAGGTCATATGTGCCCAGAATAAATTTATGATGTTTTTTACGGGTACATTCACTAAATGTACGAGCGGGATTTTTTAATTTTTGAACTGGATCTCAGAATTGAAATCTAAGGGAACTGTTGTTCTTGTAGTGATGGTATTTTCTTAAGAAGACTTTCACATTGATGACAATTGATCGAAAATGAATGATAGTTTTTTGGGTTTTTATGAATCAATTAAATTAAAATAAAGATGTAGCTTTATTTTTATTATTAGTTTGGTAAAACCTCCAAGAGGAGGCTAGAGGTGGGGGAAACCACACCTTATCCTCCCACGATAGGTTATGGTTGTGGGGCCCACCGGGGGTCTAAAACCTCTCTTCATGTGGGGTTAATGTGTTGGGGATAACCAGATACCACTTCAACTCTTGAACTTCCCATTATGTGGGGGGAATCCTCTTGAGATCCCCACTTATTGGTGCCACCATCCTCCACAGTTATTAAGTGGAGCTCACATAATTTATTCTTTTATTCAAAAAAGTTTGAAATGTGTTAAAACAATTAAATAATAAGATAAATCTCATATTTTTTGGAGGAATATTTTTCTTTTTGGTAGAGTTTATGAAGAGGGGAGAATTGGGGAGAAACTTTTTCTTTCCAATGAAGAACTCTCCTCCCAATGAATGTCTTCTTCCTTCAACGACGAACAACATCTCCTTTGATGTCCAACCGGAAGAAGGGTGGAATATCTGTCCTTGTAGAACACTGATGAAGTCATCCAAAACTTCTTCATATTTTTTTTCTGACGACAACGAAATCGAGTTAGGGGTTCAAGATTAATAATTGTTGCATGTTAATCATTTACCATCGTGGTCTAAAATTCAAAGATTCTTGATACCACCCTAATGCGGAGGCGCGAGCTTAACAAACATGGCCCAACCCCCTGCCCCCCCCCCCCACCCCACAATCCTTATGGATTTTTTATGATAATCATTGCATGAGACCGGAATGTGCGACCCTTATCAACAATTACTGTGAAACGAAGGAAACGAACCAAGGAGAGTGTGACTTCTTTCAGAATGAGTATAAGGCAACCGTAGCTCGTCGGTGAACCACAGATTGATCACCGGTGGATGGATCCGACGTGCGACAATGTGTGGTGGCGGCGCTGCAACCGTTCTTCCAGAGGAGAAGTCACGGCTCCTGGCCGCGGTAGTGCAGCAATGGATGGTTCAAGGCCGACTGAAAAAGAAACTAGTGGCTCAACCACTCGGTCGACCGGGAAGGCGCGGTGCAACAGGCGCCACACAGTGGATCAAAGGATGGCTGTGGCCCCTGGCCATGGCGGTGTAGCAGCGGCCGACTCAAGACCGGTCATGAAGAGTTCAATCGATCCAAGTCGTTGGGCCTCCATAGGATGTGCAACACATCCGGCACTATGCAAGAGTCAGCTAGCCACTCGTCCACCTGGGAGGAGCGAGAACCACCACGGGTCCTGTGTGATGTAGACCAGTACTGCTTAGCGCCAGTTTTTCTTCAACAAGAATGGCTATGCCGTTCATGTTTCTAGGGGGCATGCTGCCACCCCCTGGAATCAGCTAGGGATGACCCCACCAGCTGCGTGGGCAGCTAGCCAAGTGGGCCCCCAGCACTGGCCGCTGGGGCGGACACATCGCCAGATGCCAGGCCGAACGCAGCATGGGTCGGGCCTCCCCTATGGGCCCGACTACCCCCACGGACTGGGTCCAACCCACATACCAGGTCGGACCCCAGCCTAGACCCGAGTCAGGCCAGGTCGGTCAGACTGCGCCGGACTGGACCAGGACCCATTTTGGCATGTTTTCATCTTTTCACCCATAACATGGGCAATGATAATCTGATTGAAACCCCATATATGGTGATAGAAATCTTGGAGTGAGATGGTTCTTTTGTTATACCCCACTAGAGGTTTGAAATTTTTTTTGATGCGGCCGGTTTGGACAAACGAAAATCCAACCAGGCCCTCAGAACGGAAATGCTAACATCTAACAGATCAAGCGTCCGATTGACACTGTAACACCCCGAGATTTTATGAAAAATATTATTTTTAATTTCATTAATGTCTTGTGTCTTACGCTACACCAAAAGGAGCTTGAACAAAAGCATCATTGACTTTTCTTGCATTACACGCAATCGCGACCTTCCTCAATAGCGTGTGTAGTACACAATACCGAGTATCACTAAACAACGATGTGCTATTAAAATATTATTATAAATAACCATTATGAATAGTAATCACCTCTTTTTTAAATTTTAGTTATCAAAATGGACTTAATTTTTGGATTTAAAATATCGAAATTATCTTAGGGATAAATTTTGGTACTTTTCGGATAACTTTCATATTTTGATGAATAGTGAAAATTACTAAATTGTAATTAAAAACAACTTTTTCAATCAAAATAATTAATAGTGATAAATTATTAATTTGAGTGGTTTTAAAATATATTTAGAATATATTTTTACAATTTAATACAATTTTGGCCATTGGATGTAATTTCACATTTAAACCAGACATAAACAAGTGTCAATCTTTTGATAGTTATTATCTCTTAAAAACACGCTATTTGATTTGACGACGGGATTTAATTTTTAAATTAATTAATGCAACTTATATTTTTTTAATTTGGTAAATTAGACATCATTTTTTAATTCATAATATCAAATATATATTAGGCCTAATTTTTGGTATTTTTCTGGAAACTTTCATTTTTTGATGAATAGTGAAACCACTAAGTGGTTGTTAAAAAAATGAATTTTTCATAAAACTTAATTTTACCGCTTCTGTGAGTGTAATTTAAAAAATTTGAGAGACACGGTTGATGTCAGTAAGTAAAATGTGGTTCAATGAGATGAAAATAATTTTTCGTGAATAGTATCTTTTTACTTTTTTTACCACGGTTAAAAGTAAATAGGGAAATTAAGGGTAAAAATGATATTATTATTACCTTAACACATGTCCTAATTCTATTGGATAAGTTTAATTCGACCAGAAACAACCTTAGAAATAAAATATGACCATTTCGGCCCACTTGGATTAGATTAGGACATTTATTATTAATTTATTTAAAGAAGGTTTAAAATAGTTAAAATCAAAGTTTAATAAGAAAATCATTATTAATATAAGGTTATACATAAGATAAATTCGACCATAAATATTCATTAGAAAGATAAAACGATTTCCTTCATAATAATATTTTATTTGTAATTTTTAGACATTATATAATTTAATTTATTTATGACACAAAGATGATGCAGTAATTATCTTATTAATGAAATATTGACATAATTGATGTTATAAATACCCAAATAAATGTAATTTGAGACTTTTTATAAATTCCACTAATTTTATATGTTAATAGGACATGTTATTAGTTATTTAATAAACTTTTTTCTAAATAATCATTCTTTTATGAGTTTTACAAAAATCAATTACAAAATAGTGTCAAAATTGACATAAAATAGTTTTTAAAACAAATATTATACTATTGATTGTTATTTTATTCCTAAAAATCTAAGGCTCTGCCAAGATACTTATATAATGATTGGTGTATCATTAATGGACCACTTGGGGGTCGCTTGGATGTATATGGTAAGTTTATTAACTATATAATATAAGCATACAATGTGACATGGTAAATGTCAGTCTAATTAACTAAGAGTTAAAACTAAAAGATAAGGTTGATATAATGACCTAAACTTGTCTAAATTATATTGGATGAGAGTATTGCGACTCATACCCACATTATATTTAAAATAAATCAATTTGGAGGTATTCAAAACCGAATTTGGCTTTATAATAAAATAATATTTTTAGTTTTTCCAAAAGAGCCCCTCTCCTCACTTATAAAAGGGCACCTCCTCCCTCTCTTCCTCACACCACTTTGAGCCTTCAGGATCGGCCAAACCCTACCAAATTATCTTCTCCACTTCCATAGAAAAATCCTAGAGGTCTCGTTCTTCTTAAAAGACCAATTTTAGTGCCCTAAGAGGAAGACTCAAAGAGGCGCTTCAAAGAAGAGGTAATGTCCGTTACCGATTCTTTCATCTTTATTTCTTCTTCCACTCCTTCTTCTTAGGTTGTTTCGTTATGAAGTAATAAAATCAGTATCACTCATATACTGATATGTTATTATAAGTATGAAACAACCTTATTTCACCATCTATCCATCCTACGGAAAACGAAATCACCGCGCGTGCGTACGTATGGAATACCGTCTCCACGCCGTGGTGTAATCTATTTTCCACCACCACCTTACGTGGATGGGTATAATGGTGTACATAATAACTATATATGATTATTTTAAATTGATATAGATTCTGAAATATTATACATAAACTCCAATACAATTCCACAATCATGAGAACGATATCATCGCTCGTGCGTACGTACGGACTACCGTCTCCACGACGCGATTAGATTCATTCTCTACGTTAACCATTAATGAATGATTATAAAGTATATATAATATGTAATAATGTAATATATGACATAATAATGATACTGTATTTATGTGTATATATATGTATGTCATCTACTTAATTCCATTCAACTCAATAAGGTAACGAAAACAGCGTTCATGCGTACGTACGGCCTACCGTCTCCATGAACGGTGTATTTATTTCCATTTTCTGATCTATTATATATATGTATATTATGAATATATGTTATATATAAATAATGTTTTATATTCTGGAATATTTTAATCATGATCTATGTAATCATATGAATAATTACAAGTCAAAACACATATGACAAATGAAACGATTTTACCCAAAACGCTCTTTAACATGGAATTTACAAAAGAACGGGTAAAATAAAGTCATAAGTGAACCATATATGATATCATAACAATGATTATGATTCTGCAATAAGTAAATGACATTATTTAAATCATTATACAGGAGGTTCGGACACTTACGAATAAAATCAGACCTAAAGTAATGGAAATATCACAATCTCATTTTTTATCCGAGATTGTTTATACTTTGGTATTTACTAGGGTGTATTTTACCATCCACATCCATATTTCCCCAATATGTAATATTATTTCCATCCACCTAAAATTGTTTAAATCCAAATTTACCCTTCGGTGAGTTTTTAGTATAAGATATAAAAGGAATCTTTTGTCGTTTTTCGTACGAGGTACTTTTTGACTTTTACAACAAAAGTACGGGAAGAATGTTTTTTTAACTTATACGGCATGAATGGATTTTTAAAACATTATTTCAAATAATCTTTCTTTAAAAGTTTTGAAGCTTATTTTTAATCAACTTCTTTTAGATTAAAATTGTATGAAATGTTAAGAAAGGAAAAATGTTTTTGATGTAGAAAAGATATTTTCCTCAAGAATGGAGTTCAAGTGTTTTATCAAAATTATTTTCCATCTAAGATAATATAGGGTTCTGTTTATATCCCTATTATTACATTGATATGATTATGTTTTGATGGATATATTTTTATGAATTCCTTTATCTTATATGAATATTTTTTGATGTCATGATGTTTAAGATTCATATTTTTATTAAATGGGTTATGAAATGATGTATGATTTATGATTTTGTGGCACACAAAAGAATGGAATCATTATGAGATGGGTGGGACCTATATCTCCCTCCAATGCATTGGGTAAAGATTTTATATCTCATGAGATAGACATGGCTGGAATGGCAGGTTAAACCGGTTCAGTGAAATAGGACTGAAATGAGGAATGAACTCGGTTCAGAAATGGACTTTGTCCACTAAGATAGTCTTGGAAATGAGTATTGAGTAATAAGAAATTATTCTCTATGATTATGTGTGTACGCCACAAAGTTTGATGTTTTAAGTTATGATTATTGGGATTACATTTCACTACTATGATTTATCCTATGTTATGATATTTTCATCTTTATTGTAGGTTAAGATTTCCAAAATGTTATGTTCTTCTGAATATGATGTGATTGATATTTCTTTTTTTTACCTTTACTGAGCATTTGAGCTCACCCTTTTATGTTTTCATTTCCCCAGGATATAAAGAAATGTTTTAGGTAAGAAAAAAAATGGAAGATCTTTATGGGAGATGTTGAAGAACTTTCACCATGATTAGAAGATTACGTTTCGAGTTTACAAAGACACTAAACTATTACGGTCATTGTGTGTGTGTTTTTGTTATGTACTAAGTATTCCTCAAAAGTAATGTAATGTCCATGTACGTCAAACTTCGGGTCTCTACAGTTGGTATCAGAGGAAATGTTTAGTCAGCCTTTGGAAACTAGGAGGCGAGAACTTTAGTGAGATCCTTATAGATATTTATAAGGTATGTATAGGGATGTTCCTAAGGATAAGAATACGTATAGGATATTGTCCTAGAACTACGGTAACGATCATAGAATTTTACCTAAGATGTTAGATATTGAGGATACTCCCCCTTTACTATGTTGTTTTCCCTAGCATGATTTTTCCCTCTCACACTATTCTTTTTGGGTTTTAGAAAATGGTTGGAAACAAGATGATTCATGATAATAGAGGATATGACGGACAATGGAATGATATTCTTCATGAGAAACCAAATGAAACGGGATTTGGAAGTCAAAACATCGTTATTATGCCTAATCAACAATCTCATAATTTGATCAATAATCTCAACTTTGGTAAGTTTCTTGACTCAAATAATAAGAGAAAGATGTAGTTTCATGATGATCCTAGAGGAAAGAAAGTTAAATTTCCCTCGTGTAAATCATGTGGGAAGAGGCATTGAGGAGATTGTTTCAAGGGAACTGGAAGATGATTTGGGTGTGGAAAAGAAGGACACAATTCCAGTAAGTGCAAAAGAAAAGGTTCAGTTGACACCATGGACAAGGATAATGGTATTGCTATGACATCAAAAATGGTTAAATGTTTTAAATGTGGAATGTACGGGCATTATGCAAACCAATGCCCTAAGGTAAAGTCTCATGAAGAGAATCAGAACGGTCGTATGGGTAGTATTTATGTTGATGATGATGAAGAGACTACAAATGTTATGTGAGATGAATGAATTGTTGAAGCTCGGTCAATGGTTTAAGAAGGTAGTGGAATGATTAAATGTTTATCAAGTGTAATGTTGTATAAATAATCTCATGGTACTATTGAATAAAGAGACATCTAAGGATTGTTACATTGTTGTCTTTCCTAAGTTCTGAAAGTGTATGATTAATGGTATTAGTAACCAGGAAAGGTTATTCAGATATTTTTGGAAAATAGATGATTTTCGCATAATGAAGGGACAAGGAGAAAATTAAATGTTTGATAGTATTCATGAGCTCATGACTGATATAAAGAGAAGGTTATATCATGGTTTGAGTATATAGAATTTTTGGATTTTGGTATGTGGAATGATTTAACTTTTGACAGCATTCATGTTTTCACTAAGGTTCAATGGGTATTCATTTTTTCAAGAGAATACATGATTAAGGTATTCACATGATTGGAATGTGACCAACAATATATATATGGGGGATAAATGATGGTATTCACATGCTTGGTTGATGACATTTCATGTAATCGTTTTCTTTATACTATGAGCTTGGACCGAAGTATTTTAGATAAGCCTAAAGATTGGAATGTATTATGTTGGACATATAATAGTATTGTTTAAGGATAGAACTTTTTTCGATATTACTGATGGTATTTTATAGTAATGTAGTTTTAGAAAACGGACAACCTGCAGAACGGGCGGCATCCCATTGCGTCGGACAAGGCTGTGGAAATCGAACCCACAACCAAAGTGTGACTGACCTTTATCGCCTACCACTGGCCTACAAGAATTCCATGTTTACTAGAAATTAGTTTTATTATATTAATCAGTATAATATAAGAAGTATAATTCCATTTTATGAACCATATATGATTAATCTCACTATAGATGGACTTATGTATTTTTTGATAACTTTTCTAACCTTTTTTTGAGACAGATGGAATGACCCATCATTCTATCACATGATCTGGTAACACATCTCGAATGAAAAATTCAACTTCATTTCTTTAAGAGATGAAGTGAGAATTTTCCAAAGAACTAACAACGATGAGACTATACCAAAATCACGAAAGTATTTCTTTTAATTCCAATTTCATCAAAATTTGGGAAATGATCTTGAAAACCAAAAATATTGTCCTATTTCTCTTATATATGATGAATTAGATGGTACCTTAGATCATCACAAATCTATGGCTTTGTGATTGTTGGATTTTTCATAGCCATGTTCTCTACCAGTCTCCATCAGAACATGATGGTTAGATTTCTCTTCCAAATCCATATTTTCACCTATGTTCTCCTATATGGAAACCCAGTGATTAGTTAATTTGGGTAACCATTACGTTTCATACTTTAGTTTATAAATCCATGTTTTGGTAGTCCTTTTTACGATGTGGGATTATATTAAATAAACATTCGAGTAGTAAACCATTTACAACCCCGACGAATTTTGAGGGCGGAATTCATTTTAAGGGGGGTAGAATGTAACACCCCGAGATTTTATGAAAATTATTCTTTTTAATTTCATTAATGTGTTCTGTTGTACGCTACACCAAAAGGAGCTTGCACAACATGCATCATTGACTTGCCTTTCATTACACGCAATTGTGACCTTCCTCGATAGCGTGTGTAGTACGCAATACCGAGTTTCACTAAACAATGATATACTATTAAAATATTATTAAAAACAGCCGTTATGAATAGTAATAACCACTTTTTTAAATTTTAGTTTTCAAAATGGACTTCATTTTTGGATCCGGAATATCGAAATTAGCTTAGGGATAAATTTTGGTACTTTTCGGATAACTTTCATATTTTGATGAATAGTGAAAATTACTCAATTGTAATTAAAAACAACTTTTTCAATCGAAATAATTAATAGTGATAAATTATTAATTTGAGATGATTTAAAATATATTTAGAATATATTTTTATAATTTAATACAATGTTGGGCATTGGATGTAATTTCACATTTAATCCAGACATAAACAACTTTCAATCTTTTGATAGTTATTATCTCTTAAAAACACGATATTTGTTTTGACGATGGGATATAATTTTTAAATTAATTAATGCAACTGATATGTTTTGAATTTGTTAAAATAGAAATCATTTTTGAATTCATAATATCAAATATAGCTTAGGCCTAATTTTTGGTATTTTTCTGGAAACTTTCATTTTTGATGAATAGTGATACCACTAAGTGGTAGTTAAAAAAATGAATTTTTCATAAAACATAATTTTACAGCTTCTGTGAGTGGAATTTCAAAAATACAAGAGACACGGTTGATTTCATTACGTAAAATGTGGTTCAATGAGATGAAAATAATTTTTGGTGAATAGTAACTTTTTACTTTTTTTACCACGGTTAAAAGTAAATATGGTAATTAAGGGTAAAAATGATATTATTATTATCCTAACACTTGTCCTAATTCTATTTGATAAGTTTAATTCAACCCAAAACAACCTTAGGAATAAAATATGACCATTTCGGCCCACATGGATTAGATTAGGACATTTATTATTAATTTATTTAAAGAAGGTTTATAATAGTTAAAATCAAAGTTTAATAAGACAATAATTTTTAATATAGGGTTATAAATAAGATAAATTCGACTATAAATATTCATTATAAAGCTAAAATGATTTCCTACATAATGATATTTTATTTGTAATTTTTAGAGATTAAATAATTTAATTTATTTCGACACAAAGATGATGCAGTAATTATCTTATTAATGAAATATTGACATAATTAATGTTATAAAAACCCAAAGAAATGAAATTTGAGACTTTTTATGAATTCCAATAATTTTATTGGTTAATAGAAAATGTTAGTATTGATTTAATTATTTTTTTTTGAAATAATCGTTCTGTTATGATTTTCACAAAAATCAATTATTAAATAGTGTCAAAATTGACATAAAATAGTTTTTAAAACAAATATTATATTATTGATTGTTATTTTATTCCTAAAAATCTAAGGTTCGTCCAAGATACTTATATCATGATAGGTGTATCATTAATGGACCACTTGGGGGTCTTTGGGATGTATATGGTATGTTTATTAACTATATAATAAAAAATACAAAGTGACATGGTAAATGTCAATCTAATTAACTAAGAGTTAAAACTAAAGGATAAGGTTAATATAATGACCTAAACTTGTCTAAATTCTATTGGAAGAGAGTATGTAGACCCATACCCACCTTAGCCTTGAAATAAATAAATTTGGGGCAATTTAAAACCGAATTTGTCTTTATAAAAAATAATATTTTTATTTTTTCCAAAAGAGCCCCTCTCCTCCCTTATAAAAGGGAACCTCCTCCCTCTCTTCCTCACACCACATTGAGCCTTCAACCTAGGAAATACCCTGAAAATTTATCTTCTCAACTTCCCTAGAAACATCCTAGAGGTCCTGGTCTTCTTCAATGAGCAATTATAGTGCCCTAAGAGGAAGACTCAAAGAGGCGCTTCAAAGAAGAGGTAATGTCCGTTACCGAATCTTTCATCTTTATTTCTTCTTCCACTTCTTCTTCGTAGGTTGTTTCATATGAAGTAATAACATCAGTATCACTCATATACTGATATGTTATTATAAGTATGAAAAAACCTTATTTCACCATCAATCCATCCTACGGAAAACGAAATCACCGCACGTGCGTACGTACAGAATACCGTCTCCACGCCGTGGTGTAATCTATTTTCCACCACCACCATCGTTGGATGGGTATAATGGTGCAAATTAAAACTATATATGATTATTGTAAATTGATATTGATTCTGAAATAGTATAAATACACTCCAATACAATTCCATGGTCATGAGAACGATATTATCGCTCGTGCGTACGTAAGGACTACCGTCTCCACGACGCGATGAGATTTATTCTCCACGTTAACCATTCATGAATGATTATAAAGTATATATAATATGTAATCATGAAATATATGACATAATAATGATACTGTATTTATGTGTATATATATGTATGTCATCTACTTAATTCCATTCAACTCAATAAGGAAATGAAAAAAGTGTTCATGCGTACGTACGGCCTACCGTCTCAATGAACGGTGTATTTCTCTCCATTTGCTGATATATTATATATATTTATATTCTGAATATATATTATATATAAATCATGTTCTCTATTCTGGAATTATGTAATCATGATCTAAGTAATTATATGAATAATTACAAGTCCAAACACGGATGACAAATGAAACGATTTTACCCAAAACGCTCTTTAACATGGAATTTACAAAAGAACAGGTAAAATAAAGCCATAAGTGAACCATATATGATATCATAACAATGAGTATTATTCTGGAATAAGTCAATGACATTATTTAAATCATTATACAGGAGGTTCGGACACTTACAAAGCAAATCGGACCTAAGGTAAGGGAAATATCACAATCTCATTTTTATCCGAGATTGTTTATACTTTTGTATTTACTGGGGTGTATTTTATCATCCACATCCATATTTCCTCAATATGTAATATTATTTAAATCTACCTACAAATTTTTAAATCCAATTTTACCCTTCGGTGAGTTTTTAGTATAAGATATAAAAGGAATCTTTTGTCGTTTTTCGTACGAGGTACTTTTTGACTTTTCCAACAAAAGTATGGGAAGAATGTTTTTTTTTACTTATACAGCATGAATGGATTTTTAAAACATTATTTCCAATAATATGAATTTACAAGTTTTCAAGCATATTTTTTATCAACTTCTTTTAGATTAAAAATGTATGACATGTTAAGAAAGGAAAAATGTTTTTGAAGTAGAAAGGATATTTTCCTCAATAATGGAGTTCAAGTGTTTTATCAAAATTATTTTCTATCTAAGATAATATAGGGTTCTGTTTATATCCCTATTATTACATTGATATTATTATGTTGTGATGGATATATTTTTATGAATTCCTCTATCTTATATGAATTGTTTTATGATGTCATGATGTTTATGATTCCCATTTTTATTACATGGGTTATAAAATGATGTATGATTTATGATTTTGTGGCACACATAAGAATGGTATAATTATGAGATGGGTGGGACCTATATCTCCCTCCAATGAATTGGGTACAAATTTTATATATCATGAGATAGACATGGCTAGACCGGCAGGTTAAACCGGTTCAGTGAAACAGGACTGAAACGAGGAATGAACTCAGTTCAGAAATGTACTTTGTCCACTAAGATTGTCTTGGAAATGAGTCTTGCCTAATAAGAAATGATTATCTATGATTATGTGTGTATGCCACAAAGTTTCATGTTTTATGTTATGATCATCGGGATTACATTTCACTACTATGATTTATCCCATGTTATGATATTATGGTCTCTTTTGCAGGTTAAGATTTCCAAAATGTTATGTTCTTATGAATATGATGTGATTGATATTTCTTTTGTTTACCCTTACTGAGAATTTGAGCTCACCCTTTTATGTTTTCTTTTCCCCAGGATATAAAGAAAGGTTTTAGGTAAGAAAAAAAAGGGAAGATCATTATGGGAGATGTTGAAGATCTTTCACCATGATTAGAAGATTACGTTCCGAGTTTCCAAAGATACTAAACTGTTACGGTCATTGTGTGTGTGTTTTTGTTATGTACTAAGTATTCTGCAAAAGTAATGTAATGTCCATGTACTTCAAGCTTCGGGTCTCTATAGACACGCCATCTATTACATTGAGACATATATTATAAGAGAAACTTTTTGGATACTTTTCCTTGGTCTTGGTGGTAGTTGATGTATCGACACATGGATTGAGGAGAGGACCCTCCCGGAATCAAGTGTGCATTTAGAAAACCCTATGGCTGGCTGTACACGGATGACTGTTCATGGATCATGTTTTGGTCCGACAATTCTGACTTCTATTCCTGAATCATGTGTTGGTCCAACATAGTAGCTAGCCCTGGATCATGTGTTGGTCTGACAGCTGTAATTACTGTTCATGGATAATGTGTGGGTCAGACAATATTGACTTCTATTCCAAGATCATGTGTTGGTCTGACAGTTCTAAATGCTGGTCCTGGATCATGTGTTGGTCTGATATCTTAGATGATTCAGTGGATATATCTGATCATCTATATCTCTCTACATAAGATATATACCTTTATAATTTGAGTCAGTAACTCTTGTGTTTCCTAGTTATTGAGATGGATTACTTGATAACATAGATATATGTATGGGCATATACCTATGTGGGGTTATTTGTCGATTTCATAATTTGTTGTTTATCCTTGTTGGATTTTGTGAGACCTTTGGGGTATATATGTCCCTACTCATTATTTTTATTCTCACCCATGCACGTGCTCTGCCGGAACCTCAATGTGTTAGATGCAGATGGCGGACATCACTGACAAAGGCTAAGTAGCGGGACTGTACGGTACCCGGAGGTGGAACATTCAACGAGTCGGTGCACCGAGGAGACTGACAGATGTGGAATGTTGACGAGGACATCTGTACATACCATTCAGGTAGGAACCCCATAGGATGACCTTGTGAAAACTTTACTTTTCTTTTGTTGTACTTGCTTTTCATTTGTACATGTACTTTCTTATTGGGCTTTTATTTTCCACCCCCATTACTTTTTCCGGACGCTTTTTTATATAGCTTTACTTATTGTTTACTTTTCAGCTTATACCCTATTGTGTGTATTTACTGTATTACTGGAAATGTATTCCATATTTTAGGGATTTATGCCTTTGTTACTATTCGCCATCCCCTGGCTTATGGATGGCGGGCTTGGGGTAGTTACGGCACGGGCCCCCAGGGATGGGTTATGAACTATTACCCACATGTGGTACATTTCTGGAATTATTCCTTACATTCTAGTCTCATGTTTCTATTTTTCTCAATCTGGTAACTGAACTCCTCCCTCATCATAAATACAATATTCACACACTTAAAAATTCTACATACTTCCCTCAATTTTCCAATTAGAGTTTAATTATGAATTCAAGATAACAATGGTTTTCTATGAAGATCCTATGATTTCTAAAAATATTGTTAAATCATCCTTAAAAAGGTTTCATTTCAATAAACATAGTGAATATGGGTAGGCATGTAAGAAAAACTATTGAACAAATAAAATCCTTGAAATTAAATATATAGTATAATCCGTGAATTATAAAATTGAAATATGTTTTTTTGATAAATTCACCAGATTAAAAAACCATGTAGAAGACTCAATGATTGATCTATAACATTTCTCTAATGAAATTATATCATCATATTTAACTACACTAGATGCATGAAGATAAAAAATTTAATACATAAATTCATAAAAGTGGTACTTAAGAGATATTCATGAATAATGGAAGGAAACACATATATCTATAACATAATTCAATACACTTCATGTATGAATGATTAAAAACAAACCATGGAGTCCCATATACTTATCTGAAAGTGTAGAATACGATAAATCCTATCAATTCACTCTTTTAATTCTCATGGACCACTATCACCTCTAATGAATAAATTTTAAATTTTATATTATGTGGATTGAATGATATTCAATTATATTTAAATATTTGTAAAATTTCTTAGACCATATCATGTAGACTATGATTACCACAAAAACATATTTAACTAAAGGATTTCCTGGTTTGGATTTCTCCATATAATTATAATTTTAAATCATATAAATTCATATATGATGATCCATATTAAGTAATAAATTATAAAAAAACAAAAATAAATAAATATAATAACTTTATAGAAAATGGAATTTAGATAACTGGATTTTAATTGGATAATCCAATGAAATGGCAAAACCCCTAATATACCATTCTGACTCATGGTATTTCAAAATAACCAACCTCATAGGCACAATCCCACACAATATGTTGTGTTTTGGTAGTTTTTTTGAGTATAATGTTATAAATTATACATTTTCATTGGGTTTTTTATAATATAAAACAAATTAAAAATTTATGAAAACCTTTTTTTACTATCATTATATATCCAATGTGTTACAACATGTTTTTATAGAATTAATGTTTTTCTAGGGATGGAAAACAAATCTAATATTAAATGATTAGATAATTTTTATTATTCAATTTGTTCTACAATACTATATTTATGAATTTTACACCAACTATTTAGTCTTCATAGAATTGTGTACCCTAATTATTTTTCTATCAAGTAACTTACGTCATATCCACTAGGAAAAGAAATTCTTCTAATATATCACACTAATTGAAGTTCATCTCATTGAATTTAATAAAAATTGTTTAGTCCGTTGAACAGTTAAAAGATTATAATTATATAAATTTTAATTACTTTTATCATGAATATTCATAATTGAATATTTATGGTAGAAATATAAATGACATTTGATGAAACATTTTTAGGAACATTCAATTTTTTATCTTATTAGACCATTTCAACCATCTCTCATCATCATTGAAATATAAATGTTAGAGTAATTCCAATAAATATGAAGTCATTTAATGATATGGTAGATAAATCTTTATTGTCAAACCATATATATCATTTTCCTTTTTCTAAAAATATTATCAAACTATATTAAAATACATAGAGATGTGTCTTCTATGGATTAAATGTTTTGAATTATAAGATACATATATTGTTTTATTGAATTCATCTATCGAATCATATTTTAGATCGATGGATTCAGGGTATATGAATAAATTTGATTCATATAAATCGGATCAGGGGCATCCAAGTCTAAGAAGATAGAGGTCGTACATATAATTATATTGATTTATTCTTAGGGATTGGATGAACAACCTATTGTTATATTTTCATCTGCAGTTTTTGGGTATGGAAAGACATACCATTAATGTTATGTTTAAAACTCTAGATATTTTCTATCAAAATTTATAAATTCCGTACATTTTAAGGTCATAGAGTATAAATAAATATATAAATCTTACAATGCATTTCTACTTTTTTATAAACATTTTAGTTACTAGTCTATACGATTTTACATTTCACTCAACATTTAATTAAGGGTTTTTAATTTTTTAATATTTCTAATTATTTTGTTCAATTATTTATAGTGGGAATTAAAAAAATACACTTAATCATTCAATTTATAGATCTGATATAGATACAGTAGACACAATTTGAATTCTATATGTAGTCTTTAAAATAGTGGTATGCGTTTTTTTCATTGTTTAAAATTTTTAAATATAAATCAGACCTCTCATGTAGCCATCATAAACTCCTATGATCCAAAATAAGTTATCCGGTTAGGTTATAGTAATTTACTTAATGTGTTTTTACTTTTTTTATCTATTGTATATTATTATGTTTTTTATAAACATATTATATTTGATTTTTTAAACTAACATGTATTGTTGAAAACTATTCTTAATTTCTATAGGATTTATAATTTGAATATAGGTAAAATTGAGAATATTAATTCTATTATTCAATTTATCATTTATGGTAATGATTATGAATAATAGAGATATAGTGTGAATAATATTTTTAAAAATGGTGTTGTGGATTTTTTTGTAATATAGATAGGAAATTGGTTGTTCTTGAGAAATATGTTACAACTTTTAGAAATCAGTAAAAGTTGCAATATCAATTAAATTATATATTATGTAATACTATTTTTTGTAAAGTGACAATTAATAATTATATCTAAAAAACATTATGTGAAGAATAAAATAGTATTTTTAAAAAATTTATAGGTTACCCTATTTGGATCTTCTAATATCATTGTTACTTGAATTGAAATGCTAGAGATCAAGATTTTAATTTCTTAACTAGAGAATTTTTTTATAAATGAAAAAATGTTTACAAACATATGTTATTATATTTTATTTTATATGAGATAAATATTTTACAGATCGAATCATAGATCAATATTATTGAAATAATTCATTCCGATGTGGAGTCATGTAAAACATAATTTGAGGACAAAATAGGTATAAATAATTATACAATTGAAGATCATATCGGTATCCCTATGCAGTATAATATATGACAAAATAGTGATGTAGTGATTGTGAAAAATAAAAAGGAGGATTTTCTTTTCAAACAACATCTATTGTTCGTATCATGTTTCAATATTCTTAAGAAATTGTGAAGTGTTATATAAAGATAATTGTTGTTGTTTAATGAAGTAGTAGTTCATAAAATCATAAAATAAATGAAATATCTGAAATTGATATGGGGAATAACATTATTATTTGAATGATATATTTTTAGTAGATATATAAAAAAATGATAATTCTTAAAAGGGATACAGTTTTTAAATGATATGTTTTGTGCATAAAAATTCATGACATATTAGACTAAATTATCCTAATATAAACAAGAAATGACAAGAAGAAAATAAATAATGAAATAAATTCTCAAATGTATTTTTTGGACAAGGGAATACAATTTCTAAATAGTTCATACACATAGAGTGAATTTGGTCATGATATTTATTCTAATAATTCATCATATGATGAAGTTTTAGGAAATAAATAAGTAAATATATATGTTAAAAAATGTTAAAATTTTTTAAATGGATAACGTAACTAGTAATGATTTTTTTATGAATATTAATTTAATTTTTTATTACACAAAAATAATTACTATAACAATTCTATATTATCCGATGAAGAATCTACCTTATCTGATAATGAAAATAATTCTTCATAATGTTTGGAAAAGGATTCAACATGTCCAAAATTACATGAAAATAATTTTGTTAAAGATGTATAAAAAATATAAATGAACATTAAAACATATAAATTAATATTCGAGGATAACTGTTATAAATAATTTAATACTATATAGTTATAACGAACAACAAAAATTATATAGGAAAATGTTGTCATTATAATAATGATAAAATGTATTATTTAATGTAATTAATTTAAAAATGTGATCTTATATAACATATTCGTAATAAACATCTAATAGGGATTAAAATATTTATCTAAAACAAAATTTGAAACTACATATTTTTAAAGTAAATTAAACTATATTTATTTTGTGAAATAAAAATTCGATAAAATATATTATTAGTTTATAAATCATAGATATACTTTCCTGAATGGGTTTTATAAATTGGAAATGTAATTTTTGTAATAATGTATTTGTTACTCAATGTTCTATATTTTCTATTATGTTAAAATTACTAGATATTGGAAAAAATTATCATAAAAAAGTACAATCTCAATGTTTTAAAAAATCCAATTTTATAGATATTTAAAAATTATTTTAAATTAATAGTCTCAAAAATGATGATGAATAATATTTAAATTTTTTATATTACCGAAAAATATGTATTGTATTCTGATAATTTAATGTGTTTTTTAGGAAAATAAGGAATTTACCTAAAAACAAATATTTCAAATAATTATCATGGTATATTAATAATAATGTATGAAAAAGTATTTTTCCTTAAGAATATTATAATATAATGTCTGGAAGAGTATAATTCAATTATATTTCACATGGAAAAATTATTAGTAATGGGGAAATTATTAATCAAAAAAATTTGGTAATTTCAAATGTTTTATTAGTTTAATGAAAAAATAAAAATCGTAATATTTGAAATCAAATATATGATTACGGTTATCTTGTCATATATGGTAATTATTGATGTAATATTCATAGATCTAAATTTGATTTTATTATATTCTCCTATCATAATTAGAATGTATACACATCAAACATATAGGTACAAAGGATTCAAGATATAACATGAATAATTGAAATAAATAACCAAAAATGGTTATCGAATAGAACATTGGGGTGATAGAATATTCTAAATGTAGCAATGTTTTGTATGGTAGAACCTATCAAGGACTAGTCGAATGATCATACGGATAATTATAATGTTTCTTATTATTGTCAATTTGGAAAACAATAAATTTCTTGTTTTATATTATTTAGTTATGTCGCAACTTCTGTTTTGTCACAATTAGTTCATATGGTCTTGATTAGACCCACAAAAATAAGAATTACAGGTTGAAAATACAATTTATTTTTTTACTTTTTATTACATTATAAATAGATTATTATATATTTTTATTCTAAATAGATAGATATTTTTCATTTTATATCATTTATATCCAGATAAAAAGATGAGAATAACATATCAATTATACATTTTTTTAGAGAAAATAATAGATAATTATTAAATACAAATTTTGAATCATTTTATATTACAAAAGTATTTCTAGATATCTTTTTTACAACTATAAATTCAATGAAAAATAGCGTTGTTAAAAAATAAATATTTTTCTTTAAAAGATTACAATATAAATTCCACGATATTACTTAGTTACTAATCATTTATGGGATGATGCAGTTTCATCTTTTTGATAGAGAATAAAAATTAATTTAAAAAAATGTATTTATAATATTCATTATTTGTTTTGGGTATGAAGGAATACAAAAAATAATAATTTATTATTTATTGATGAAATTTCTTCATTCTTAATACTAATGAAAAATTAAATTAATAATCCAAAAATATATATAACGGAATATTTTTGGGATAATCTGTATATTTAAATTAATATAGTTCTTTTGATAAAATCACATGTTCTATTAAGAAGATAGTAAATGATAATATTGATGAAACTGGTCCTTTTGTATTAATAAATACTCAATATATATATTTGGCTGTTTTTTATAAATACAATTTTCAACATATTTTGGATTCTCATTATCAATGGAATGCACTTCATTAGTATATTTATAATGTTACATATAAATAATACTATCAACCTATTGTGGAACATAAGAGTTTTTAAATCAAATAAATTATGTGGTTCCTAGGAATCATCCTAGTGTTAAGGTCATTAGTGATATAGTTCAACTAGTAAGTACAATATGTCCTATAATAAATAAAATTTAATGTTTTCTATTTTTATATAAAGTATAATCTAGGAATACAGATGATGATTTGGTGATGATTATTATATTAAATATACACAATATTAAAACAATTAATTTTAATGAAATGATATTTTGGATTTGGTTCAACCAACTAAATATAATTTAACTTTTTGAATAAAATTGAATTTTTAGAATAAATGTTATGAAAATTGAATAATAGTTCGAAAATAAATAAAATAAGATGTTAAGTGTTATATTCAAAAATAGGGTAGATAAAATGATGAAAATTATGATATATCTGCTGAAAATGAATTTATTCAAAAAGAAATTATCTTTTGAAGAATTCATAAATGTTAAAAAATGTTAAATAAATGTGATGTGTCCATTTTTTAACTATAATTTTCATGATGAATATAATGAAGAAACACACATAGTTTAATAAAAATTGAAAACATTCAAAACATGTATTAAAACATACAAATAAGAGTTAAATTCAAAATCCACCAATAGAACTGGGTATGATAGGTTAATTATATTTTTCGTAGAAAACAACTTCTTTAAGGGAGATGAATATATATATATTTTTATAACATAATTTAATTAAACAAATTACTGTATCAATATTTGTTTCTTATTTTATATTTTTATCTACTAAAAATACATTAACAGAATTATTTTTAGATCTTATGACATCTAGGTTTGAAATGGATATGATATGTGAGTTAATTTATTTTATAGAGTTTAAAATTAAAAAAACATTTATAACTCTTATATCTCAATATATTTTTTAAAATTATATTCTATGAAATTTGGTTTTGAAAACACAAAATGTAATTGTTCTCCAATGAATACCTCAAATAATTGAGATATTAATGACGCCTGGAAATATATTATTATAAAATATTTAGATGTACGATATGATGATTAAATTACTTTGTATCATTGTTATGAAAAATAATATTGTATATATTATTCTATGATATATATTAATAAAATAAAAATTTGTCTCAAATTTAACCTATAAATCAATGTTGTCATTATATAAAAAGATCTACAGTTTTTTATTATTATACTCATTTTGATATGATTTCGTTTTTAATATTTTTAGGATACTAACATATAGTGATGTGGAATGTATATAAATGATGATGATGCTACTTTTATTTATTATGGATAATGGTAATATTATTTTTCAAGTAAGAAAAAGTAATATTTGTACATTCCCCCTTTGAGGGTGAATATTAAGAAAAATGAATTTATTGTGATCATGTTTTAATTGGATGAAACATACAGTTAGTGAATATTGAATGAGTTTTACTACTATTAATTTTTTTTAACATATTTTTAATTTATTTAATTAAATACCAAGCACATCACTCATGGTAAATGTATATATATAAGACACTATTTTATTATAAATATTATAAAATAAAGGGATATCATTTTAGAATTTATCGGAACACAAGAACATCTTTTTGGTGTTTTTAATAATCTTCTTATTTTTGATAGAATGTATTTTATTATATAGAATCTATGAATGATCAATATAAAATAATTATTAAAAAATAAATAATTTTTACCCATATAAAAAAATTAATACAGTCATTATAAAAGATAGTGTACAAATATATTGATTATATAAAAATATATTTCATAATATATTTTCCCAAGAATATTTTTTTCTCAGTAATTGTTATGTTTTTTATTTATTTTAGTTAAAAAAATCAAAATATAAATAATATATTTTTGGAATCATATTTTTCAATTACATTTATTTTTGAATAAAAATATATTTCAAAAAAAATCGAAAAGAATGTGTTATAACTCATTATAATTTTCAATATTTTTAGAAACACCAAGAAGAACATCTTTCTAGATACAATATTTCTTTGGAATGATAATTTATTACTAAAAATGTATTCTTATAATAATATATTATAAATAATTTTGTATAAAATTTATTCCTCTATGTTGTTTATTATATTCACTAATTTCCTCAAACATTAATATATTTATAATTCTAAAATTTTATACATCTAGACAAACAGTAGTCTGATGAATTGTTTTCTATAAATCATTATGAGTTTATAATAATTACTAAATAAGTCGAGTATTTTGATGAACAATAAGATCAAGTTATGTATTTCAATCATTTATTTTTATATTTATAGTCTATGAATCTTATACAATATGATTATATATGATGGGAGTGGCATTGATGTCCTTAATCCATATTCATATTTTTCATTCTCAACGCATAACACCTCTTATGTGGCTCAGTCTGTATGTTTGTGAATCATCCAATTAGATTCATTAGTATAAATTCTTGAATCTATTTTATTTATAGGGCCATTTAATAATACTTAACATAATAAGAAGTCATAATAAAATGGATGGTTTAAAATTCTTTTATGAGAAATATGATTATTTGATAAAATGATTTATTAAATTTCAATGTTGGGAATAGATATGTATGAAGAATGAATATTATTACATACATTATTTAGTGGTATTTAAGGCAATATATTAATATATAGAATTTAATTTTGAATAATATGAAAAATTAATACTTCTTACACAAATTAGTGAAATTTTTTATCATTGGTATAAACAAGACGATGATATGGGATATTTACCTATGGAAGGATAATCATATATACCTTCTCAAAAAAATTATAGTGAAGACTGGATGTTTTGATATGATGAAAGCCCAAACCTTTTTTTTATAACCTAAAATAATTTAAAGATATATTTTTTACCTGAAATTAACTGTCTTAGTTCTAATCCATTGGATGCAATGGTACATGGTACTGATAATGGGAGACATTGAGACAATGAATTTACATAATATCATTATATTTATTTTTTTGAAAATATTATGATGATAAATCATTTGAATTTATGTTTATCTCTATCAAAAATACTAATAGTTGGTCTATGAAGTTGTGAATTATAATGTTACCTTGATCAATTAAAATGATTTTATTGGATTGTGTGATGACAAAAAAGGATAATAATCAATATCCTAATGTTAGTGAAATGATTGATCTCATTTCAAAAGGAAGTTTGGAAATTATTAATCATTTTTTAAATTTCTATATAGAATATTTTTTTGAAATATTAGTTAAAGCCATGTATGATGATGAATATTTATAATAAAATTACAATAATAAGAAATTTTTAATGAATATTACACTACTAAAAACCAAAAAACAAAAAAGAAAATGTATGATGCATAATCTAATAAGATGATATATTTAAATGCACACAAGTAGCCATGAGATCTATCTAATGTACTTGAAAAATATGAAAAAGTATCTTTTTAGATTATAAAAAATTATAAAATAAATGAATTTTAGAAAAATGAGAGAATAAATAATATATTAGATGTTGTAAGAATGATGGAATATTTAATTAATGGAGTTGAATGAGAATCATTTGATCAAACAATATTAGTTTCTCATTTAATTTTTAACAATATGATCCATAATCAAGATCATTTAAGGATTACAATAAAACCCATCCTTTTATGGATATATATTATTGAAATTGTGTAGTTCCAAAAACTATTGATAAGTGGAATGGTATTAGAGTTTATAAATAACTATGTTAAATAAAACCTTTTCCAAAATCGATAAATGATAAATTAGTAATAATAAGAGGACGGATGTTAAATTTTGTGTGTGTAATGTTGGAAAAGGGGTCTTGATAACTATGAAGTAGTAGGAAAATTAATAAGTTTAAGAAAATATAGATGATAAATATTAAATATTAGAATAATTTGAAGTAGAAGACTATTCATCAGAATCAACTACTTTATCTAAATCAATTTCAACTCTATCGAACTTGAACACTTGTCTTGAAGTTTATATGTATGTTCATTCATCATCGTACAAATAATATTTTTAAACATATCATTCACATTGAACATGTATCGTGAAATGATGAGCCTAATATATAACATCATATTACAGTAGTCTACGAACATGAAATAGTTTATGTATAATAACATTCTAATGCCATACCATATCAACAACACATTATAGAGGGATCATAGAAGTCATCATACTCATCAGATATCGATGAAAAAAAATATATGTATAAAATTATTTATAATCATAATAAAATATAAGTTTATGGTGAATGAAATGAAAATGATGATCAGATAATGGATGTGATGATTTAATATATTCAAGATTAAATTATTTTGATATGTATTCATCTAATTGATTTCATAGATTAATGATGTCAAAATTATTATAGATTTAATATATTCTAGATAAGAGGAGATAAAATTGGTGAAAGTAGAAATTAAGAAGATGTAATAGAATAATATCATGTTCCAATAATTTGAATTTGAGTTAATGAGATTAATGGTGGAAAATATGATGATACATGATCAAAAAAAGAACATTAATGTTTAAAGTTTGATAATCATAAGATCTCAGTAATGGAATAAAAGTAATCTATCTTGTGGACTATAATAGATGAAACCGAAATGGATCAAGATGATTTGAAAATATTAAATGAAATTTTAAATATGATATTAATAAAGAATGAATTTTTCTTACACAGAAACTTTTACTATATTTTTAATTATTTTAATTAAATATTTGTTTTAATGATATAATATAGAAATAATTTCTGAATGAATGTTTTAAAATTTATTCAGAATATTTTTTATTCATTTGATCATTAATAACTATTTATTCATAATGAAAATTGTGTATTAAATTTTTCTATCATTTTCAGATTATATAACATTCCCTATTACATTGTTTAAATCGTAAAGGGAGATAATTTTTTGTTGGGGAAAATTAATATAAATTGTGATAAATAGTTTTTATTGGATAATTAATCTAACATGGATATATTTATAAATAAGTATATTTTAATATGGATAGAATATGAAGTTATAATATGTAAAGATCTATAAATTTCAAGGAATTTTCTTATCTTAATTTCTTTATAATTTTTTGAGTGCGCAGTTTCAGACGACACCTGATTCTGAGGCCCGGTGTGCCTAGAATCAATTTCCGAAGTTTAGCACGGGTACGTTCAGTAAACAAATGAGTTGGTATTTTCTATATTTTGAACCGGTGCTCGGAATTGATATCTGAGGGCACCGATGAACTCACAGTGCCAGTAATTGCTTAAGGGGACCATTACTGCAATTGCGTTTGTACGGGTGGTGAAGTTAAAAATTGTGTATTGAATGAGGAATGAATAAAATTGAGAAACAATTTTATTTTTATGTCTAAGGTGGTATTATCCTACATGGGGGTGTTGGGGTGGCACGTAACTACCCATGCGAGGATAAATGTGATGTGGGGCCCACACGAGACCCACCCTTTCACATTTCCATAACTCACTTTTAACTCTCATAAACTCCCCACTTTAATTATGTATCACTTCCAATTATTTATTAAATTTTGCAACCTACCTCTTAACTAATTACATAACTCTACATTTATGTAATTAAGAGGATTTTATTTTCAAAATTTGAATGGATTATCAAGTTAAATTAAAATAAAGAGGAATGTTATTTTAATTTGGTTGACACTAGTGTTGGGAAATATTTTTGAGAAAGTTCTCTGAAGTATTGAAGGAAAAATTCCTCCCGCAAAGAATGAGTCCTCTTCATCGAAGAATACCAAGATCTCATCTTCTATGACGAGACACCGATGCTCGATCCAGGATCGAAGGCCTTTGTGGATGCGACGAATGCCAACGATCGTCGTCACCGTTGCGATGACATCAACGAGCCGATGTCCACCCTCTTGCAATATCATCGTCAAACGGAGAACATTTTGGTAGGGGTTAATTCTTTTGTTCAAGTTTTATCTTCAACCCTCATTGATTAAAATTTGGCCCCTTGATATCGACATAATGAGAGGAGATCATACCCCACAAACACGGCCGGTTTCTCATCCCCTTTTCTTTGTTAAACAATGTTGATGTTGGAGGCGGAGGCGCATGGTGCCGTTGCACCGTGCGGTGATTGGCAGGGAACCGAGGCCATGCAAGGCCGAGACGAAGGTAGTGCAGTGCCACTGCACCTCTCGGGAACAAAGAGTACCACGCCCGGAGCGGGCCACAGCGTTGGTGCGCGGCGCCGTCTCGCCACGCCTGAGGGGCCGAGGAAGGCCGCGGCCAAAAGCGGGCCGCGACGGTGGTTCTTGGCACCGTCGCGCCGCACCGGTCAGACAAGAGCCTCGTCCAAAGTCCATGGTGGACACCCAATGGCCACCGGTTTTGCCGGATTCCAGCTCCACCTGGTGGTGGGACCCGAGAGGTTCCCGCGGTTCCACCAGGGCCAGCCATTACGGTCGGCCGTTTCGAAAACAACGGGGTGGCACCCCCCTTTGTGCCCCGCTCAGCCAGTGCCGAGCCGCAACCACAGGTCGTACCGGTCGGGCCACCTGTGCCCAGCCGAACCCTCACCCAGGTCGGGTCCACCCAGTTCGGGCCTACCCAGGGGTTATTGGGACGGGTCGGACCGGGCCCAAACCACCTATTTTCGTACCGTTTTCGGTTAAGTGGTCGTAACATGGGTTGTGGACATCCGATAAACACACCATCAGTTGCGTAGGATTCCATGGATCGAGATGGGATTTTGGTATATTACACTCAAGGTTATGGTGATGTTTTGGTAAGGATGGGTTGGTTCGAACACAAAACCAATCGGTCCCTCGGAGCTGAAAGGATTATAATTTGAGGATCGGACGTCTAATTGATGTGATGTCGACTATGTTGGATTATTAATGATGAGGTAGTTCTTTTGGAATACTCGAAACCTGTTTTGGTATTTGTTTGAGCATGGCTCGGTTGGATTGTACCCAAAATCTAACTGGACCCCTTGAACGTAAATGCTAATAACTCACAGACTCGGCGTCTGATTGACGTGTCGTCTGTTGCATTGAGACCCCTATGACAAGGTGGTCCTTTGAGATACCTACACATTAGTTTACATGAAACATGGAACTATCTACTAGTATCTTATGGAGCGGAGCCTCCCAGAGTTGAGCATATGGTGTGCTGAGACCTAGTAGCTGGTTGATACTTGACGACTGCTGATCGATCAACTCGGAGTGATTCGGATGGCCCGGTGGGGTGCGCTTGGTTGTAGCAGCAGACCCATGACAGAGCATCTCTTGGTTGTAGTGGCATACCCGTGGTACTCGATAGGAGGAGTACCTCTGTAGGCTATGAGTGGTTGAACTTGGTTTTAGCAGTAGACCCATGGTGGGAAGTGCTTGGTTGTAGAAGCAGGCCCGTGGTACTCGTTAGGTGGAGTACTTCATTAGTCCAAGGTTAGTGGGAAGCACTTGGTTGTAGTGGCAGGCCCATTGTACTCGACAGAGGAGGAGTTCTCCAACAGCCATGGTTTCGACATCAAGAATAAAATCCTGGTTTGAGCTGAGTCATTGACCTTTGTGATTTCCTCGTGATTGAGATGGGCTACATGATAACTTAGGTATATGTATATGCATATACCTATGTAGTGGTTATGTGTTTATTTCATATCAGTGTGATACCTCATGATTGTGATGGGTTACATGATAACATAGGTATATGTATGGGCTTATACCTAAGTAAGGGTTATCAGTTAGATCCTTCTTTGTGGTTATCCTTGTTGTATTTAGTGAGACCTTGAGGGTCTTGGGGTTCCAACTGAGTATCGTTATACTCACCCCTGCACGAGCTATGCCCGCACCTCATTGTGTTGGATGCAGACAACAGACAGTGCTGACAGAGGCTTAGTGTTCGAGGACTGGACGGTACTCGGAGGTGGACCTCACAATGAGTCAGCTTCCGGTGGTGGACTTCATGATGAGACGGTACTCATAGGAGGTTTATGGGGTGAGAGCATTGATGAGGATATCTATACCTACCCATCAGGTACGATCTATGGTGGACGATCCATGAGCTTCTGTATCTGTACATATCTTTCATGTAGGATCAGAGGTGGACAAACCTAGAACTGCTTCTATCTTCCAGCTGTTTGTCATTTCACCTCTAGTTGTACTTTTCTGTTGGGTTTGTATTCTGGCCCATTTACTTTTCAGCACATACGTTTTTATTTAGTGTTTTTCTTCCGCTTGTACCCTGGTTAGATTTGTTTATGTTTTATAATGGAAACTCCTTCCCAGTTATCTGAATTAACGCCTTTGGTTCCAGTCGCCCGCCCCTGGCCTATGGAAGGCAGGCTTGGGGTAGTCACGACATGGGCCCCATGGACGGGTCGTGACAAGTTATTATCACAAGAGTCGGTTCTACCGTAGAACATAGGATTTTGAAATATTCTTTCTGTTAAGCAATAGTGTTAAGGGTATTAAGTGTGGTTTTCAGTTCAGGGAGTCCAAAGTTGGTGCGGGCGGCCGACGTATCCATACACCAGGACCCTGACTTCTGATTTCCGACTTTGATCGCGTCGCATCTGTTTTTTCAGATACCTCCCCACGGACAACCAACTAGATCCTCGAGAGCTGTACGTACTGACCAGAAACCGAGCGACAGGGCCTCAGTACAGGGACCCCATCTAGTTCAGGCACCAGTGGCGGCACCAGCGGTACTACCACCTGTTGGGCCACTGATGCCACCAGCCCCAACAGCAGGTGATGCACGATGCTTGAGTGCACTTCACGAGTTCCAGCGCCATAGGCCACTGAGGTTCCGGGGAGAGACGGACCCACATGCGATTGAGGATTTGCTGGAGGCTGTGGTGAGATTCTTCAAGCTAGTAGAAACACAATCAGACTTTATGGTGATTCTTGCTGCCAGCCTCCTTTAGGAAGTAGCAGGCAGATGGTGGAGCCTGATGCTCTAGATGCACGACGAGGCGACACTTCTATGTGAAGATTTCGAGAGCCTATTCCGGGTGGAGTTTTTACTGGTCACTCTTAGAGTGGGAAGTATTCAAGATCTACTGCATCTACAGTAGGGAAGCATGTCAGTGGTGTCAGCAAGGATCACATGCCTCTCATGCTACTCTACAGACATGGTACAAGAAATGTTCTTCAAGGCCTGGACCTTCAAGTAGGGGATTAGGTGAGAGATTAGAGCTTCAGTTATCTCCCAAATCATACCGATGCGGACATGGTAGTTAGAGAGAGCCCCCGTAGTGGAAAGTTTCCTTACTGAGCAGTCTCCAATAGTGGGACCCACCACTAGCTGGCATGCAGCAGAATCTTCTGCAGGTGGCAATAGATAGATGACGTAGAGGTCCAAGAGGACCAGACCTGTAGGTGGTCGACCGCATGACTCATGATCGTGTGTGCGAGGCACCCGGGGTGGAGAACGGCTTACCAGTAGCGGACAATGTTACTTCTGCGGCAGGCTTGGTCACATGGCACTTGACTGTCCGAACCGCCATACCGATGATCTGCAGATAGATGAAGGACGTCCAAGGTAGAGACAAAGGTTCGATCGAGGCAGACCAAACGGAGCAGGAGACCGAGGCGGAGGAGCTGGTCATACAGCTGAAGGTGGACGATGCTTTTAGGTGTTTCCACCACCACCACTACAAGGAAAGGGTTGACAAGGGAGATCTCAGCTTCATGCGACTGAGGCATACGACAATGGAGCTCCGGAAGTAGGTGGACAGGAGCGGGACTAGTTCTAGGCATGGTGGCCTTTGTTTTTGGTGCTTATATCTTCCTTTTTGTTGTTATTGTGGTTGTACGTGTCATTGTCTTTTGAGATGCAGTAAAAAAAGACTCATTTCATTGCGGTGTTTACTTCCTTGTCCTCTCTTTATGTTGTTACTAACAGTTTCCAATTTAAAACCGTTGACATCATCCTATCTTTCGAGATACCTACTAGAGGAGACCTAGTGACCTCACACTACTGCCGACAGTGTGACTCGACCCTTGGAGGCGAGAGTAACGGTTGGATCTCTTGGTAGTAGCGTCGAGTACATACGACATCGTCCATGGAATGAATGTATCATTCATGTAAATATTGACTATAATAGGTGAAGAACATGGTTCATCTAGGGAATGAGACCAGATTTTGCTTTCCGGCAGAGGAGAAATCCCAGAAGCTCTTTGGTAGAACTTAGACAAAGAAGGATGGAGATCAGTTCTTACAATTGCTAGTCTCACCCATTGTTTGTTGAGCGAACAGTTTACAGTTCCCTCCATATCAATAATATCTGGTGTATTTTCTCTCAGAAGGACATGATCCTCAGACATCGATGTTGGATTGAATTCCCCCAGGCCAATGACTTCGAGATAGTTTATATTCCTGGAGAGGGGGACATTGTAACAGATGCTCTTAGTAGGAGAGCTGGAATTCAGCTGTTAGGAGTAGTAAGAAAGCAGCTAGCCGTGTTTCAGATATCCTTTGTGAATAGTGATGGAGTCGGCTTGTGTAAGACCAGAAATGGTAAAGCTATGACGGAGAAGGTGCAGATCATCCAGTAGTGGATGATGACTGCACAAAGCAGAAAGAAGTCCTGTGCTAATAGGAGACGGAGACCTCTAGAGTTCGAGGATGGCGACCACGTCTTTATACGGGTCTCAACTCGACAATGTATACAGAGATGTGGCTCAGGCATCAAGTTATCTCCATGATTATTTGGACCTGTCTAGGTCCTCAGCAGGGTAGGCAAGGTGGCTTACCGTCTGTTCCTTCCACCTCTATTGCACCGGGTGCACGACGTCATCCACTTATCTCAGTTGATAAGATACGTGCACGACCCTTCAGACATCATCGACCACAGGGAGCTGGACATCGATGACGGGGCGACATTCATCGAGGTTCCAGTTGAGATTTTTTTTCGACAGTATCATGTCCTACTGGATGGTCGATTCCTCAGGTGCGCTTTCACTAGCAGCACGGTAACCTCTAAGAGAGTACATGGGATCCAAGGCTCAGATGCGTGTTCAGTATCACTTTTGATTTCCCTAGTGTGTGTTTTTGCTTTACAGGGATGTAATGCCCAGAGGTGGGTGTAATGTAATGTCCCTGAAATATCAAGGAAATATTTTTTCTTAATTTCTTTGGAATTTTACGAGTGAGTAGTTTCAGACGACAGCTTATTCCGAGGCCCGATACGTTCAGTAATCGAATGAGCGGGTTTTTATATCTTTTGAACCACTGCTCAGAATTGAAATATGAGGGAATCAATGAACTCGCAACGCTTGTAATTGCTTAAGGGGACCTTTAACGCAATTTCGTTTGAGTGGGGGGAGAAGTTAAAAATTTTGGATTAAATGAGAAATGAATAAAATTGTGAAACAAATTTATTTTTATGTCTATGGTGGTTTTATCATACATGGGGGAGTTGGGGTGGAACCTAACTAACCATGAGAGGATAAATGTGAGGGGGGGGCACATGGGCCCCACCCTTTCCCATTTCCATAACTCACTTTTAACTCTCGTATACTCCCCCCTTTAATTTTGTAACACTTCCACTTCTTTATTAAATTTTCCTACCTACCTCTTAACTAATTAAATAATTCTACATTTAATTAATTAAGATGACTTGACTTTCAAATTTTTAATGGATTGGAAAGTTAAATTAAAATATGGAGGAAGATTATTTTAATTGGGTTGACACTTGTGTTGGGAAATCCTTTGGAGAAAGAGCTCTGGAGTATTGAAGAACAACTTCCTCCCGCGATGAACGGCACCACTTCGTCGAAGAATACTGAGGTTCCATCTTCTCTTACGAGACACTGACGCTCGAGCCGGGATCGAAGGCCTTTGCAGAAGCGACAAATGCCAACGATCATCGTCACTCTTGTGATGATATCAACGAGACGACGTCCACCCACTCACAATATCATCATCGAACTGCGAAGCTTGAGGCAGAGGTTAATCCTTTTGTTCATGATTTATCTTCGAAACTCGTTGATTTAAATTTGGCCGTTGATATCGACTTAATAGGAGGAAATCAGAACGCACAAAAACAACCAATTTATCCTCCCCATTTCATTGTTAAACCTTGTTGATGTTGGAGCGGAGGCACACATTGTCATTGCACAATGTGGTAATCGGTAGGGAACCGCGTCCATGCAAGGCCGCGGTGAAGGCGGCGCGGTGCCATTGCACCATGTAGGATCAAAGAGGACCACGACCAGAGCGGGTTGCGGCCAGGGTGTGCAGTGTCGTCGCACCACACCGGAGGGGCCGAGGAAGGCCGCAGCCAGGAGCGGGCCGCGGCGGTGGTGCGTCGCGCCGCACCAGTGAGGCCAAAGGGGCTGTGGCTGGAGCGGGCCACGACGGAGGGGCACGGCGCCGTCGTGCCGCACCGGTTAGACAAGACACATGACCAAAGGTCGCGGAGGACTCCCAAGGTAAGCTGGTTGTGCCGGCCGCCGGTTCCACCTAGAGGCCAGACCTGAGAGGGTCCCGAGGTTCCACCAAGGCCGGCCATTACGGCCGGCCATTTTGGAAACAAGGGGGCGGTGCCCCCACCCCTTTATGCCCTGCTCGACCAACGCCGAGCCACGGCTGTAGGCAGCACGGGCCGGGCCAGTCACGCCCCTCCGGGCAGGGCCATGCCCAACTAGGCCGGACCCGGTTCGGGCCAACCCAGGGGGTATTGGGCCAGGTCGGACCGGGCCCAAAACCCCTATTTTCAGACCGTTTTCGGTTAAACGATTGTAACGTGAGTTGTGGACCTCCGATCGACGCTCAGTCAGTTGCGTAGGATTCCTTGGATCAAGACAGCCATTTAGGTATATTACAATAATGTTTATGGAGATGTTTGGGTATGGGCGGGATGGTTCGAACTTGAAACCAACCAGGCCCTCATAGTGGAAACACTTATAATTTGAGGACTGGACGTCTGATTGACGTGTCGTTTACTATGATGGATTCTTCTTGATGAGAAAGTTCTTTTGGAATACTGTAAACTGGTTTTGGTTGTTGTTTGAGCACGTAAGGGTTGGATTGTACCCGAAATCCAATAGGGCCCCTAGAACAGAAATGCTAATAACTCACAGACCGGGCGTCTGATTGACGCACCATCTGTTGCGCTGAGACCCCTATGATGAGGTCGTCCTTTGAGATACATCCATGTGAATTTACATGACACATGGAAGTATTGACTAGTATATTTTGGAGTGGACCCTCCAAGATATGAGCATATGGAGTGCATGGACCTAGTAGCTGGTTGAGACTTAATGACTGTTGATCGTTCGACTCAGAGTTATTTGGATGGCCCAGTGGGGAGTGCTTAGTTGTAGTAGCTGACCCAAGTCAGATGAGCACTTGATTGTAGCGGCAAACCCGTGGTACTTGATAGAAGGGGTACCTTTATAGGCTACGAGGGGGTGCGCTTGGTTGTAGCGGCAGACCCATGGTGGGAAGTGCTTGGTTGTAGAATCAGTCCCAAAGTACACGTCAGGTGGAGTTTTTCAGCAGTATAAGGGTAGTGGGAAGTGCATGGTTGTAGCGGTAGGTCCACTGTTCTCGATAGAGGAGTATTTCTCCAGCAGCCGTGGTTTCTACATCATGAATAAAATCCTGGTTTGAGCTGAGTCGTTGACCATTGTGATTTTCACATGATTGAGATGGGCTAGTTGATAACGTAGGTATATGTATGGGCATATAACTAAGTAGTGGTTATCTGTTGATTTCATATCTATTGGATAGATCATGATTGTGATGGGCTACTTGATAACTTAGGTATAAGTATTGTTTTATACCTATGTAACTGTTATATGTTAGATCATTCTTTGTGGTTATCCTTGTTGGATTTAGTGAGACCTTGAGGGTCTCGTGTCCCTACTGAGTATCGTTATACTCACCCATGAATGGGCTATGCCCGCAACTCATTTTGTTGGATGCAGACGATGGACAATGCTGAAGGAGGCCGAGTGTTCGAGGACTGGATGGTACCCGGAGGTGGACCTCACGACAAGTCAGCTTCTGGTGGTGGACATCACGACGAGATGACACTCGGAGGAGGTTGACATGCGAGGGAGTTGAGAAGGCTATTTGTACCTACCATTCAGGTAGGATCTGCGGTGGATGATCAAGGAGTTGCGCTATCTGTACCTATCCTTCAGTTAGGATATGAGGTGGACAACCCTGAAGATGATTCTATCTTCCAGCTGTTTGTCATTTCAGTTGTAGCTGTACTTTTCAGTTCGGTTTGTTTTTTGGCCCATATACTTTTCAGCACTTTCTTTTTTATTTAGTGCTATACTTACACTTGTACTCTGGTTATATGTGTTTATGTTTTACAAAGGCAATGGCTTCCTAGTTATCTGGATTTACGCCTTTGGTGTCAGTCGCCAGCCCCTGGCCTATGGTAGGCGGGCTTGAGGTAGTCACGGCACGGGCCCCGATAACGGGTCATGACATAATAAATCCTATTAGATAATGTATGATGAATAAAAAAAATTCAGAACTCAGGTGGAGATAAGAATTAAAGGGAACATATTTCATTGAATAATAATATTTATGTTCCTAAAATAACAAATGGTTGTGTGTTTTTCTATTATAATTAATTTTATAATTTTATGTGTTGATTTCTTAATTTCCCAACAATGGATATTTTTTATAATAATTTATAAATTCTACTTTTCTATCGTGTAGTAACGAAAATAAAAAAATGATCAATTTCCTATAAATCTATTATTATAATATCACATTTTAATAGTGTTTCCGAATGAATTTATAGAAGAAATGTTTTTAAATCTATCACTTTTATGGTTATATTTTAAAATTAATGTAATCAGTTAATTGTAAAAGTAATTCTATCAAACTAGTACAGTGCATGTTACATTATATTGAATGTTGTTTTATCTTCTAGGTAGACTTGTGCTCGGCATACCATACAGTTTGATTTCAAATCCATTAGTCATGAAATAGATTCGATATTTCTAACTGACTGTACTTATATTCCAATGATTGGCTTACAATATTATTGTAAATCATACATTAAAGTGATTATAATATATTTAATTGGAATTATTTCTATTGGATAGAATTGATATCATCATTATATATGTTATAAATAAACTAAAATTAGATGATAAAATATTTCTTATCATTTCTTGAAGAACAAATGTACCAATTTTAATTAATTTATAAAATCATGAAAATATAATTGTTTGTGGAATTGTTATAAATAAGTGAGAATTCAAGGAGATTGGAACAGATGCATTTCCAACACAACAATTTTGGGAATTTTCAATGCATGAACATATATGTCTTATGATTTTTAATTTCATTCTGAGTTATGTTCTAGGTGATTCATGTACGGAATTGTAATGCCATCTAGATAAATTCATTCATATACATCTATTTGATAGTGTTTTAGATAACTGGATTATAAGTATATGAAGTTGTGTTTTTATGATCCTTATAATTGTGGAATTCTATTTCTATTTAGATATAATTTATCCTAAAAACTATATAAATGGATTCTAGGGTATTGAAAGATAGTGCTATTCAAATATTCACATACTGGGCATTCTTGTATTGATTGAATGACATTTACAGTTAGGTATTAAAGGTGTTTATTTCTAAATAATTTTTGTCTTAGAGTCATAACTCTTTATGATATACAATATATTTTATTTTCAAAATAACGGTGGTCATTATTAATTTCTATATTATTTTATGTTACATTATTCTACTTCATTACATTCTGATAGTAATTTTCATTATAATTTATATTTTACTACTATTTCAAAACTGTTATTTATCAAAATGTTTATAATCCCAATTAAAAATTATTTTTTCACAATCACTTTATTGATCAGATACATATCATATGATCATCATGTGAATCCTGTGTTTTAAAAATTATTGTAAATATAATTTTTTTTATAGTTTAAATTCATACACTATAACTAACTATTATTGTATGTGTCACAATCTATTACGATCTACACATACTTTTTTAATTTAGTCAATACACTATAAAAATAATATTGAAACAGATACATTACTTTGTGAATTAACATAACTGGATTATAAGAAAAAATACTTGTACACATACCTTGTTTAATAATAAAAAGTGTTTCTCTAATTGACTCCACTCTAAAAGGCTAAAATCATGTGTATGATATAATGGGTTTTGAAATTTGAACTTTTATAGCATACAATGAAAATATACAAGATTTTAGAAAAAAATTATATGTGAATAGAATGAAAAAATATATATATTATAGATTGTATCGTATGATTCATCATCCAAAAAAACAACCAAAATTTTTTGGATAACAATGTAAATGTAAAAAAACAGAATACAAGAAAATTGATCCCAATGAAATCCATGTGACTATCCAACCATGACTAATATTCCGCACAATCCTAGCCCATTATGAGGCATCACGGTTTCGGAGGGTATTCCACTACATGAATCGCTTTTCATTTACTATATCTTACAGATCCAAGGAGAATTTTATAAAACCTGAATGAATGGTGTTTGAACTAATGGTCTATATAATACCACCAAGGAAAGATGAATTTATGTCTCAGAGAATCTATATGTTTATATATTATATTTATTTAAAATCATTGAAAATTTATATTTTATATAAAAAAATGTTTAGTTTTCGATTTAATTTTTTTTGTTAAAATAACAAGAAACATATAACAGATCATTAATCCATATGGTATTTGTATATCTATATATATGTTTTTGAAATCAAATAATTATTTAATTAAAAAATTGGAATAAAAAAAATGAAAATACATTTGGTAAACTCAATCAACTAATGGATAAATCAAAATATAATAGTGAAAAAATCTAATAAAAACAAATAGTAGTTTATATAAATGATATTTAATGCCTATGAACATGTGTTTTATAGAATAGATAATGAAGGGAAGAAATTGAACCATGTTATCGTTTCATTTTGATGGATTTCACCACCTAGGTTGGGATATTTATTTTAACCTTTATAATGTGAGCCATCCAAATGTTTTATTATAAAAAAATATCTTCTAGGGAACCCTATTATTATTTCATAATATTGTTATTAGGTAAACCATTATAATAATAATTTATACAATTTATAAAAATATTTCCCATACAAACACAAAAATGATTTAAATATTGAAAATTAATTTTATTTATAAAATCATCTTTCAGGAAATTTATCAGTCAACTAATATGTATTGTAATGTATTTTTAAGTTAATAATTTTCAGAGAAAACTATTCCATTAACCTTAATGGTCAATATAATTCTCTTGGATTTCAAATAATAAATTATAAATGTCTTTACTAAAGGAAATCATATGAACATGAGTAATACTAACATATTTTATATATTATAAAGACAATATCCACATAAATTATTAAAACAAATTTATCCTAAATAAAAGTGATGGAAAACTATGATATATACTCCTCAAAAGCCTTCATGTACAAATAATTATTTTAACTATCCATCCATAATCATAGATACAAAAATAAAAAATACAGTTAGCTTCGATAAAATGATAGGGAAATGATAGAAGAAAAATGTTATTTAGAAAATTTGAGAATCCAATAATAAAAATTAAAATTTGATAAATTCATCAACCAAAAAATCATGAATCACAAATAAAACAATGTGAGAGTCTATCAGATAATCATTTATGGACTATTTCATGATTATGTGGTATTATGAGGAGCATAAAATTAAATATTATCAACAGAAGAAATTTAATTTCAATTTCAGATATGTCCATATAACATCACATAATAAACCCATAAAACTATAATATTAATTAGATAAGTATGGGGTTTCCACTATCGATTTAATGAAAATCCCATTGTTTTTTTGGAATAGATCTACAATTCCGAAGACCATGTTATTGATAAATAATTGAAATTATACAAAAATCCAAGTATCTTTATCCTTTTCCATTAGACTTAATGGTTAGATAAAAAAGAATGAAAAAAATAGATAAGAACTCATTGAGCCATAACACATGGTTACAAATGTTTTATTAAAAACAATTCATCCTAATCGTGTAAATGAATTTTTTCCAAAAAGACTAAATATTTCTAATCCAAAATCACAAAAACCATGATAATATATAAAAATATAAAACAATTATCAGATTTAAATATTTCAATGACCCATAGGGAATTATATAAATCAAATATAAACATTTGATAATAATTACCAATTGTTATAATAAAAGGTGTTTTTTGATAATTTAAAATAAATATAATCCTAAAAAATAATGATGTGTGAGTAAAATTACATTTTATATTGACATTTAAAATATGGATTGTTCAATTTGATTCTTTTATCTTTTTTTTAATCTCAACATGTAATGAATTATTTTTAAGCACGTGATTGGGGATATAATTCTTTGCCCATAACTGTTTCTATTAGAGAAAAGTTTGTATAATTTTATAGGATTTCATGTTTTCTAATGAGGATACTTTAAAATATAATGATACCATTATCTATTGATTATTTTATGTATAATAAATATATGTAAATAAATTTATATCCTTTTAAGATATGTGGATATGATATTTTGAGGTGACATATGACAATATGGGAAATGATTTGTGATATTTTATATAACATAAAATCATATGTATCCCTTAATGTTGACATTAAATATAGTGTGTAACTATTTACCAATAATTTTATTTTGAACATGTTTAAATAAACATAACTTTAAAAAAAAAAATATTTGATGATGAGGTAATTATAGTTAATGGGAATAATGTGTTTATATTATTCTAAAAATATATAAGATATGAAATTCATTTTCTGAAATGTAAATTGTTATATTTTATGATGTTCACTATATTGGGAACATTATATTATGATTGAAATAAAAATAGTATTGTATAAGATAAAATATAATGTGTGGAATATGTATTTATTTATATTGTTACGAAATATATTTTTTAATTGTGTTTTTACGGTAATTTATGTTATTCATGTAATTGATAATAATATTTAAAGAATATATTATTAGGGTTAAATAAAATTTTCATGAAATATTATGCAATATTAATGTTTTTAATTATAAATTAAATATTTATCTAGGAATTCTTTTTTTATAAAATCTATCAAATTTTATGTTTTATATATTTTTCAACAATATTTTATAATAATTTTAATGATAATTACTTATATAGTTATGTTGGTTGAATTTGTTATCTTATTTTAAATTTTATGGATTTTGATATATAAAATTATATTCAAATTAGTTTTTATATTTATATTTCAATAATATTTTATTGATAATGTGTAGAAACATAAAAAATAAATATTCATTCCTTTTTGGATATTGGGATATTTTCATATACAATTTATCTGATACATGAATTTAAAGATTCTTATTATTATTTAACATATAACATGATTCAGTGTTGTGAAAAAACATAAAATAAAACCATTTCATAATGTTCATTTAAGAATTTTTTGATGTATAGTGTTCTACATTCTCTATATGGACTGTAAACTTATTCCTCGATTTAACATAATCATAATAAAATAATTTTAGGTCTAATGTGGATATTTTAACATGAATATCAATACAACCTTATGGAATCTAATTCACTACAAAGAGTCTAACAAAGAATTAATATATTTTTAATGAAATATTTATAATATGATTTGATTTAAAGTATTATCTTATTTTGTATTATCATTTTTTGAAGGAAATTTTATTGATGTCGATTAAATAATACATTATACCACATAGTGATATAAATATTCAATAGCATACAATTGAGTATTGAAATTTTTTAAAAAAAATTATAGTATAATATGGTAAATTATTATGATGAAATATCATTAATTTCGTATAATTATACACCCACATATTTTAAAATTTATTTTATTTTATTAAAATACAATTATATATAGATAATTACATAAGATATAAAAATCTAATCTCAACCATGATATTCTATGTAAATATTCTGATTAGAACCATGATGTTTGATACAGGGGTTGGAATATGAAAAACTACATTATGAAATATATGAAAAATAACCCAAATAAAACTGTCACATTATATATAATTACATATGTATGAATGATAATACAGAAATCATACATGGTTTAAAAAAGTTATTGTTTAAAATTTTAATTTCTATCTATATGTATTGTTGTTGAATATATTTTATATTAATAATATATTAAAATATCTATGTTTTATATTTTGAATTTATGATAATGGTTGAATTTTTTTACACATTTTATAATGCTTTTTGGTTAGATTTTTGGATTTTCCGAAATTATTATTTTTTGATTGAATATATTAAAGTAATGATTTTAAAAATTATGTATATATGATTAAATTATCATGGAAAACATTATTTTAACGTCTATAAATCTATTCTTATAGTGAAAATTTAAATTTATGATTATTATAACACATTATAAATTACAATTTCAGCTTAGAATTATATGTAATGTTAATAATGATATCATTTTTTATAATTTATTCATAATTAAAGGTCAAAAGAATATTTTTTATTTAAAAATGGGATTCTATTTAAAAAAGTATCATATAATTATATATAAAACATGTATGCTATAATTACAAAATAGGAATATCATTGTTGGAAACATTGATGATATTTCACAATGTTAGTAGATTGTGTTCACGTTTCAAAACAAAATTTATTATTTCTTTCCTTAAAAATATAGATCAATAATTTCAAGAATAATAATTTTATATGATTTAATATACAAGTATATTAAAAATGGGATGATACAACCTTTACCTTTTTCTTCCAATTACAAATCTCCATATGGGATTTGGAATTGTCAAACCTCATGTAATATTCCACACAGAAAATCATTTTATGAAGTTCAGAAAGACAATTCTCATTATTGGTCATGTTATAATTAACAATAAAACTAGAGAAGGTCATGGTATGTGAGGAAAATATGTGATCCATTTGAAAATCATTTAATAAATTAATCATTAAGATTGATATGAATGTAATAATGTAAATAATAATGACTATATGATGGGTAGCTCAAACTGAATCTCTAAATATTCATGTAAACATTGAAATAGATAATTCAACACTCTCTCTTGTTTCATTCTCTAAATCGTGATCCTAATAGTAAGACCTTACGAAATGTTTATACATGTTAACAAGTTTCATAGAAATATTATTACTCATATATAACATAATGAAACAATGAAAACATATTTAATTTGTAAATTGTTTCTCATAAGGAGATATATATTCATCACTATCATAGTTCACATGAGTAATAGGAATAGGTTCACCCATCACATACAATTTCCTTACATGTAATTGGATAACACATTGGTTACTTTTCCACTCATAAAAATTTTCTCCTGTATGATGGTTATTCTTCTCAAGTATAGATTAAACTGATATGTTTGATTTAATTTTTATTTTTATTAATAAATTAAATGATGAGAAAAGTATTAAAAAATTTCAAATAATATTTATAAAACTAATTAATTAGTTTATTTATTAACCTACCCCTATTTTTTGAAAATTATGATCCCTAAAAATTATATTTGGAACATCCTAATTCGTTGGTATTCTATTAGAAATGATCCATATTCCCCTTTTAATCAACCTATATTTGGTTTTTAATGTAATTTGAATGTCTTTGGGTAGTAATTAGATGGTCATTAGTCATATCTGTCTAGTAAGAGGATACATGAATCATCTATTTCTAATGGGCTACATGTCGTGAATGAAATTTATCCATTATTTAACACTTCTTACTATGAATGATGATATATTATTCAACATGTGGTTTATAATTAAATTCACCATCTATATTAATTTCACATGTTCTGACATAATATTAAACTAATTCATTGTGAATTAGACAATAGTATTAGGAATATACCCCCATTTAACAAGGCTTGTACTCAATCATTATATCATCAGACCCCTCAGCACATCTAAATGAGATATTTGAAATTATTTCATTCATAAAATAAATCTATCTTTTTATATTTATTATAATATTTTAAAATAAAATTATCTTGAATTTCAGAATAAATAACTATTAATATTTTAGTGAAAAAAAATTAAAAAAAATCAATGATCTGTTCAAAATATTAATTATTTACGTTATCCCTATAATAAAACATCTATGTTCCAAGCCTAGGTGAATTATCAGAAGAGAAATTCCTAATCTATAATTTTTTAATTATCGATGATTAATATGAAATTTACAATACGATAAAAATAATGATCAACAAAATGAAATCAATTAATATAGAAAATGTAAAAGAATTGAATCAAAAAATATGATCATCAAACAATTTTTATATTTTATTTATGTAATTAAATAATTACCACATAGAATATATAATCATTATTTTTATATGTAATGATGTATATATGTTATAATTTTATTGTGTTGTAGGAGTAAATAAAATATACATCTTGTGGTGATCCACATGTGATCCATGTACCTCTTAATTTCACTATAGAAACCACTTGATTCTACCATTATTGATCATAACAATTGTCTCATTCAATAGGGATTCCCTTGTGAGTCTCTTTAATGAAAGATTCTATTTTATGAAAAAATTATAATGATGTTTTTGGGAGGATTAACTCTTTATGATCATGAGATAATTAATGTATATAGAGCTCTATGAGGAATTGATATGATTATCTTCACATATCACCATCCACTACACAAATTATATGTCTTGCCTATGAAAAATAAATAAATTTAATTTTGATTAAAAATAGATTTAGAATGTAATAATTTGTCTTTCTCCCATTGTTATTTATGCATTACATGTCATACCCCATGTCTATAAAAATAATAAATTCATTATAATTTAATTTCATATGAAAATATGTCTAGTTGAATTAAATAGAATTTCTTCAATTAAAAATAATTATATCTTATTTCTCACATGACCATTTAACAGGGTCCTCCACTATTCAATAATTTTTATCATTCTATGAATAATGAATAATTATTTAATAAATAAATTTCCCAACAATATTTTCCAAGAAAATATATTTTTTAATTTTACTATAAAGGAAAATATATTTTTAAACTATTTTTTCACATAACAATTTCTTGGATAACAAGAGATAGAGAATATGTGATCAATATAAAAAGAAACATTATGACACCAATTATTGAAAATTAAATTAATTTATCATGTTAAATAATAAATTTTAAAATATTATTTAGTAGAGATTCTAGATGAACTTTGTGTTTGACCATACACAACTCTTTCTCAATAGCATTAAGGAATCCAACCTAAAGACATTTGTTAGTCTACAAAGACATACTAAGGATCCAATAGTGAACGAATTTAATTTTTCATTGAGATAATACCTCATATGGAGTTTTAGTATGTAAAATTAACATTTTACCATAAAATATCTAATCATGAAGCATTCATGGTGGTTCTATAATCCAATATCTCAATGTCTCTTTTATGGAATTTTTTGGAAATTAAACTTCTCTAAAGAAAATAATTTTCATGGATTTATTTAAGAATTATCATTTCCTTCAATTGGAATGAGATATCAACATCTATTGAAGAATATAAGGTAAAATTATTTTTTCACATCATACATTATTGATATATTACTCAGGATGCACCTAATACATTTTACATCTTATCAAATATATGGCATCATTATTTTCATCAATTCGTAAATATATGTGACTTATAATAAATATTTGTAATAATCATCAAATATATGAAAATTCAATGAAAAATAAATATCGATTTCATAATGGTATATCCTTGTTTCATAACATCATTAAATCAATACAACCAAATGTGTTCACCATGAGAAATAAATTCATATTCTTTTAAATATCCACCACTAATATTTTGTATCATTATTGTCCCTAATGTAATTTCATATGACTATAGAAAATTTATGTAATAATATTGTAATAGTAAAAATGAGATACCATCATAATAGGGAACTGTTATGGCCTTTCAGACTGACAACTACTTATATGAAATTATCAGAGACTAGGCCATGCATAATAATAATAATGTTGTGATAATTGTTTTTTAATATTAATAAAATTAAATTTCTATTATCGTTCTGTATATAGAATATGGTTATAGGGAATGAAATCCAATATATATAAACATGTAAATGGATTTCATGACTCAAAAATGAGATATATATTTGGTGGTTTCTAATGCTGATGTAATCTCATACCTGTTTTTTCAAGATGAATACATTCATGGACTGCAATTTTTTTTACTATAGGAAATGATTAGTTGTTTATGTTTTTTGGTAACATCATGGAATATTATATGATGAATCGATTTCACTAGTAATCTTTTTAAAATTAATTTTAATATTATATGTCAGTTAAAATATATATCGTACCAAATTTATTAAAATTTATGTCAAGACCATATTACATAATGGATATCAAATAAATTATTACTAGATCATAATTCAAAATTTTGGATGGTAAAAAAATGTAAATAAATTATTAAAAGATAAATAGATCCATTAATTAGTTGAAAAAATAATATAGGTTATTTAATATTATTGTTGAGGACTATATAAGAGTATTTGTTTTATTCCAAAATAATATTTGTATTTATTTTATTATTTATTATTGATAATAAATTAATTCAATATTAAAATATCAATTGGAAATATTTGATATGATACAAAGTGTAAAATATTTTCAAGAGGTGATGATATGAGAGAATATGTGATTATATTTTCGGCATTAATTCTATATTAATTTGTGGAAAAATATATTAAACTATAAATGATGTATATAATGATTTCATATTCAACATGGATCATATCTAGTTTTACAATATACACTATAACGATGTGAACTACAAAATGTAACAATCGAAAGACAATAATGTTACATTTCATTGTTTTGAGTCTGAGTTCTAGGAAATTTGATTGGTTTTAATGATATTGTTAGAGGTGAAGAAAACGTATATTTCTATAGTAAATTATTATTTATTCTCATATATACAATAAGAATATTTATCGATAGAATTTTATTAATGGATTATTGAGAAATATCATCAAATAAAAAGTTTGTTATTATTATGACATAATACTATCATCCATGTATATGAAGTAATTTTGTAAAAATATTAATTATATTGAACAAAAACACTCCCAAGGATTGTAATTTTTTAGTTCCTTTAAAAAAATCAAAAATATATTAAAATATTATGAAATATATTCAATGATTCCATAAATAACTTAACATTTACTTATCATTATAAAAATACACAATATTTAACCTTTCATAAAAATTTGGTGAATATAAACCATGGAAAAGGTGACATGAGTTACCTAGTAAGGGTAAAAGATTAAAATGAAAAACATAATATGAGTATAAGGTTTTTATTATCTGAGAAAAAAAATATAAAACACATCCTGTAATATCAATGATTAAAATACATAGTCGTGATATAATTATTAGAATTTTGAATGACATGAATCATACTAAAATAAATATTATGATTCAGGAGAACAAAATTGTGGCCAATGTCCTTGAATTTTGGAGTATATATTATTATGAAAATCATATTCCAAGTCTACACAAAAGAAAATAATTAAAATATTAGGCTTGGTAAAACCACTAGTGTACATACGTCACTCTTAGGATGACAACACATTTACCCTTTTTTAGGATTGGTATTACCACAATTGTACGATAATTTTTTGGATTGACGATGACACCCATGTAACCTCCATGATGTAGTATTATTATAATTATAAAATGAATTGGATTTTGATTTATCCCCCATATCACATAATTAAAATAATAAATACATGTTTTAAAATTCCATAAACCATTCGTCTTTTCAGTGAAGATAAAATTAAAAGGGATTCATAGATATTTCAACTTATCATAACCCATGAAAATTATTGAAGATCAACAAACATTTAATCAGTTGACTATAGAAAACCCCATGGAAAAATTAATAGGATTTAAAATATTGTTATCATAGTATAACTAGTGGTAGATAAATTAATTAAGTATATATTAATTAATCATAATAATTTTTTAGGTAATAAAATTGGTATCAATGGATCATACACCCAAAAAAATAATATATATCCTCTATGGATGTAATCACATTTAGAGAATTATTTTCAAATGAATATAACAATGAACATTTTATAAGGAAAAAATATATTGTAGTATTCAGAAAAAATAATGGTCTGGAATGTAGAAAATCAGGTTTATAACGTAAATGTTAAAACAAATATTCCTTTCAATTTTTTAATGTAAATGTAAAAGAGGTATTGTTTGAAATATGATATATAGATTACTAATAATATAATTTGATCTTATAAAAAGTAAAACATGATAATATATTTAATTAAAAATCAATTTAAACAATGTTAAAAATATTTTTTAAATGTGTTTAAAATATATGATTTTGGAAGGAAAATTATTTTAGATATAAAAAATGATTATTTGTAACCGTTTCAATTTAAAATTTTCGGTATATATGGAGAGTAAAATAAATGTAAAATATAAATTATAAATTAATAACTATAGTTTACGGAAATACATGAGTTTCTTTAGTTATCGATACAAATATTTTATCCTCGATAACATTATCATAAACAATCTCGACAAATAATGAGATTGAAACATAAAATATTTACCCATTTGGTTACATTGATAGATAATTATCATAAAATAATATCAATTATTTTATCCTAATATATAATGAGTATTTATAAAATCATGAAAATAATGTTCAAATGTAAATATATACACCACATTAATGAATATTTTTGTATAACATTAATTTTGTTTTAATGATGTAAATTTGAGTCAAAAATACATTACTGATATGGAAGCTATTGAACCGTAAAACCCATTAATTATATATAATCAAATAAATATTTAAATAAAAATTATTTTAAGGAAAATAAAAAAAAACTTAATTTGGTAGTATATACAACTCATAAAATTAATATATTGGGAATATGAATCTTTCTTGCATATCTAAAAAGTGAGATATAAAATGATTACATTAACTCTTAAAATCATTCATACATGTTGAATCCTATATTATAATAAACATATAATTATGAAAAATATATCATATAACCATAATTAGTTGTACAAAGACATTCATTTTTCATTATAAATTTTTATTACCAATTAATTAATCATTTCATGTTAAAGTCGTGTTTCAGGTAATAAATGTTTTTACATAGATGTAATGATTTTCATTTTTGATCATACAACATTGATTCTGGATAATATATATCCAGAATAATAATTATTATATAATTATCTCATTTATAAATCAATTATAATTTCCATAAAAACTATAATACATATTTTTTTTAAAAATGGATGTATTTTACCATCATAGAGATTATAAGTCATATGGACCCGTGAGTAAAAATTCAAATTTTCAATGATAATAATGGAAGTTAGGAAAGTAATTTCTTATATTAACATAATTTTAATAATTTTATATATTAATTATTATAAATTTAAACATAATTATACATATCATCAATTCGGTTTGGTGTTAAAAATTGAATGTTTCATCGCTTCGTGAAGGTTGTTGTCCACCCATAAATGAATGATGTTATCATCTCAAAGTGAGTGAAAATGTACGAAATAAAATGGTATATTATCATTAAAGGATCATAGAAAATAAATGAATATAATAATTTTGTCATTTATATCATATATATTTATTTATATTATTCGTATTACTATCCACGTAATTGGTAAGTGAAAATGAGTCGCATCACCTAGTGGGGTTGTAGTCTGACGTAGACATGAGGGATATTATCATATTCCTAAATATTGAAATAATGATGGTATGCGATAAATAGTATTAAAACATGAATATTAATATCCAAAAAATAATATATATTAAATAAATATATTATTACATCCAACTGTTAGTGGTGGTTATGGATGAATGAATGACATTAGTTTGTGAGGTTTCAGTCCTTAATAATGAAAATAGGGTATTCCACAAATGAAACGATGTCATTAGATATGGTTTTAAACCATTTAATTCACATAACAATATATTAGTATATTTATTATACATTTTTAAATATTTCCTCATTATTTTACAAGAATTTATGGCTTTTGGGAAGAAATAAAATAAAAAATCTCGATGAAGATCATTAAATATTCTTCTAGTAAAATATTTAGTTTGAGCCATCATAACACATAGTAATGATTTATAATGAAAATAAATATTACATACTTTTATGAGTAACATATTTCCCTGAATAATCACTATGATTGTAGTCAGACTGATGATTTACATGGCCTCAAGCACATCTCTCAGTATGGAATAGGTTTTAGGCTAGTATCGAGGGTCTCCGAAGGTGAGAGGGATGTGATTATACCATCATACATCTGATTAGAACATTGGTATACCTGAATATGGTATAGTTAATAGCAGATGTAGTAATAAATCAATTACAAATAATCAGATGAAATTTTTTTAGTCATCTAAATATTAGTGTCCAAATATTGTTTATATTTGATATGAATGTAAAATGAGATCAATCTAAGTCATTCAATCCCATACCAAATGTAAAAGAAATACTCATATAAAATCAACCTTGGTCCAATGTGCAACTAAAAAGAATGAAATCTTGGGTACCTTAGTACAATGGCGTTCTGTGTAAGGTGCGAGATAAAAATCTCAGTAGGTCAACACTCATATTTTCAATCCTAATAAAGATAGGGAAATATACATAAAATAGTCTTCATGTATATACAGAAAAATAACTATAACATAACTAATAAATAATGACACATAGAGGTTCTTAAGGGACACATGATGGCTATACTAGGTTCATCACATATCCAGAATAAGAGTTTGGTTATTATAGTATATATATATTATATATAGAAAAACACACACACACACACACACACATATATATATATATATATTATAGAGTGGAATTAGATGTAACATGAATTCATATAACACTAGTCTAATAGAATATATTCTCTACTAATGGGGTGGTATTCCCTCTATACTGAATGAGTGGGGGATAACTTGCCCAAAACACACGATAGTGAGTTTGTACGACATGGAAACACTATAAAAATTGTAACTAACCAGGAGGAGCATACATATCTCGATCATTGGCCGAAAATATCTCCATCATCCCCAAAACTAAAAGATGTATAAATTTCCAAGAGTTGTGGGTTCCACACCCAAATTTAAGGAACTCATAGGTGATATGCAATATAACACCCATCGTGTCTTTTAAATGTCCACGAGGTCAAAATAATCTTCATAATGGGCCATGGAAATCATAATCTACCCCACTACACTAAGGAAATTAATCCTCTATGATTCTTGGGATTAATACCCTTATAAATAGAACATAATCATTTATATCATAACACAAAAGGAATAAAATATATGCAAGTCATTTATCAAACCTTGTAATTGGATTACCACATTCATAATGAAATCCATGAGGTAATATCTAAAATTATTCACATTTATAAAACCCAATTAATATTTCACATACATTTATAAATAATTAATAATGAATGACCTCTTATGGGTTTTATTATCCTTTATCTATTTAAACAGTAATATTTAAATAAGTGGCATAGAATAACTCTCACTTGGGTAATTTCATTTAAAAATATTCAATTTATTTTGAAATGAATTCTATTATATATCTCAAGTGATCAAATTAAAAAAATTATAAAAAAAATATTTACTTTTCATAAACACGATAAATTAATTTATAAGGCCCAAAATCTTGTTGAAAATATTGTTTCACGGTAACATGTCATACAACTACATTGAAATTTCATATAAATTAAAAGTTAATGAAACTTCAATTTACATTATTCAAATCATGAAAAATATATAATTTCACCGAAAAAGAACAAACAAGAGGTATATGGAAAAATAAAACAAAAATAAGATGATATATTTATTTAACAAAACATTTCTTCTTGAAGACAATGATAATCAATTAGATGGGATTTATTATAAAAACATTATATTTCTCTTCCAACAATTCATTTATCATATTTAAGATTTAAATAAATTTACCAAGGGAGTCATTTAATAAAAAATATTCCATTAATAAATTAAAATATATGATATATTCAATAAGTAAATAATTAATTCTTTTAACAAATTAAATGTAATGGAATGGATCCTAATTCTCAATGTAAACTAAATCCAATCCAAAAAAATTAGAAACAACAATCATTAACAAAGAGTTCCAGAATGTTCTCCACACTATCACATATTGAAGTATATATATATATATCACATAAACCAATAAAAATATTCATATCTCGTTGAGATAATAAATAAATCGTGTATATATATATATATACATATATATGTGTATGAGTGAAAGGGCTCAAGGAATACCAAAACTCACAATAAAAAAATTCATAGTAACCCAAATCACTAAAGGACACAAAATCATAAATGAAAAAAAAATATTGATGAAAGAATTTACATAAATTGTGGAGGTGAACAAAATCTAACTGTAACGCTTTTCCTTCAATGGTAGTTCTAGAACATGAACAGAGGCATCTCGATAGACACATCATTCAATTTATCATCTTAAAAATCTACCAAAATCAGATTGAAAATTTTCCATGGGTTTTTGAATGATGGAATTGGGTAACATATATAAGGGAGATCAGCCCAAAATGAGATAAATGTTTGATATGATACCTTCCCTTGCAGATTCAATTGAGAAATGTGAAGAATCTGGGATTATAAATTTAGTGGATAAGAGTTCATAAAAGTTAGGGAGAGCACACCATGGATGTGCTCGGGTGAGAGATGAAAAATGATATAATTAAGGGGATAGGGGATAACTCTTTTTTTTCATGACTGAATAAAATCTAATAATATTAATAATATTTTTTTATTCGTAAATTTATTTCTATATTTTTCATATTTGAAATAATTTATTTAATATATATATGGTTTTTATGTTTAATTTATTTATTTTAATTAAATATATCCTATCAAAATATTTGGTTAGAAAGGTTAATAAATCTATCCAACAATCATGTGTCACTCATTTCGAAAACAGAAAACCTCCTGTGGTTTTTACATCACTGTTTTCCTAAACATGCACAAACCATGTGATAAACTATTTGAGGCTACTGCCTAATTAGCATTAACTTTGTTCCAATCCCACATGTTTTTTTTAACCATGTACATCCATTATAGGGCATTATTATCCTCTGAAATAGGATTCATAGTTACTACTGGTGCGGTAATGTTACAGAAAAACAGTGAACCCTCTATAGACCCTAAAAAAAATTTATAGCCTCGACACTCCCAAAACACAATGTGTAACCTATGATTTGTTATATGCATTCACTAATGTCTAAAAACAACATATACAAGTTTTTAAACACTTATATTTTAAATTAAAAGATCCATTTTAAAAACAAACCATCTAGTAAATGTAATGTTTGATATTTCCTCTTCAATTTCATTTCGTTAAAACACTTATCATCACAGACACCCCACCATTGATGTTCTTATCCATGGGAAGCCATTAGGAGAAACATAAATTTCATCCAACGTACAAGGGTTGAAAAGAATTTTCCAAATGGGATCATTGTGTTTCAAAAATCCTTACACACATAAAATAAAACTTGTAATCCTGAAGAACATAACCCACAATGAAATGTTTAAAAAATATTTTCCAACTTAAACATTGTAAAAGTGAGCAAATTATCCCACTAAACATGATACATAATAAGTCCATCATCTGGTCATCCATTAGGCACACGATATTTCCTACATTATGATTTTACATATAGGAAGGAAAATTCCTAGTCCCAATATCCCGCCATTATAATTTTCATTCAATGAACACCACAAATAGAATTAAAAACATACTAGTGTGATTTTGAGAGTATAAAAAAGGTGTTTTCTCATTGACCTAAAATCCCATGTCGGGGTATATTTTCATTAAATTCATTCACTGAAACATACCACACTACTCTCCACCTAATGATATTACAAATATAGTTCTACATAGAATATGACTATCATAATAAATAAAAATAGTTCAAGCGACTCAATCTATCGTTTCTTAAGATGCTCGACATAGAAGATCATCTCTTAACAAATATAACCATGATTACTTTTTCCAATTAATTTCCCACCCAACACAACCACATTCACCAAATTCCATACCTAGTTTTTGGTGACATTCCCTGATCAAAATATCACATAAACATTTTAAATTTTCATTCCACCACATAAGGATGATATTTATTAAAGATCCAACCCACTAGAATTATTAACCATTAATCAATAACTCATATCACGATGACTAGTATTTTGTTACCTCATATTATAGGAAACAATATTATAATGTATTATTCCATTGTAGTCCATACATTACATTAATAAGAGATAAATTAGAAGAAAACCACAAAATCCAAATCAGAGTCATAAACTAAACCTATCACTCAATATTTTAAACACTATCGTCATATGTTTCTCATTATGAGGAATTTTCCTTGAATTCACAAAAATGTCATTGAAAAACACCACATAAAAATAACATAGGTATCTCTAAAATTTCTGATTCATTAGTGACATAAATACCATTGATGCATTCTTATGAATGAAAGGTATGACTACATATTATTAGTGGAAATATCTACTTATGAATGTTTTATTTGGAATATATTCCATCCAAAATCATAATTAATGATATCCAGATCAAATATAAATTATAAGAAACCTATGAGATCTGCTAAATTTATCAAACATAACATCAATGCGTGGAGGTGGATATCTAATATTTATTATAACATGGTTAAGGTTATTATAATACACCAATAGACATATATTTACATATTCATTCATTAAAAAACTGACTAGTGTTTCCCAAAGTGACGTGCACATCCAAATGAATCATTTTTTTCTAGATATTAAATCTACACTTTTAGATTTGTAAACATTGTGGGTTCTATTCTATAAGATGTAAGATAAATAGGACTGGTCTCTATAAGGAGATTAATCGTAAACACTACCTCCCATATAGGTGGTAATCATGAAATATTCTAGGGATATACATCTGGAAATTGATTCAAAATTATTGGAAAACTGATATCATCGATCTCTTCTAATGATCATAAATTCAACACGGCTTACTGGAAAGAGATCATTCCCACTGCTAGTTCTACCACACCCAATACAGATGTCTTTCCAACCCATTATATTATAGGTATATGATTAACATCATCTTTAGTTTTGAATCAAATAATTCTTATATAATTGTTAATGTGATCCTTGAACATTTCTAACCAATCAATACCCATTATTACATTAAACACATCTATCTATAACATTGAGAAATCCAAATTTAGATCATATATATAAACTATTATAGAAAATCCAAAACACAAAAAGGTTCAACATTATCTATTATTTAAATGGGATAGATGCATTAACACATAAGGAGTAATTTCAAGATTTAAATATCTCATATAAATATAACAAGAAGAAATTAAGGAATGTGATTCACCAATTTCAAACAAAACAAGGATTATGGTAGAATTAAAAAAGATTATACTTCTCCCTATATTTTTTATTCCATGAAATTCTACAATCATCTACTCTTATACTTATATCTGCTTTATCACTGCACTCTGCTCCATCTGACCATGTTGATATTTCCCTTGAGGAGGGGTAGTTGTGTTCCTTGAATCACCATCGGTAACCCAAATCTACAGGAATGACTAATTATTCTGTCCTATCACCATGAAAGCATGATATTATTGAAACATATAATAGCTGTTTCGAGCTGTTGAACTCAGAGCACTATGATAGGAAATCTTGTAATGGACCATCTTCATCCAATTATGGAATAATCTAGGTTCTATTTTACCCACTCATTTTTATGTGGTGAAGGGATCCACATTTAAAACAACCCACATGGATCATGGTTCATCGAGGAATGTTCATTGATCCACTTTTCTTATTTTGAATCTCCCTTCCTCCTTGGAAATTTGTTTCCCTCTTCCATTTCCTTACTAAATTTGTATACCTGCCATTTCCTATAGGTATCATCATATATCCTCCTCCTCTAGATCAAAAGATATATCTATTATCCACCTTCACTATATTCACCATATTTGTATAAACTATAATATATATTCCCAAAATCTGTGGTCGAATGTATTTTCTTCTCCTCTATTCAATGATACATGCCATCAATGCGGGACTCACTACAACATCTGTTTCAAATATCACTAATTGCATAAGTTATTTTATAAAGAGTGTGATAAATATATATATCCTTATTTCAGGATAATGAATCCATTTGTATTTTAAAATAATACATGTTTTTATTGAATTGTTTTTTAAAAAAATTTCAAAGTCCTCCCAACTATGACTGTGATCCTGTTTAGCATGCACCACCAAATCCCAAAACTAGAACATGTGATCCTCGAGAATAAAAGATTCCATCCAAACATTCATCTATAATGGTGTTTCTAAGAAATCCATTATATTATTTATTATAAATCTGGAACACCTCATCCTTTTTGGGTTTAGAATAACCCTAGAAGAATGGTGGATGGTGCTTCATGAACTGGATCGAAGGATCCACATGACATGGTTCATCCCTCTACTTCCCCGTGTGCGTAGATTGATATTATTGCATGATACATTAAATATGAAATTATTTTTACTATGGATCAGGTACAACCATAATATCTTCAATTTCTTCTAGTTGGTTTCTATGATGACTACTAGATGTTGTTTTCTAAACCAACAAGTAACTCTATAAGGCTCCATCTATAGAAAATTATGGCATAGCATTTCAAATCCATTCACATCAACAATATCAAATTATTATTCCAAAATAACCATTTTCCATATTAAATCATATTAAAAAATAAAAACCTACTCTTGAAAATTAACACAATTATCAATAATATTGAACCATGATTTTTTATGTATTTCATTTGAAAAAAAATATATTTTTTTAAAAAAATTACAATATTTCACAGAATAATAAAACATTACTCTAAACTAAATATGTGATCCTAGACATAATTCATTCATTTACATTTCATTTCATGCTCATCTCATTAGATAAACCCATGATGATGAGATTCCAAGATCATATATGTATATCCAAAACACTTATGTACCCTACTCCTTGGTATCTTTATTTTATGTAAAAAAAAGGCTTGCTATGACTTTTAATGATCAAAATTACATGTCCCGACAATCTATATCTTTTCTAGGATCATATACCAAGGAATATATATGATTGAATTTGAACTCCATGATCACATAACCTAAGACCCCTTATTAGGAAAGGACATAACAACTTAATTGCAATTTTGATGACCCACTTAATCCCAATAACTATTCAATAGAATGATTCATTACTACGCCATTCTAAAAATCCCCAAGATACAAAAGGATGGAAAATAATCATGATGGTTTTTATATGCATGTGGGGAACAATTTAACATTGAATAAATATATTGATTTACACATAAACCATTACCAAACCAGTCACTATATGATGTAAGAATAAATTAATGAAAACTAAACCAATTAATTAATATCAAAACCACACCGAGTTTTATTAAAACTGATTACAAAGAATATATCAATGAAAAAAATAATAAAGATTTCTAATCAACTCAAATATGACAACAATACTCCATGATCCACCAGAATCATGATCCCATCACTAAACAACACATGTATCATGAGGTGGTGCTAAGTAAAAGTAATAATTTATCTTTTCTCTGGTCTAAGAAGATAACATGTGAAAAAACAAAAATTTACCAATGTGGGGGAAAGTATAAAACTCATAAGGATATCCATAATGACTTACATTCGCCCCCCATGGTGATAAAAATGTTAGAAACATTTATATAAAATTGTTTATATAAAACAATTTCCCAAAATAGTTTATAACTATATATAAAAAAGTATAAAAGCATTTTTTCACCAAATATAAACAAGGGATATTATCCACCAATATTCTAGCATGTCATTCATCTAGAATTTGTGACAAAAATGGATTGAAAATTTTCTCAATATTATTATGGCAACACCATTCCATTGTTCCGAACACATTGACACAAGCATGATTTGTTTCGATAGTTCAATACACGTTGATAGTCTGTTGTCCACTCACCTAGTGTCCCATTGAAACATACCATCAATCTAGGGTCAAATTACTTATAGCCCAATGGTAAACATCCCTTATTCTAGGACATGTGAAACATGAACTCACACAACCTATATATTCCAAATCCATTCAAATAGAATAGTTCAAACCATTTCAATAAAACCATTATATTATTGAATAAAATTTAAAAAGAAACATCCAAACACTCATTAAATTTAAATAAAAACTCTTATTTAATTTAATCACCTTTTAATAAATTCAATTTTCATAATTCGCTAAAAATACAATTTCAAACCATCATTTTATAGTCACAAATCATCCTCTTTCTTCACATGCAACAATTTCCTAGATTTGACAAACCATCAAAAAAAATGGTTTAAATTTGTCAATAAGATATAAATTTATAATAAAATAAACAAAAATCAATCAATTTGAAAATAGTTGATTCACTTTTACTTTTAAGAGTCGATAGTGATGTTACATAGCACAACTATTTTGGAAAAAACCAAAAAATTGGAAAGGAACACTCATGAAACATGGGTTGATTCATCAAAAAACAACCTTATATCTAATCTCTTATTAAAAAATACCATATTATATTATATTTTCCATACAAAGTAATAAATCTACCCATAGCCGTCCTATACCTATGAAATTGAGAATTGAATATAAGTAAATCTAATTAGATCATTGAAACCGATAAATAATAATGAAGAATGATCACATAACTAAAGACTCTAGTTTCAAATCACCAAGAGATTCCTTTCGATTTCCTCTAATTTTATGAGAGAAACTTCTCATGCCATAGGAGGATAAAAATCCACATTTGAAGATAAATTAGTTAAAAAACACATGCCTTAGAGGCATGATGGACCTAGATCCACATTTTAAGAATCTGGATTTTAAACCGTTCATGGTTAGTCCAACAGTTATGAAAACCAAGCTCTATCTATGAGATAGATATTATTTTACTAATCACTGAAAATGTTCTTCCCGTATGGTCATTCTAACTGTGCGCACACTACTCCAGAGAAAATGCCTATAATCGTAAAATTCTCATGGTTTCAATTAGGCTATATAGACTGTATGGACAAACCATGTACTTAATGTTTTCCTCTAAATTGTCCCAAAAAAATTTTTTATTGTTTTATGAACTCTCTGATCCTTCACCCTTATAGATTATAAACATAAAATTCACCAGAAACATGTGGTACTATATATTTCTTCATTATACATTCATTATATTGTATTGAATATTTTCATGTTATTACTCATATCAAATACCATTTTCCAGTTTTATAAAATATAATATAATTATAATTTATAGAATTTGAATGTACTTAATGAGGAATGATACATTATACACAATTTTAATATTATAGATATTTTGGGTACGTGAAAACTGAAATGTTATTTTTCTGATACAATCACATGATTTAATGGGATATCCAGAATTTAGGGATTAATTGTTTCTTCATTCACTCTTGGATAAATTCATTGAATGTTATTATTAACAAATTAAAATTCTATATAAAATGAATGATTATGATCTTTGATTTTATATCATATTTGAGTAGTTATTACATTTTTCTAAATAGATAATATTCACTCTCCCATCAAATATGATTTCTCACATACTAGTATATTTATTTCTACATCATCATTATGGTACATTGGTGTTCTTCACATACATATATAAATGTACTTGTATTGTCTTATATAAACACTTTTGTAACGATAATCACTATGAAAAAATCAACTTGAAGAGGCTATTCATTCCAACCAACTCTAGAATTCATAAGAATTAATCATAGTATATCCTTTATTATTTTAATATTTCCCTCATATTGAAATTATATTTAATAGTGGTACACCATGATGAAACTCATTATTTTATCATGTTCTTGCTGAAGACATTTCCAATATATCGAGGAAAATCTATATTCAATTTTTTTTAATATTTTACTATATGAAACCATAAAACTACCATAATATATATCCTTTAAAACATATCCAACGTGAAATTTTTTCAAATATAGTTATAAAATGATTATAATTTAAAATTATTGATTAAAACACATGTAGAATTATTATATTGTTTTGGGGAGTCAGATGGAAAAACCAGGGGATTCATTCATGTTTTATTTATGGTATGATTACTTTATTTTGAATCATTTTAGGAATTTTTTTCATAACTATTACTCCAATACATAAAATAATATATAATAAAATATATTTAAAATTCTTTCTTAATAGGTTATTCTTTCATCTAGGCCAATTATGGGTACCATATAATTTTCCATTTCGATTGTGGGTTCAATAATAATGAACTTTTCAGATGTAGTATACTATCACCAGACATATAGGTTATCCTTTAAAAATTTAAACTAATAGAAATATTCTAAAATTGCAATTACATATATTTAGCATATTATAAATGATAAGATGATTGATAATATTTTTAAAAACTGTTAAACATATGGAAGTAAATGGAATTATTTGTAAATACCAATGTGTTCTATTTCATTAAATATCTACTAAAAAAACCTTATTCTATTTTTTTGATAGTATACAATATCATGAGTGGTGACTAATCCATTATACTTATGATTTTCTTAAAAATAATAAAACCTATAGGGAATCATTGGTAATTGTACATAGAGGCTAAAGTTATTTAATAAAATAATATATTAAATTGATGTTTGATTATCCATACAATAATAATACTATTGGGAAAATAATTCTACATCATAATCCATCAGTGAAAATACATAAATAATCCAATCCTTCAACATAAATAATTTACATAGAATATGTTAATCCCTGTCCTATATGACAATTGATTTCTCAATAACTTTATTTATATAAATACCATGTTCTCCACATATAATATACAGATCTCCTTGAAAATTATTCACTCTATTTCCTTCTTTTACAAATAGATAAAATCAGATACAATAGTTCATATATTCTTCATGGTTCTTCTTAAAAACATAATGATTTATACAATGTTGAATATACTATCCTCTACGATCATTATATCACTGTCTTTTTTAAAAGATCAACTTCCTATAATTTTACACTGTTCAAATATTATATAAGTCCTCATTATATTTGATATATCATGATAGGTGATTAGGAATAATCACAATATTTTACTCTTCAGTAATCATCTAATTTTTTTCTTATAGTCACAGATATTTTTAATAGATTTAATTTTATCATGATTAATTCTTGTTACATCTATTTTTATAATTCAACAAACATGATATGATAAAATCTAATTATAATTCAAATAATTATAATAATGATAATAACTAATAAGATGTCAAAATGATTAAAAAAGTCATTGTTAATCCCTAAAACAATATTTTTTTCATTGTTTATTTCATGTTAATAATTAATATAAATATTTCATGATGACTCATAAATAATTTTCAATTTACCAAAAATATCCATTAAGAGTATCAAACCAGGGGTTTAGCAAAGATCGATGACATACATAACAAGATGGTTGATATTTTCGCAATTATTCATTTTTTGAGTTATTACCAATGGTTACCTATATTTTAAATCCTTATCCACATTTATTACCCATGTGGGGATTGAATATATTGGAAACCACGTAATCAATTATCAATAACCAAATTGCATCTCCCATAAACCAGTCACCAGAATCGGTCCATGGTAAGGCCTAATGGGCATTCTAGATCCCCATGGACTATTAATTGTTGTAAAAAATCAATATTAAACAATTGGGAATTATTTGGATCATGTAAAAAAGATAAAAAATCAATTCATAATGATGAAATAAAAATAAAAGCTTGTAGTAGAAGTAAACTGATTCTACAGATACATTAATGTGACCTAATACGTCACCAAAAAACATAGATCCATGTATGCTTTGAGGGAGATCCACCAATAATGAAACATGAAACTAAAAATTTAAACATGTATTAAGTATTGAAATGATTAATAGTAATTCTAGTGATAAACAATATAATCCATGTAATTTTCTTTTCCCAAAAACATTCAATTAACTCTAGCATAAAAAATATCAAAACATCTTTTTACATTTTATATTAAAAAATATCATTCAATATCACAATCCAACACATGATCAATTGAAATTAAATTTTGAGTATTCTATATTAGAAACCAAAATCCCAAACAACAAAAAAATTTCTAAGAAATAATGAAATAATCCAGGAAAACTGAAAATAATTTAGCAAATTCTGATAAAAGACTATCATTGTGATTAGAAAACCAAAAGCAGAGATATACAAAAAAGAAGTTATGTATTGTAACCACATGTGATCCTAAACATCACTATAATACTCATGGAAATACATGGTTCAGAACATCATGCCAGTGTACGGTGGTGACCCTAGTCCAATGTCTTTCGGCAACACTAAACTGAGAATTCCATTCGAAACATCCTATATGGAATATCGTCGATCCATGGGGAACCACCCCATATAATAGGTACTGATCAGAAATTTTCATAAAATCCCATAATATTCTCATAGAAACCCATTATAGATATGAATATATTGTTATTGTGGGAGGCCCTAGCAAGAAATACTCACCATACATACATCCACTGCACTTTCCAACACCAAACACGAACATAACAAATATGATAAACCTAATAGAGAATTTATATATAACATTTCCCACTATCTAAATATATTCAACATGTCATTAGAACATCCATATCAATTGTCAAAACATATATACATTATAATCATTATTTTAAAATGTGAAAAATGATAATGATGCCTTTGAACTCCCAATACCAATAAATTTTTACATAATCCTTTCAAAACATTGAGTATGTAACCATTCTTAGAAAACATTCCAAATAGTCCCTGTCACGACCCGACCCAACGGGGCTCGAGCCGCGACTCCCCAAGCCCGCCTCCAATAGGCCAGGGGCTGGCGACCAGCGCCGAGTAGGATATCACACACATGGGAGGCATTAGCCTAAGGTACCTGTACACACGCACCCACAAACACCTCCATGCAACAGTGCATAGATATAGAAACTGAAAAGTAAATGCATGCATACAATCTATCCCAAACCAGAGTGCAACAGCTAAAGTACAAGGGAAAAACAGGGCCCACCAAAAGAAAACTACAAAGCGCGTCCAACCTGCTCTGAAGAAGGGAAACGCTGCCATAAACACCCGCCGAAATGCTCCCTCGGCACAGCTCCGGTAAACACCCCGGTCAACTCGCTCACTAAGCTCCGCCTGCTCCGGGTCCTCCCGGGAATCCGTCAAAAGGCTTGTGGTCTGCACAAGACTCAATCATGTGCGGGAAAAGCCCGTGCAGGGGTGAGTATAAACATACTCAGTAGGAACCCCAAAAACCCAAAAAGCAAGGGAGCAACTGAAAGGCAACAGTCCGCTCAACCCAGCTAGAGGGAACCCAGACGAGAGAGAAACTCCATCTCGTGACCATCCTCGGCTAAACACAACTAGTCAGCTCAGCTCAGCTCAGGTGTATGCCCATACATACACCTTGAACAATCCAGATATACACAGCTCACGCCACAAAGACACAAGAGGTACCGACCTCATCACCAGCAACTGTCCACAACCAGGAGAGTACACCACGAACACTGTCATACCAGATGACACTCATCCGAGAGATACACTCCATCGGGATACTCGCAAACATCACAGACGCTCACCCGAGAGACCACGCTCATCAGATAGCATCACTAAGGAAACATCGCTGAAACAACATAACCACCAAACTCCTTGGAGAGGGGATCGCCGCTAGGGTCCGCTAGGGGATACCAAGACCCACTCCGGTATACGTAACTCACAGATAGGGGATCACTCCCAGGGTCCGCTGGGGGATACCACGACCCGATCTGGCATACGTAGTTCTCACAGATAGGGGATCACACCCAGGATCCGCTAGGGGATGCCACAACCCGATCTAGCGCTCTACAGAAGCTCCACACTCAGATAGAGGATCATCGTCCATATAAAGATGGTCACGACGATACCGGAACCCTATCTGGTATAACTCGCGATGTAGGGGATCGAACTGACGATGTCGTAACCCTACCGAAACCACGCGCTGAGTAGGGGATCGCATAACCAATGATACCGCAACCCTACCGACACCAAGAGCTGAGTAGGGGATCGTATAACCAACGATGCCGCAACCCTACTATAAACACCATGCTGAGTAGGGGATCGTAAACCCGACGATGCCACAACCCTACTACGCACGACCCACCGCGTAGGGGATCATATTCCCGATGATGCCACAAACCCTACGGGGTTAACCTGCTAGATAGGGGATCGCTGCCCGTGAATAAGTGGTCACAGCGATACCAAGAACCCGATCTAGGGTAAAGATGCTAGAGGATCCACTCCGGGCCCACCAGAGGGATACCACAACTCTAACAGTTTAAACATCCCATCGAGAGGATCACAAACCCATACGAAGGTTTTGATACCACACGAACCCTCGTAGGAACGAACCAAGGGAGAACCCTCAACCACTGCTGGTCCAAACGTCGCTAACCCGAGCGACTTGCCCCAAAGTCATACTGCGCACCTCCGAAGCCAAAACCGAGGCCATCATCGCGTCCCACGTGGAAAAACACGCAGGATAGGCTGTTTACTCGCCCGGAACAGAGCACCGGTGAAAACGACACTATTCACCGTAGGTAGCTCGTGCGGGGCCCACACAACGATCCTGAAAACCATCGGGCGGATCACACCACGGCGATCCCCTCGGAAAAACAAGCGGAATCGACTACTCGCTCGCCCAAAACGGACACCCGGTGAAAAAGGTACTTTTCACCGAAGGCCGGCTCGGGTGGGGCCCATGCCTGGATTCCGAATCTCAACGAACGGATCACACCATTGCGATCCTCTCGGAAAAACACACAGGATCGACTAATCATCCGTCAAAATCAGACTCCTGGTGTAAAAGATGCGTTTCCCCGCAAACGCCAAAACCCGGCCTCGTGGGGCCCGCACCCCGTTCGCAGACCCAACACCCGGAAACCATCTCAAAAAGTCCGTCGTACCATCAGGGTCTCAACGCCACTGACGGCACGTCAAATGGACGCTCCGGGTAGAAGTTACAACGGCCCGAAGTCGTAAAATAATAAAATAATATTATTTTATACGACGTTTCTAGCTCTTGGGCCACGATCCCGAATCATTAAACCCTCGAACCCACAATGGAGGGTTCGCCTCGTCGTTAGGGTCACGTCGCCGCAAACGGCGCGTGAATATGACTCCCGGAGTGCAAGATACGGGGGTTTAAAGACCCCCATATGCGAAAAATGGCCGGACCGGCCCCGCCCGGCCGGTCCGGCAGGCCGGGACCGGCAGCGCTCCGCCGCGCGCCGCCGCGCCGGGTGGCCGGCAGCCGCGGCTCTGCCGTGGGCCGCCGGGATCCGCCGTGGGCTGCCGCGGGCCGCCGGGATCCGCCGGCGCCGGCGCCGCCGCGCCGGTGGACCTTCCGCGGACAGCCGGGGGCACCCCGGTGGTCCGTTTTGCGATCCAGAGGCGTCTACGCGACCCTCGGGACCCAATCTATACTTAAACAGCTTCAATTTACAGAAAAATGTAGTAAAAAAGGGACCAGGGGTTAAAACTCAAATCTGCCTACCTCGCGGGCGAAACGCCGACATTCTACCTCAGATCCGCGCTCCCGAGCTTCCGCTGCGCACTCCTGGAGCGTCCGCCGTCGAATTCTGAGCTCGTGGGCACTCCGTTTGATCTATTCGGAAGAGTGGCGGCGAAGAACGGCGAAGAACGACGAAGAACGATAAAGGGGGGGGGGGGGCTGATATTTATATCAGCGGCCCGCCGGCGCCAAACCCACCTCGGACCCGACGCCCGATGCGAACAAAAGTAAGGTCCCCCCTAGGGTAAACGCGCCATTCTGAACGCAATGACGGTCTCAGATTTTCCATCCGAGACTCCGTTCAAAAGTTATTTGAGACGACGCTCGCACACAAAGTTGCCACTTATTTACGGAAACGCCCCTGGTGGCGTTTCTCACCGCAGGCCCGCGCCTGCAAAGTTTACACCCCGCCTAGGGTAAACGGAACGTTTCGGACGCAACTGTGCCCTCAGATTCCCGTTCTGAGCTACCGTTTAGGAGATATCACACCCCCGCCACGTGCATAGTATAAAAATACTTAATATTTTTATAAAATTAATTCCGGGCACACCGGGCCTCGGAATCGCACGTCGTCTTCACTCCTAGCTCTGGAATTATTCGTAGAAATATTCCAAAGTCTGAAAGGGCCAAAAACCTGAGTCGCTACATCCTCCACCCATAGAACTTTTCGTCCCCGAAAAGCCCCAAGCACAAGGAAAGCAACTGAACTCTCAACTGGGTCTCACATACCAGCGAGCTCACCAGCAAACAACCACTCAGGATCTTACCAACGCCCCTGAACAAAACTTGAGCAAGCAACAACAGGAAAGAGTACCGCTAAACAGTTTCTGACAAACTACTGCAGTAAGTAGAAAGGACACATGGCGTACCTCTATCCATCCGTGGTGCCTCTGGGTCAACAGCCTCCAGGGCATGCAGCTGTCCTCGCCCTCGACCACCAGCTCCCTGAGTTTGGCGTGGACCACCTGGGGGTGGGGGTGGTGGCAACTGGTACTGTCTACCACCGCCTCCCGCTGCACCAGCTCCGACGCCACGTCCGACGCCCTGCGGACCTCCTTGCTCAAGACGCTGCCTCTGCCAAGGCGTTCAATCGACCGGCTCCCTCTCAGCAGCACGTCGGGTCGGACAAACTCTAGCCAGATGTCCCCGACCATCGCAAGCGTAACACCGCCTCTCCTACGGCTGACCAAAACTGGCCTGCGAGCCCTGTGAGCCCTGAGGCTCAGATCCTCCATCCTGGGGTCGCCTCCTGAAACGTCGGCCACGTACAGACCCCTGAGTCTGACGTCGGCTACCAGATGCTGATCCGACCGACGAAGTCTCCGCTCTCGAGTGCCCAGCACTAACAGGCGAGATTTGCTCGGCCAGAAAGCTCTCCACCACCAGCGCTCGCTCCAGCACGCCAGCATAGGTGGGCAGACACAGGGAAACCACACCTGCTCGGATATCCCGGCGTAAGCCCTGCTCGAAGGTCCGAGCCCTAAAGAACGGGTCTCGAACCATATCCAGGGAGTAGAGAGACAGGTCTGTAAACCTCGCTGAGTACTCCGACACAGTCAGGCTCTCCTGTCGAAGTTGTAGAAGCTCTTGGATCTGCACTGACCTCAGCGTCACCGGATAGAACTCCTCCCTGAAGAGCTGCTCAAACTCTGCCCACGTGATCGTCTCCTCGTCATGGGACTGCGTCACCAAACTCCACCATCTCCCGGCAGAACCATGCAGAAGGCTCGCCGCTAGGACCACCATCTGATCTGGAGGTGACCTCACTAGGCGGAAAACTCAGGTGACTGCCTCAAGCCAGTCATCAGCTGCCTCGGGGTCTGGATCACCCCGGAACCTCAGAGGTCGCTGCCTTTGGAACTCATGTAGCGCACTCAGCCTGCGTGCAACCTCGTCCTGCACCGCCGGCACAACCAGCTGCTCAACAGGTGGTGGCTCAACTGGCAGACCACCTGGAGGTGCAACCTCAGAACCTGCGCCCTGCTCCACAGCCACTACACGGGGCGGGTCATTAGCACAATCCTGTTGCGGAAGCCTCGCTGGCTGTCATCGTGGAGGCATCCTGAAATACATTCAAGACACACCACAGTCAAAGAGTATATCTGGAGAGCTGACTCAACAAGGACAAGGAAAACCCAAAACCCAGTCCTATATGATGCATGTACCATTATGTCCCCGCGACCAGTGTACGAATGTCCCGAGTCAAAAGGCAGGTTATCAGAGTCCTCGTGTATGGATACGTCAGCCGCCGCACCAACACTGGAGTCCCTGGCCTAAAAGTCGAACTCGAAACATCCTAACACTACCGCTATGCAACCCAAAACAAGCTCACAGCTAGACCAGCTACGCTCAGAGATCCCAAAGGTGGAACCTCCTCTGATACCACTCTGTCACGACCCGACCCAACGGGGCTCGAGCCGCGACTCCCAAAGCCCGCCTCCAATAGGCCAGGGGCTGGCGACCAGCGCCGAGTAGGCTATCACACACATGGGAGGCATTAGCCTAAGGTACCTGTACACACGCACCCACAAACACCTCCATGCAACAGTGCAGAGATATAGAAACTGAAAAGTAAATGCATGCATACAATCTATCCCAAACCAGAGTGCAACAGCTAAAGTACAAGGGAAAAACAGGGCCCACAAAAAGAAAACTACAAAGCGCGTCCAACCTGCTCTGAAGAAGGGAAACGCTGCCACAAACACCCGCCGGAAAGCTCCCTCGGCACATCTCCGGTAAACACCCCGGTCAACTTGCTCACTAAGCTCCGCCTGCTCCGGGTCCTCCCGGGACTCCATCAAAAGGCATGTGGTCTGCACAAGACACAAACATGTGCGGGCAAAGCCCGTGCAGGGGTGAGTATAAACATACTCAGTAGGCACCCCAAAAACCCAAAACCCAAGGGAGCAACTGAAAGGCAACAGTCCGCTCAACCCAGCCAGAGGGAACCCAAACGAGAGAGAAACTCCATCTCGTGACCATCCTCGGCTAAACACAACTAGTCAGCTCAGCTCAGCTCAGGTGTATGCCCATACATACACCTTGAACAATCCAGATATACACAGCTCACGCGACAAAGCCACAAGAGGTACCAACCTCATCACCAGCAACTGTCCACAACCAGGAGAGTACACAACGAACACTATCATACCAGATGACACTCATCCGAGAGATACACTCCATCGGGATACTCGCAAAAATCACAGACGCTCACCCGAGAGACCACGCTCATCAGATAGCATCACTGAGGAAACATCGCTGAAACAACATAACCACCAAACTTCTCGGAGAGGGGATCGCCGCTAGGGTCTGCTAGGGGATACCAAGACCCACTCCGGTATACGTAACTCACAGATAGGGGATCACTCCCAGGGTCCGTTGGGGGATACCACGACCCGATCTGGCATACGTAGTTCTCACAGATAGGGGATCACACCCAGGATCCACTAGGGGATGCCACAACCCGATCTGGCGCTCGACAGAAGCACCACACTCAGATAGAGGATCATCGTCCATATAAAGATGGTCACGACGATACCGGAACCCTATCTGGTATAACTCGCGATGTAGGGGATCGAGCGGATGATGTTGCAACCCTACCGAAACCACACGCTGAGTAGGGGATCGCATAACCAACGATACCGCAACCCTACCGACACCAAGTGCTGAGTAGGGGATCGTATAACCAACGATGCCGCAACCCTACTATAAACATCATGCTGAGTAGGGGATCGTAAACCCGACGATGCCACAACCCTACTACGCACGACCCACCGCGTAGGGGATCATATTCCCGATGATTCCACAAACCCTACGGGGTTAACCTGCTAGATAGGGGATCGCTGCCCGTGAATAAGTGGCCACAGCGATACCAAGAACCCGATCTAGGGTATAGATGCTAGAGGATCCACTCCGGGCCCACCGGAGGGATACCATAACTCTAACAGTTTAAACATCCCATCGAGAGGATCACAAACCCATACGAAGGTTGTGATACCACACGAACCCTCGTAGGAACGAACCAAGGGAGAACCCTCAACCACTGCTGGTCCAAACGTCGCTAACCCGAGCGACTCGCCCCAAAGCCACACTGCGCACCTCCGAAGCCAAAACCGAGGCCATCATCGCCTTCCACGCGAAAAAACACGCAGGATAGGCTGTTTACTCGCCCGGAACGGAGTACCAGTGAAAACGACACTATTCACCGTAGCTAGCTCGTGCGGGGCCCACACAACGATCCTGAAATCCATCGAGCGGATCACACCACGACGATCCCCTCGGAAAAACAAGCGGAATCGACTACTCGCTCGCCCAAAACGGACACCCGGTGAAAAAGATACTATTCACCGAAGGCCGGATCGGGTGGGGCCCACGCCTGGATTTCGAATCTCAACGAACGGATCACACCATTGCGATCCTCTCGGAAAAACACACAGGATCGACTAATCATCCGTCAAAATCGGACTCCTGGTGTAAAAGCTGTGTTTCCCCGCAAACGCCAAAACCCGGCCTCGTGGGGCCCGCACCCCGTTCGCAGACCCAACACCCGGAAACCATCTCAAAAAGTACGTCGTACCATCAGGGTCTCAACGCCACTGACAGCACGTCAAATGGACGCTCCAGGTAGAAGTTACAACGGCCCGAAGTCGTAAAATAATAAAATAATATTATTTTATACGACGTTTCTACTTCTCGGGCCACGATCCCGAACCTTTAAACCCTCGAACCCACACCGGAGGGTTCTCCTCGTCGTTAGGGTCACGTCGCCGCAAACGGCGCGCGAATCCAACTCCCGTAGTGAAAGATACGGGGGTTTAAAGACCCCCGTATGCGAAAAATGGCCGGACCGGCCCCGACCGGTCGGCTGGGACCGGCCGCCGCCGCGCCGGTGCCGCGCCGGCGGACCTTCCGCGGACCGCCGGGGGACTCCCGGTGGTCCGTTTTGCGATCTGGAGGCGTCTACGTGACCCTCGGGACCCGATCTATACTGCAACGGCTTCAATTTATAGAAAAATGCAGTAAAAACGGGATCAGGGGTTAAAACTCAAATCCGCCTACCTCGCGAGCGAAACGCCTACGTTCTGCCTCAGTTCCGCGCTCCCGAGCTTCCGCTGCGCACTCCTGGAACGTCCTCCGTCGAATTCTGAGCTCGTGGGCGCTCCGTTTGCTCGATTCGGCGGAGTGTCGGCGAAGAACGACGAAGAACGATAAAAGGGGGGGGGGGGCGCTGATATTTATATCAGCGGCCCGCCGGCGCCAAACCCGCCTCGGACCCGACGCCCGATGCGAACAAAAGTAAGGTCACCCCTAGGGTAAACGCGCCGTTCTGAACGCAACGGCGGTCTCAGATTTTCCATCCGAGACTCTGTTCAGAAGTTATTTGAGCCGACGCTCGCACACAAACTTGCCACTTATTTACGGAAACACCCATGGAGGCGTTTCTCACCGCAGGCCTGCACCCGCAAAGTTTACACCCCGCCTTGGGTAAACGGAACGTTCCGGACGCAATCATGCCCTCATATTCCCGTTCTGAGCTACCGTTTAGGAGATATCACACCCCCGCCACGTGCATAGTATAAAAATACTTAATATTTTTATAAAATTAATTCCGGGCACACCAGGCCTCGGAATCGCACGCCGTCTTCGCGCCTAGCTCTGGAATTATTTGTAGAAATATTCCAAAGTATGACAGGGCCAAAAACCCGAGTCGCTACAGTCCCTTAGAAAAAACATGTAAAAAATGCATTCCATGAATCAAATGGGCAAAATAATTTTAGATTTAATTCAAACCCACCATTTTGTAATTACAAAAGTCAACCTTCATCATTTAGAAACCAACTAACCATTCATGAAACCATGTCCCTAATTATATTAAAACTATGAAAAAGGTAATGACTAATTGAAGACACCAAACATGATTTTAACTGTTAATAAAACATTCAATTTTTAAAAAATAAAATGGGCTATCACATTGAACCCCACACATAAAAATGCCTTACAAAACACCAAAAAAAACTGACACACCATTTTTGAAATCATTGTAAGAAATAAACACCACATTGGAATAAAATATTCATTTGATTTCATATCCATGTGAACCCATAGACGTGAAATCATCCAATAAACATTCTTAAATTTCTTTGATAAAACACCCAAAACATTATAAAACCACCACATATTTTAAATATAGACTCAATAATCCCATGTAATAGTGAATCAAAAACACCCCAACATTTTTTAGAATAATATATTTAATAACATCAATAATGTAATCCATTTAAATTTAAATTTCCATAAATAATGATTCATGGAAATGGAAATTTTTTTAAATAAATTCTCATAGAAACACCACAATATGTTGGGTGAGGGTAACAAAATACTTTAAATAATGTTTAAATTTATATAAATAATATTCAAACACTACTTGTTGTGAATAGACATATGATTGGACAAATTAATAGAAAAAGAAATATATAAAAGTCTAAAATATCAGGGGAAAAACACCATGAATCCTAAAAATAGATTATCATGGTAGAAATATTTTTTTTTTAAAATAATCAATGTAATATTTGATGATTAGTCAATACCATTTAGCAAAGACACAAATAGTTATAAACCAATAATTTCCTAGAAAAATATTTCTATAATGATATAAAAAATGTAAAAATAGTATAATAAATTATTAATTGTATTGTTATGTTTCACATAATTTTCAGAAATTTATTAATTCATTTAATCAACACACACATGCTTCGAAAAAGAGAATACACCGAATCACCTACTGAATGTCAGGTAAACAAGAAGAAAGAACTGATGGGAGGGATAGAACACCATGTTGACTGATCCACACACCCAAGACCCTGAGAAAAATGTATAAATCATACCCCAACAATTAGGTTTTTTCCATGATGAATAATGTAGCCCAATGATAGGATGAAAATTCACAGAATGTAGTGTCGACCTCACCAGAGAGGATTCATCACCAGATAAAGGTGTTCCACCGGACATATTCCAGCTGGGCGGAAGGGGTCATGTAGGTAGATGATGGGAGGGTATGCCAAATGTAAGAGGCATCATGCTAGTGAGGTCTGCCTAAGGTGGTAGGGTGTTTCAATGGTGTGGTCCAAAAGAGGAGGTACGGTAACATGATTGTACGGTAAGTTGGAGAAAGGGAGATGTCTGTGATGAGTGATTGTGTAAGAGGGAGAGACATGGTAGCGGTGGTGCATCCATCATGCTACGTAGGTGGGGTTAGGATAAAGGAATGGGTAGGTACAACTTAATGGTTAAAATAACACAATATAAAATAAAAATATTAAAAATATTAAAAAATATTTATAATTATTATAATAATAATTACATAATATTTATAATAAAAATTATAACTAAATTAATAATAACAGTCACATTCATAATAATAATAATAATAATAATAATTATTATTATAGAAATAATAATGTTAATGAAAACAATAATTAAATTTTTTATAACATTATTAATATTAATATTATTAGAAGATTACATAAAATTTATTTCAACTTTCACACCTTATTTAAATTATCATTTTGTCATCACAATATTTATTTATTTAAAATAAGGGGGAACTATATAATTTGCCTATACCTAGATGTAAATTTATGCAGACCACATAAAAATTGATCCACTAACACTTCCCACTAACCAAGTAGATCTGCACACTTGTGGCACAATTTAATAAAAAGTGAACATGTCATGCCCCACAACTTTGAAGAACCTGGACACCCACACTAGCACTACATAGCTACCCATAACCATGCGATAACAATTAGGATTATTAATTTTTAAAAACGTTCATCTTTCTATCCATTGATTATTCAAAATAAATGGAATTTTTTTTAATTTAATTAAATTAATTAGTAAACTAGATCATGGTGTTCTATTTCTCACCTTCAGAGACACTTTCTACCACAAAAAGCCACAAATCCAATGGATACCCAATACTCAAGTCCATGCCAGATCAAAATAGAGAGAGAGGATAAGAGACTTGTGTGACCTTTTAATGAATAGGTGACATACCACCACCTACCCTAAACCCACATCATAAAACAACGACAGAGCATAAGAGGGTTTTACACAACAAAAGAATTTAGGTAATATGGAAATTAAAATACAAACATTCCATCCATGAGGGTGGAAAACGTGGGAAATCCTAACACATTATTTTTGAACCTATACATGACACCAAACAACTTCATCATGAAATAATTGAAAACATTTCTTCAAAATGTCCCTACAAAACAAGAACACAGAAAAATGACACAACATCCACCACACTCTGTGAACAAAATCCTCATTACACTTGAAAACTAGGACGGTTCCACAATGAACATCTCTAACTAAATCATATAAGTCAATGACTAAAACTAGGATCATCCATATTCCAAAATAATTTCATAAACTAGGGGAAAACCCTTGAAAATAAGTTGAGACCCAATAACCAACTAAAAATGCCAATATCCCATTTCACAAAACCCAATCACTCAAAAACAATTTCAATTAAAACTGCAACCATCACTCATAATAGTAAAATGAAATCATGGTTAATTGACTAAATTCATAGTACATTTACATTGAAATGAGTGTTTTCATACATATATATTTTATGGGAAATAAAAATCTATTCATCTCTCCATTAAAAACAATAGATAACAACTATATCTTGGTTTCAAACACCCTCAAAAATTACAGAATACGCATGACCTTTACTCTCAGACATGGGGCTAGAATTGTGTTGGATGAAGAATATCCTAACTCATAGTAAATAAATTTTATCCTCCAGTATAATTTCAATCATCAAGAAATGCTTCTTGAAGAACATCTCGAAATTACATATAAATCTTAAATTATGGATCATATTTGGATGTCTGTGGAATATTGGATTAAAGTTCCCAAACTGACCCCAATGGTAGCAGAAAACTGGATAGTTTAATATATCTTAATCCAGTACAAAATTATATGACTCTTTAGGGACATGTTCCATAAAAATGTGCTTCTCTCTTGATGGGGAACATTCATAAACAACTAGGTACGCCAGATTTCCAACTGTCTACCCTGCAAAACCCAACCCATCTAGGAACGTTTCATCTATATAAACCTTTAAATATTGTTATTTACAAGAGGGTACCATCTCTCTAATATATAGATAAAAATACTAAATTAATATTGAAATCCCTATAAGATTTGGAAAAGCTACCTTTGGGGAAAGGGAAACCACTTCCTTGAAATTGTGAATACATGCTTCAACTGTCTGCTTGCCTTATTGAATATGCATGTGATATTCACATATATTTTTATTTACTACCATATGTATGTTCCAAATAATGATTTTAGATTCACATATATTCCATTTCATACCAACTTGTATTTATAGATGTCCAAAAATCTATAATTCATCTAGTGATGGACAATTGATCAAACTTAAAATGACACAAAATCTAATAGATTCAAGTGTTTCCAAAATCCTAAAGGCATGGTCTACATAATAAATCAACATCACTAACTATAAAAGAACTCGATCACCCTTATGTAAATGAAATATTTTAGAAGAACCATAAACTGTGAATGAATCAAAGAAATCCTTGGGAACGTTTCTAGGTGATATTTTATGAACAACATGAAAAATATAGAATCACATCCTACATCGGCCTGAATCATAATCAGATAAAATATCAGAATCTAAAATAATATGTCGTTAATCAAAACATATATAATTATAAAAAATATAAATTTTCCAAATCTCTTTTCAAAAATTATAAAATAAAAAAATTCCACTCCTTTTGATTCAAATAAACACTCTGGGAATCCCTACAACCAGAACATTTATGTCCATCTATTCCACTCACATTATGCATGAACCAGTTCCCCCACTAATTTATTGTACAAACATACACATATAGTATAATTGATAAATAAAACCATGGGTTCCACCATATCAATTTATGTAATAATTATAAATGTGTACCAAATTTTGAAACCAATGTGATTTCAATTTCATAACCCACATTACAATCATAAATCTATTTAAAATAAGTCATTTACAATTGAAAACAATTCTAAAAAACACACTAACATCAAACGAAACCAAGACAAACCACTAGATACTCCCAACCTCTATAGATTGAGATACTGATGTCTATTCACAACATCGTGACATGATAGGGAGCCATGCTCTAGGTTGCCAATAACTCTAAGAGGAACTTAATTTGAAAACATGTATATCACATGGGACACAACTTCATATGAATCGTAATAAATACACCAGATCTCTTCCATTGGCATCACTTAATCCAAAACAAAAGCACAGGACATAGTTCACGAACTACCCACGGTAACATGAGGATCAATAAAAGAAATGATATATAACATCCTTCCCACATCAACTACGCCAATCCCAATAACACTAATCTATAACTACTACACACTTGAAATAATAATAACATTTATTTTTTACTATTATTTTAATGAAACAACCAGGATAGACGCTAAACCTATCACCTGTCACCTGAGTCGATCTACTATAAGGCCGGAGGGGTGTCCTTGATCCCTACGATCTGAAAAATTGTGTCAAGAATCAAAATTTAATAGTTGGGAATGATTTTCCCCATGAAAAACATAAATAATGAATAATTATTAACATAAAATACATGAAAACAAGTAGAATATAAAAAATAAAATACTACATACATTCATGTGACCTATTAGGTCACCACTCGACCTAGAAACATGTTTGCTTTGAGAGCGATCCACGACTGATGAAACCAAAAAAAGAAATGATAATGAAAACATGGGCACCAAAATACTATGAAAATACTCTAGAGATAAACCATAGAATTCATGTATTCTTCAATCTCTAAAATAATCCATTAATATTTGTTTGAAAACTAAAATAGAAAATAAATATTTATCATTTTATTAAAAAAAATATAGTTTCCCAATTCAAAATACAACACATAAGAAATTTTATTTTTAAATTTGAGTTTACTAGTTTTATATCCCAAACCACAAATAAAAAAATTATGCAAGAAATGAATATACAGGGGAATCCAAAAGTAATCTAGCAGATGCTGAAAACAGACTAACAATTTGATATGAAATACAAATGAAATGTGATACAAACAAGAAGATAAATAATATTACCATGGGTTACCCTAAACATCTCCATAAGACCCATGTATGTACTCGGTTCGGATGAACCTATTGGTATACGATGAATCCACTATATCCTTCACCACATGCCACCCTAAAATGAAAAATCTTGTTAAACTATCCCACATTTCCTATCATTTATCTAGGGGTACCAACACATTTAGTTGGGGTTGGTCGAAAATGGTCAAAATATCCCCAAAATGACCCCTAGTACCCCATGGTATATATGAATATATAATATAAGTGGGAGGCCCATACATGGGTAACACACCATACCATCCATCACCTCACATAACTACAAAACACACATACATATCCTATTCAATGCAGCTATGTTAAGAAAAATATATATTGGTTTTCCCATTGTATAATTAAATATATCAATTCTATACAGTTTCCAACCAACCCCTCACAACATATAAAAATCCAAACGATTTTCTTAAAATATGAAAATATTTAAACATGCGTTTAAATTCCATGGTCCAATTAATTTTTATAAAATTATTACTAATCATTGATGAAGTAAATGTTCTTATAAAACACGCAAAATAAGACCTTATGGAAAACATGTACAAAAATATGTTCCAATTTAAAGGGTCGTAATATTTTTATATTTAATTTGAACCCAAAATTTTTAAATTAAAAAAGGGAAAAACAACATTTAGAAACCAAATATCTATTCAAGAATTCATGTCCCTCCTTATTTCAAAACTAACAAAAAAATAAAGAATGTACAAAAGATGTCGAAAGTGATTTTAACAATTAGATAACCCTTAAAATTATGAAACACTAAATGTGTCTTTACTTTGAAAACCTTGATATAACCTTAAAAAACCCAAAGGAATAAACACACAATTAGAGAAATCTTGGTTCAATTTAAACACTACTTCATGTTACCATTGTAATTTTATTTCACATCCATTTCCAAACCTTGTTCACCCCTGGATGTACTATCATCCAATGAATCATTCTAAATATTACTTTAAATAACTACCAACCCTTTATAAACCCACAACTAGGTTTCCCAACTAAATTCAATAATCTATCATAATAAGGAAGAAAAAAACCCCTATTGTTCTATAATTCCTCAAATGTAAAACTACAATGAATTCACAAATTTCATATAAAATTCACATATAAATTGAATCATAGTAAATTTATTTTTGAAAAAATTCAATTCCTATTTAAATCCCATAATCAAATGGGTGAGGGTAACATCATATTTATAATCAGGTTAATAAATTTATAATTAAAATTCAAACACCACATGATGTGAATATACATATGCATAATAATTTCATTGCGAAGGATATATATAAAAAATTATTCAATTGAGAAAAACACAACCATAAATTCAGAAAATGAATTATCATTATTAAAATTAAGTTTTTAAAAATTATCAACGTATGATTTGATGCATAGTCAACGCCATTAAGAAAATTAAAAAATTGGAATAAATCAAAAATTTACAAAAATTCTATTTCTAACTAGTTATAAAAATTTAAAAACATTATAACAAAAAAATTAAGTGTTATATAAAGCTACACATCAAGCTCAAAAATTTATTAAATCATTCAAGAATAACATATTTTCAGTAGAATGGAGAATACATTGAATCAACTCCTTCAATATTGAGTGGATGAGTTAGAACTCTCGGTTGAGGGATGTATTATCCTGAAGGCCGATATACACACCCTTGAAAAAGGGAAAATTGAAAAAACAATACCTCATCAAATAGGGTTTTTACATGTTTAATAAAACCCACCAAATATTGGAAGAGAAGTCAATGAAAGTAGTGTCATCCACAAAAGAGAGGAGGCATCACCAGAGAATTGGTTACATCTAAACCAATTCATGTTGAGTGGAAGTGGTTGTGATTCTATCTATAGGGATGGTCCCCCAAAAGTAAGAGGTGTCACTCTAGTATGGTCCACCAGGGGAGGTAGAGTCATGCGCCGATGAGGTCCGCCAAATGAGGAAGGGCGTTGTGTTGGGGAGGTCGTCCAGATCAAGCGAGAGTTCCGAGCTGGGAGGTTTTGCGAGGGGGATAGAGTATATTTTAGAGTCACAACTAGTGTCTTATGTATGATGTGTCATGGAAAGGTAAAGTAGAAGGCTAGTTTAGTGGAAAAATATAATAAAATCAAAATAAAACAAAATAATAATAATACTATTAATAATTATAATGATAGTAATATAAAATTGATAATAAAATTAATAATAAGAATAATAAGAATAATAATAATAATAATAATAATAATAATATTCACAATTAATATAACAACAATAGCACTAATGATAATAATAAAAATAAATAATTTCTTCTATAAAATTACAATTATAATTATTATTATATATATTATTATTAAAAAATCCTTAAGTATTATATCATATTTCATACATTATTTTAATAAACATTTTTTCTTCATTAAACTTATTTACTAAAAATAATGGAAAAATGTGCAGTTCACCTATTCCAAGAATCGCGGTTAAGAAAACTGTGCTCAAACTGTGCCACCCAACACCGCCCATTAACAGGGCTGAGCCGGAATCTTGTCTCATGGTTTAATAAACAATATCGGGGGGGCATGCTCTACCATTGATACCAATTCGGGAACCCACATTGGCACCACCTGGAAACCACTAATTGCATGGGCTAACCGTCTGTAAATATTTAGGCATCGAAAAAAGAATAAAAAAATTCAAGTTACCATCCACTGAATATTTAAAATAATGAAAAACCATTACTAAATTGATTATTAAACAATGTCTAGGCATGACATATATCATTCAACAATATTTAATGAAATTTTAATAAAACATTAATAATAATTTTACTTATTTGTGGATACATTTATAGATTTATCGTAAAAAATATGCCTATGTATTTATCAAATTTTTACCTTCCATGTTTTTAACTTTTAACTAAACTATTATTCTAATTCCAACATTGGAGAACTAGTATTCTCATAAAAGGATATTACATCATCATTTATTAATATTAATTACTTTACAAAAAAATAGTTTTAAATACTATAATTTATTTGTTCTAAAAGAAACATGGATCATGATCATCTAATATAGGGAATGATCTTCAATGTATGCACAAAAAAATCATCTATATCTATACACTTCATAGAATATACCTCATTAATCCTTTTTCCATAGACATGGTAATGGACACATAAGAATATATTAACTTAAATGTCGAGTAATGGTAAATAAAGTAAATTACTAATCATAATGTCACCAAAAGGGTATGAGAACGTGGGAATATAATATGAAAACCATACCATGTTTATAATAGATGAAATTCATTAGTCACAACATAATGATTAAAGGATCATAAGAAATGTATCATATGTAAATCAAACAACATTAGTTATTCAACAACAAGACATACAATTGTAGTATATATATACTCATACAAAACAATATGCCTAAGATAACCTGAAAGACACTAAAAAAATAATATTATTTGGTGAAACAACAGTTTACCTAATTCAGTCTTAAGATATATTCAATTATACCTTATTTCTATATTTGACCATCCACCCATGTAACCTTATTATCATGATTCAAATAATCATACTTGTACCCTATGAGGTTGTAGACCATTTATAATTACCTAATGCATATGAGGGAGATATGGGTACTAGTATTCCCCAAAAGAAAATCATATATATTTTTAACATAATATTAGAAAACAATAATCATATCATAACCCATTAGAAAAAATGGTTTTTCTATATAGTTAATCTCATTAGAACATATTGAAAATATATTGGACTCAAATTTAGTTCATCATTTCATTAAAGAATAAACTATGTAAAAACTGGGTTTCATAATACATTTATCACGATATAATATGTAATAGAGAATTTGTATTCATAATTTACATCTCACTATTAACATATACCATTTATAGTATGATTAAATACAATGTTATTGGATCATATTTCTAGTATTTCATAAGTAACATCAAATAACATAATGTTATATAGAGTATGATTTTAAAATAAAAATGAAATGGATAATTTATTGATGAAAATAAAAATTCTATTAAAAAAATATTTTTGTATAATATTTTCAATTTTTTTGTAAATTGTTTTCATTGAAAATAATATTTGAATCAAAAATTGTAATTTTTACAAATAAATTGAAAAATATCATTAGAAAAATATCCATTAAACTCTTAATATCCCTTTTTATAATTTAAAATTATAAAGAAAATATGTTTTAAATTGCCTATTTATACTATAATGAACTATAAAATTAAATAACACTAACAATATCATTAAATCAAAATCAATGTTCCTCATATTAATAAATTATTTATTTGATCATTTTAGTAACTATGTTATAATCATTGTTTAGAAGATAATTTGATGGTTCCCTTAAAAAAATTAAAAATGAAAATATGGATAATGTTTTTTTAGTATAGTATTTGATGAATTAAAAAATCAAATTTTTAATAATTTTTTCCTTTTTAATAAAATTATTTTTTTTAATTTAAAGATTGTTTATAATTAAAACAATAGTTTTCAACTATTGTGTACCAGAATAGTGACAAATAAATGGAGATAAAAATTCACATAAAATTCCCAATGGAAAATAAATTTTATGAGATTCTTGATTTATGGATCATATAATGTCCATATTGGAAACAAAATAATAAAGAATCCCGAAAAATGATGGTATTGTAACATAAAATCATTACAAATTTAGTTACTATGAAAAATAAGTCACACGAAATAATTTCATAAAACTAATCAATAAATACCCTGAAGTTAAATAAATAAATGATATTTTGTTTCAATTTTTATCTATATACACTTAATAAAATATGATTAATTCATAACATATCATATGATTCAATGTAGTGAAATTGTGACAAAAATCTCCTACCGGTTGGCTAAATTTTTAACCATAAACCATATTTTAGAGAGAATATAAAATGGACATGTAAATCACTATTATAAATAGTATAATAATCATGAGATATTTTTATGGTCTGTCTGTAACTCACATAAATTAAATTGGTGTGGAATATTCTCCGTGTCACACAATAGAAAGATTAAGGAATAAATCAAATAAAATAAAAATTGAATTCCATAATACATGATCAATACTAATATATGATAAATATAAATTTACTATTAATATATTAAAAAACAATACATATTTATATATCATACAATAAAATAGTTATTCTGTACTTTTATTAACTATTTACTAACTATTATACATTAATTTCATTTATTGGGAAATAAATTCTCAGTTTCTTATAAATGTTTTGTTTTTAAATATTCGATTATATTTATTTGATCAGGGATCCATAATATCCAGAATAATAATAAGGACTCATTTATCGTCATTATATGTAATTTATAATTTTAATAAAATTCATTCTATGTCGTTTTGGAAAACTTTTTGTATTCCCATCATAGAGATGTTTTGCTCTGGATACACAAGACTAACATTTACCATTTTTAATGATCATTATTGAAAAATTTTATGTAATATACAATCATTCCAAAATTATCACAATATTATAAATAAAATTATAATAATTTATATAAACTTATACATTTTCTTCATGTGTAATGTTCAATAAAAAAGGGAGACACCACTCTTGGTAAAGGAGGTGTCTCATGCATAAAAATAAGAATTTATCTTAATTCAATTGGAGGAAAAGAAATAAATAAAATGATATATAAATGTTTAAAAATAATAAATATTTTATTAGTATATTATTTATTTAATTTATATCATATATATATTTATCAATTCTATACTTATTCTCTTCCACGTTTGGTGTAATAGAAAATGAATAAATCGCTCCACGATGTGGTAGTTTTTTTCACAAGTGTCACATTAAAATATTTTTATAAAATATATATAATGAAGTAATTTTTGATTTAATAATTATATAAGAATTATAATATAATAGATATCATGTTTATAATCAATAATTCTTCCAGTATGTCCATCTGTGACTATTAGTAATTGAAAAATGAATGTCATTGGTTTGTGATGCTTCAGTCCACCATAAACATGAATTATTATTTCTCAAACCATATGATGGAAGTGGGGATTAATTTAGATCATTAAAATTAGATAAAAAATATTAATATATATATTATACATATGTTAGTATATAATTATTCCTTTATAATAAATGAATGAGGTAGAAGAATAAATAATTAAAAACACTAATTAAAGAATGTTACATCAACATTAGGAATTAACCATTGGATTACACAAAAATAGTTAATAAGATACATTTATATCAAATGTACGAATAATTGGGTTATAAGTGGGTCTTTTGGAAAGGATTTGATTATTTATATTCTAAACCAATTTTTTGTGTGAAGAGGAGAGAAGATATGGAGAACTTTTATAAGTGAGGTGAGTGTATCTCTTGTAATTTTTTGAATGAAACTTGGGTACCAGTTTTTCCAATGAAAAAACGTTAAATACTAGGAAATTGTCGATGATTAAAATTTATATGTTCAATATTTGGATGGAAAATAGAAACATGACATGTTTTTAGTCTTTTTTACACTTATCATTTCAGTTTATCACATAGTAAATACAATTATACCGTATTCATGGTAATTAATTACTTTGACTAATTTTGTTCAAAATTAATTGTTACCACATTTGATAATATAAAATATTATGATTTTATACATGGAATCCATTTTTATAATTTATATTAAATTATATTGATTATTTTAATTAAAATTTAATCATGTATATTTGATGAAATATTAGTTTATAATATGGATTATGTTAAATAGATTAAATCATTTTTAAATATACAGTCTATATGAAATAGATTAAAATTATATAAATTTTATTAATATAATTATAATTGAACTAATTATCTTAAAATCCAATTTAAATTAAAATTTAACATTTTTAGTAAATATTGATAAGTTTTTTTTGAATTAGAAGTCAACAGTTTACGTTATTCAATAAAACTAATCTTTTCAAAAAAACATAACAACTCGCCCATGGATAATACAAATATCCAAATTTCAAAAAATATATATATTTTACGAATTAAATTTATTAATATTTTTGAAAATTATTTTTAAATAAGTGGACCAAATCATACAAAACCCGCGTTTAGAAAATAACTCGTTAAGCATAAAATTAAAATTAATTATTATAACATTCAAATAAAACAAATATGATGAATTTTAAACAATTGTGGGAATATATATAATATAAATTTAATTACTCTAATTCACTAAAATTGATTATTATATTTTTTGGATGTATGATTTAATGTTAGAGTAAATGGTTTTTATTTTAATTAATATTAATAACTACCATGATTAATATCATTCAACAATATTATTTATGTTATTTCCAATGAGTTTTTATTTTATTTTATAATAATTTTTTCCCCAATTAATTCATTAGTTATACAGTTTCAAAATATATATTTTCATAATTCTGTTAATTTTATTCATACACACCATCCTAATATGTAGCTAAATACAATCATAATAAAAAAGAAATTTTAATCCTTGTTTCATTTAAACATAATTTTTTATGTAATTTGATGTAATCACTATTTTATGTATAACAAGATATAGACATTGTGTGGCATGTAACATATGATAAATTCAGTTTTATGTTTCAATTAAGGTATAATTATTTTTGTTTGTACTTAAATATAAACTCAATGATTTGTGGATCATAAAATTTATAGATGATTAAATTTATTTGAAATACGAGTTTCAAAAAATATCAGGATGTTAATATTATATCCTATTACGAACATATGATGTAATAGGAGAGTATATATTTATTATTTAATGGAATTTAAGGATTGTTAATAAATTAAAAAAATAATTTTACAATTTATTTACATTGATATTTACCAATAACCCATGATAATTAAAATTAAATGAGTGTAAATACTTTAGGATATCAACTATTAAGTTTTTTCAACAAATAAAGTATATTGTTCTAAGGATATATAACCAAATGAATTTTCTATTTCTAATGAATCTTTATAAACATTAATAGATTAGTGGATATCATGGGAGATCTACAATGTTGATAATATAATGCTGAATCTAGTAAATAAGGGAGTATAGCCAAGTTAGTTTTCTAGAACAAACATACATACTTATTTTGATAATAAATATTTTGATAAATATTATTCCTATATATAACAGATATGTGATATTTTGATTATTTTATTTTACTCATTTAATGGTCTTGGATTTTCTATAATATATTTATATACTAAATAATATATGAAAATAATCATCAACATATTTAATATTATTAATCATTATACATATGATTGTATACAAATAATTCTTAACAATAATCACTTGGAGGATCATTATACAATAAGAAGTCTTTTCAAAATGTAATACCACGGTGATTTTGAAGAATTTTGTTCATATGGATTAACTTGAAAATTGTAATACAACATTTAATTGTTTTAATTTAACATTTTTATAAATTCTCATGTTATTTTGGTATCATTATTTTGAATGATATTGTATATTAATTTGGAATATCTGTAGATAATCCACACGTTATTCATGAAATTGGATTAATTAAATTTGTAAATCAAATAGTTCTTCTTTCATATTAATTGACTTCTATTTATTTTACCTATTAATTAAAATGTGAATATTATTTTATATCATTGTTTATGAAAGTTCAAATTTGGAGTTCATTTATGAATGATAATGAATGATAATTTTAGTTAATTGGATGAATAAAATAGAATTATGTATGCCTTATGTAAGGACCCTAATAGCAATAATATAGAGCAAGGGTATTCATTATTAAATTGGAATAAGGTTCAATGAATATCATCCCTATGGATTGAATATTTTATTATTGATTTCAATAAAAAATACATACTTGAGTCTTACATTAAATTTTAATACTAAAATTTTAACGTATTGTTTTTTTGTGAATATCATTATTTTCTATAGAAATAATTGAACCTCAATTTTAATAAACTTCAAGTATTTAGGATAATGGTAAATAACTACTGTCGATGTCAAATTCATAGTATGTGATTTTTATTAATGATTCAATTATGGGAAAATAAGCATTATAAAAAAACAATGCTAAATATTTGATCACACATCCAATTTTATCAAAAATTTATAAATAAAACTAATTGAAATGTAATATCATTGAGAAAATGTCATTGGTAATAGAAAAATTGGGTTTTTAAATAACTAGAAACACATTATATTAAATTAATAACATGCAAATAATAATAGGATAATGAATAATCTACATGGATAGGAAATAAATAAACACACATGGAATTTAATAAATATATTGTTAAATAAATGAATCTATAGATAATATTATTTTGAAAATATCATGGTTAAATATAAATAATTTATGAGAATAAGTAATACATAATTAATTATCATCATTTAAATTTCCCATGATACCTCTACTCTCAAGATATTACCATAGGACTATTTAAACCTGATTGGATGAATATCAAATAACTATGATTTAAAAAAATATTTAATCCTATAAATCTACTAATGCATTTAAAGGCTGTCTATTATATATACCCACCATTTTATTTCCTTTAAAAATAATTCCTCATATATTGAACAATTTATATAATTCATATACAATTTTCTTTACCATAAATTATCTATATCGGGTAAAGAATACAAATTAATCATTATTTCACTTGTTAATAAAAAATCAAAGTATACAAACTATGTACAAATTATTTAGGTATTTGGGTATATTAATATCCAATATATCGGAATATGTATATTTATGAGAAAATAATTTTATAATGAATAATGATCTATATGATGTAAATGATTTATGGGAATGTTATCATTCTCAATAGAATGTGAGATTGTAGAGTAAACTTTAACACTTGGTAATTATAATATCGAATACTATTTGATGAAATAATATAAATTTTAAAATAAAACAACATAAATTATTAATGAATCATGATATTTCATGTTAATGGGTAATATATAAAATATATTATGGAAATTATCAATGTACAATTTCTATTTTCCCTAATGAATATAAATTGGAGAAAATTCCTTTACCTCAAGCTTTAATTTGGTTGGTCATTTTTTATCCTCTAGTTTAGTTTTTTTAAAAATTTAGTAACTTATATAGAAACCAAATTTATATCTATAATATCTATTATGATACATTTATAAAAATTTATCACACTTTCATTAAATATATGTCACTATTTTCAATGGTTTTGGTGTTAATAGAATTGTTTTGTCATGTGTGTCTCTTCTTGAAAGTTCTTTTTATTGGGGTTATTTTATAGATCTATAATAAAAATAATCATAATATAGTTATAATTTCATAAAAATATATATAGATTAAAAAAACATTAAATATAGTTTTTATAAATGAGTTATGTTACAATTGTGTAGATGGTAGATCATATAAATGCATGGGTAACATTAATAAATTTAATATATCATCATGAAAATGTTTTATGTTATATTTTGACTTCATAACATGATGGTAATATCACAAATAATATACAATTTCACTAAATATAATTATATATATCATCTCTATCGTTTGGTTCTGAATAGTGGGTCACATCAATTTTTGAATGGGATATTCCCATGTATAAAAGAAATGTCATCATATTTTAGTGTAGGAATAAAAATAATATATTATCTTTTAAGAATGGTTATTATTCTATGAATATGATAATTATTTTCCTTATATAATATATATTAATTAGTTTAATCTTTATCACCTTCCATGTAATGTGTTACTGAAAAACATCAATTCACATTGTGTGGAAGAAGTCAGTCATATGCTCGAACAATATTTTCATATCCAAAATAGAATGGAATATAAATAATTATAAATTATATAGTAACTCTATATTTAAAAATAGTTAATAAATATCATATATATATTATATCAATTATCATCCCCAACTATGATAGGTAATAATGGGAAAATGAATTAAATTAGTTCATGAGGTTATAATCCGGAGTCCACATGATCGATGATATCATAACCCATATAATGGAAAGTAATTAATGATTTATAAAATTTCATTAACATGTAAACATATTTTTATATTTAATGTAAAAAAAATTATTATATCATAATGTTTTTTATGTATTGAATGTGGTGACAGAGAAATAAGAAAAATATTTGTATTGATGAATGTTACATTTTCTTTATGATTTCTCTTTTTGTATTAAAAAAAGATATAAATGAAATTATTCCATCAAAAAATATGTCTACTATGATGACATTATGGTGTTTGGGAATTTATTGTTGTACGTAATTAAAATTCAAATTAGTTCTGAATGTTCAAAGGGGAATGGATATGAGGTTACCTTATATAAGTTATGTGAGTTTCACAAATTTATTGTTTTGAATGAAAAAGGTACACCCACTCCGTTCATAAAAAAATTGTTAAAATTGAGTATTTTAGTGACTTATAAATGATTGGGTATATATTTTGTTATTAAATTTATATTAGAGACGTTTTTATGTCATTTTATCCAAGGTATTTTTAGTTTAAACACCTAAAAAAATACATTTTTACCTCAAAGTTGGTAAATATTTTTTAATATTTCCATTATTAAATTTTATACTACTATATATAATAAATTTGTCTGATTTAAAATATGATATATATTTCATTAAATTATATTCATATATATGATAAAAAATAAAATTTTAATATTAAATATTTTATTAGAATTTGGGGTTTCATAGATAAAATTTTTATATATTTATAATTATTTTATATCAAAATTCATTATAAAAATTATAAAATGAACTAAATTTTATTAATTTATATTTAATTTATCCATATTCACATTAAAAATAACATAAAATAACAAAACAAATATGATTAATTTCAAATAAATGTATGCTTTTCAATATAGTTAAATAAATTTTCACTATTTATCAAAAAACGAATCATTTGAAAAAAGTACAATTATAGAATATTAAAATAATTTTAAAATTCAGATTAAAAAATTTCATTCCATTTTATCAAATAAATTATTAATGATTGGTAGATTTTATTTTAGATTTTGAATGCATAGTTTTTATACTGTGTCTATTATAAGAAAAAATTTTCTGAAAAACAATTCCTTTTCTTCTTATGGAATCTTATTCTATATTTCATCAATTGATAAACATAATTTCCATATATTATTTATTAATATTAATACCTTCAAAATTTAATGGTTATTCTATAATGTTATATTATATGTAAATACATTTTGACTCAAGTATTCACATTCCACGATTTGAGGATGAGATTAAATTAAAAGAAAAATATTTCACGTGGTTATTATGATTACTGTCACTTGTTCGATACAATATCAAATAAAATTCCCTTCATATTGAAATGTGGTTTTTAAAATTAAAATAAATTTGATTCCAATTATTTAAACATGATTTCTGTAATATAGGGATTGACATTTGGATATACCATTGATGAAAACCCTACATCGTTCGTGGGTTAATAAAATATCCTCTTAATATGAGTGAAAAATATGTAATAAAGGTTCTAAATAATAACACATAACTATGATTCAGATTAGAATAAATATGATTCATGATAAAATATTAATATCTAATGACACCATTAATATTTATAAATATTGATTGACGCAATTGATCACAAAAATATATAATTTTACATCAAATGTTAATGACATAAAAATCATAAAATTATTATGTGTAACAAATATTAATGATATAATAATATATTTTTTCTGTAGTATACAATTTTATATTAAGATATGTTTTCATTATTTTGATGATATATTTAGTTTTCAATGAAATTATGAAAATATTCTAACAAGATATGTTTCCACTACAAACTCATAATTTTAGATTTTCATATTTCATCGATCAATTTAGAGTCTATAACTTCCTCCATGAAAGGAAATCAATAAATAAATTTAATACACATAACGCACTAAAATTCACTTTTAACTGATCATATGATTCATAAAATAGTAAAAATTAAATCCAAATAACCTAAATGTTATCTATAACCAATAATGATAGAAACGTAATACAACAAAGTAAAGTAACATATAAACAACATTGTTACAACTATGGTTAATTATTTAATTTTATTTTTAAAATTAGTTAACTCAAATGTATGACATACTGACCAAAACATCATGTTGGCCAGTGGTATGTAGAATACTATTATCTTCCTTCATTCATGGGTTCAAACCTTGTGGAATGAATTGATTTATCGGTTTGAAACCCAAAATTCCAGTTCCTTTTTAAAAAATTATATTATTATATTTCCATTAATGATCTATGAAAAATATTATTGTAATACTTGTAAGAAAAATATTCATTAAATAAACTTCTTAATATCTTTTTAATACAACATATTTTATTGATATATTTTTACAATATCTAATAATCACATATGTGTATTATTTAAATTTAATTAGTGATCAAATCTACCCAAAATGTCATAAATACCTTTACAATTATGATTATAAAATTTATAACCATTAAACCCAAAATAATTGTCACCCTTAATCATATAATTTGAAATACCTTAAACAAAAAATATTTTTAATTAATGTGCATTCAGAAAAATATAACATGAAACATTCGTATATGAAATAAATTATATGATAAATATTAAACTCATAATCCCATGATGGTATCATAAAATATTATGTTATTGATGATACATATTCCACTAAAATATAATAAAATCTATAGATGATAAAAAAATATTTATCACAGAATTACCATTAATAAAAAAAATTCCAATATTTTATTATTATACCCTGATGCATTAATACATCATCAATTGTATGGAAAAATATGTCCTAGAATAGCCATGGATTTTTATATTAGATTTGGGAATTAACATGAATAATTACCACTTAATCAACATTTATGAAAAAAACTATAAATAGATAACTAGTATGTGATTTAGTTTTTTAATATCGTACTCTTCATTTTTCCCAAAAAAAAATTAGTGAACTATTTTTCATAAAAAATTTATTAACCATTTCATTGAGTCACATTACAAGGATCCAAATTCAACATTTCATATTTGATGGAAATTGATCATTTTTCCTCCATGTTTTCTATCACTCAAGATGACATGGAACACCTAAATTCTCTTAAATGGAAGTTTATATAGTTTTTTTATATATGTTGTTCATAAAATTTCCTGAATTATAATATGAATAAAAAATTATCACTTATTTATTCATCCCATTTAATTTTTCATATTAAACACTTTAGGTATCATATAGAAATTAATTATTATTAATAATGTTTCCATCCAATGACTAAAACAAAAAGGTATATCATGGACAACAATCATAATAGTTGAAAACCATTTAATAATAGGTAGGATGTCTAAATAATGAATGATTATTTTCAATAAATGAATACCTAAGGATAAATTATATCCATAATTGTGCTCATCAATTAAATTCCATAATTATTGTTTTTAATGGAAGTTTTAGTTATCTTAAACATATCTCTTAGAGTTTCAGAATATGTGTCCTTTAAGGATTTTTAACACATCAGGTGATGATCAGGTCATGCCTGATACAATAATTTAGAATGTTTCCACTAGGTAGATATGTTTTAAAACAAATTCAACTCATTGTATTTAGAAAAGGATGTAGTTATAAGAAAAATATCAAAATCTATAATCTTTAAAAATTTTAGTATTTTTATTTATACATATTCTTTATGTCTATATTAGGGATATATTCCAAAATCCATGTTTTACTATATTATCAATCAAAAGTTTCTTTTACATATTCTATATTAAAAAATGTAATGAACCCAACCCAGTAGACCAAATCCCTTGTCTCCAGTATTATTTTTTAATGAGATTCATTGAATTATATCATGAAGGACCAAATATTTGTAGTCTTGGTATTCTCGACTCATACACGAGTCTTACATTTCATTTTCATACACAAATTATAGTGTTATTTTTTTGATGGTCATAGTATTCAATCATTCATATCGTAGAACATGATACTTATCACACTTCATGGATTATTCCTAATGGAATAAAATTAAAGCTAAAATCAAATGATCAATAAGGGTTACATATGGTGGACGATATCCGGAATCAATAAGTGTAATCACTATGTAACGATAAATTACAGAACACACATTCCACATTATCCTGAAACAGTGAATGAAATGCATCTATTAACAATATATTTGTTAATATATCCCTAATAACAATAAACATGGAATGTCAAAATAAATTAAAACATGTTCTATTTAATAAATACATTGACTAGAAGAACAAGATAACCAATAATCAAAATGGAAATATAAATGACATAACAAACATTCTATTATTCAATACCCATGAATGAAATGAATCAATTTGTAATAAAATTAAGAAAATTTAATTTATAATAATAAATAATTTCGGAATTATGGTAATTTTTAATAATATTATTTCATATCTCAAACACTTGATACATCTACCGTCATGATCTATCCTTATGATATCATAAAACTGAATGGTGGAAACCAGTTTTACAAATGATTTCAAATTATTTGGTTGCATGATTGAACCAATGGATATAATTTATATCTGTATATAGTCACCATCATTTTATATCTTGTCCATAGTCATATTAATTTAACTAATAATCATTTTAATTTAGAATCAATGATCCTTGTCATCAAGAATCATTTTCTAGTAAAGGATAGATATTTATAACCATTTCCTTGGATAAAAAATACATTACCATTATGAAGTGTATATAAAAATGGCATTCCATTTTGGAAATAATCAAAAAATATTTAGAAAATACATATATATAATATAATTTTAATTTACCATGAAAATGATCAATATAATTTGAATGTTTCATGAGAATGTAAAATGTCACAAAAGAATGTGATATTGAATAATACTTTTTTCCACGTGATAATTTTAATTGTAAATCCAATTAAATGAAAAAATTAATATTGATAATTAAAATATCATAATAATTATTAATAAATATATTACATTATAAAATTAATTATATTAATATTATAATTTAAATTATATTTTTATGATTAAAATATTCTTCAATGAATTAAAATTGTGACAAAGTTCCTTACATCTAACTTCATTTTGGTTGTAAAACATTTATACCCATGTATAATAGTTTTAAAAATGTAATTAATTTATTATATATCTATATTAATACTTATAATATCATATACAATGCCTTTTGATGATCTATTCATCCTTTTGAAAATAAAATTTCATCATTCTAATTTTATCTGTTATTAATTTTTTTATTTTATAAAAATTGATTCATCTTGAAAAATCTTGTTGAAGAAACCATTATGTACTTATACTATATCGATAAAAATAATATTGAAAAAATAATAATATTTTTACATAAATTATATGATTAAAACCATGAGTGAATGATTTTTTGAGACATTAATTATCTTTTTGACAATGGAGACGATAAGTCATAGGTTCTAATGAGTGACGTTTCAATTTTCTAATGATCATCATGGAAAGGTTGTATGTAATATTTTTTCATTATATATTGATAAGAATATAACTAATAACAAATTATTTCTTTAGATAAATATATATATATCATCAGGGTAGATTGGCGTTGAAATTAGTGTCACCTCACTTCATGAATATGGCAGTCCACGCATAACCCAAAGACATCACTATATTTGATTGAATTAAAATATTCTATTTTATATTGCAGGAGTAATTAAAATTTAGTCAATACCATAATTATATAATTTTTATTACAAATAATTCATTAAATGTCTCCTTATCACCATCCGTGTAAATAATTTTTGTATGTTGAATCACATCGTAATGGGAAGCGGTAGTTCCTGAACACAAGAGTGTCATTATCATATACAAAAAATAATTGAATGTGAAAGGTTTATAATATATAATGACTCCATAAGTATATATTTAATATAAATATCATATATATATTTTATACCAATCAGCATACAAAACTGTGTATGGTGGTCATTGAAACATCAATGACATCAGTTAACAGGGCTATAGTCCACCATACACATGAACTGTGATTTCATAACCCATTTGATGGAAATGGAGGTTGTTTTTTAATTATAGTAACAAAACACACATCTATGTATATGTAATAGACTAATTTAATTATAACATAATGGTTTTGAAATAATTTCATATATGGATGGAGAAATAAAAAAAATTAAAGAATTCCATATCTTCTTCATGTAACCTCGTTAGGGTTTATAAAAAAAACATACAAAGATGTATTTCATTAAATAATAATTCTTATATTTTGAGACGAGGGATGATGGGAGGTAATTATTGAAGGGATTTATATTACCAAATCAGTGTGAAGGTGTTAATAAGAGAGGACATAGTGGCCTTTTATATGTTAGGGGAGCGACATAATTGTATGCTTTTGAATGAAAGAAGTATAACAACATATTTCAAACAAAAATAGATAGAAAATTATTGTACAATTAGGAACTAAAAATAATATGGTCAAAATATGGAAATCAAATATATTTTAAATTTATTTAGCTTATCTTAAACATTTTCTAATATGTTAATTCCCATAGAAAACCATATTAACCTCAATCAAAATAATTACTTTTTAGTGTTTTCAATATAATTTTTATTTAAAAACTATTCTCTAAATTTTACATAATATAAATTAATATTATTCCAAATATGGATTAATATTTAAAAAATTTCATTCACATAAGTGAAATTTTTTAAATAAAATTAACCTAACACATGCGATATGAAATTCGGCTTTCCATTAAAAAACATATTCTAAAGTTTACTTCATTTTCATATGAGTAGTAATAATGAAAATCAATCTAATTACCATAATTGGGATAATTTATATAACACCAAGCTCCTACATAACGCTTCTTGTTAAATAATGTAATAGCTTGTGATGGATGCTACATCATGTTTGAGCGCACCTTGACCTATCAAACATGCCGATATAAGTGAAGTTATGAATAATATTAACAAAATTATGTAATATATAAATTTAACTTTTCAAAATAGTCTTTGTTTATGAATTAATAACTTTAAAAATAGCCGAGGGTCATTTTTTTGTGTTTTATCTAAAAAGATTAAATTTTAATTGAATAGTTAAAAATAATGCATTGTTGAAAAAACTATCTTTTTAGTTGAAATAATAAAATAAAATTTGAATTTATTTTAATATCATAATATATAATTAGTACATATATTATTCCAATTTATTTCATTATGATTATTTTTATAATTGAATAATATTAAAAAATATTTTTCTCTATTCTAAGTCTCTTTTACCCACCCTCAATCCACATCTTCTAGATTTTCATTAAACATAATTCTAACACTTAAGTTAATTAAAATTTTAAAAATGGACATAGATGGTTGTCACTAATATGAAAAATATTGTCTAACATGATCAAAATAATTTTCTAGAATAGTAAATACTGGATTTTATTTTACCTTATTTACAGTATGTAAAGTAATTAATGATAAAAAAATATTATAATAATATAATATTACACTACCTCATGCACTAATTTCTTTGGATAATTTATTATAGGATGAAATAACCAATAGGTATAAAATATTACCATTTTTTAATCCACATGTTCTAGATTATGACATTAATTATTTTTTATATAAAGAATACTTAAAATTATAATATTAAAATTTTTATAGTTATTTATTTTTAAATATGAGGATAAATAAGTGATATGGTCAACTATAAATATTATTTATAAATTTAAAATTTTTATTCATATAATGTTAATTTATTTATAAAATTATGAAATAAATAAATAAACTAATTTTTCACACAATAATGATGCATTAATTGAATTATTAAAAAAGAATCAATTAAATGATATAAAAATTTTTCAAATATTTTTAATTTGAAGTAATAAATGAAACACAATAAATGTTTTGATAACATAGATATGTTAGTGAAAAATGTTATGTTTTTTAGAATTTATCATGTTGGTTAAAAAAATTTATAAATGAAAATATTGAATTGTATCAAAATTGATGTAATTGACAATTAAATTAATCATATTTTATGAAATGTTTTAAAATTTATAAAAATATTTATGGTTTAGTAAAATTACTAGGATAATGATAAATATTACATTAATGATTCAACTGAGGTTATTTTTTCATTATATAATAACTTCGTTAACCCTATATTATAAAAATAGAAGTCAACAATGTAAGAGATAAACTATTTAACTAAGGATTAAATCCAAAAAATATTGTTAATTATGCGATTTAAACAAGTCTAAAAATCATTGGATGATAGGATTTGGAAATATCCTAATCTAATACTATAAATAACTCATTTTAGAGCTATGTGAATTCGAAAATCTATTTATTATAATTTAGTAGTCCATGGGTTTCCAAAAGTGCTGCTCCACTCTCTAATAAATAAGAACCTTCCTTCTATTTTATTCACACCTAAAAAGACAAATATATTGTACAAAACCAAAAAATTATCCTCTTAGCGTCCCTAATTTTATCCTATTGTCCATAATTTGTGCACAAATCAAATATGAGGAGTAATTCTTTGCAAATCAAAATAAGACACTCGTAGAAGATATATTTGTTTTACAAATTCAATTCATTATTCAACAATATATACTTTCTATTTCTCGATTATTTACATACTATTGTAGTAAATAAACTATAATCTACATTGTTGATATTTTTTCTATAATTATGATACAACCATATTACTCCTTCTACGCATCATATGAATAATAATAACACAAGTCCTATGTGCGTATTATGTATCGTCTATACAACATGGTGTAATTTTTTATTCAAAACTAAATTAATTTAAGGGTATAATTATGAGTTTAAGGGAATTAAAATGTGAATATATGATATTTACTCTTCTTTATAAATAATATACCATCCAATTATATTCTATTTAAACATCTAGGCAATGATATCATTTCTAGGGCACATGTATGGTCTATCATCTCCATGACATGATAAGATTCATTCTCCATGTTAATCATTAATGAATTTTTTTTAAAATTTATATCATTATTGATAATAATAATTATGAATTTAATATCATCATAGTTATTATAAAATCCATCCCACACATAACAATCCTGATATATAAAAGAAAACATTAATGGAAAACAAAGTCATTCACTCTTGAATCAATGGTAATAATGAATCACTATTAATGGAAATATATAATAGTATCATATATGTCATTATAGATATATATATGGTTATAGTATAATTTAATAACATACTTTAAAAATTATACAGGAGGCTAAAACATCCCTTAATAAAGGAATGTGTAAGGTAAGGGTGAATTTCACTCTCTTATTATTATACGAGGTAGATTATTTTTAATAATTTACTGAAAAATAATTGTCAAATTTTTTTTGTTTAATGAAAATTTATTTCCAAATATTATCCCTATTATTTTATAGTTTTTTAAAATATTGTGTTACATAGGTTCGATATTATATAAAGTAATCATTTTCCATTTTCCTTACAAGGTAATTAGTTTGAATTTTTGAAATTTATGAGAAATTTTTTTATATGGATTGAGATTATTATTCCACTATCATGGTTCCATAGTGATTTAAATATTCCATTACAATTTAACATGACTATTTTTTTGAAAATATTTTTTATAAACATATTTGTAATTCTAAATAACTTTTTTCAATAAGAAGTTTTATTTATCTAAATAGAGTTTTAATGAATTTATTAGATTATTTTCTTATATTTCATCATAAATTTTTGTATATTATGATCGACTAAGGTTGGAATATTTAAATTCAATTTTCAATATTATATTGAAGGTTTGGTGAAATGTTTGATTGTGGATCTTCTATTTTGATTCCATTATTTGTTTATTTTTAATGTATTAACAATTCGTATACTTGTTTTAATATGAAGGTTTAGGATATGATTCACAATTTTTTTATTAAAAAATGAATTATACCTGTTATGTGAAGGGTAAGTCCTAATATACCACCTCAATGAATTATTAGATCTAGTGAGACAAACTAGTTTGAGGTTTTCCAATTTATGTATGTTCTTCGCATAAGGAATTGACAATATGGTGATTTTGTCTCTGCATTATTCACTCCATCATTACGATATTATTTTTTTATAATACATGTCATTATTATTCTATTTTAATACCCTTGTCAATATGAAATGGAATTATTTGACTTATTAATTCTATATTACGCTGAATATTTGATCTAAAAGGCTAATATTTTAGTTTTAGACCTTACGTAAACTTTTTAGCCTCTTTATAATAGTTTATACTATATTGTTATCAATAGTGAGAATCTGAGATCACCCCTTTCATATGTTTAGTTTTTTCACAATGATGAAATGATGTATATTATAAATGATATTCATTGATAGTATAAGGGATGTGAGTGTTTTAAAAGGAGACACTATTTTTTTCATTTCATGATGTTATATAAAATATTTAATTATATATAGTTCTTCAAGGATACTAAACTACTTAGTCCAACGCGATTTAAATTCTTATGATCATGCCAGGTAGTAAAATAATACACAATTTACAAACATCTTTGTTTTGGTCATTACAGTTGGTGTCATAGGATGTTAAACATGAACCACGGAATGTATATTTAGAAAATACATTAAATAGGATAAAATACCCTAAGATAGATATTGAGGACAAGTAAATAAAAACATCCAAAAATTAGGGTAATTCATATATTAGGAGGTAACTCTTAACAAATACATACATTTATACATTCAACTATTGGATGTGGTTCTGGAACAAATGTACCCAGGAGTAATAAATCCAATATGGTTCCACAATATTGGCATGGTGTAACATAAAACACAACAACATTCCTTACAGTCCACCTAGTTTAACAAACCAAGGGTACATTTATAAGATAATTCACATTTTCATTATGAACAATTATTTTGTATTTAAAACTAAATATGTACGAAATGAAACCATGCTTATGATTATGATATTAGATATGTATAAAATTTTTATTTTATGTAATGTATTTTTAAATTACACATTTTGACACATAACCTATTTTAGTGAATTACATTTTTTAGAAATAGGGCCTAATGGAAGAAGGGAAATTGTATCAACAAACATAATACGTGTAGATATTACTCTACTATGAATGAATTTTTTTTGAATCTGGAGCTGTGACTGCTACTGGACAACATAATGCTATAATGGGACAACTAACTCAAGTTAGGAATAATAACATAACATGTATGGAACAACCCAATACACAATTCATAAAATCAATGATAATGCACTTTATGATGAAAGAAATCCCAATATTCAATGTGACTAAAAATACTTTTGTATAAAGGACGTTGATACAATTCATTGAGTGAATAGTTATTTTATTGGGGAGTAATGAAAGGGAAAACGATTTCATTGAATTTTCTCATATATAAGGATATGAAGATCAATGGTGTTCATAAATTAAAAATATGAAAGAGGTTAACTATGTATAACATATATAAGGGAGGTAATTTATTGTACACAAACTATAAAAACACATTCCTCAGAATCTACAAGCGAGTTTGGAGAGGTCATTTTTGAGTTTGACGTATAAGGATGGTGAGAATTTTCCAATGTATGAATCTAACATCACAATTTTTGCAACGTATGTTGATGAATACACACATAAACCAATATTTAATATGGTTGTTTATTTTTTTGTTTAAAACCTTTTCATCAATGGTAATTGATTTCAAAATTTTTCTCAATGTATGATGATATTGAATTAGCGGCTATAAATAAAGAAAAGGAATTGTCTATGTAATTTGATGTTTATGTGAAGGTCGTGATAAAGATGGTTTCTCAACACCATGTGAAAAAAATAAGAGCAATAAGGGAAAATTTTACATTCCACTCTGAAATAGTTTTGAGATGAGACACCATCATAATTTCCTGATGGGGATGGATGTTTGTGACAGTTTTGTAGCAAAATGTCACTAAGAACGTGATTATAATTGAAGGAACATAACAACCATTTTTCTGTGATAAATGATTAAGGATATGGGATATTATTCCATTAATTTTTATAATAGTCAACGAATCATTCCCCATAAGAGACCAAGGGAGAAAGGTCAATCTTTTTCGATGACTAGAGGTGAGGCTGAAGATAATAATGATATGGTGGCATGTACTTTAAACATTTGATAAAATATATCCAAATCATTTGTTGATTATGTATTATTATATTCAATTATATCTTCTATGTTTACTATAAAAATTATATATTTTCAATTCACCTTAACAAGGGAGTTTTTAGTGAAAATATCTTTGGGAACCCACATTGCAATAAATATGTGTAAGCTAGTTCCCATTATATAATTTATATATGCTCTATCTAATGAGATTATAATCAATCCTATGGTAAATTTTTTATAATATATATAATGTATAGGATATAAAAATATGATGAAATATTTTATCACATTATGAAGGAAGTTACAATTTATGAGAACAATGTAGAATCTATTATCTATATAGTAGAAATCTCATCAGCTTATTTTAATGTACATCCACATATTGTAGCTCCTCTAAATGAAATTAATTTTTGAATAAGTGAATATAAAACCCAATTAACGTAAAATTTATGATATATTAATTTAAAAAGAATTCATTTATGTATATCTATATAATTTATGGAGAAATCCTCCAGATTAGGAGGATATGTTTTCTTTTTTATTTAATCCATGATATAATCCCAATATCAAAATCTCCCTATAGAATAGAAATTGTATAATTAGTTGACTTGAAGAAACAAGTATAGTATTTTATTTATACGAGATTTATTTTTCCTAGTGTCTCTCCTTGGGGAGCCCATGTTATTTTTATTTAGAGGAAATATGGGTCAATGATAATCCGTATGGTCTATAGTGAAATCAAACCATGACAATAAAGAATATATATCATTATCCTCAAATTGATTATTTTGTTTGACCAAACTCATAGAGCTCAGTGTTTTTCAATGATTGGACTTTGTTCAGGATAACACCAATAATGTGTAATTAAGGATTGTATTTTAAATACATCATTCTAAACTAGCTATGGGGATTATAATTTTATAGTAATTCTATTCTGACTGAAAAATTAATCCTTTATATTAATGGATCTAATGAATATAGTTTTCAATGTATATCAAGAAAAAAATTTCACCATATTTAATGCTGATATATTTATATAGTCCGAAATAAATGAAGACGATGAGAACCACTTTTAAATTATCCTAATGACTCTTTGATGAAATGAATTATATGTATTATTTATCATTTGTGAATTATGGATTTAGGAAAACACATTTCTGGTCAATTTTTTCTCAAACGATGGAATATCTGTTAATCAAACAAAGGAAATTAAAATACATGAATGGAAAGAACTGATGATTTTAACTGAGGATTGAAATTATTTTGGTTAAGAATGTTACTATATGTATTTCATCCCTAAATTTTCCGGATTGGAAAACATGTTAACTAATATCACTTGTAAAGGAATTAAATTAATTTATAAAAAATAGTGTGATAAATGATTACAATAATTGAATAAAAGGTTACTCTATTCATTTATACATACATTACGACATTGAAATTATTAGTCTGTGATTAATAGTGATGCATTCATGAATGGTCATCATTCTGTTAATATGCATAGTGATTAATTTGATCCATTTTCATCAATGTAATTAATAAATCAGGAATAAATAGAAAACTCATGGTATTGATTTGTCGATAAATATTATTTTATATATAGTTATTTCTACGTTAAAATAGGAAAAATTATTATTGATCACAAGGGATTAAAATATATTTTAACATATAAAGGACTCATCATGAGACAATGTAGATGGATTCAGCAAATGAATGATTACGATTTCACAATAAACTACCACCCAATGAATGAAAATAACATGGATAATGTTTTACATAGGAATGAACATTGAGTGATGAATAGAATGTTATTTGAAAGGTATCATATTTTCACGGGTAATGTAAATATGGGTATGGGAATTATCATATAATGGGAAATGTCCCTACAGTATCAAATGGTATCCAAACCATCTATACTATAATGGATAAAATGATCTTTGAATGATGATAAGGATTTTCAAAAAAAAATTGAATCTGTGAATCTTATGAGATTTATTGAAATCATATATGAAGATGGAGTTTTGAAATTTGGAAGGCGGCTATGTGTTCTATTTATACCTAAGATGAAAATGTAAATATTGGTTTTTTCTTATAGCTCCAATTTTATATACACAGATGTGGAAATATGATGTATAGAGAATAAAAGGATCATTTTTGGTGAGACAACATGAAGATGAAGATATCTAATTATGTGTCATGATGGGTGGTTTTCAAATTGGTGAAGTATATATGAAAGTATCTTTTATGGGAAATGAACCATATTCTTATACCTTTGTTCATATGTGATTATATTATGATGGATTTTGACATGGGGCTACCCAAGAGGCCAAAATAATTGATGCAATAAGGGAAATTATTGATAATATTACTAAATCATTAAACAATTGAGATATATAAGAAGACTTCCCACATGATTGTTCAGGAATACTTAACATTAATGGAGTTGTAAGTCTTCATCTTGTACCCCTAACGATTATTCTTGACTGTGTTCGTCATCTTACATCATGATTTTAGAAAAGTATCCAGGATGCCCTATATACTGAGTTGTTTTTGACCACATTCTACCACCATCAAAATGATTTAAAAACATAACATACATTTCAAACATTATAATACATTTTTAGATCTACCTCACTTTACTATAAAGTTATGTGGGATAAATATTTTTATCTAGTAAAATTTTCCTATAGTAATAGATTTCATTCATGTTTTAAGATATCACCATAAGAAGTGTTATATATAATGATTATGATACACCAACTTATTGGTATAATGTTGGTGAATAAAAAATCATAAGAACAAAATTTATCGAGAAAACACCAGAAAATATTTGTATTATTTAACCAATAAAAAAAACATAATGTTGGTAAAAAAAGAATCCATTAACAGAAGGAAGAATTTATTATTTCAAGTTGTAAATTTCATTTTCATGAATATATCAACATTTACAAGTGTTATATGATTTAGTAATAAGGGTAAATTAGGTTCTAGGTATGTCCTACATTTCAATATTTAGGATCGAATTAGATTTGTAACATACCATTTGAAAATTTTGCAAAGTCTCTTCAAATATCATGATGTGTTCCACATACCATTCTCGAGGAAATACATGATAGACCCAAGGAATGTGCTCCCCTATGAAGAAATATAAATAGAACCTGATCACTATTATTGTGAAGAGATTTTCTATATTTTTTATACTAGATAAAAAATGACGGGGGAATCAGATGACTTATCTAGTAATAGTTATTTGGTGTAATTATAAAATGGAGGATGCAATTTTGGAACATAAAGATAATCCAGTTAAGTACTACCCAAATCATTTAATGAGTTGAAATTCCTTAAATTTGGAGGAAAATTTCATTTATGGTGATCAAAATTTTACACTCCAAGCTTTCAGGGAATGCTTCTTTTGAAATAATTCAATATATGGAGATGGACACTATACCATGGTTGAGCACAACATAACCTATAAAACTATCCATTTTATAATAATATATGATTATTATTAATCAAATTCTGAAATTTCGTAATTTTACATTTCAATACAAACTTTTTTTTGAATTTTCAATATCAAAATTTTCATACGGAGATATTTTGTTATTTTTCTAAAATGATTCAAAATTTTATGAATAGATAAAAATAATGTATTACTGCTAAAAAACCAACTGTTTCATTTGAATAATTATTTTAAATTAAATTTATTTTTATTTAAAATATATTAATAATAAATATATTTGTCCAAGTTAGTTCATCGTAATTATTTTTATTATAGAATTAAAAAAAACATATTGTAATTTTAAAGGTATTTTTAAAACACATTTTATCCACATCTACGAGATATTCATTAAATGTAATTTTACCACATTATTTAATTGAATTTTTGAAGAAGAACATACATGGTTGAAATAAGTATAAAAAATTTGTATAATAATATCAAAATACTTTCTTGGAATATAACATTTTAAATTTCATTTACCACTGTTAAAGGTAGATTGGGTAATTAAATGTAAAATATATTTTATAATAATATAATATTACAATAAAACAATTTATAATTCCATTTTATATGTGTATTTAAAACAAAATAATCTTTATGTATAAATTATGATCTTTTTTAATATACATATGTTGTGTTAGGAAGTATATTTTATTTTAATTAATGAATAGACACAAATGTGATATTGAAAACATAATATCAATATAATTTTTAATATGAGATTATTTAATTAAATGGTTGAATATAAATTGTATTTAGAAGATAAATTTTTTATCTTCATAATTGAAATGTATTTATAACTTTTGGAGGTAAATAATTAATTTAAATGGTGACACAATAAAGATATAGTAATTAAATTTTGAATGGATGAATCAATTAAATGTTATTAAAAATATTAAAATTAATATATTTTAAATAATTACAGATAAAAAAGAATTCTAGAGGTAAAATACACATTATTGTGAAATCAAGGATTAATTGGTTCTAAATTATAACTATGGTATGATTGTTTTAAAAATGAATCTATTGAATAGAATCAAAATTTACAAAATTGATACATTAAATATAAAAAACTATTTAATAATTTTTTGAATTCATAAAAATACTAGGTTCACAGAAGTATCTATTATAATGTTAAATATTTAAAAAATTATCCAAATTGGTGTTCTTTTGGAATTATCTAGTACACATATTATCCTTTTATAATAAAAATTCAAGTAAACACTGTAAGAGTTAAACCGTTTAACTATGGGTTTAACTGAAATGATAGTGATTCCATTGAGAAAAAACACATATAAAAATAATTTTTTAAAAGGATTTTGACTCATTGTTGTCATATTATATAAATAACTCACTTTTTACATATTTTAATAAATAATTAAATTTATACTAATGTAATAGTTTTGGATTTTCAAATAGTTCCCCTCACCTCTCTTATAAAAGAGAACATAAACTTCTAATTTATTCACACATATAAATCCATTTTTATTAGAAAAACTATTCCCAATACCCCAAAATATTTCCCTAAATTTATCTTGGAGGACATAATTTTGTCTGATAGGAATCCTATAGAGTCTTGTTGGGGAAATCAAAATAAGAGACTCGAATTAGAGGAAAATGTTTTACCAATTCAATTAAATTCATTTTCTTCTAATACATTATATTCATATGTTATTTCCATACTAATATATTAAATACAGTTTCATATACATTATAATATTTTATTTTAAATAATATACAAACAAAATCAACCTCTTTCAATCCTACTAATGACAATATCTCAATGTATGTGAATGTATTGCTTAACTACTCCACGACATGGGGAAATTTTATATTTAACAGTTATTTACTAAGTTATGAATATTTATGTGTATTAGTGATATAAATAATTAATATAAAATATTTATTTATAATTATAATTAATATTCCCTCCAATTCCATATCATTTAACAGTCGTGGTAATGATAATTTCGCTCTTGCGTTCATACTATCTACAGTCTCCATGACGAGATAAGATTAATTCTACATGTCATCCATTCAAGAATATTTATAAATTTTTTTTGATTATTAAAAATAGTTATAATTATCTTAAAATAATACATGATATGAATAAAATACATCACATGCATAACAATCATGAGTTAAACATACCATTGAGTAATATGAACCATTAAATAACAAAAACAATGGTAATACTAAAAAATTAGTAACAGAATGATATAAGAGGATCATATATTATATCATAAATTTGTATATTGTTCTTGTATATTTTTATTACATAAATTAACCGGTATACAAGAGTTAAACATACCATTGAGTAATGGAATGTACAAGGTAAGGGTTAATTTTACAATATCATTATTATACATGGTTGTTTATATGTATATATATACAAGAACATATTTATCACCCATGTTCATGTTTCATAAATACATATTTCAATACATTTTTATGATTCATTTTATAATATTCAAATGAAAATTTTACCCAATTTTGATTTTATAAAAAGTAATTTTTTTGTGTTATCTTAAGCGATACATTGTTTGAGATTTTCGACAAGTAGAAAAATAATATTTTTCATATGTCACAAGTGAAATCATCTGCTGGTGTGATGCATTAATTTTTGGAAGTATCCCTTACAAGATTACAAGATTATATTCAATGATAAATTTTCCTCTTAAAATTAATGGTATTTTCAATAAATATTTTTAATAATAAGGTGTATTTTTGTAAAAATATTTTTAATGAATTTAATAGATTATTTTCATCTATGTCAACATCCATTGTTGAATTTAATGCTTTATTTTCATTGATATAGTATAACAAAAAATTCCATATTGTATATAATGTTTTATTATATAATTTAATGATGATGTGATATTTTTATAACATTCATGGTTTATAGATAATTTATTAACATTTTGTACACTATTTTTATTATGAATAGTTAGGATATGTTTCACACATTTCTAATGAGGAATGCATAAGACATAGTATGTGATGGGTGGAGGCTACTATATCCACTCAATGAATCGGTACGTATCTTGAGATAGATTATTTTGGGTTTTTATTCGTTCGGTTATGGTCTGGGAATGAGAACATGATAGGATTGTTATGATGTAATAAAATATTCATTAAATCATTATGATATTTGTTATTGATTTTATATGTGAGTATTATATAATTTTAATATTAATGTTAATGTTTAATGGAATTACATGATATACTCCTTCCATTTTAGGATAACGATATTGTTTCAAGAGTCTTCTGTTACAATTTTATACATTTCCATAAAATTTTATTCCTTTTCTTGATTGCATAAACAATATTGTTATCCTTATTGGGCATCTGAGCTCCCCAATTTTATATATTTTATTTTCCACTAGGATATAAAAATTACATTATAAATGAACTACTAGGATATTCTATGGGTTATGAATGTTTTCTAATGAGATACAATGTTTTCTTTAATTTCATGATATAATGTAAAAATTATATATGAATCTCATCTATCATAAGATAAAATACTTATTAGTCATTTGGGATTTAATTTCATGTCATCTTGACAATGTGATACAGTAATACACCTGATCTAGGCTTCTAGGTTACATGCGTTAAATAACTTCTATTTAATTGAACTAATTTTACTCATACAAATAACAAATATAATTTAACATTGTATATAATTCATATAAAAAAGTGATTTTTAGTTAAAATTATGCACGTTTCATTATTAACAAATCTCTTAACATGAACTATATAATTTTATTTTATTTTCACTTCTCATGAATAATCCGTCTTTATAAAAATATTGTGTTTAAGAAAAAAAATTAATTTTCATTTCAAATATTTATATTTTATGTCAATTCTATAGATAACCATAATTTTCAGAATTATTTATTACTATTCATTATATATAATTTCTTTTCAATGTTATAATTCTATATTATATTAGAGTTCATTTATACATGGAGCTTCATGTTACACATATTATAACAAATATTATATTTTCAAAAAAATCATGGATATTTTATGTTCGGTGTTGTCTGTCACATATCATATTGAATAAAATGTTTTTGTTTTAAAATATTTTTATTTAGAATATTTTAATATATAGATAGACAAAGGGATTAAATAACACAATGTTATTATTTTTTGAATTTATGGTTTCATTAGGATATTATCATATTTCTATATGGGGACCATGACGAATTAGTAATAAATGATTATAAACATAAGGTTTCTTCATCAAATTATGTTGAGAGATATTCTTATAAGATAATTATCGAACTGTATTAAGATCTTAATAATACACTAAATAAATTAAAAATTTTAATAAAGGTTATTCCCAACATGATTAATAATAAAATTTCATATATTAATTGTAAATTATATTCATTAAGAAATGCGATTTTATAATATTTTTGAGTTAAATTTTTTTCTCGGTTACCATTCAAAAAGTAAAAAAAAATAAAAGTTTATCAACATTTTTATAGAAACGATTCATATAAATAAATTTTGATTAATGTTAAAATTAGAAAAAAATAAATTCATGAGTTTCGTGAAGAAAATATTTACATATTTATTAAATGTGAATTATTTAATTAAACTATTATATTATAATGGAATAATTCATTTTTTATATATGATTATTTATGGGTCATGTAAAGGAATTAATGAAAATGATTTATTTTTTAGTAACTGATAAATATATAATAATTAACTTATTAAAAAAATTTAATTAAATAATTTAATTTATTTGGATGTTAAATAATAATATTATAATTATTTGACAATAGGTATTACATATATTATAAATGTTGATAATGGTGGACAAGAAATTATATATTAATAAAAATATGATAATAATGAAAAATATATTCTTTTATTATGTTAGTAATACTTGTGAACAATTATATTCTATATATATTTATATAATCTATATGAGAGAATAATAATTACATCCCCTTCCAATGAACATATCTTGGACTTTAGAACACATAGATACAATAATCGAGGAATAGTGTAATAAAATTGGTGCTTACTCTTCAGAATTCATAAATCTGTGAATATTTTATATATATTACAATATCATGTCAACATACACATGATGTAATCTATTACAAGATCATTCAGCACAACTAAAACTATTCACGATAACTAATAATAGGTGATGTTCACCATTATCACATTCAATGTATTTACTATTTTTGAATAATAAAACATTAAATATGAAAGATAATTGTGTTAGCTTCAAGGTTTCAATTCATTATATTCTTCATATTAATTCATTTAGGCTGATGAGAAAAGAATTTTATGAGTCCTCCCAATAATTCCCCTAAACCTTGGAACATTATTGTCACTACCTTAGGGATAATCACATATTTTGTCCATTTCATGCCACTCAATTAGGATGGAAAACTAATAAATTTCATAGTATAATCATCATACATATATTTAGTGTTTTTATAAAAAAAATTATTAACAACTCTGATTTCAACATTTTTTTAAAAATGATGTAATTTCTTCATCTTGAATCCCATTCCTACCTCTTCCCACATAGATAATGATTTTTATATATTGAAAATAAATATGTTAATAACATTAATGAATAAATAAAATTAAATTGTAAAATGGAATAAAAATAAAAAAAATTATATAATAAAATACATAAAAGTAATGATTTTATAAAAATTAAAATTTGATAATTTGATAATTTCTTATTTGGAATAAAAAATGAATAATATGAAACATGAATATATTTATGAAAAAATAATCGGTCAATATATTAAAAATTATATCCTAATGTTAAAATGATCTTTAAATTTTTACGAAATAAACATATAGAACCCAAAGATGAAAGAAATCATGGATATTAGAGGATTTTTAGTAATTATATCAAAAAATATATAAATTAAAATGATTGAAAAATTAAATAAAAAAATATATTTAATCATAGAACATGTTCTTATTCTCAATAACATTGATCAATCCTAGAATAAACACTATCTCATTGTTAATAATTACATATACAAATGACCACTAGAAACCATTTTATGTTTTAGTTATTGGTGATTTATAGACCAATTTGGTTTCATTACTTTTCAATATGAACATAGTGCTTGTGATCCTCTAGAATAATGTTCATGTATGTGTCAAGTTTCACTAAACCAACATGAAACCTATAAAACATTCATGATCAATAAAATATTTCATACATTGAATACATTATTTTGTAGTATACAAACACAAACACAAACAAAAGAAGTAAAATTATATAAGGAATTTAATGCGCATACCACAATGATAACATAATCATATTATTTTAAAATAAGAAATCACATTATTTCCCCAAATATCAATTAATTTTAATGCTTTAGTGTATGAGGGAAAAATAAAAAAATTTAAACCATACATAAGAATAGAAAAATGTTTCTCAATATCAATTTTCCAACATAAATAAAAACATAAAATAATAAAACATGGTTTTTTGGATGATATAATATCAATATTTTTATATTTTCTTCATTTTGGTCCCTAATCATTTTCCCCCTAAATGATGTTTTTAAACATGGGATGTTCCAAAACAATCTTATTAAGAGACAAAAATAAAATTAAACAATTACTAAATTGTATAAAGGAAAAATTATTTAATGACCTATGAGATAATGAATTAAAGAATTTTGATATAACAAACACAAACTATTTGAAATCTGAAATTCATTGCAACCCATATTATGAAAATTTAATATCTATTTTATTAATAGATAATACATTATTAATCCCACTCTAAACCCATATTAGAAATAACTGGAGAATAATTGAATCTATATGAGAAACCCTTCTATAATTAATTCTTTGATTCCTCAAAAGAGAGGGTACATTACCCAATTCTTTGCATCACTATATGGTTGAACCCATCATTTAATATAATATTGGATTATCCATTGCTATCCAGGACACACCATGATATATATTAATGGGATTTACTAGCACTATATTGGCCATACACTGGTATTTTGTAACATACATACCCAACCCTATTTGGGCTTCCCATTTTTAATAATTAATTGAAATATAATTTAGAAAACATTTTAATGCTATAATTTTTAATCATAAAACAATTGATAACTATAGGATTTAAATTTATGAAAACATAACAAAAATCATATTTTAATAAATTAGTTTCAATTAAAAAATAAACCAAATGCAGTGGAACTATTTTTTATGTTTATTAAAAAAAATATCAATTTTCTAAATAAAAATGTCATTTAATATTAAAAATCATTCTATATTTTACTACATTATACATTATAAAGAATCCATTTTATATAATGAAAACCATATAAATCTTGAAGGCAGAAATCATTTAATTAAATAATCATTATAGTGGTAATATCTACTCATTCTTCATATGTAATAAATATAGTTTAAATATTTTCTTAAAAAATATAAAATTATATTTTTCAAAAAAATATCCCTTACCTTGAGTATATTTTTTCACTTATGCCCTTATTCATCCTAAAGAACAAAAATATGATTAATTTTCTTCTTGGTAACATTTATTAATATTATAATTAATTTTAAATGACTTATTAACATGACAGAAATAATTACATTATTATTTAAGTTCATAGTATCCATTTTGATTATATTATGTACTTGAGACCAAAATTTCCTCGGTATTATCTATGTAGTCAACGTGGTCGTTGGACCACTATAATCAAAAAAAATTTAATATATAAGGACTCGACCTTAATCATTACATAATATTGTATTAAATGAATAATTCACATTGAGGTTCTTTTTATGTTTATAATTTTAGAGAATTAGGTCATTATATTTACATAACAACATGAATATTACATATAGGCAAATCTACCAAATATCCACTTTTTTCATTTAATAAAAACCCTTAAAAAAATATTCATGTCTAGTTCCATGTTTTAGACAGCATGACTTTTCCTTGATCCCATCCTTGATCCTTTTCTTTTTTAAGTCCTATGAAAACATTTCAAAACATGGGATGAGCATAAAAAGATCCGTAAGGGTTATAAAACAACGAATGAAAACATTTGTTCATAAATACATTCAAAACATGAACTCTTTTACTTACCTCATGAAATCATACTATTTTATGAATAACTCATAGAAATCAGAAATCATGATGTTAACTTGTGGCATCCATATCATATTTACATTGTAGCTATCACATCTATAAAGGTAGTTACTTTGGAATACCCATCACAGTATATTCCCAAAATCACTTCGGAGAAACATTCAAATTTACTTCTATCACATTACCCAATGCATTAGAGAGCTCTCTTGCGGGCACTCACCCTACGTTTATCACAAAACCACTTGTATATGTAAATAATTCCCAAGAACCCAAATATGATCATAACACATAACATAAGCATAAAAGAAAGATAAAATTTCCACATTTCAATAAAAAAATCATTTCAAGATATTGAAATAATAAATCCATTATAAAATTAATTTTCAATAACAAAATACGTAAAAAAGTATATGGTATTTATTTTTCCTTTTGAAAACTTTCCAGTTTGTTATGGAATCCAATGATCAAATAATACTCATAGCGGTAGAATGGTCGTTGTCACCACTTATGTAAAAAAACACTTCTTTTTGTCATTTAGTAACATTCATGGTATAAAAATATTCCCTTTGAATTAAATGAAAATTTAAAGGGGTTCATACACCATATAAAATAAATTCATGTATAAAACTAAATATGCCTCAATGAAAAGATATTAAGACGATGTCCCTTACCTCATCTCTGACTAGACTCGATCATTCCTTAATCTCCTTAATAATAATATAATGTAAATTTATACTTGGTTACGAACATTTTTCAAGCTTATAATAACTTTTATATCACTTATTACCATGTTATAAAAATTATTTAATCATTTATGTTAATAATGTTTATTTTGTGGATATTTGGTACTTGAGTCAAAAATGAACTCATTATATTTAAATGTATTCCATATGATAAATAGTCCACTATATCCAGAATTAAATTCATTATTTAGATACCATATATATCATATATATCTATTAAATAAATATACTTATTACAGTACATATCATTTGGAGGTATGAAATTAAATGCACCATTCATGGAGACAGTAAGATTTACGTACGCATGAACACTACTTTCATTTCTATTTCTTATTTTTAAGGAATTTAAACATAATGATACATAGTTATATTATAATTTCAGTATAATTTCATATATTATATAATATCATTAACTCCATCCTTTATACATCCCACATATGGCATTAACGAGTCATATCACTTTGAGGGGGCGGTAGTCCGCACTTCCTCTAATGAGATTATCACGTTTACCCATAATGGAAACCATAATGGCATGCTATAAATGGAAATTAAAGAAGCATTATGAAAAAATAAAAATAATATATATTACATATAAATATTGTGCCATCATAATTTCCACCATGAGAGGTGGTAGGAGATAATCGAACAATCATCGTTTCGTGAGGCGTTAGTTTTCCATCCACGGAAACATTATGTTCTTCATCAATTAGATTGAGGTGTGTGTAAGTGTAGTTTGAATCAATAACATAAAAACATCCTAGTATATTTAGGATAATGTTTTTTTTTACAAAATAATGGAATAAAAATAGTTTAGGGGTTGGAGTAGTAAAATAATAGAAAACAATATAAGAGAAATTGTTACCATTAATTTGGGTAACTTCCTTTGGTATGAACTAAAGGGACTTCATGAAGTTCCTTTTGCCTCAGTTAAAAATTAGAAAAGGAGTAGATGAATTTAAGGAGATTAATTGAGTTGATTTTGGACCAGAAAAAAGTCTTGAGAGGTGTGAGGAATTGGTTAGAAGTGGTCTCTTTTTATAAGGGAGAGGATTGCCTCTTTCGGAAAGTGTTAAAACATTATTTTGTTATAAACATATATTTGGTTTCAAAAGGACCAAAAATCATTATATTCAAAGATAAGATGACTCATATTAGAAATAAAATCATCTAATCATAATTGGACATGTTTTGGATAATATTTTAATCATTATAATCTTATATATTTAATTCATTTATTAATGAGGTAAATAATGCATCATTATTGTGTCATAAATCATATAATTGATTTGATGTCTAAAAATTTAATAACAAATACCATGATGTATGAAATCTCTTTATATTTTTAAATAATATTTATTTTCAAAAATATGACTTATATTACACAATTTAAATATTAATTTACTTAAAGATTTTTGTTTATGTCATTTTTTCCTTTACATAAAATTAATTAATCTAAATTGTCATTTTCATTAATAAGTGGCTCCATGGGGTCCCAAAATAGACCCAAATATGTTCATGGTAATAAATTACTCATCCAATAATTTTAGTACAAGTATTTATGTAATTTTGAATTATTATAATATACTTTTTAACTTGAATTACCATATTTACATGTAATCGCTGTAAATAAAAGACAAAAATTACTATTCACTAAAAACTATTTTAATATTATTGATCCATATTTTAATTACTAATAAAATCCATGTATGTTGGATTTTCGAAATTCAATACACAGAAGCACTAAAATTTCATTTAAATGAAAAAATCAGTTTTTTTAACTACTACCAAGTGGTTTCACTATTCATAAAAAATTGATGTTTTTCAGAAAAATAAAAAAAATAAGCCTAATATATATTTAATATTATAAATTCAAAAAAGTTTTTATTTTTCCTAATTCAAAACATAAAAGTGTCATTAATTTTTTTTTTAAATTAATTCCCTTTGTTAAACCAAAGGGCGTGTTTTTAAGAAACAATAACTATCAAAAGATTGAAACTCGTTTTTGTCCAATTTCAATGTGAAATTAATTCCAATGACCAAAATTAGATTAAATGGTAAAAATATGTAGTAATTACACTTAAAAACCAATTAAAACGAATATATATCCATATAATTAATTTAGATTAAAATTCTGTTTTGAATTAAAAAACAATATTTTCAGTATTCATTAAAAAATGACCTTTATTGGAAAAATTACAAAAAATTACACAAAGTAAATATTGATGTCCCCATTATAAAGTAGGATTTTATTTTGTCAATTATAATTTAGTAAGATGATCTAAACTATATTTAAATATGTATCACCATTAAGAGACGGTAAATATACCTTTTAATGTAAATTTGGCTTAAAATTAGATTCATTCACATTTTAAGCCTCTTAATTTTTATTGGATAAATGTAAATACATTTAACAATCATTTATAATAATATTTTAGTTTGTTTTGTTCATTCCCACAAATAAAATTACTAAGAGTAAACTTCATTGAAAATAATAATATTATATTACTAGTGTACAACGTCTGATTTCAATGAAACCCATTGTGCATATCGGGTACACTATCGAACATAGAAACCCCTTTAATGTAAAATTCATATTTAATTCACAAATATTGATAAATATGAAAATATATTATTCTTAATTTACTGGGGATGTTACATCCTTCCCCCCATTTGGAAATTGCGTCCTCGCAATTTTTATTCTCTTATGAAAATAAGTGGGGGTATTTATCCCTCATATCATTTTCAGATTCCCAAGTTTCCTCTATAATGATATGGTTTTTACACAAAACATTACACAGTGAATTACTTTATTCCTCAACACTTACTCTATACAATCAAGAATCTGAACTGGTTGTTCTTCAGAAGAGATATTATCTTCCAACTGAACTACCTTTGGGTTCAAAACATGAGATGAATCTGGAATATACTTTCTCAAAATCAAAACATGAATAACATTGTGTACCTTGGACAAAATTGGAGGTAAAGCCACTCTATAGGCAACTTATCCAACTTTCTCCAGGAATTCATAAGGTCCACTGAACCTCGGACTCAAATTTCCATTCTTACCAAAACACATCACACTTGTACATGGAGAAGAATTGAGAAAGACATGATCACCTACCACAAAAGAGATATCATTTCTATAGTTATCTAAATAACTTTTCTATCTAATCTCAGCTATTCTCATGTGCTTCTGAGTCAACTGAAATTTCACTGCCATCTCTTCTACCGATTCTGGTCCCATAAGCTTCCGTTCACCTACTTTATCCCAAAAAATTGGATTTAAACAATGCTTTCCATATAATTCCTCAAATGGAGCCGTCAATATACTAGAATTAAAACTGTTATTATATGAAAATTAAACCAATGAAAGATGTTGTTTCCAACTTCCTTGATAATCTTGTGAACAAGCATGTAAGTTATCCTCCATGATCTGAATTGTTCTGTGTAACTGCCCATCTGATTGAGGATGAAATGTTTTACTAAAATTTAATTTGGTACCGAACGACTTCTGAAGGCCTTTCAAAACAAAATTAAAAGTAAACTTGGGATCATGATATGATACAATGGAGAGGGGAACTCCAGGAAACCTGACTATCTCTTTAACATACAACAGAGAAAGTTGATCTAGAGACAATGTATCTCGAATATGATGGAAATGGCCAGATTTATTCAATCGATCAACTATAACCCAGAATTCATTATTTCCTCAAGATGTATTTGGAAATCACCCAACAATGTCCATGGATACATTTTCCCATTTCCACTCTAACACTAGTGGAGGAAGAACCATTCCTTTTGGTAACTGCTGCTCTGCTTTAAGCTGTTGAAAATTCAAACAATTTACAGTAAAATCAGCAATATCACTTTTCATTCCATCCCACCAATAATACTCTCGAAGATCCTTGTACATCTTAGTACTGCTAGGATGAAAAGAAAATGGGGACATATGAGCTTTACATAACAACTCATTCTTGAACTATGAATCACTAGGCACACATAATCTATTTCCAAACCTCAAAACACAATCATTTTCAATGTTAAATTCAGGAAACATACCCTTTTGATCTAACTATACCTTTTCCTGTAACTCACTGTCTTCTTTATGCACTTTCTTTATTATTTCTGATAGTGATCATCTCACTGATACCTGATACAAAATAGAATAATTTCTTGCACCAACATCTTATAACCCCTTTCTTTTATTACAAACTTAAACATGATTTATTACATAAACTATTTACTTGATACAACATGGATTATCGAGGGGTATAGTTTTTTTTGGGGATTAGGATCATTACATAGCAACTTAAAACATGAAATACAACATCTTTATTGAAAACTTCCTTTACATGACCACTACATTCCCTCCAAGTTAGCATTTCATGGAATAACCTGAGACATGCATAAGAAAAGGGTGATCTATAATGCCCAGTAAATAAACATGGAATACATGAGGAGTAAAATAAATGTTAGAAAATAGTCATATAAATAGAGAAAAATAGAAACATTGACATAAAGGAATGATAAAGAATGATAATCATAACATGGAAATATGGAAACAACACTTAACATGGAATTAGCATGAGCCAAGGCCCATTGTACATGAAGCATGAGTAAATATTCATTACACATGAAGCATGATTAAACCCCCATTGCACTTGAATTAGCATGAGTGAACACTCATTTCACATGATTTATCATGATAATAAACTTTACCCAATGCATTGGAGCGCTATAAGGGAGCACCTTTCTTAAACATTTCATTTCAAGCATAAGTGTGCCACATGGATCAGAACAACAGATTCATTAAACATAATCATTTATTTCATGATAAAGGAATGTGTAATTCATATATGAAACATTATAATCAATATGTAAATGTGCATAATGGTGAATACCCTTGATGGATAAATGGGCATGGTATTCACTACACTAAGCCATTGGCTTAGAAAATCGGTTCAATTTCGGCAGCGTAACGGCGTGACATAAGAATTCATAAAAATGGTTTATGATAGATAAATAGGTGTCTCATCATATTTACATGAAATGGACAGTAATTGGCTTATATAGATACATGTCCCAACAATTATAATGGAATTTCGATTCATGATATTAAAGTATTTACTGAATGTAAATTAGAATAGAGAAGTTCCTTTCGGAATTTCGATATTGTAACAGGTGTACATGGGAGGAATTTAATGAGAGAGAAAGGGGTCCAAAATCATTCAAACAATAAGAGGATAGTATGTGGGAGGTGAAAACCCATAACCCAAAATTTATAATTGAAATTAAAAGTTCATAACAATATTAAGAAAATTGGACAAAAAAGTGAAAGGAAGAAAAACCCTTACATGGAAGTGTGCTTCTAAAGGATTGAAAGTGGCTTGAGAGAGTCTTCTTGGGAGCTTGGGGAAACTTGGGAGGATTCTAGAGATTATGGTAGAGGTTGGACGAGCTCCAATGGCTTTGAGTGAGGAAGAAGTGGGAGCTATGGTGGGTTTATATATGAATGGTGAGTGAATTCTTTATTATTTAGGTTTGGGACCCCTTACATTAATCTAATCCAAACAAAAAATCAGCTCATTGTTTTTGCCCCTGGATTTTGGAAAAGGGAATATTAAAATAATATTTTATGTGGACATAGTCCGAACTTCTTAAAATAATGAGCTTGCTTATGTGGAGGTGAGTCACACTCCCATGGAAACTAATTTAAAAAGACAAGATGTTTAATAAGTATTGAGAGGTCCATTAATGCATAGAAAAGTAAGTCAAACAAACCCACAATCACATTATTTTAGTGGTAAAACATATATTGGCCGAACATAAAGCCTATAGTATTTTATTACATCACTATTGGTTCATTATGATGTCAAAAAACACATTATATATTTAAACGGTATTTAAATTTTACCCAAAAATTTGACTGTCTCAGAAAATTATGAAAAATTCACTGTTGCATAATTTTGACCTCCTGATTCAAGGAATAACATTTATTTTATATAAATAATTTTCTAAATATGTTAATTTTTCACTTTTAAATTAAAAACAGACATTTGTCGAAAATTCACGGGTTTTGAAAAAAATGGCATTCAAACTGTAATAAAAATTACAATTGCATTCATAAAATTATAAGATCAATTATATTTAATAATAATTAATTTAATAATAATAATAAAATTACATTAAAATATAATTTAATTCAATAATCATTTAATTTAATAAAATAGAATTCTTTCTTAAATAATAATTAAAAACACTATTTGTACTTTTAAAACTATTTACAATGTATCAATAATTAAAAGAAATCATATTAATTATTATATAAAAAAATAATGTACATGAACATAGTACATGCGATTTGTAACAGAACCCTTTAAAACAACCGCATAATACATAAGGGTAAGTTGTGCGATTGTGAAAGACTCTTGGGGTGGCTTAGATAACATTTATCGAGTAGTAATCTCAATGAACTTCCACTTTTATCGTAGATGGTCTCGTTTGAGCTTGACATGATGAATCTTATCTTGGGCTTGGTCAAGAGAGAATCCAAAATACGCCACCTCTTTTCTGAGCTCTGAAAAATGGGCTTCGTTTGGAGGAATTCTACTGGATGAGGCCATCACTTCCTTTGTTTGAGTAAATTGGATTTGTTAATGCCCTATATTTATACTTATAGTGTTATAAATGTTCAACGAATATATTAGAACCGACCAGAATTCGTAACATAAAACCAAAGAAGTTGACCTTTTATATAAAAATTTTACATAAAGAGGCATTTAATTAGATCAGTAGGGATTTCCATTAATGGAAATTTTTTTCATAACAATATTCCTTCCTAAAGAATTTTTCCCTCGAAATTTCCTTTTCCCACACTAAAACAGACGTGGGTAACTCAGCTTCATTATTTCCTCTGATTCCCAAGTCGCTTCTTCATACTTATGGTTTCTACACAACACCATGACGAGGGGAATTGTCTTATTTCGTAGAAATTTATCTCTACGATCTGAGATCTTCACTGGTTGCTCCTCATAAGAAAGATCATCCTACAACTGTACCACCTTAGAAAATAGTACATGTGAAGGGTCTGGTATGTGCTTCCTTAAGAGGGATACATGAAAGACATCATGTACTTTGGCCATGGTAGATTGATGTTGTAGTCGATAGGCCACAACCCCAAAAAATCAAGAATCTCAAAGGGGCTGATGTACCTTACTCTTAACATCCCTTTCTTTCCAAACCTCAAGATTGTATTCCATGGAGATATTCATAGAAAAACCATGTCTCTAACTATAAACTCAAGGTCTCGATGATGGTTATCTGCACAAATCTTCTGTCATCTTTGGGCTCCCTTAATATTATGTTGAATGGTTTTCACCTTCTCCACCATTTCTTCAACCATGTCTGGTCCATGCAGCTTCTGGTCACCGACCTCATCCCCACATGTCAGTATTCTTGCACCTTTCCCTATAGAGGGCTTCATATGGTGCCATTTGGATGCTCGAGTGGAAACTGTTATTATAAGACAACTCAACTAGAGGAATATGTTGATCCCATCCTCCTTTAAAGTCCATTTAGGACACTCTCAACATGTTATCAAGTGTTTGGATAGTCTGCTCGGATTGGCCATAAATTTATGGATGATAGGCCATAATGAAGTTCAGTTCAGTATTTTGAACATGTTGAAGACTCACCAAAACATAGATGTGAATCTTGGATCTCGGTCCGACATAATAGATAGTGGAACTCCGCGAAACCTTACCACTTACCTAATATATATCCGTGCCAGTTGATCCAATGAGAAATCATCCCGAATAGAAATTAAGTGTGAATTCTTGGTAAGACGATCCATAACATCCCAAATTGCATTGTTGCCTTTAGATGTCCTCGGAAGGCTGGTGACAAAGACCATAGTGATTTCTCCCATTTCCATTCTATTATGGGAAATGGTTACATCATCCCCTTAGACTTCTGCCTCTCTGTCTTCACTTTCTGGAACACCAGGAACATTAATGTATATACAGTGATCTCCTTCTTCATATTATCCCACCAAAATGTTTTCTCAGAGATCTCGATACATCTTTGTGCTCCCTGGGTGAATAGTGAAATTTGAACAATGTAATCATCCAAAAGTTCCTTCTTCATCTCCAGACATGATGGATCACATATCCTTTTCCCAAATCTCACAATTCCTTCTTCATTAACTATAATCTCCAAGGATTTCCTTTTTTCGATAGATTTTACTTTTTCCTGAATTCCCACATCATCCTTTATCCTTTCCAAAAGAGACTCTTGAGAATTAATTTGTAAAGGGATTGATGATGTTCCCTTCTTTATGATTCCCATGTATATATTTATCATGTCTTAGAAGATTGGATGCTTCTCAATTTTCATCATTGATAGAATCGCCAGGTCCTTTCTACTTAGGGCATCTGCCACCTTGTTCTCTTTCCCAGGGTGGAAATGTATTGAACAGTCATAATCCATGATAACCTCTATCCATACTCTCTAGAACATATTATGATCTCTCTGTGTGAATATTTATTTAAGATTCTTGTGTTCATTATATATCTCACATTTCTCCCCATAGAGATAATACCGCCTGATTTTCGAGGCAAAGATCAACGCCACCAACTCCAGATCATGCGTTGAATAGTTTCTCTCATGGATTTTCAACTGTCTTGAGGCACATGATATCACATTATCATTATGTATTATCACACACCCTATGCCCTTCATCAATGCATCATTGAATATCACAAAAGGTTCCCCACATGTGGTTAAAGTGAGCACGGGCACAATGATAATCCTCCTTTTCAACTCCTTGAAGCTTTCTTCACATTCATCACTCCATGAAAAATTTACCCCCTTTAGAGTTAGCTTGGTATTAGGGTTGGACAATTGTGTGAAATTTCTCACAAATCGCTGATAATATCCTGTTAACCCCAAGAATCTATGGATATCAGTTACCGATGTTGGCCTCAGTCATTCCTCAATTGCATCTATTTTGGAGGGATCAACATGTATCCCATTGCTTGTGATGATATGGCCCAATAATTAGACCTCTTTCAACAAGAACCTACACTTTATATACTTTTCATACACCTTCTCCTTGGGAAATGTCTCCAGTACAGTTCTTAAATGTTCCCCATGATCCTCTTTGGTTTTGGAGTATAATAGAACATCATCTATAAAGACTACCACAAATTTTTAAAGGTAATCTCTAAATACATTATTCATCATGTCCATGAATATTTCTAGAGAATTAGTGAGTCTGAAAGGAATTAATATGAATTCATAGTTCCTGTATCTTAAACGAAAAGTAATCTTGGGGACATCTTCCTTCTTCACCCTTACATGATAATATCTCGGCCGCAAATCAACATTGGAAAAGTAGTGTTCTCCATGTAGCTAATCGAACAAGTCATCGATACATGGTAGAGGATACTTGTTCTTTATCTTGATTTTTTTAAGTTCACGATATTCGATGGAAATCCGTATTGAACCATCCTACTTCTTGACGAAGAGGACTGGTGCACCCCATGGTGATGAACTTGGGCATATAAACCCTTTATCCAGATTCTCCTGTAGTTGTTTTTTAAGCTCTTCAAGCTCCAAGACAGCAATTCTATATGGAGTATTGAATACTGTTTTCACCCCTGGTATAAGATCAATTGAGAATTAAATTTCTCCTTTCAGAGGAAGACCAGGTAGTTCCTCAAGAAACACTTTAGCAAATTCGCTCACAATATGAATTTCTTCAAAGATGGTTTCTTCCATGGACTCAATCATCTAATCCAAATACGCATTCTCATAGTGTAATAATATCCATGCTTGAGATTATGGAGCTAAAGGAGATTAATCTTCCCCTTACACTTGTAAAGAATCGGGGGTCGATTCTCCATATAAACTTTTATTTCCCTTTCCCGACAATTTATGTTGGCTCTATATAAGTAAATCCAATCCGTACCAAGAATTGCATAAAATTCAACCAGAGAGAGTATGATGAGGTTTGATGGGAAATTAAATCCACAGATTATAATAGCGGAGGACTTATATTCATGGGATGCAATGAATGCCCCATTTTCCATACTCACCGACATCTTCACTTCCATGAGTTGTGGTGGTGATGGGATTGTTCTATTAAACTGTCGAGATATAAAAGAATGCGTAGAACCTAAATAAAAAAAAATGTTCATTATTCTTGAATAAATAACTTGCGTACCTATAACCACATCGTTGTCGGCGTTCACGTCGGCAAAAGTGATGGAAAAATCTCTTCCTTTCTACCTTGGAGGTTGTTGGTTACCTCCGAAAACCCTTGGATTAGGGAAATGATTTTCAAAATGCCCCGGGTCTTTGCAGTTGAAGCAATGAACAATGCATTGTGGTTCGAACGGAACGTTCCCCTCCTCTGTCATTGCCGCTAGTCTTTCTTTCCGACAGTTAACATTCAGGTTCTCTTCTCTTCCACCCTTAAATCATTCACTCATCCCTTTAAGGCAATATCCAGGGTGCTTCTTTCTGCACCTCAAGAAATATTGACATTGAGGGCCCATCAAAAAATTTCCTCATAGCTGTCAAAGTCAAGGATCTCTAAAGCTTTTTGTAGGCTAGGCTTCAACCCACCAAATAAGCAGTCAACCTTGCATTCTGGGGTAACGACGGAGCCGGAATCGTATAGTGCAAGACTTGTGAATTTTTCTTCATATACTCCAATATATTCTATTTCTTTTTTCTTGAGGGAAAGGAAGTCCCTTTCCATCTGAAGCCGGAGGGTGCGCAAAAAAAATTTATCGAAAAACATCTTCCAAAAATACTTACATTCCAACGCCTCGATCTCCTCCTCAGGCTTCATATTTTTGATCAACATAAACCATTTATCCGCTTCACCCTCCATACGATATATCGCCAGGAGAACCTTCTCTTGTTCAGAAAATTGAAGGGTGGAGAATATCATTTCAATGGAGTTGATCCATTGTTCAGCCATCGTTGGATCGGATTATCCACTAAAAGTATGAGGCCTTTGTCTCATTAAGTTCTCGATAGTGACTTGTTCTTTATTAGGGGGGTTTCGACATTCCTCTTGAACCATGTTTCTATTCAAATCTTGAGTTAGCTGAGAGAGAAGTGTGACAAAGATCGTGATTCCCGCTCCCATTAGATTGGGCCTCTCATTAGTACAGTCATCACACTGATCTTCACATCATTTTTTAGCCCGAGTCCTCCTATTACTAGTCATTGGCTGGAATAAATAGAAATTTTTGGGGTAACACATAAAGGGTAATGCAAATAAATAATATTATGACTTATAAATTAACTTTTATTTCCATAACTCATGAGTCTATGGGCTTCAAAATAGGCTTTTCATGATCTACTTTCGAACATATATTATTATGGGTTTTCTTATTCCCTTAATAAGGGTTCATATAAGCTTGTGAATTTACTAATGAATATCCCCCGAGAGTGTCGTAACCAAGTGTTATGCAAGGCCAATTTTCGTTCCCTAGTTCCCATCCGAGTCTAGCTCAAAGCAGTGTTTTCAATTTTTACCCCTATGATACATCTGTGCCAGAGCCGCCTCTACCAGATCATATCCACACAGGGATGTATTTGTTTGATTAACCACTTACTAAGTACTCACCAAAACTTAGGGATGTTTGTATTATACTTAGTCTTGTCTCTAAGGATTTACATGGTTTTTTTCTAATCCAAATCCCAAATATAACTAAACCTATCATCTGATACCAACTATAACAACCCTACTTTTATATAATCTTAAACATGAATTATTTAATAAACTATTCACTTGATAAAACATGGAATATCGATAGGTCTTGTGTCCTTGGGTCTTAGGATCATTACATAAAAACATAAAACAGGAAATACAACATCTTTATTGAAAACTTCCATTACATGACCACTACATTCCATCGTACATAGCATTGCATGGGATAACATGAGAACATGAATAAAAAAAGGATGAGCTATAAAGCCCAGTAAGGTAATAAACATGGAATACATGAGGATTAAAATACATTTTAAACAATAGTCATATCAATAGAGTACAAGAGAAACATGTACATAAAGGCATGAAAAAGCATGATAATCATAACATGGAAATGTGGCAACAACACTTAACATGGAATTAGCATGTGCCAATGCCCATTGCACATGAATCATGAGTAAATCCTCATTGAACATGAAGCATGAGTAAACCGTCATATCACTTGAATTATCATGAGTCAACACTCATTGAACATGACTTATCATGATACTATACTTTACCCAATGCGTTTGAGCACTTTAAGGGCGCACCCTTCGTAAACATTTCATTTCATGCATAAGTGTACCACATGGATCATAAAACATGGATTCATTAATCATAATCATTTATTACACGATTTAAGAATGTGGAAGTCATACATGAAACATTATAATCAATAAGTAAATGTTCATAATGTTGAATACCCTTGATTGTGAAATGGTCTTGGTATTCACTACACAAAGGCATTGGATTAGAAAATCGGTGCTATTTTGCCAGCATAACAGCGTGACATAGGAATTAATAAAAATGGTTGATGAGAGAGAAAGGGGTGTCAAATCATATTTATATGAAATGGAAATTAAGGGGGTCATATAGATACATTTCACAACAATTGTAATGGAATTTATATTCCTGATACAAATGTATTGATTGAATTTAAATGAGGAGAGAGAAGTTCATTCGGAATTTCGACATAGAAACATGTGTACACGGGTGGCATTTAATGATAGAGAAAGGGGTCTCCCATCATTTAAACAGGAAGTGGGAAGTATGGGGGAGGATCAAAACCATACCCCATAATTTATAATTGAAATTAAATAGGAAGAACAATATTAATAAAATTGGACAAAAAAGTGAAAGGAAGAAAAACACTAACATGGAAGTGTGCTTATAATGGCTTGAGAGAGGCTTTAGAGAAGATTCTTGGGAGATTTGGGAACCTTGGGAGGATTCTAAAGATAGTAGGGAAGAGGTTGGATGAACTCCAACGTCTTTGAGTGAGGAGAAAGTGGGATCTTGGGTGGGTTTTTATAGGAATGGTGAGTGAATTATTTATTATTTAGGTTCGGGACCCCTTACATTAAACTAATCAAAACCACAAATAAGATCATGGTTTTTGCCTATGGTTTTTTAAAAGGGAATTGTAAAACAATATTTTATAAGGTAAAAGTCTGAATGTCTTAATATAATGGGTTTTCTTATGTGGAGGTGAGTCACACTCCCATGGAAGATAATTTTAAAAGACAAGATGTTTAATAAGTCTTGAGGGGTCCATTAATGCTTTGAGTAGTAAGTCAAACAAACCCAGAATCTCATTATTTTAATGGTAAAATCTATATTGGTAGATCATTAAGCTTATATTATTTTATTACATCACAATTGGGTCATTATGATGTCATTAAACACATTATATATTTAAACGGTATTTAATTTTTACCCAACAATTTGACTGTCTCTGAAAATTATGAAAAATTTACCGTTGTATAATTTTGACATCCTAATTCCATAAATAACATTTATTTTATCTAAATAATTTTCTAAATATGTTAATTTTCACTTTTAAAATAAAAACCGATATTTATCGAAAATTCAATGGTTTTGAAAAAAATGAATTTCAAACCTTAATAAAAATTACTATTTCATTCATAAAATTATATGATCATTTATATTTATTAAAAAATAATTTAATAATAATAATAATATTTTATTAAAATATCATTTAATTCAAAAATACCTTAATTTAATAAAATATAACACTTAATTAAATAATAACTAAAAACACTATTTGTACTTTAAATACTATTTACAATGTATCAATAACGACAAGAAATCATATTCATTATTATATACAATAATATAGTACATGAACAGAGTAGTAGAAATTTTTACATAACCCATTAAAATAGCCGCATAAGACCTAAGGGTATGGTGTGCGGTGGTGACAGACTCTTGGGGTGGCTCAGATAAAATTTCTTGAGTGGTAATCTCTATCAACTTCCACTTTTCCCGTAGACGGTCTCATTCGAGCTTGACATGATGAACCTCAGCTTGGGCTTGGTCAAGAGTGAATACCAAAGAAGCCACCTCTTTTCCGAGCTCCGATAAATGGGATTCATATGGATCAATTCTACTTGATGAGGCCATCGCGTCCTTTTTCTGAGAAAATTGGATTTTTTAAATCCCTATATTTATACTAATCATGTGATGACTGTTCAATATCTATATTAGAAACAATACAAATTATTAACATAAGACCAATGAAGTTGAAATTTTATATAAAAATTTTACATAAAGAGACATTTAATTAGATCAAGAGGGATTTCCATTAATGAAACATTGGGTCGTTACACATCTTTTATGCCAATTTTCATTAAATCAAAAACCAAAGGATCTTTTTCCAAACGTAACATAGTTAATGAAGCATTACTTTTTCTACTGAAGGCATCAGCCTTTATTTACTTTTTTTGGATGGTAATGGATCATGAAATCATAATCAATGATTATTTCTAGCCATCCCCTCTGTCTCATGTTCAATTATTTTTGATTGAATACATACTTTAAACGTTTGTGATCATTATATATTTCACATTTTAATCCATACAAGTGATGCCTCCAAATTTTTATATAAAAACCACATAAGCTAATTCTGAATCATTGTAAGGTAATATAACTCATGTGGTTTCAACTAAGGTGAAGCATAAGAAATTACCTGATCATTCTGAAATAGGAAACAAACAAGTCCTTTCAACAGAGCATCACTATAGAAAAAAATTATCCATTTCTGGATCGAAGTCCCAAAACTAGATAATTCACGAATCTCCTTTTCAATTCCTGAAAACAATCATCACATTCTTTTGTCCAGATGAACATAACACCTTTACGAGTTAACTTAGTCATTGGACTAGATAACCATGCAAAATTTTTAATAATCCTCCAGTAATAACCTTCCAAAAGAAGAAAACAATGAATCTCGGTTATATTTGTGGGTATTGGCCATTATTCAACAAATTTTGTTTAAGAAGGATCAACAATTACGCCATTTTTGGAAACAATGTGACCACATAATAAAAATTTGTTGTAACTAAAACTCAAACATGCTGAATTTCCTACAAAGATTATTGTCATTTAAGGTTTTCCAGACAACGCTGAAATAAATTTCAATTTCCTCCATTCTTTTGGAATAAAACAAAATATCATCTATGAACAAAACCACAAACTTATCTAAGAATGCACAGAAAATTCTATTCATAAGATCCCTGAATACAGTAGGTGCATTGGTTAAACCAAAATCCATAACTACAAATTTATAATGGCCATATTTGGTACGAAATGCGGAATTCAGAATGTGTACTTCCATTATGTTTAACTGATGGTACACCGATCTCATATCAATGTTTGAAAAATATTGTGCTCCCTGGAGTTGATCATATAAATCATCGATATGATGAAAATGATTCTTATTCTTAAAAGTGATTTCATTCAATGATCTATAATCAATGAAATGTCTCATTGAACCATATTTCATTTTAACAAACAAGACTGTAGCACCCCATGTTGATGTGCTAGGTCGAATGAAACCGTTATCTAAGAACTCATGTAATTTCTTCTTTAACAGTAACTTTTCAATTTGAGCCATTCATTTAGGGGGTTTTGAAATTGTATTAGCATTACGAACTAAGTCAATAGTAAATTAAATGTCCTTATCAGGTATAATACCAGGCAACTCATCATGAAAAACATCAAGGCACTCATTTAACACTACCAAATCATTAATCTGAATAGTTCCTTTATTTTCAAAAATATGTGCAAGGTAACATTCATTTCCATATTTTACTAGTTTCTCAGCTTCCTCATATGTTTTCAAAAGAAAGGGTTCATTTTTGTATACAAACTGAAAAGAATTCTGAAATGATACCTCTTTAGCTCTGCAGTCAATGCTAACATGATAAGTATAAAGCTAATTCATTCCCAATATAACATCAAATGATACTAGGGAAAAACAAAAAGTTATGTAGGTATATTATTTCCGTACATAAGGATATGAATGTTCTTATGTTTTCTTTCTGTCTCAACATTTGCTCCAAGTTTTTTTTAACGTACGTTCTATATTCATATCGTGAGGTGGAATTCCCAATTTACAATAAAACATCTCAGAAATGAAAGAGTGTGTATACCCTAAATTAAAAAACACATTGGCATAATGTTAACAAACAAACAGTGTACCTGTTACAACTTCATTTGATGGAACAACATTTTCTGAAGTAGTTGCAAAAGATTTAACCACCCCTTTCTTCTTGTAGATTGGTTACATTCTTTTAGTTGAGTTCTTTGTTGGAAACTCATTTTCATAATGACCCATTTCATTGCACTTAAACCATTTTACAGACTCTAAATAAAAATTTTTCTTACCATTACCCTGGTCCTTTTCAGTGAAATTACGAGCTTTATGTCCCATTTTACCACATCGATTGCACTTACCGGAATTAAAAAGACATTCCCCAATATTATTTTTACCAAAATTTTCACAAACTTGAAACTTATGTTTCTTACCATATGACTTTTTTGAAGAGTTCGTCCCTTTCACATGCGACGTCGACCTCTTATTCCGTTGTTTTTTAATGAATTCCTGATCATCGAAAAACTCCATTTCCAACTTCTCTACAAAACAAATATGTTTTTCATAACATTAGAACACATTTGAAGATAAATCCATTATATACTTTGTCTTTAACCCTGAGTAAAAATGGTTGATTTAACAATCACAATTTCATAAGAAATTTGGAGCATACCTTGCCAGTTCAGTGAATTTTTCTTCATAATCAGCTACTGAGTCATCCTCAGGCCTCAATTCTAGTAAATTTCATTCCATCCTAAGATGAACCACCTTAGGAAAATATTTCTCAAGAAACATACCATTGAACTCAGCCCAATGAATAGAAACAATCTCCTCATTATCCCTCATATTTTTCACCTTCGACCACCACTGATTAGATTCGCAATCAAAATGGTAAACAACGAGACTAACCTTCTGATGTTCTGAAAAACCCATGACATGAAAAATCTTTTTCGAGTTTTTTAATTCAACGTTATGATAGCACCGGATAATATAATCCTTTGAATGATGGGGGATGTTGCCTCATGAAATGCTCCACTACAGACATATTCATCTATGGTTGATCTGGTTGATCTCGTACATGGATACCACCACCATTTATATCATGATTCAACAGTTGCATCACTGCAACTAATTGTTCCGTTCCAATTCCGACCATCTCAGTTTTCTGATTTGGATGGTTCCCATCCTCCTGATGTCATCCCAACATAGCATCCCTGTTTCCTTCGTAGAAAACCATTCTAAACAAAGAAATATCTTAGGTGATGCAACATGGTAATCTATAAATGCTATATGATGTCTATATTATTTAAAATTATATTATGGATATTAATTTAACAATACCCTAACTCCTAATGTAATCTAAATTGACCTCTGATACCAACAATAAGGACCCAGCCATAATTATTACATAATATTGAATTAAATGAATAATTCACATTGAGGTTGTTTTCAGGTTAAAATTTTTAGAGAATTAGGTCATTACATTTACATAGCAACATGAATATTATATATAGACAATTCTACCAAGTATCCAATTTTTTAATAAAAGAAAACTCTTCAAAAAGAGTCATGTCTACTTCCATGTTTTAGACAGCATGAATTTTCCATGATCCCATCCTTGGCACTATTCATCATTAAGCCATGTGAAAAAATTTAAAAACTTGGGATGAGCATAAAAAGCTCAGTAAGGTTTATAAAACTACGAAAGATTTTTTTTTCATAAATACATAAAAAACATGAACACTTTTACTTACCTCATGATATCATTAGATTTATTGAATAACACATAGAAATCATAAATCATAAAGGTAACTTGTGGCATCCATATAAAACATACAATGTAGCTATCACAACAACAAAGGGAGTTACTTTGGAATACCCATCACAATATATTCCCTAAATCTCTTAGTAGAAACAATCACTTATACCTCTGTCACATTACCCAATGCATTGGAGAGCTATCTCGGGCTCACCCACCCTAGGATTATCATGGAACCACCTGTATACGTAAATAATTTCCAAGAACCATAACATGATCATAACACATAACATAAGAATAATGGAAATATAACATTTACGCATTGAAATAAAAAAATCATTTGAAGATATTGAAATAATAAATCCATTCTAAAAATAATTTTCAATACCAAAATACATAAAAATAGTATACAGTTTTTATTTTTCCTTTTCAAAACATTATTGATTTTTAAGGAAGCCAATTGGTAAATAATACTCGCAGCGGCGGGATGGTCGTTGTCACCGCGTACGTAAAAAACATTTTTTTGTCGTTTAGTAAACCGATTCGTATAAAAAGATTACCATTGAATGAAATGAAAAGTAAATGGGGTTTATTCATCACATGAAATAAAGTTGTGTATAAAAGTAAATTGGCTCAAAGAAAGGATATTGAGACGATGTCCGTTACCTCGTGTTCGACTTGACTCAATCGTTCATTAATCTCCTGAATAATAAACTAGAGTTAATTTATTATTGCATAAGACTAATTTCCAAGTTTATAATTCATTTTATATCACTTATTACAAAGTTATAAACATTATGTAATCATTTAAGTTAATAACTTTAATTATTCTGATATTTGGTACATGAGTAAAAAATGACCACATTATATTTACAAGATGTCAATGTGATCAATAGTCCATCATATCCAGACATACATTCATTATTTAGATATCATATATATAATATATATCCACTATATATATATACATAATACATTACATATCATTTGGAGGTAAGAAACGAAATGCACCGTTCATGGAGACGGTAAGCCGTACGTACGCATGAATGCTACATTCATTTCTATTTCTTATTTTAATGGAATTAAAACATAATAATAAATAGGTATATTATTATTACATTATAAATTACTATATAATATCACATAATTAACACTATATTTTATATGTCCCACATATTTCATTAATGAGTCATATCACTTTGAGGGGGCGGTAGTCCGGACTTCCTCTAATGAGATTATCACGTTTACCTATAATGGAAACAGTAATGGAATTATATATATGGAAGTTATAGAAAAATAAAGAAAACATACACATAATATTTATCATATATAAATACAATTCCATCATAATGGCCACCATGAGTGGCAGTTGGAGACAATCAAAAAATCATCGTTTCGTGAGGCGATAGTTTTCCATCCACGAAAAAATTATGTTCTTCATCCATTAGATGGAGGTTTGTGTAAGTGTAGTTCGAATACTTCATATAACAACATCCTAGTTGTTGAATATTTTGGTTTTCTTACAAAATAAAGGAATTAAAAGAGTCTATGGGTTGGATAAGTAAAATAAAAGAAAACAATTTAAGTGAAATCATTACCATTAATTTGGGTAAATTCTTTTGGTTTAAACCAAAAGGACTTCATAAAGTACTTTATGCCTAAGGTGAGGCTTCTAAGAAGAGGACAAGGATGTAGGTAAAATAATTGGTCAGATTTTGGACGTTACAAAAGGATTTATAGGTGTGAGGAATTGGTTAGATGTGGTCTCCTTTTATAAGGGAGAGGAGGGGATCTTTAGGAATGTGTAAAAAAATTATTTTATTATAAACATATCATCGGTTTAAAAAGGACAAAAAATCAATAAAGACGAATATAAGATGATTCATATTCTAAATAGAATCATCCAATCATAATTTTACATGTTTATTATAATATTTTAATCATTATAATCTTATTTATTTAATTCATTTATTACTGAGTAGAATACTACATCATTATTTTGCCAGAAATCATTTAATTTATATGATGTAAAAAAATTATAAAACAAATAAAATGATTTATGATATCATTTTATCTTTTTAAATAATATTTATAGTTTAAAATCTGACTTATATAACACCATATAAAATCAAATTTACTAAAATATTTTTTTTATGTCATTTTTTCCTTTACATTAAATTAATTAATCTAAAGTGTCATTTTCCTTCATAAGTGACTCCATGGGATCCCAAAATAGACCCAAATATTCACATGGTCTGACAATACTCATACAATATGGTTAGGAAATATGTTAAGCTAATTTTGAATTATTATAATATTCTTTTTACCTTGTATTACACTATTTATCTTTAACCGCGATAAATAAAAGTCAAAAGATACTATTCAACAAAAATAATGTTTATATTATTGAAACACATTTTACTTACTAATACCAACCATTTATTTTGGATTTTCTAAATTAAATTCACAGAAGTGGTAAAATTTCATTTAAATGAAAAAGTAAGTTTTTTTGTCTACTACTATGTGGTTTCACTATTAATAAAAAATTGTTGTTATTCCGAAAAAGACCAATAATTCAGCATATTCTAAATCTGATATTAGGAATTCAAAAAAAATTATTTTTCCAAATTAAAAACATAAATGTTTCATTAATTTATTTTAAAATTAATTCCAGTTGTTAAAACAAATAGGGTGTTTTTAAGAAACAATAACTATCAAAAGATTGACACTTGTTTATGTCAAATTTCAAGGTGAAATTAATTCCAATTACCAAAATTGGATTAAATGGTAAAAATGTATTCTAATTAATGTTTAAAACCAAATAAAATGATAATATAACCATATAAATAAATTAGATTAAAAGACTGTTTAGAATTAAAATACAATATTTTCTCTCTTCATTAAAAAATGAACTTGATTGGAAAAATTCAAAAAATTTACACAAAGTAAATATTGATGTCCCCAATATAAAGAATGATTTTATTTGGTAATTAGAATTTATTATAGTGACCAAAAATATATTTAAATAGGGTTTGACATTAAAAGGGGGTAAATCGACTATTTAATGTAAATTATGTTTAAAATTAGATTCATTCACATTTTAATCCTCTAACTTTTTATTGGATAAATGTAAATACATTTAACAATAATGTATAATCATATTGTAGTTTTTTCTATTCATTTACACTAATAAAACAACTAGTAATTAACTAACATTTAAAATAATAATATTATATTATTAGTGTGCAACGTAAGATTTCAACGAAACATGTTGTAGCGTATGAGGTACGCTATCTAACATAGAAACCCTTTTAGTGTTAAATTAATATTTATTTAACAAATATTAGTAAATATGAAAATATTTTATTCTTCATTTACTTGGTATTTTACTTAATAATTATAAAATATATACATTTAATTTTACATTAAAAACATTATTTAAACAAGGTTTTGAGAAAATAAATTATCAACATTCATGGGGAATGTATCTTGTACATACACATGAGAAATGATTACATTTTTCAGTGATAATTATGAAATGTATGTATGTATAATTTTAACATCCAAAATGATCATAATATAAATAATATAATATTAATAATTTAAATAATGATATATATATCATCTATTTGATCTTATTATGAAAAATCATACACATTGCTTCATAAAGGTGATAATTAACATGTTGGAATAAATGACATCAACATTTTTTGTGCATGGATTTGTAAGAACATTTAACATATATTAAATTTTTATTATAATACATTTTTCATTAAAATTATATACAAACATTAATTACATCATCATTCTATGTCATGATAGAAGTAATGGGATAAAAGTCATTATTTCGTGAGGGGATAGTAGTCTGTACACACAATCGAGGAATCATTATCCTATATGAATAATAAATGGATAGATTTGAATTAGAAAATAAAAACCTAAAAATAATTACATGACTGATATTAGAATTTTTTTATCATGGTATAAGAATTATTGAGGGATGTGTATGAAAAAACCAAAAAAAATACATAATTAAAAATGATTCATCGTCATTAGAATTCCCTCATTCCTTAACAACATAAGACAACTATGAATGGTGTTTTCAATAAAATAAGGTATCTATAATGTGTATATTTATTATAAGATGTTATTAAGGTAAGGATTGGATTAACTAAATTTTTTTTGAAGTGCGATATATTGATATAAAGATGTATAATTTTTATTAAAGAGGGGAGGGGATCTTTTGGAATTTCTCAATATATTAAATTAATGTGAATTAATTTAAAATTAAAAATGGAATAATGTATATTTTTTTTAAAATATTGGAATATTATATCTATATATCATCTAAAAATTATTTAATTACTGGTTTAACACCCAATATTATCCTTATCATTTGGTTTAAAACATTATTTAATATGTTTAACTCTAATCATGATAATATAAATTCATACTCATTAAGGTCTAATATAATTACAAAAAAATGATAAATAATCCATAAATAGATAATGGGTCATATTAGAAAAATTAAACTCTCAATATATATTGATTTATTATTTTTATAATTTTTATATCGTTTTTTAAATAATAATTATTTTTATATATTAATAGTGAATATGATTATACTTTTAATTTATTTTACATTAAAAATATCTATAAACATTATATAATTTTTAAAACAATTTTAATACATATAAAACATATAAATGATTATATATAATTGATTTACAATTATAAAAATCTAAAACAAAATTTTTTCAATGTTTTTAATATGATGTAATTTATTTTTACATTAATTGAATAATTAAGGCATCAATATTGTGTAATAATTTTATGTACCTTTTTAAAAAAAATATATAAATATAGAAATTAACCAAGTGGATATTTTCTATTATATTTGAAATGAATATTTAATAATTAAGTTATCTTTAAGATAAATTTATATGTAGAATGATATAGTTATTAAAATTATGGGTATGTTAACTTTGATTGTTCTTAAAATAAAGTATTAGAAATGTCACACTATAAAAAAATGGAATAAAAAGAATAAAAGTTAAATAAATATAAGGTTTTGGATGATTATATTTCATCCACTAATATCTCCACATCTGTTAGGGTCTTTTTTAGTCATTATTATTTTATTTTAGGAATTAATTACATGATTTACAATTTAGTTTTGTAATAAAAAGTATTATGGTTACTATTAATATTAAATAAACATAAAATAGTCCTGTTTAATAAATTATGAAATTATGAATGGAAATATGGAATAAAATTAATAAAATTAATATTAAAGTGATTTAAAGATTTTATTTAATATTAAACCAATAAAAATCAATGAAAAACTGGATTATGAAAAAATTCCGCTTCTAATCATAAACTGTTTTTATTATAAATTCATTTATAAATATCATTTAAGAATCTATAATTGAAATTTTTTTAAAAAATAAACAATATTAAAATTTTATCTAATCTAAAAAATAATTTCAACTCTTTAATACTTAAAAATATTGATTTTTTAAAAAAATCATTATTTTTTACTATTTATTAAAAAATATTTATTGGTAATTATCACAAATTAAAAATATGAAAATATGGATAATATTATTTAAAAAATATTTTCTCATGTTAGAAAAAGAATGTTTTCTAGAAGTTCTATAAATTAATTATATAATTTATACAAAAAAATAAATAACAATATTCTTACAAAATATATTTCCCTGTGTAGAAAATCAAGTTACAAAAAATATTATACATATTTACCAAAAAATAATATTTTTTTAATTAGTTTGAAAATTATTTGTTTGATAATTTGTTTTATATTATTCATTCCTTGAAATTTAATGTCAATGTTATAGCAGTCATAATAAAATAATAAGATTTTATTTTTTTATTGAAGATCAATGTTCTATATATGTGCACATTTGATAATAGTATTTTTTTCAAGATAGGCAAGTCATTTTAATTTCCACCCATTTTTTTAAATTATAACATGATACTTTTTACCTCTGACTCTGTAAAAAGGGATTGATCTTTATAAATATCCTTATTGAAATCCAACATCAGAGAAAGGATTCATAATCAATTCACATAATTATAGAGAGAATAATGTTTAATGGTCATATTTAATGACACATACTCGGTTTCAATGTATATGGACTTGTCCTTAAAACAATACATAATCTTTAATTAAATTAAAAATTCACATTAAGAAACTTTTCTTGTTTAATGTTTTAGAGAATTTGGAAATAACTATTACATTATATCTCAAAAATTACAAAGTAATCAAATCTACTCAGTTTCCACTTTTTTCATAAAATTGAAACTATTGAACATAAGTGTCATGTCTTGTTCCATGTTTTAGACATAAGAACATTCCCTTGATCACATACTTGACCCTATTCATCTTTATGTCTGGTGAAAAAACATTTCAAAAAATGAGATGAGCATAAAATGCTAAGTAAGGGTTATAAGATAATGAAAGATAACTGTAGTACATGAATACATATCAATAATAAGCTCATACCTCGTGAAATCATATGATTTATGAATAACACATAGAAATCATAAATCATAAATGTGACTTGTGGCATGCATAACATACTTACATTGTAGCTTACACAACTACATATGGAGTAACATTTGAAATACACATCATAGTATATTCCTTAAATTTCTGAGTAGAAACATACATGTCTACCTCCATCATGTTACCCAATGCATTGGGGAGATATCTCGGGCTCACCCACCCTAGGATTATCATGGAACCACCTGTATATGTAAAAAATGCACAAGAACCGTATCATATTCATAACACATAAAACAATCATAAAGGAAAGATAAAATTTCCACATTTGAATCACAATATATAATTGGAATATATTGAAAAATAAAATCCATTATCAATACCATTTTCAATAACAAAATACATATATGAGTATATGGTGTTTATTTTCCTCTTAAAAACATTATAGCATGTTAAGGAAACCATTGATTAAATAATACTTGTGCCGGTGGAAAAGCTCCATGTCATCGCGTATGTTAGAAAGAAACATTATTTTAGACATTTATTAAAATGTCTCATAGAAAAAGATTCATTTTACATGAAATGAGAAGTCAAATGTTTTTATACACCATATAATATAATGTCATATATAGAACAAAATATGCCTCAATGAAAGAATATTGAGACGAAGTCACATTCCTAATGTTTTACATGAATCGATCATTCTTTAATCTCTTGAATACTAAACTAAAGTTAATTTATACTTTCTTACAAACACCCTTCATGTTTGTTATTAATTTTATATCACAAATTACTGTGTTATAAATATTATTTAATCATTTACGTTAATAATGGTTGTTTTGTCGATAGTTTGTACCTGAGTCAAAAATGAACTTCTTTTAATTACAAGTTGTTCATGTGGTCAAAATTCCATTATCTCCATCATTATATTCATGATTTATATATCATATATATATCATATATATACAGTATATAAATTAATTTATAGTAGTACATGTATTTTATATGATAGACATGTAATGCACCGTTCATAGAGACGGTAATCCGTTCGTACACATGAACAATAATTTCTTGTCTATTTTTGTATTTTAATAGAATTAAAATATAATAATATATAGATATATTATAATTACAGTGTAATAAAATATATAATTTCCTTATATATGTATTTTATACATCCCACGAATGGTATGAATGAGTCATATCACTTTGAGGGGGCGATAGTCTGCACATTCTCAAATGAAATTATCGTAATTAAACACTGCGGAAACTATAAAGTTATTCTATAAATAAAACATACATAAGTATAGAAACAATATAAATAAAAAAATATCACACATAAATACATTGTCATCTTAATGTCCACCATCCGAGGCGATAGGAGATGATTGAATAATCATCGTTTCATGAGACAGTAGATCCTCATCCCCAGAAACAGTATGTTCATTACACATTAGAGGAAGGTGTGTGTATGTTTAGTTCGAATCAATCTAATAAAAACAACCTATTATATTTAATATAATGGGTTTTTATAATATAAAGGAATAAAAAGGGTTTATGGGGTTGGAGAGGGAAAATATAACAAAATAACTTAAGAGAATATGTTACATTCAAATCGGGAATCTCCCTATAGTTTGAACCAAAAGGTTTACATGAATTTCCTTCTGCCTAGGGGAAGGTGTCGTGGAAGACTAAAGGGATTTAGGGAGATTAATTTAGAAGAGTTTTATTGATCCTATGGTCTTTATAATTTTGTGGAATGGGTTATAAGTGATTAATTTTTTAAGGAGTTTCTCTCTATGAATGTTTGAAAATATTATACTATTATATAATTATTTTCAATTTATAAAGATCTAAAACTAATTATAGTAAAATATAAGATGACTCATGTGCTAAAAAAAATCATCCAATAATAATTAGACAGGTAATGAATATTTTTTAAATGTTTATAATATTATTTATTTAAACCATTCAATAATGAGGTAAACACTGCCTCATTATTGTGTCATAAATATTTTTATTTATTTGATGTCTATAAATTATAAAAAATACCATGAGTTAAGAAATATATTCATCATCATAATGACTATTAGTAGTAGAAATTATTACTTATATTACCCCATTTAAAAATTGATTTACAAAAATATATGTGTTTATGTCATTTTTGTCTTTACTTCAAAAAAATTAATATAAAGTGTCATTATCACTCCCAAGTGGCTCTATGGGGTCCCAAAATCGACCAAAGGATGACCATGGTTGGAAATGTGTCAAAAAAAATAGGATTTAGACACATGTTGGTGTAATTTAATATTATTATAATAAATTTTAGTGACCTTATTTACCAAATTTACCCTTTAACCAAGGTAAATAAATTTTTAACTGAAATAAATATTCATAATTTTTTTAAATAAAAGTTATCAATTTACACAATTTGGTCCTCTTTATTAAAAATATGGAATCAAAATTTTCATATTCAAACCACCGATGTGGAAAACTTTAATTTAAAATTATGTCCTATTATCAAAACCAAAAGTGTGCTTTTAAGAAATAATATCAATCAAAATATTGACAATTATTTATGTCTAATTTCAAAATAAAATTACATCCAACGATCAAAATTGGATTAAATTGTAAAAATATAATAGAATTATACTTTAAAACCAATTAAAAATTATTGTATCCATATAAATAAATTATATTAAATGGCAGTTTTGAATTTAAATAAATCATTTTCCACTATTCATTACGAAATGAATTTTATCCAGAAATACAAAAAATATACCCAAAGTTAATTTTGATGTCCCAATTCTAATGAAGAATATTATTTTGTCAAAAATAATATATAAAATTGACCAAAAAAATATTTAATGTGTGGTCACCATCAAAAGGTTGTAAATTAACTTTATAAGGAATATTATAGTATTTATGCATAGAATTGGATTCTTTCTTATTATATACCTCTTAAATATATAGGATAAATGTAAAAACATTTATCAAACATGTATATTCATATTCTAGTTAGTTTTGTCCATTCTATACAATACAACTGTTAGGTGTTAACTATCATTTAAAATAATATATTATTATTATTTTTTAGTATGACTCAGCATAGTTTGCAACATAAGAATTCAATGAAACTCGTTGTTGTGTATCAAGTACGACAACGAACATAGAATACACTTTATATTAAATTTATTATTTAATTAAAAGATATGACTAAATATGAGAATGTTATATTCCTTATTTTCTGGTGATGTTACCTCCTTCTACCCTTTTATGAATTGTGTCGATGCATTTCTATTCACATATCAAATAAGTGGGGGGTATTAATCCCTCGTAGAATTTTCAGATCCCCATGTTGCTTCTTCAACCATATAGTTAAAAAAACCATTTCCTGATGAATTACCATATTCCTGAATACATTCCCACCTCATTCAAGATTCTGGACTTGTTGTTCCTCGTAAGAGACATTGTTTTCCAAATGAACTACCTCTGGGCTCAAAACATGTGATGGATCTGGCATATAATTTATAAATATTGAAACATGAAAAACATTGTGTATCTAGGATAAACATGGAGGTAAATCCACTCTTTAAGAAACTTTTATACCATTCTATAGGCTTTAATAAGGTTCAATGAACCACGGACTCAACATTATCATCATAAAAAAACGATCCACACTTTTTATTGCAACACATTGAGAAATACATGATTACATACCTTAGAAGAAATAAATGTCATCCTGTTATCCACATAACTTTTCTGCCTGCTCTGAGCTGTTCTCATGTTCTTCTGGATCAACTGAACTTTTTCTTCCCTATATTATACCAATTCTGGTCCCATCAACATCCTTTCACTTAGTTCATCACAAAAAATATGGGGTTCTACACTTCATCCCATAAAATTCCTTAAAATGATCCATATGTATACTAGAATGAATATTGTTATTATAAGTAAATTCATCCAAAGAAAGTTGTTGGTGCCAACTTCCCGGGAAATCCATCGAGAAAGGACATAACAAATCCTCTAAGGTCTGAATTAGTCATTCTTACTATCCATCTGATTGAGGATGAAATGATGTACTAAAATTTAATTCAGTACCCAATGATTTTTGAATGAATTTCAAAAAGATAGAATTAAACATGATATCATGATCAGATTTAATGGAGAGGGGAACACCATAAAACCTGAGTATCCCTTTAACATAAAACTGAGAAAGTTGATCTAGATAAAAATTATCTCAAATAGGAAGGAAATGAGTAGATTTATTCAATCGATCGACAATAAACCAAATTGCATTATTACATCGTGATGTCTTTGGTAATACCACAACGAATTCCAAGGAGATATTTTTCCCATTTCCACCCTAACACCGGTAAAGACTGAATCATTTCATTCAGTATGTTCCTCTCTACATTAAACTATTGACAAATCAAACACTTCATAGTAAAATACGAAATATATCGTTTCATTCTATTCAACTATTAATATTACTAAAGATCTATGTACATCTTAGTACTGCATTGATTAATTGAAAAAGGGGAACTATGTGCTTCACTTAAAAATAGTTCTTTAACTACATATCATAAGGCACACATAATCTCTTACCAAACCAAAAACCCAAGTAATTATCAATGTTAAAATTAGTTAACATATCATAATGAACCAACTATACCTTTTTCTATAACTCAATATCTTCCTTATGCGCTTTATTTATTCTATCTAATGGAGATGATTTCTCTATCACCCGAAACAAAATAGAAGAATTTTCTACACAAATAACTTCTATTACAATATTCATCAAATCAAAAACAAAAGGATCTTATTCAAAACATATCATGGTTAATGAAGAATTACATTGTCAACTCAAAGCATCAACCACATTATTTCCCTTTCTTAGATGGTAATGAATTGTGAAATCATATTCCTTGATTTATTTAAGCTATCTCCTCTATCTAATGTTTAATTAATTCTGAGCAAATATATAATTAAATATTTTTTTTCATCATATATTTCATAGTTTACCCCATACTGATGTTGAATCCTACTTTTTAAAGAAAAAACAACAACAGCTAATTCCAAATAATTTGTAAGTAAAATTAACTCATGCGGTTTCAAATGGAATGAAGCATAAGCAATTACCAGATAATTTAGCATTAGGACACAACCGAGTACTTTCAATGAATCATTACTAATGATATCAAAATCCCCATTTCTAGAAGGAATTTGCAAAACTGGAGCATTCAAAATTCATCTTTTCAATTTCTAAACACAAATATCACATTGTTTTATCCAGATTAACATAACACCATTTCGAGTTAACATAGTCAGTAGTCTATATAACTGTGAAAAATTTTCAACCAACCTACGGTAATAACCCTTTAATCCAAGAAAAATAAAAATATCAGTTATATGTTTGGGTATTGGCCATTCGTAAACAAATTTTATTGTATATGGATTAACAATTATGCAATTTTTTGAAACAATGTGACCAAGGAATGAAATCTGTGGTAAAAAGACTCACACATCCTGAATTTTCCATATAGTTTATTTTCTATTCTGGTTTTAAAGAAAACCCATAAATGTCCTTAATGCTCTTGTTTACTTTTATAATAAAATAAAAAACCATCAATGAACACAACGAAAAACATATCCATGAAATCACAAAATATTATACTCATATGATCCATGAATACAATAGGTGCATTGGTAAACCGAAAATGTATAACTACATATTCATAATGGCCATATCTAGTATGAAAATTAGTATTCAGAATGACTGCTTCCTTTACATTCAACAGATCGTATCCCAAAATCAATTAAATCTTCAAAAATTACTGTGCTCCCTAGAGCTGATCAAAAATATCACCGATATGAGGCAAAAGATACTTGTTCTTAACAGTGATGTTATTCAATGCTATATAATCAATGAAATGTCTCATTGTACCATTATTATTTTTAACAAAAAATACAAGAGTACCGAATGGTTATTTGCTAGGTCAAATGAAACCTTTATCTAGTAACTCATGTAATTGCTTCTTTAACTCTAAAAGTTCAATTTGAGCCATCAGATTAGGGGGTTTTGAAATTGTCTTAGCATCAAGAACTAAGTAAACAGTTAATTTGACTTCCTGATCTGTTATAATTCCATAAAAAGCATATATAAAAACTTCAAAATACTTATTTACAACTGGCACATCATTAATATTAATATTTATTTTGTTTAAAATAGTATGTGCAAGGTAAAATTAATTTCTATATTTTACTAGTTTCCTAGCTAACTAATATGTTATCAAATGTTTGGGTTCATTCGTATACACAAATTAAAAATCAATATGAAAAGAAAACACATTATCTCTGTATTAAATCTTTTTAGGATAAACAAAAAGACAATCTGTAGCAAATATATCATCAAACTCTACTAGAGGCAAAATATTTTGGTTTTGAAGTATATTCTTTCCACACACCAGTACAAGAAGGTTCTAATTATTTATTTCTATCTCAAAATTTACTCTAGAAGTATTTATCATATGTTTAGGATTTATATCTTGAGATATTATTTCCAATTTATGAGAAAACTACTCAGAAATCAAAGAGTGTGTAGACCCTTAATCAAACAACACATTGGCAGAATCTGAACAAAAAAAATAGTGCACCTAATTCTACATCATATGATGTCCCAACATCTGCTGAAATTTTTCAAAAGATTTCACCACCCATTTCTGCTTGTATTTTGGCTGCTTTCCCTCAGTTGAGTTATTCATTGAACACTTATTTTCATAATTTCCCTTTTCATTGCAGTTAAATAATTTTACTAAATGTAAATTAGATTTCGTCTTACCATTACCCTGATCTTGTTCGGTGAAATTACAAGCCATATGTCCCATTTTACCACATCGGTAGCACTTACCAGAATTCAAAATACATTCCACAGTATGTTTTTACCACAATTCTCTCAATCTGCCCACATATGTTTCTTTTTATCATACTTTTTGAGGAGTTCCTTAATTTATTCTTCCACCTCATACTATTTTTTTGTTGTTTGTCAAATAATTCCCTATCCTTATAAAACTCTATTGCAACCTTCTCCGCATGTCGAAAAAGTTTTTCATAACATTGAAACTCTCGAAAATCATAAGACCATCGATACATTGGTATTAATCTTGTGTAAAAATAAATGATTATACTACCAAAATCTAGTATGAAATTTGGAGTATATTTTCCCAATAGAGTTATTTATACTTCATAAATAGCCACTGATGCATACTCCTACCTAAATTCCAAAAAAAATTTCCCTCCAATGATGAACCACCATAGAAAATATTTCAAGGGATACATACCTTTGAATTCATCCCAATAAAGAAAATCAATATCTATAATATCTTTTATATTTTTCACCATCGACCACCACTGATCAGTTTCACCATCAAAATGGTAAATAGCGAGACTGAACTTTTGTTGTTCTTAAAACTTATTGACATCATAAATCATCTTCAGTGCTTTAATCCACCCTTCAGCTAGCACGTGGTCAGATGATCATCAGAATGATGTGGGATGTTGCCTCATGAAATTCTTCACTAATGAAATGTTCCTCTATAGTTGATCTGGATGATATCGTGCATGGATACCACCACCATTTACAGCTTGAATCAAATATGCCATCACTACTACAAACTATTCAGTTTCAATTCTGACCATCTCAGGTCACAGATTTGGAAGGATGTCTTCCTCCTGATGTCATCTCATCATAGCTTCTATGTTACCTCTGTAGAAAAAAATTCTGAATGCAACAATATCATTGGCGAAGAAGCATGGTATTCATTAAATGGTATATCATTTCAATCATAAATTAAACTGAAAATAATTTATGGATATTAATCTAACAATATCTGAAATCTTAATGATTTCTACACCAACCTATAATATAAACTATAAGAACCCGACCTTACAACATTACATAATATTTAATTAAATGAATAATTCATATTGAGGGATTTTTTAGGTTTATAGTTTTTTATAAATTAGGTCGTAACTATTTCATAACATCCAAAAACATAATTTTTTTCAATTCCACTATGTTTCCATTTTTTCATTAATTAAATACTCTTGAAAAAATACTCATGTCTTTTCCCCTTTTTAGAGAGCATGACTTTCAAATGATCACATCCTTGACCTTGTTCATCTTTAAGTCCTACGAAATACTTTTCAAAACATGGGATGAGCATAAAATGTTTAGTAGGAGCTATATGATAATGAAAGATAACATTAGATCATAAATACACATCAAGAATGTGCTCATATGTCATGAAATCATATGATTTATGAATAACACATTGAAATCGGAAATCATAAAGGTAACCTGCGACATCCTTAACATACTTACATTGTAGCTTTCACATCTATGCAGGAGTCATATTTGTAATACCAATCATATTATATTAAATAAATCACTAATGAGAAACATTCACTCTTACCTCCATCATGTTTCCCAATGAATTAGAGAGCTATCTTCGGATCACCCACCATAGGTTTATCCCAGAACCACCTGTATACATAAATAATGCACAAGAACTATAACTTATTCATAACACATAAAATATTCACAAAGTAATGATAGCAATTACCCATTTCAATCGCAATATATAATTTCAATATATTAACTAAAAAATACATTATCAAAACCATTTTCAATATTACAATACGTAATAGATTATATGGTATATATTTTCCCTTTTAAAACATTACGTCTTCATAAGGAATCCATAGATGAAATAATAGTCACAACAGCGGAAAAGGTCGTTGTCCGTACGTATATTAAATAGAAACATTCTTATTTTCCATTTAATAAAATGCCTCGTAGAAAAATATTCTTTTTGAATTAAATGAGAATTCATATGTTTTTATACACTATATAAAATAATGTCTTGTAAAAAACAATATATGCCTCAATGAATGGATATTGAGATGAAGTCCCTTACCTCATGCCTGACTAGACTTGATCGTTCATTAATCACCTTTATAATAGACTATATTTAATATCTACATTATTAATAACATTATTCATGTTTATTATTCCTTTTATATAACTTTTTACAATGTTATAAACATTATTCAATCATTTATGTTAATAATGGTCATTCTGTTGTTATTTGGAACTTGAGTCAAAAATGAACTTCTTTTAATTACAAGTCATTCATGAGGTCAAAAGTCCATTATCTAAAGAATTATATTAATAATTTATATATCATATATAAAATATATATCCATTATATATAAGTATTTATAATAGTACATAACATTTGGATGTATGAAATGAAATGCACTATTCATGGAGACAGTAAGCCGTACGTACCCATGAATGCTACTTTCATTTATATTCCGTATTTTAGTGAATGAATACATAATGATACAGAGGTATATTATAATTACAGTATAATTTATTATATAATTTTATTAACTACATCTTTTATACATCCCACGTATCATATGAACGATTAATATCACATTGAGGGGTGTTATTCCACACTTTCTCAAAAGAAATTATTATATTTACCCACTATGTAAACCATAAAGGTATCTAATAAAAGAATAATACATATGTATAAAAACAATATAAATATAATATATATCACAAAAAAAAATTTATATCTCAATGGCCACTATAAAAGGGGTTATGAGAAGATTGAACCACCATCATTTCATGAGATTGTAGTTCACCTTCCACAGAAACAATATGTTCTTTATGCATCAGATAGAGGTGGGTATATATAAAGTTAGAATTCATGTCATAAAAACAAACTAGTATATTTACGATACATGTTTTGTTATAAAATCAATGAATAAATGAGTATATGGTGTTGGATAATTTAAATAATCAAAATAACTTTAGAGAAGACGTTACCTTAAAATCGGGTATTTCCATTTGGTTTGAACCAAAAGGATTACTTGAATTTCTTTCTACCTAAAAGAGGGTTTCTAAAAAGACTATAGTAATTTCGAGAGATTAACTGGGAAAAGGATGGATGAGCCAAGTGACATTATATGTGTGTGGGCTAGGTTAGAAGTGAGGTAATTTTATATGGGGGAGGAGGGGCTCTTTAAGATGGTTTGAAAATATTAAATTATTATATAATTATTTTCAGTTTCTAAAGGTCCAAAGAAAATTAAATTTTATTATAAGATGACTAATGTTAGAAATAAAATCATTAAATTAGAATTGGATTGGTTTTAGATATTTTTTTAATATTTATAATTTTATTTATTTAAATAAGTCATTAATGAGGTAAACACTACATCATTATTGTGTCATAAGTATTTATATTTATTTGATGTATAAATATTATAAAAAAAACCGTGATTTAGGAAATATTATTATAATTCAAATTAATATTAATATTCTAAGAGATAACATACATGATAATAGACAAAATATTATATACTAACATATATGTGTTTATGCCATTTTGACTTCATTTTAAATTATTTAATATGTACTGTCATTATCACTTCCAAGTGGATACATGGGAAACCAAAATCTACCCAAGGATGAACATGGTCTGGAATGTATCAAAAAATAAGATTATGACATGTTTTAGTGTAATTTAATTTTATTATTAGTATAATTTTTAACCCTTATTTACTAGATTTACCCTTTATCGATGGTACAATAATATTTTTTAAGTAGATAATCACAATTTAAAAAAATAAATGTTAAATATTTACACAATATAGAACTCATGATTACAAATATATTATAATTTTATCCAAATTCAAAACACATATGTGGCAGAAATTTTTTTAAAATTAATTCCCATTGTCAAAAAAATAACATGTTTTTAAAAAATTATAACTATGAAAAGATTGACACATATTTATTTCCAATTTCATAGTAAAATTACATCCTATTAAAATAAATGAATTAAATTTTAAAAAAATAATCTAATTTTAATTTGAAACCAATTTAAAAAATAATCTAACAATATAAATAAATTATATAAAATGGCATCTTTTAATTAAAATACAGTATTTTTCACCATCCATTATGAAATAAATTTTATCAGAATAATACAAAAAATATACCCAGTGTATATTTTGATATCCCCGTTCTATAGAAGAATTTTATATTGTTATTTAGTATATATAAAAGAAACAAAAATTAGATTTAAATAGTTTTAACCAACAAAAGTGTGTAAATAGATAGTTTAATGAATATTTGTATATTTACGCATTATATCAGATTATTTTTTATTTCAAGACTATAAAATTTGTTGGATAAATGTTAAAAAATTAAACAACATGTACATTACTATATTAGTTAGTTTTATAAATTCATACCAATACAATGTATATGTGTTAACAAGTATTTAAAATAATATTCTATTATTAATTTTCATTATGACTCAGCTTTTGTGTGTAACATAATATTTTAAAGAAACCTGTTGTTGCATATCAGGTACACCATTGAATATAAAAACACTTTTATAGTAAAAATAATTTTTATTTAGAAAATATTAATAAATAAAAAAATTTTATATTCTTTATTTACCGGGGATGTTACAAAATGTATGAAAACATAGAAACGTGCGAAAAAAATAACTCCCTTGGACTAATATATGATGATAGAAAACAATCTTATGAGAATGTTTACCATCGAAAAACATTAAAACTATGATTGGTTAAAAATGTAACTAATTTATATATATGATAATTAATCATTTAACTATTTTATTTCGGGATCCTTTTTTGAGATGATAAAATCCAGTAAAATCTATTATCACCCGGTCATACACTTACATGAAAATTATAATTTCATCATTTAATCAATTTTCACAAAAATATTATTTATATTGAAATGATGAGTATATATTTTCCATGATTGGATATCTAGAATAAAACTATTTATATTAGAAAATTAGAAATCCTAAAAAACTATTACCCTTATTTATATATTAATTATCCAAATAAATTATTATAAAATTTATAGATATTTTTTAATATAATTGATATTATATAGGGAAAACAACATCATTCTATAAATCTCAACTCTGATATAAATATTTCCACATATCTCATTCATCAAATAATTATCCTTAAAATTCTTAATAATGGAACATCTAATATTGAACGAAAAAATTAATAGTATTTGATTTCATCATTAAAAATTATAAATGTTAAAATTTATCTTCATATAACCTCAAAAACTCTAAATGTATCAAACAAAAAATTAATCAATATAATAATATTATTGGTACAATAACCATTTCCACAAATAAATTAAAATTGAATTAATCCAAAATATATTATTATAATTTTTAAAAATATGATTATAGATATATTACCAAAATAAAATTCCATAACATTATCTTTAAATTAGTTGTATTGGGTTCTAAAAATAGTGAACGTCTTATGAAAATATAGTTGAATAGGAAAACGTTTCACTAAAAAATAGTGCACAATTAAATAATATACATGTATGTTCAAATATATGAGGGACACATAATGCGTAAAATTACATCTAACACAGAATAATATATAGGTATAATTTTTTTTCTATATTATATAAAATTAATTAATAAAGGCAATAAGAATGCATTTCTTGAGAATTTTTACATATGCTCAAGAATAGTATCCACACATATATTAGTACCCATGAGATAATAATATAATATTTATATTTTTGTTCTATTGTATATTAAGATTATTTAAATATAGTATTTGAATCCATGATATTATTCTCATGTATCCATCCAGTTCACTCTTAAATGGATAATATCTTGTGCGTGGTTCACTAAATATTTATCTGATTGTCATATTTTTGTTCCCAATATGGGTTTTATATAATTTTAAATTTACAACCATATCAATGGAAATTTGATACCCCAATATATTTTTAATAACACATTTTCATGAGAAAACCCACCATGAAATTCTATCGGAATATTCATCATATTACTCAACGATTCATTATCAATTTATGTGAATGTATATATTGTATTTTTGTATTTCCTTTTGAATTATCTTCCATTATCAAAATATTTTTTAGACCCCTCACCCAATTATCCTTTGAAAAAAAATTTGATAACTATTTTAGGATAAATTTTCTATTATAGGAAAATTATTGATATTTTATTATTCCTTGATTTTGAGGATTAAATATCTTCTTTTTCAAAAACCTTTGTTGAAATTAATAAGATCTATCCATTTATAAGTATAATGTCTCTTAACAATTGTTCAACCACATGAATGAATTGATGTTAATGTAAATTAATTTTATTATCATTATTATTTTATCAGAATATATATCTATGATGTTAATTGATGAAGATGAAGCATTTTTGGCATGATCATGGGTTATAGTGTATAAATTCATGAAAAATTCTTCCATGTACTTCAAGAGTTTGTTGAAATTCATATAACATGATTCAGACAATAAAATTTATTCTATAAAATTGTATTAAATATGATAAACATATTAAAATGTTTTTGAAACGTTTTATATGTTTTATATTAATTGTGAAATCATGAAAATATGGGAACATTGTGTTTATCTTGTTATGGTATATAAAACTGTAGTAAGAGTGGAACCACATTAAACAATATATTTTTTCACACTAGGTTGTAGTATCTTATGGGTCTTATGATACCAAAATGATATTGATGGGGTAAAAACATTAAGAATTATGTTATGTAATGATAGTTTTTATTTTCAAGTTCTTGTTCATTTTCTCATATTATTGCGTCAGACAGGTTCATGCTTTTACACCTGATTGTAAATTTTTAGGATTAATTACTAATCCTTATAATGTATATATTTTCCATATATAATTTAACAATTTCCCATTATGTATGTGATATATAAAATTTTATTATTCATGTTTTTTAATGTTTTTTTTTCAAAAAATGAACATCAATGGTTCTTTTTGGATATTAATTATTCAAATGATATGATATTATGAAAAAAAAATTATTGTAACACTACAAAAAGTATTTTCAAGGAGATAAACATTATTCGTTAAATTGTTGTATCCTAGGATGAATTTTCCACAATAAATATATATTCCATTGAAATATGTTGAATTGGTTTTTATTATATGGGTCAATTTATTGCAATCAAGTTTATCATATATATGCAATGATAATTTCATATTCATAGTGTCTTCTGTTAGTGGTGATATATGTTCACATATAGACATTACTTGAGTATGGGTTTTTTAATTATTAGGGATTATAATTTTTCTCTTTAGTTTACATGTCTTATGGTTATGTAACAATTATTCATATTTTTACTCTAATAAATTATATCTATTTATATTTAATGCAGTTGTTTTATATTTATGGTTTATCATCACCATTTGGTGAGCTATATTGGTTAATGTGTGATGTCTAACTATGTAAGTTCAACACAAAATGTTATTACAGCACCTTGAAATATGGAAGTGTTATGAAAAATAATTTAATAGGATTGTGGTTTATAATACAATGTATTAAAAATATTGGAACATAAATGCTATAGTAAATTGTGTTCTTTTCAGCTCATTTTTGTTTCTAACAGCGAGACATAACATATAGTTATATATATTCCCCATTATTTTGTATGGATTATTAGTTTTTAATAGGAGATCATAAATTTGGATTTGTTAATTAGAATCTATTTGTTGTATTATGTTATTATTTATTTTAATCCTCTCTCATTCATTGTGTTCAATACTAAATTACATTTTTTAAATAGATGTAGTATACTTTCAAAAAAATCATCAACTAATTTATAGTTTTCAATGTAATAAATTCATTTTTATCATTTAGAATTATTATATAATAATTACACTTATGTAATTTCCAATTATAGTAGAAGAAGACGTGAAAAAATATAAATAGGTAAATCCCATAGAATATTCTTTAATAGTGGATGAAATTATAAACCAAATCTTGAATCTATGTTGGATGGTTTCTAGAATTGTGAAATGGCATTTTGTTAATTATCAAATACCTACTATACTGAATAAAACTATAGTCATTGGTGATAGGTGACCTGAAGAACCAAAAGAATTCCAAAAATGGGTTGAGGGTATTTTTTCACTTCATAATGACTCTCTATTACTCAGAAAAATGATACATATTGCTATCTCCTATAAGAGGAGGGAATTTTATATTCCCCGCCACTTCAAATGTAAGTTATATACTAATAAATCTTACACTATTATATCATATATATTTACTAATGTGTTTGAATTATTCCTTAATCATTCACAATTCATCATGGATCATTCAACTCATATGGGTAGAAGGATTGATCAGTGTTTTAATTGATGATGGTACTATTTTATGGTCACTGACTAGGAGGTCACATTTGTTATTGTAGTTAATAAACGTAGTATCTCTAACCACATTATTGGAATGTAATTTATTATAAATTTTAAATTATATATTTATTTTTATTTTTATCAGAATTTAATTCAATCTTATGATGGGGTAACTCAGACCTTTCCATTTGAATGGAATTGGTAATTTTGAGAGGGGAATATTGTTCTTGTTGTCAAAATGATCTCAATAAAATTTACAAAGATATTTCATGATTTCATTGACCCCAATTAATTATAAAATGATTCCTAACAAGACGGTTTTGTAACACATGGTTTTATTATTTTAATGGATAAATATCAGTGGGGTAGTTTAGATTTTATTTTCTTACTCATGGGGATGATTCATATCTACATAAAATCATATCATAATGAACATTTTATGCTAATTAAACATAATGTTCATATTGTGGGTTTTGTGGCCAAGGGATATATTATTTAAATCATCTAACCCGAAGCATCAATAGTTTTCTTAAAAAATACGATGATATAGTCCTATGAATTTTTTTTTATTACCTAAATATTACTGTGTATACACTTATGTACATGAAGTCTATTATGATGATTGATGGATTTTTTTATAAAATCCAAGGTGCTTACATGTTAAATATTATTGATCTATAATTTTATTAACATATTTTAACATTCTAAAAAATATATTAAATAAAGAAAATCTAAAAGATTTTATAGACATAATTAGTATTTAGTTTTTCATTTTAGTTTTAATAAAACTCATCTGGTATTTATTCATCGATTCATGGAAATGTTTCTAATTTTTATACAGATGATATCTTTTTCTATTTCAATTAGATGGATGAGTATGTGGATAATATGAATATTAATATCAAAAAATTTCATGTGACATCATCAATTATGGAATCATTATAAATTTTTGTTTTATATCCAAGAAGATATTTCTATTTGTCAAATAAAATATTAAAGGAGAATCTATTTGTATTGTAGACTGATTATTGAAGTTATATATATGGTGCATCATAAAAATCAGATAAAAAATTAATGTTTCATGGGATCAAAAAAATTATATTGTTTTTCTTAGGGATTACTCTAATATGGAATCTAAAAAGGTTTAGGTCACACATAAAGATAATATGTTTTAACACCACAAAAAAAGAAATGGATTATTAAAATAAATGATTGTGGTGCTGACTTAATCTTAGGATTAGATAATCCAAACTATGTTTTATCAATGCTATTTTAAACTATTCCTCATGTTTGTAATATATTTATGTTAATCATTTGTTGAATAATATAATGGATTATGGTTTTAACTAGAATTATTATTATAAAAATTATTATACCAAATATCCCATGTTACGTATAGTTGTCAAATCTTTCTAGACATTGTTCCATTATCTCTTTTGTGTGAAATATTCTATCCATTCGGAACATAAGAGTAAAAATTATATTTCCAATAAAAGATACATGAAATTATTATAGTTATAATATGTGAAATATATTCACAATATTTATTTTGACATTCATACACACATATAAAATGGAATGTTTTCTATAATTCATTTACAGTTTTATTTTCAAATCAATACACAAGGTAATTAGTTGAAGATAAGACCATGAAGAGACTATTAATTAAGATGAGGTATGATGATGAAGAGTTTGATATGAAAGAGATATTATATTATGTGAAATGTGATTCTCTACATTATTATTACATTCATGTTGGGAATAAAACCTACACCTGTTATTTTTGTATTGTTGATATTCTTATTTTTATAATAACCATAGATGTATGGTCTCATAATTCATAGAGTGCATTGTGTTTCTATGGAAGGTAATCCATTCTGAAATCTATGAGATAGAAACTTATGTAATATATAAAACTAATAATTTCATTCCATTTATCTAAGGATAAAATATATAAATATATTCATTATAACTAAATATGTTTTTATGGATGAGTTGATCAATTTTAAATTTTGTGAAAAAATACCTTACATGGAATAATATTAAAAAATCAAATTAGATACATGATAGTAAATTTCAAAAGATTCCTACTATATTATTGAAATTGGATGTGTTAACTAATGAAAACGAAGTAAGTTTACCATATACTCAACAATGGAAGGATTCGGTTTTGGTATTCATTGGTTGATTTTTCCAATAACAAAATTTCATTCTAAAAGATGATATTTTGATGGTGATTGAGATTAGAAAAATATTTGTAATTAAGATAATTATTTTCCATGAAGTTCCTAATATAATTTCCTTTGAAATAGATCAATGTTTTATATACTATTTTTCAAAAGGTTTTTTATCGTCAATTGGTACCATATTGAAATTAACCATGATGGTCCTCTTCATATTTATGGCTAGAATGATAGTTCCATTTATAGGCATAAGGATATGATACTAGTTTACATGATTTACATTGGTTTTGTGTGTGAAAATATTCATTATTTATTCATTCTTTCCAATAAAAATATTTATCAATATTTGATTATCATGGTACCCATTGAGAAATTTATGGGAATCTATGATGATCCACTCAGTATTTTGTGGAATTATGTCAAATGTACACTATAATAATGATTATTTGTCAAATGAAAATAGTGTATGTAATGTTTAACTCAATGATGTTATTTTTGTATCAAATTTTAATTATATCATATGCTGACATTTAACACATCCCTTTAATTTATTATATCATTTTTTCATAGGGTTTCATATAATTTGGGATGACGATACATAGGGTTTTGTTGTATCGATATGTATTTCCCCTTTAAGGTTCATCAATTAATAATAAATACTAGATCATTTAATGGACATGAAGTCTCGTATGAGTTCAATTTAGGATGTTGTTTAATTTTTCATAATTGAGGATGTATCCAGAAGACCCATCATATCAGATGAATTGGGGGATATTGATATAATTCGAAAAACCTCAGTGGATGTGTAGTTAGTTATGATTATAATTACCTAGGATAATTTTCTGTATAGAAATATATTTATTTGGTAATTTTTACTTTATAATGAGATATAATATAACCATTAGAAATTAGAATGAGAATCATTTATATTTCTATAGTGTCCATCACAAATTGTGAGTGTACAATGTTGAGGGATTTTAAGGGGAGGAATATTTATTATAAGGGAAAATTATGACACAATTAATTTATAATGTATTTGATTTTTTCCAAGTTTATAGTTAATATATTATTAATTATCATAGGATTTTGTGGATGACCATATAAAAATAATTAAAACATTGTCTTACACACTTCTTGTGAACAATTAGTGGTAACCATATGATAATAATATAGAATTTCTCTTTTGGTTCTATTATATTTTTTCATTTTTTTCATTTAATAAAAAGTTTATTCATATTTAATATTTCATGTCAATTTTAAGGGTAAAATATCTACACCTTTTTTGAAGACAAATTATATTTACCCATGTAGAATAATTGGTATCCCCATTTGAAAATCATAAAAAAATAAATTTCATAAAAAATATTATTCCATTTAAACAAAACTATTTTAATTTTCACTCTATAGCATGAACAATCCAACCTTCGAGATCTATAGAACCCCCTCATAGATTCATTGTTTCTTTTTGAACAATATTTGGGTGTCTTATTGATGTGAGTTTAGTTTTACTCTCAATATGTCTAATTATTTCTTGGTTTTTTACGGATAAATTTTTACATGAATCTGTTGAAGTAATATTGGGAAATTATTTCTTGATCTATATAGATATATGGGGAAATTGAAATATTTTTTATTGATCATTTCATTTTAGTTGATGATCACATAAATATTAATATTTATAATCAATTATGAATATATTTTATCCATTAAAAATAATGGATTCTCTAATCAATTGTTTTATATCATAAAAACCTAATTCTAGAGTAACTTAAATTGGATGGTTCATTAAATTGAATTATATTGTAATATAAATTGTTTTTTTTATGAAATTCCTTCCATGGTGACTTTATATATGGCCTTAAAGGTAGTTAGTTGGAAAATTAATTGTGAAAATAATGTGTTTGATGAAATTACTCATAGTTAAATTTGATTAAAAATGTATTTTATTTTTGAGAATATGAGATTATTATCAAGAGATTTTTTTTTTAATATTTTAATAATAGATTTCATGAGTTTATTGGAAAATCCTGTAACTTTAGGAACCATGGGGGAATCTGGTGAAGGCCATATGACTCATTAGTGAATCAAAAACAATAATAAATTATATCTCAGTGATGTCTATATTGTGGAAAATTATGGGTAGACTATAGAAAGGAATATATATTCCATTTATTACTTTTGGAATATGTATATATTATTTTCAACTCAATGAAATGAGACATTGTGATATTTTATGGCTTTATGAGCCCGTAATACAATTTGAAAAGATATTAAATATAATAAATTAAATATGTTATCAATTTTCATAAAAAAGAGGAATGACAACTATAAAACACCCTAGAATTGAAATATGGAATAATTGTTGAGTTTAGAGATTCGATTTTTCTATAGGTATTACCAATCCAGTTCCATCACTTGGTGTTCTAGATAAATTTATTAATGGTGTGAAAATTTGATAAACTAGTAAAATAAATTTTTTTATTTGAAATATCATAGTGAAATAATTATTTAATATAAATACATTTATTTGAAAAAATATCATGCTTAGACACTAAACGCCATATATAAAATGTGCTATTATAGAAGGAATTGGAGTATCTTTCATTGAAAAAAACCAATTGATCATTAATTTCCTACTAGTATATATCAGATCATGTGGATATTAAACATCAAAAGGACATGCACGCTTTCTTCACCTGTCACTGATCAAAATTGAGGTAAATAATTTTCTTTAATTCCATTATCATTGTTAATTATAATGACTAATTAAAATCATCTATCAAAAACATTCATTCACAAATAGTATGAATTGACAAGATGAGTTATAATTATCGGGGAATTGGAGATTTCATTGTGATTAACATGCTATATCTTTATTCATTATTCTAATGGAAATAAATCCAAATAAACAAGAATATTGTGTGAGGTTCATTCCTAATTTTTTTGTTTGTAATTTTTTCCCCCATTCTATTTTCATTGTTGATATTCAATTCTGGTCGATGGTTTTATGAAATAATGATATATAAATCATTATGAACAACTTTTTTGGAATTATGAAATGTTATCACATATTTGCGGTTAGATCAACTAAAATATCATGCAATTAATATAGATTGTCGATCATGGATGGGTTATTTGATTCCATTATTCATATAATTTTTTTCAAAAATTGAAGATGCAGGTATACATTTACCTAAGGGATATGATGGATGGAACTCATCAATCAGTAATGGAAAGGGTGAGATGACTTCTTAGAAACATTTTTAATGTGGTGCATGGCTAGATTAACAGTTGTAGGTGTGAAAGGATTCATGGGATATAAATTTTTCATTCTGAAATATCATTCATCACAAGTCCATTAATGATGATAAACATGTTTCATGGGCCCCAGATGTTGCACAAGTATTTAATAGGGAGTTAATAATCACATGGCGTGTGGCCGTTTGACACAACGTGTGACCTTTTCTAGAAGGCATGGAATGCACATATAATGGTACATAGTTATAGAAATTAAAATCTATACATGTAAATTGAACTAGAATATTGACATAGTCAAATTTACATTGGCAAGAACATGTTGTGCAACATGACATTGACATATGCACAAGTCATGTAATAAGGCCTAAACATGCGGTCGATGAGACATGTAATGTACTCACACAAACAAGGCTTGGATCCGTTAACCAAATAATCATGTAAAATTTAAATTAGTGCATATAAACTTGATATATTCATCAAGGGGTAGTATGGAATCACAACATAAAAATAGGATGATGATCCCATTAGTATGAATACTTTGATAATGTTGTTGGAATCATTCTGTGAGGTATGGAGTGAGATCCTCTATCAAAATATATCCAATGCTGGATTTACATGTATCATCGAGACCAGCACTATGTGGTCATTTACACTATAATTATCAAGATATATCTAATGGAATTTTTGTTTTATCCCATTTCATTGTGTGTGATCCCCATCTATATATCATTCTTTTAAAACATATAATGTATAGATTTCACAGAGATACTTGATGTCATTTAGATCTCATATGGGCATAATTGGTGACATATGATGTTTGTATCATGTTAACATAGATGAGGTCTTTGTGGAATAATCATGAGGGATTCATAGTACAGAATTAATGTTGTGACTCTAGCTTCAGACTGATTGTATTTTTTGAGTATATCTAGATATAATTCCAAACATGTTGTGGAAATTAATGTATGTTGAGCTAACTTTTATTCTTGTTGTATTATACATAACTATTTCTATAATTCATAATTAGTATACTAAAACACTCCTTAAATTGTAAATTCATACACATTTGATATCATATTCTAACAAATTAACATTTTGATAGAGTTCCTTAAGGTTTGGGAACAAGTTGATATTATTGAGAGAGGATGACCTTATTTTTTCCATCTTATATATGAGAACAACCCCATTCAATATATTTTTGTGGGATTTTTTTTGGGATTGAATTTGGACCATTTTACATTATAGTGGGTTATTACTCTATTTTGGAACATATATATGTTTCCATTTGTGGTTTCTAAACTGTGTTATATTTCAATATTTTATGGTGTTAAAGATGTGTGTCTATGTATTGGTATATTAGAAAATTCCGTCCTACGAGAATGATATTTATACTCATTTCTAGTAACTAGACCATTATATTTTGGATGATGACGTGTTGATGTCATGACATGGGACCCTTTGGAATGGGTCATTATAGAGTGGTACTGATGCATTCATTTGTAACAGAGGTGAGATGATTCTGAGATTATTTTTTGCAAAACATTGTCTACTGTTTTGAGTAGGTATTTTAGGCTATTGACTCCTATGTTGATTTGATAGATGATGTATCCATAAACCAGAAGCCTAATAACCTTCATTTCAACTCGATATATGGGTAAATTGGCTGTTAAGAAAAACCAACGGACATGCATCATATAAGAATGGGTCTTGGTTTCTTTATTCATGTTGATTCATCTATATAGATATACAAGAATACCATGAGTGAACATTTATATTACAATATGCCTCGACAATATATTCTACCTTGGATTCAATATAAGAATCACGATGATGATACCCCCAGTGATGACACATCAATATAAGGGCATGTTTTGGTGGTGTTACCTAAAGGTTTTTATCTATTTATATCCCCTAATTTTTTAGCATTATATGATAAAAAATTCTACAATAGATGAGTTTTTCATACTGGGGAAACATCATAGGTTTAATTGATAGTGACCCATGTGGTTTCGAGGGGTGCCTGATTAACATGTAAATGGGTAATATCTTGCGGTAGTGTCACGAGTTGTCTATCATGTTACGAAAATATATTATCATATAGAGGTCATAGAAAAGTGTCTTCTCCCTAGGTTAATAGGATGATAGTAGGGATTAACGAACAAATTTTATAATGAAGATACTCTTGATAATTCAATGATCAAATTAATTTTTTGAGAAATGTTAACTACATATAATCTATGGGTTTTATTCATACAGTAGCTTCTACGACATCACCATGGATGAATTATAGTGGCTTAATATTCACTAATTTTCACCAACCACGGTTTCTGAAAAATGGATATGGTCTGTAATCAGTTCATTATGGCACATTCAATTGAGAAATAAATACATAGGTATGTATTAGAATTATTTATACCGCTATGAATTAAAATATTTTATTGGGTGATAGAATAGTATTTAGTGGTCCTGGGTTTCATGGATGTAAAGAAGGAGATAGTTGTTGATGATAGTGGGATTACATTTGTAGAAAATTTGGATGTTAGCATCCATTGTCAGTCATAGGTACCTGGATGTTCATATAATATTAGGAGATAATCCTAGTAAATTTTTTCTCTTATTCTAGTATCACAATATAGATATTGTTATCCAATGTAGAGGTTTTCCTATTCTTGTGTTGGAATGGTTCATCATGCATGAGATTTATTAAACTACCATGTAGCTGATAGGAATACAATGGAAATAACACATAGAAATATGTTTGGATATGTGAAGACATGTATGTATGGTAATTGGATGAGGTAATAGAGTTGTTAGATTAGATTGAAGTGGTATCCATTTTGAGTTTTTTGAACCACCACCCCTTTCGGCCTGTACCAGGCTTTGAAAGTTTGTGAATAGGGATGGGGGAAGATATAGTAAGTAATTTCTTAAGACTAATGGATCTAAGATGATACAAGGTATAATATATGTGTTATATTACTTTTTAGTTATAATAATATGTATAGATTATAGTCATATATCTATTTCATCATATTCATTTCGATTCATAGATATTTCGGTATATCATTTATCTTGATCCTTTCTCTACGATAACATTACTTGATATGACTCAATGATCAAAATCTTATACCAAATATATGAATTGACACATGATTTTGATACTTTTAATTGGTATTTAAATTTAGTAGTGAAGAAACATTATTCCCCCAAATTAGTTACACACAAGTTATCATAATTTAGTGACAATATATATAGTTTTATTGGGAGGATTCAGTATACCCATGATAATGATAATAGGTTTTAGTATTCAATGAAAATTAAAATGAGATTGAATTAGATGGACTCGTTCATGGGAGAGTGAATCCTATTACTCAATGTTTTTCAGGTATAAATCTTAGTGCATTTTATTCAATGTGTTTCATGTTCCCTTTAATGTTAGTAGTCTATCAAGATGTATTTCCTTAGAAAATACAAAAAAAATCCCATCGACTAAGAGACATATAAATTGATGTATAATTGAAGAAGAATCATCTTTATTTTCCAATATATTTTATGGATCCCATAAAGATTCGTGAGATGAGGGTGTATTTGGAGGACTTGTATATAAATGGATTTTTTAGACTCGGTCTTTCTTTCTGGGGATCCGAAAATTTTTCCCATGTAAATTAGATGAGATCCTCAGGGTTATTTAGAATAACATGCCCATAGTTGACTAAATGTAATGCTAAATTATCTATTACCTGTGATTCATGAACTTGTTTACTACTCAATAGGGGATCAATTGTTCTTGGAGATCGACCTCAGTTTAGGATACCCCTACATTCATGTACAAGACTATGATATATCAATGTCCAAACTCATATGTTTCTATGTTGACTATCATACATAGTGATGCTATTTAGCATGATGAACTTATAATATGTGTTCAGGTGACTCATGAACAATATCATTTATCCATTCAAATATATTTTCATTGTATTATTCATTTATTATATATGATTATACTTGTTGTCTATGGAAGATCATGTGAAAAAATGAGTGTGGTTATGAACATACTCTAAAATAACAATCGTTAATATAACCTATCTCAATAACAATTATGAATTCATGAGGTCAAAATTATGATAAATAATTTTAGAGCATACTATGTTGTAGTGGACCATTGAAAATTCAAGGAAATGATAGCATGGGAGCTACCATAGAGACTGATAGTAGTTTGGAACTTCCATAGTTTTGAAAAATATTATTGGAGAATCATAACAATTTTCTATATGATTTCATCACCATTGATATCATTGAATCAAAAGGGTAGGCCTTTCATGTTGATATATAGGTTTCGGTTGGAATTATATGAGTTGAGATACAAATTGATGTGTTCCCCCAACATAACGTTGTCATATGATCTATTAAAGTACTATGTGTTCTATAATGCATCATGGAAAATGAAGTGTTGTATTATGAAGAAATATAATGTTGTTATTTCATATATTTATTTTCATTTGAGATTTCATGACTATAAATTAATTACACATTATCTTTTGATATTGTTGGTAGTCTTTGTATTGTATATGTGGAAACACTATATGATTTGAGAGTCATTAATAATCTATTATAAATAGAAGACTAAAAGGTTTATCTATTTCCACTTGGATAATATCTTGAGATGGTTTCAATGGATGGAGTTACCCAAAGATATGAATTTGAGATTTCTTATTCACTTGGTAAGGGGAACCTTGTAGTATTTTTTCTCAGCTAGAGATCATGTTTTCAATTGTAGATCCTGGTGTCCAAATAGTTTGATCACAATAGTTAGCTATTTTTGATGTTTATAGAGTATTTTAACTTACATAGATGCTTTTTAGCCCTCATAATTTGTAGTTTCATATATAGTATGGACATGGGGATACAATTTGTGATACCATATTCTCTCTGAAATCCATTGGACATTCTCATGTATGATTTTTTGAAATGGATAGTAATACATTATTTTCATTGGATGCAAAATTATACTAGTTATGTTGTTAGAGGAGGTTATAAGATAGTTTCATACATCTATTTTGGTGCTATATCCATATGTGATAAAAATTTACCTTGAAATTTGATGTTTGATTTTGTGAAAAAGGATGAAGAAGTGATAATCTGAGTTTTTTTCTTAATACCTTACTTCCAAACTAGATTTGGGAGAGAACTATGATCTAGTTGGTTTACCTCAACCACTAGAGGTTAGAAAGTGTATATGGGATGGAATCACCATCTAAATAATGATAGTGTTACCACTTTCTTCGAGTGGACATGATTCCATCTATGTGATTTTTGATAGGCTCACCACGTTTCAACATTTCATAACTACTATGGTGATGTGTTTACAATGTAAACTGTAATTCCCTTATGTGAAAATGATAGTCCATTTCCATGGAGTTCCATCGATGACCATTTATGACCAGTATATTCATTACAAATCATGATTATGGAAGCGAATTTATTATTATTTTGTGTCCCATTTGTGTTTGAGTGTGGCTTTTCACTCCCAGGATGTTGACCTATCTGAGTAGATCAAGGAGGAATTGGAGAACATGAAGTGGGCATGGATGTTATACATTGTTCATTTTTTGGAGGATTAACTACCATTTATGAGTGTTTTTCCAAAAACATACACCAATAACTACCAGTAATGAAACATTTAAAGCCTTTATGGGTGACCGTAAGGTAACCGCTATGTTGGACTAGCCCAAGAGAGTGCGAACATAATGACGCAGAGAGGATGTAGCAAACAACAATGAAGATTGATAACATCCATGAGTAGACATAGACTAGAAATAGGAATCATTTGTCCTATTTCATACAACAAAATAATACTTTATAGCTCAACAATTCATTCCTTGTGTTTATATACATTTCACTAGATTTTTAATACATAGAATTGAATGGGGAGGGAATCTACCTCTACGGTTCATTAGAACATTCCTGAAACTATGTATAGTTGGCGATGTGGTGTACCACAAATCTCTATTACCATAGTTAGTCAACATAAATTATGTACTCCATCTGTTGTAGATGATGTTGTACATGCATGATCTATCACAAATTATTGATTGGGGAGTGTAATAAATTGAAGATGGAGAGGTATTTTCTAACTAAGTTTAATTTTTATTAGATTGACAAGAAAATATACATCATTGGTGATCATATTCCACATGTTTATTTCTTATGGAATTATATGAATAATAAGGATATCAACTTGTAGAAGGATATCCATATTCATGATTAGTACCCACTTCTCTATATATAGAAATTAAAATTTTAATTTAAACATATAATTCCCCAATGTTGGGTAGATTAAATTGATTTTGATTCTATTTGTATTGTTATTAAATGTATAATGGATTATTTTTGATACCGTATATTGAGACTGGGATACAATAGGAGGCATAGTGATCCTAAATTTTTTTTTAAATATTTTAAATATATTTAATAAAAACATGGATATTTTACCTAAGAATGTTGTATAGTATAAAAATGGGTTATATTATTGGAAATATAATACTAATTTTGAGATCATAACAAATATTTTTCCCTAGGACAGACATAATTTTATTCAGGGTGGGGTGTTTTTGGGTGTTTTTGGAAATAGCTTCACTTGCATAGGAAAAAATAAATTAATCATGTTATTTAATTTAATGTGAAATGATGTAGTGAAGTAATTTGTTTTATTAAATGAAATGTTATTAGAAAATAACATCCATATAATCCAAACCCAGGAAATATAGATACCCATTAGAGAGTACATTAGAGGTTATTTATTCAAATGAACCACCAGAAAATGGTGAAAACATTAACAGAATATCATGGAAGTAGTTGTTGTAAAAAATTAATTAGTCATAGATTGAGGTCCTCTATCATTTTTTTCCTCTAGGAGGTGTTCAAGGTATCTTAGGTAGTAATACTAGTCATGCATGCATCCTCTTCATTAAGGTTTATTCATGATTGTGTCGTTTGTATACACCATGAAAATGTACATGATCCTCTATTATGTATCATCATATTTCATCTTTGACCAAATACAAATTATGGTCATACCAGATAAGTAGTACATCCATGGTGAACTCTTTTAGTGGTATCTTACTCTTATAACATTTTATCATAGATGAATGTTATGTGAAACCTTTTAGAATTATTTATAAGAGGGAATTAAAACAAATAATCTACATTTTGATTTTGTGTTTTTGTTCAGAATATCTAGATATTTGTTTTATATGTGTTTTAGAAAAATATATGTGTTGAGATGACTAGATGGGGAGTTTTATATAAGATACTAGATAGAAGTTCCCTTATTTATATTCATTTTTTATTTCTAATCCGACTCTTAATGGTTGGAATGTATTTGGATAGTTTTACTTTTTAGTACATTGTTTCATACTATGATTCTCTGAATTGAGATATATTCATGTCTTTTTTATCAGTTGTGTAGAATTTCACCACCGGATTGGAATAGATAACTATGTATGTGTACATGTACATAAGGATAAGGATTCCAGTGTGAGTGATATACCTTATCAATATTATTGACCTACCCATTTGATATTGGAGGAGGGAGTGGGATAGTTATTGTAAAGAACACTTTTGTACAGATTGAGATCTCCTAATACTAATATATTTTTATAAGAAGAATTATAATTTATAATTAGAATATTCCATATAATTGTTCTATTATCTATAAAATTATGATCTCTTATATAAAAAATTCCTACATAAGTATAGTCATATTCATGATAATATTTTTCTATCATTTATTATTCACATTATTCATATATTAAAATAAAATACAAGTGTTTATTACTCTAGTTTATTTATCAATCATGTGAAATTTTCAGATTCTTAATTTATATGAATTTTGACTATTTTTAATGGAATATAAGTGGTTATTTGATTATGAAAAAATTAAAATAAAATGGATTTATTATACTTATTTTATAATGGAATTAACTAAAGGATTTATTATGGTATAATTGTTTTAGATTAATGGTTGTATCATATCGGTTTTTATCTAAAAATGTTGATCATTCCATTTTCAATATGTAGGTTTGATTTTATAAGATACCGATAATTAGTAGAGAATAATTTAATATTTTTTCTTCTCTAGGTTCATGTAATCTTTATAGTGAGAATTTTTCGGCTTATTACAAGTAATATAATGTGATATTTCATGTCACCCCAGGTTTCTTCGTCATAATTAATGTAGTGAAATATGTAACATGTAATAATTAAGTGTATTTAATAGAAAAGTTAATATCATAATCATTACATAATAACATAATGAACAATTTCATGAAAAAATATAATTTATTCATAGAATAAAGACTACGGTGTGTAATAATTAAGGATTCATTGAGTTAAATGTGGAATGCATTAATATTCAGGATCCATGATATAAACAATAAATCATTTATAAATTAGTGAAATATATACTAAAATTTAAAATATATAAAAAATCATAAAATATGTAACATTATGAAAATTGTATTTTTTTATTAAAGAAGTAAACACAATATATTAATTTAATATATATACTAAAAAATATGTATATATTATCACCCATTAATATGTGAGTCAACTAAAGGATGGGAATGTTCAATATAATATTATTCTATCAAACTGGTTCATGAATGCTAGTATAAAATGAAGTCATATTTCCATAAAAAAATATTTTTAAAACTGATGGATAATAAACTTTTCTATATATATTAACCATAGTGAGATATTATAGAAAAGATACATCACTTATTTTCCTTTATGTAATCCAATTGTTTTTCCATGATGGGGTGAAACATTTGATACTCTTATGTCTTGGATGGTTTAATGTTACAATTATTCATTGCAATGGGAATGTGATAGAATAATTTTTTTATCAAAAAATTAATCTAAATAGGGATATGTTTTAGTCTATCATGCTTGGATTAAACCCCCAAACATACGTTAATTTTTATAGTAGATAAAACAATTATTATTAATTGTAATGGTAAATGTTGGAGATTCTATCTAAGTGAACGTGATGAATATTTTTAATTAAAATAGGATTTTGATCTTATATGGAATAAATGTTCAATATTAATTTAATCAGATAGATAACTAATTTTGATCATTTGGAATGAATTTGTTTATAGTTGTCAGTAATTTTGATTCAGCCCTTATATGAAAAATTTATTTATCTAGAGAAGTTTTATTAGAATTATATAATGATGATATAGGTATAAATGATATATGTGGATTATTATACGACATAATATATATGATAGAGAATTCATTTAAATCATAATATTTTGTCTTGTAAAAAAAATCTAAAAATCTATAAATATAATAAATCATTATTTGATGAAAAATTAATGATTTCGTTGAATATGTAAGAGGACCCAATGTTGAACCATAATAAGTCTATTGAAATATTATTTGATCAGGGGTGTGTTACTGTGGTCAAATAATTTTTCAATAGAAATACATGATGTTTTATAGATCTCAATGAATGTTTCTTAAGGGATTTATCCGAAAATAATTATTAATGTCTATAAACATGTTTACATGAATCAAAATGGGAATATATTTGATATTAAACAGTGTACTAATGATATAGACGATATTATAAATGATTATTTGGAGTCTATGTAAACATTAAAGTACAAATTGTAGGTATTATATTCCACAATTAAGATCACCATATAATATGAAAATGTTGAAAGAGATGTAGATGATTTGTATTTTTCATTTCTAGAAATATACATGGTTGAAAAGGATTAATTAAATAGAAGATTCCAATCACAAGATTTTGAAAAGGAATGGATCAAAAACATCTTAAAAAATTCCAATGATGGTTCCAATAAATGTTATGGATGATGATGAAATATCAATGATTAAGTGCTAATCATTTATAGATTTTATAAAATTATATAATATAAATTCTACGAAGAATAAAAATAACATACTCTCAAATGTAAATAAAATTTTACAATAATCATGAATTGATGGAATTTAATAATGTAGAAACCAAATACTAAAAATAGTATACAATTAAATAAAAAAAATTAGATATATTAGGAAGTGTTGACCACTATAGTGATTTATAAACATTTTTAAAGGGTATAGTGGTTTGGAAAACCAAAATAATGATATATTATCAAGTAAATAATTACTCAAAACACTATTTCAATAAAAAAATTCATAGGGAAGTATTAGTTAAACTATCAAATCGAAAATACAACTTCATTAATGTAAGAGAACTATGAAATGTTTATAATTTATATGATCAATATTAATTACCACACTATAATTAATTATATTAAATAATAACACAATTAAACCAAATTTCAATTTAATAAAAGATTATGAATATGATTTTTTCCACAAGGTTGATATGTTTATAATAACTAGATACTCTTGGAAATGATTTTGAAATTTTTAAGTCATGTATCATAGGTGATTGTAAAGTGATATTTAATGTATTTAGTTAAAAAAATGAAAAATAATTTTCAGGTGATGAAAATGGCACATCTTATAGGAATTTTTAGAAAATGCAATGATAAAAAAATTTATGATTATTAGAGGTATACCATAAGAATAAATAAATTTGTTTAAGATTGACTAGGTGATGAATATGAATTAGATGATCTAGAATCCCAAATGGATAATCAATTTTGAGAAAATTTCAAAGTGTAATATAACTCAGATATGTTGTTATTTTTCTTTTAAATATTCCATATTCCAAAAATGGTTGTTCAATATCCAAAATAATACGAAGGGATAATAAGAAGGAAATTCGTCCATATTCAACAAAATAGTCAGCTAATGGATGTTACTGTCACAAATTTTAGTGAATAGGATTTATAAATATGGGTAGATAATTCTCAGTAATGTTTCTAAAGTATATTCTAACAAATATCCAACGTAATAATATATAATAAAATTATTAGTCACCAGGAGGTCGAAAATATAAAATAGTTTTATTTATTTACTTGTTGAGTGTATCAACTAGATGTTTTTATTAAATATTTACTTTACATATTTCTTATTCATTAGAATTTTTTTTCACTCATTAATGAGTTTAAGAGAACTATGAGATTCCCTTAATAAGAAATCATCATTATAGGATAACCGTTAGGTTTGTGGTAATAAATATAACTACATTTTAAAAATGCATTGTAAATTCATTGGCTATCAATTATTGGTGAAAAATATATATCAATTAGATATTTTTATTTTTTATTTAATAACATTTTCCAACGAAATAATTTGTTTTCATATTCATCCAATTGATATTATAGTCATATGGTATGAATAAAACCCTATTTGATGTATGAAAACATTAAAAAAATTAAAACATTAAATGGAATGATCCTTTTAAGTTAGGAATTTTACACATTAATAATTTATATATGAGAACATAAACATGTAATTTTTATTTGGGATAACAAATTTTACATTATATGAATTTTTGTTATTTTTCGGTTAACAATCATGTTTTGATTAATAGTAAAAATGCGGTAAATTTTAAAATATATATATATTAATATAGTTAATTTATATGGATATATTATAATTTTGAATGGTTCTAAAATATACTAATAATAATCTATTATCTTTGAATATAATTTATGTTTTTAGTATTAATTATACATTTAGTTCATAGGAAAAAACATTTCAATCTTTTGCAATGTTTTGTCTTTTAAAACATGTTTCTTCATTTCAACAATGAGATTAATTTAAAATTAATTATATCCAGTTATATTTTTTTAGTTTTTAATAATGGATTCTATATTTTTAATCATTTGGTAAATATTATGTTAATGGGAAACTATTATTATATTAACCTTGGTAATTATTTATATAAACAGAATTAATGGAAAATCAGGTAACTAAGGGTAAAAATAATATTATAGAATTATTTTAACACCTCTAAAAATACATTTGGATGACTAAATTTGACTTTTGTTATCTATTTTTATAAATTTAATCACTTAATTTCAACATACCTATGATTATCACTTGAATTATTAAAAAAACTAAGGAATGTGGAAAAATTTCACAGTCACATTTTAAATTATTATATTAATGTTAATATATGTATATCTAATATATCATATAAACTATATAAAGTATTTAGAAAGCTATAATAATTACCAACATTCTAGGAAATTATTTATAAAATTTATAGATTATATAATTATAGTTAATGAAGATACAATAGTGAAGTAATAATTATTTTATTAATAGAAATATCAAATAATGTTTTTAAAAAATATTAAAATAAATACCATATTAACTAATTATTTTGATCCAATACTTTTATAGGTTCCTTTGACATATTATAAGTGTATTGAATAGTTTTTTTTATAATTTATATCCTATGTGGAGTTTCTTATTGTCAAATACATAAGACATTTCCAAACTGCCACTATTGATATTTATGAAAATAACATTTTATTAAAATATTTAAAAATCATAAATTTATGTAAAAATTAAAAACTGATCATTAGAAAATCTAAAATGACATAAAATATCCATCTATTTCCAATTATCTCATTATAAGTAAATATTAATTACCATTAAATTTTTATAATATTATTAACACAATTATAATATAATATAATAACTAACTATCAATTACAAATATATGGTTTAAATTGAACAAATATCATGTACAAAATTTATTGGAAGATATTATTACAACCCTATCTCATATCATCATCCAAATTGGGAAGTTTTGGAGGTTTTGGGCTAGTGTAATTTTATTATAAATTATTATTTATGGAGTTTCCAAAAGATTCACCAATATCAATAATAAAAGAGAACCTCATCCATCACCTCTTCACTATTTTTGAGCCTTAAAGAACATCCATACCCTCAAATATTTACTTATAATTTAACCTTTTTTTATTATTGTGGTTCTGGTCTTCTTCAAATTCCATATGTAGTGCTCTAAGTGAAGATTTGGAGGAGTCACACTAAAGAAGAGGTAATATCATTTAACATGTAATTAATTCAACATTATTCTTCTATGTACTATTATATTTTTTGATTCATTAGAAAATAATAACATTAGTACCAATCATATAATATTATGTTATTGTAACTATGAAAGAACCATATTCTACCTTCTGACTGTCCTATGAAAAACGAATCACCACGTGTGCGAACGTACCGCTTACTATCTCAACGTTGTGGTGTAATATGTTTTTCACAACCCCATTACATGGATGGGTATAATGATATAATTAATAAATATAAATATGTATTATAAAAAAACTATTTTTATTCTGAGATAATATACACCATCCACTATATCATTATTCATCATGTTTGGAATGATATCATCGCTCATGCCTACATTCACTCTACCTTCTCCACAACACGATGTGATTCATTCTACATGATCTTCATAAAAACATGAATATATACATGAACTGAATTAATAAATATGATATATAATATATTAATAATATTCCTTAATTTATATAACTAAAAACTAAAAATAGTAATAAGAACTTATTCAATAAAACATGCATAATAACATATAGCAGTTAATACCCAAATAACAAGTAACAAAAAACATTAACAATAAAATATATGAAAATATTATCATAAATGATATAATAAAAGTTATTATGATTCTATAATAAATCATTTGTATTATTTAAATACTTATATACAATTTTTGGATACATATGAAGCATATTAGGCATATGGTAAGGGATAACTTTTCAAATCTCATTTTAATCCATGATTGTTTATTCTTAATTAATTACGGGGGTATATTCATCAATCACATCAACATTTCCTAAATATGTATTTTTTAGTATTAACAATATCTTTATATAATTTTTGAAATTAAATTTTACCCATTTTTTATTTTTTACCAAATAGTACGGATGGAATATCTTTTTGTTTTCAGAACGACGTAATTTTTGAGATTTCTTAAATATTTATTGGAAAAATGTTTTATAACGTTTTATGTATGAATAGAATGTTACACATTAATAATGACTTATATACAATATGATTCCACTATAATATTTTAAGTTTATTATTACATAAAATAAATTATTCTAATATTTTCTATCATTTGGAGGAATGAAAAGAAATTGAATTAGAAAATATATTTTCATCAATAATGAATATCATGTGTTTTCTCATATTTTTTTTTAGAAAACATTACACTTATTAAATAAGATTTTATTTCTATAAATATTATTTAAATGATTTAATTGTGTTTATTCTAGAATTCTTATTATTAAATCAATTTATTATAAATGGATTATGATAGAATTATGTTTATAAAACTCATTTTATTTCATGGGTAATGCTAGGATAAATGATATATGTTTTTGTGGAACGTGTAAGAATGTTTTCATTATAAGATGGGTGGGACCTATATATCCCTTCAATTCATTAGATAAATATCTATATCTCATGATATAGGCATGAACAAATATATATTAAATTTGGTTCAGTATTATAGCACAATAATGAGGAGTGGCATTTGTTCAGTAATGGACTCTGTCCCCTATGATTAGGTCAGCAATGAGAAATGACTAATATGAAATGATTTTATTTTCAGTCCTTCATGATACAACATGCACCTTCATGCATCATGTCATATGATCTATTAGTGAAAAAACAATGGATATTTACCTCTAAAATATATTTTCAGTTCTATAATGTTTTGAAAATTATAAAGTCATCTTAGAAGTCTATCATTCAGATGTTGAAGATGGTCAATGGTGGAATCTTATAAAGAATTAAAGGCAATGAGATGAAATTGATTCCATGGAATATGACTAGTTCGAGAAAAAAATATTCAATAAGAAAATTGCTCTCATTCTTCGAGAAATGTTATAGAATGAGTTCCTTGAACTTTATAAAAAGGATGATGAATCCGTTTTTACATATGATGAAATGTTTACAAGACATGTAACGTATGCTTCTGGAATTATAATCCATCCTATGTGTAAAATTGATAGATTAATTAGTGGATTAAAACTATTTTTATAAAGGGAATTATCTATAAGGATCTTTAATAACAACATAGAAATTGTTTCATGTGCATTCAAGGTCATGATTGTGGTTGGAGTTACCCCTCGGTCATAAGTTTTTTATAAGAAAAAAAAATAGAATTAAAAAGAAAATATAAAGAACTCACTAAAAATAATATGATTATTACAGTATGCATAAAATGTGGAATGAAAAATGTTGGTAATTGTCCTAAAGGGATTGGTAAATTTTTTAAATTTGTAAAATAAGGTCATCAAAATGTGGAATACTGATGTTTGGGAAAAATGTCTAATGATGCAAACAATAAAAGGCTACAAAAAACTTACATCTAACACATCAATGTAACATGTTCAAAGAAATGGTGAAATATTCCAATCAATTACCTACTCCTAGGGTTATTGATGATGATCGACATCAACAAACACTTAATGCCACATTATAAAGGAATGTTACAGTATATCACTATCGGTGACGTAGAATACAATAATAAAGTGGTGAAAGGTACACATACCATCCACTCTAATGAAGATAATGTTTTATCTGATTCTGGATCCTCCCATACATTTATTTTCAATAATTTTCTCTGGGTATTATCATAAAAACGTAAAAATTAGATGTTCAGTTAATTGTGACACAAACTAATAGAACAATAATCGCATCAAAAGTTCATAATTCTTATCTGGTTGATGTTCGGGCGAATTTTCATCTTTCAAATCTTGGGATACATCCTATAATATAATTTAATGGGATATTTAGGATCAATTTTATTTCTTTATATGGGGATGATATCAATTTATATGCACATGATATACAATTTAATATTATAGATCAGTCAATTACCCACATTCAATGGAAGGATGAATATAAAATTCCAATAGAAATTACATCAATATTGTTGACCTCACCTGTTTTGATAATCTCAATCATGTATTCATATGTGTTGAAAATCCCAATTATGTTTTCATTCTCTATGATATTTTTAAGTATCATTGATCTATACTTTAATTCTTTCAAATATGTGATCAAACCAATAATAATTTTTAAAATACTCTTTGGAATATGTTAATCCTCTTTTATCCATGTTCATACAAGTTATAAATTGATTCTAACTCAATCGGATGTGTTCTGCATAGAACAGATAAGTAATCTGCCTATATCTACTGATAAAGAGATATCGGTACCCAGTCTACCGATAGACTTAGTCCACTGATAGACTTAGTCTACCGACAGACAGAGTCACCGATAGACTTAACACAGAGCTACCGATAGACTTAACACAGAGCTACCGATAGACTTAACACAGAGCTACTGATAGAATTAACACAGAGCTACCGATGTGCTTATAAATGTAAGCTACTGACTTACAGACAGCTACCAATACAAACATAGAGCTACCGGTGTAAGTATAAATAGCTACCGATGGAATAAGAGTCACCGATGGACGAAGCTACTGACAGACTCACAGCTACCGATACAAGCATGGAGCTACCGACGCATGGAGCTACCGACGCATAGAGCTACCGACGCATGGAGCTACCAATAAACGGAGTCACTGATACAAGCATGTACCAACCGACGCATAGAGCCACCGATAGAGTCAAAGCAACTAATGACATTGAGCTACCGATGTCCAAGCTACCGATGCTGATTACCTACCGATCACTCGACTCACTGTTTGAATTTCCTTATTTCCTATATTTAATCCATCTAACGGTCATATCATGTACATTTTAATGATTTTTCAAATATCTGATAAAGGTTGTCGGACGTCCGGAACCCGTACCTCGTATCTGCAGAAAGGAAATCTTTTCTGTCCCCTGCTGCTCATGAGATAAATACGAGAAGACTATGGTGCCCAAACAGATACGACAACAAGAAGCGAACTAGAGAAGTGCGTGGTGGATGATATTTACCAGAAACACAAGAAGAGAAAAACGAGTTCCATCAAGAACACAGAGAAGCTCATAGACAATCAAGCATACTCGAGAAGTGTTCTGTGCATATAAGAAGAACACTGAAGAACTTCAACTATTACATTTTTACTGTCTGTGCACCTGGAGCATACGACACTCTATTTCTCAAACAGAAACGAGAAGAGGACTCAGACTCACTTCTGGTCAAATCCAAAGGAGTCTAGAGCTACACTGAAATCACCAGAATCACTTCTAAACTCTACATCTCTTGTTCTGTGATTTATTATTACTCTTTTCGAGCAGTGTGTGTTATCTACTGTATCTAACACATACACTGTCTCCTATACTCAAACTGAAGGATTTGTAAATCCTTACCAAACTCTTTCATTCTTTCTTTCCCATGAATAACAGTGGTAGAGGTCGTGTGTGACCTGGGAAGCTGGTTGCTGTTGTACTATTTCACACAAAGAACAGTGGTAGAGGTCTTGGACCTGGACAGTTGTAAACTGTTGAACCCCAATCCAGGGTGTGGATCATTTTTATATAAACTTTTGAGAGGACTAAGTCTTATCTTGAGACTGAACCTCTTGGTTACATTGTTGTGCCATCTCTTTCAAAGTTTTATTCCGCTGCTAATCACTTTAAAACCAATACTGTTTTTAAAGTTACTTTGATAATTAAATTATCAAGTGTTTATGTTAAGTGTAGATTAGTAATTTAGTTTCAAAAGATAATCACACACTCCTGTGTTGATTAACTGGGAATTAATCAATCCCTTGAGAATCTGACAGAACCTCTACTTTAATATAAATTCACTACAGTTTAATTTATTATTTTATTTGGTGGTCTTTAAGACACTGTTTTTAAATACAGAAATTTTAATTGGTACTCAATTCACCCCCCTCTTGAGTAAACCACTCCGACCAACACTTGGTATCAGAGGATTGAAAATACATTCTAACTGTACTCTGCTTTTGAACTGTGATTTTAGTTGTATTTTAAAGTTATTAAAATTTCTGTTATATCTAAATTTTTATCTCTTTAAAATTTTCTCATCATGGACAATAGACTTGAGGGTGCTGCTACTAACTGGACACCTTTCTTCAATGGAACTAATTATGCTCAGTGGAAACTGAAAATGAAAATTCATCTAGAAAGCATAGGTTTTGATATTTGGACTGCTATTGAATCAGAATACAAAATTCCTACTACTGCTAGATCTACATGGGATGAACCTATAAATATTGCTTACAATAACAACTGTAAAGCTATGAATGCCTTGTACTGTGCTCTAGGAGATGAAGAGTTTAATAGAATTTCTTCTTGTAAAACTGCATATGAAATTTGGGATACCTTAGCTGTTTCTCATGAAGGAACAACGAATGTTAAATAAATGAGATTGAACACTTATACTATCAAGTATGATAATTTTAAAATGAAGCCTGACGAACCCATTTCTGACATGTATCTCAGGTTCAATGAAATTTTCAATACAATGATCTCGCTGGGAAAGGATGTCTCATTGAAGGAACAAATTATGAGAATTTTGAGATGTCTACCTGATAGATGGAGAGGCACATCTGTCTCAATCAGAGAATCATGTGACATTGCTGCTCTACCTGTCAAGGAACTAATTGGCAATATGATGATGTATGAATAAGAGCTTAAATTGAATAAAGAGGAAGAAAATGAACCTCCAAGAAAGTCTGTCACTTTCAAATCCTCAACTTCAATGAATAAGGACAATGAAAAGCTTCAAGCTGTAGTTGAAAGTTCAAGCTGTGATGACAGTGGAAGTGATTCTGACAGTGATGCTGAGATGGCTCACATTGCTAGAAGATTTAAGAAATTTTATAGGAAGAAGTAGTTCTTCAGAAAAACAAATTATAAGGGTAAGTATGATCACCAAGGTAAATGGAAAAAGGATTGGAAGAAGAATGACAAATCAGATGATGTTGTCTGCTATGAGTGCAATAGAAAAGGACACATTAAAGCCGACTGTCCAAAGCTGAATTATAAAAAGAAATATGAATATAAGGACAATATTTTTAATAAAGCCATGAAGGATACTTGGGGTGCTTCAGAAGATAGCACAAGTGAAGCTGAATCTTCAGACTCTGAAAGGAATCGAGCCAACATGTGTTTTATGACAAACACTTCTGAGGTAACATCAGAAACTCCTGCTTCAAATTCATATTATTCTGGAGATGATTCTGAAGGTGATAACATGTCTAAATCTGAACTGTTTGAATAATGTGATATGCTGGAAGAAACCTGTAATGAGCTTAAGGATAAATACAAGTCATAAAAGAAATAGCATGCTCTCACCACTACAGTTAAAACCGAACTCACTATTGAAAAAGAGAAAAATTCTCAACTATTAAAAGAGAACACTGAAATAAAACTATCTAATGAGCAACTCAAGAAAGACTTAGAGAAGTTCACCAATGGAAAAAATACACTAACACAGATGCTAGGAAAGAAAATAGCACGTAAATATACTACTGGTATAGGATACCAACCTGGACAAAGGAAAATTGCCAAAACTAGATTCATTTCTAAATCTGGACAGAATGAAGGTAATTCTGGAACTTCATATGCTTCAACCAGTTATATACATAGCTATGGATCTAATAAAGTTTATCTTTCAAAGCATGTCAATTCTACAAATTATATGAGACCCATTAGACAAATATGGGTACCTAAAGTGTTATTGGCTAACCTGTCTGGACCCAAGAAAATCTGGGTACCAAAATCATCTCCCATCTAAATATGTTTTGTAGGGAACTTGCTTGAAGAGCTCCTGTAAAGAGACCTGGTATTTAGACAGTGGGTGCTCAAGGCACATGACTGGAGATTATTCTTGTTTCAAGAGTTTAATAAAAGATGATGGAGGCTTTGTCACCTTTGGTGATAATTCAAAAGAAAAAATCATCGGCCTAGGCCAGATTGGTAACACTGATTCAATTTTGATCTCTAAAGTTTTATTTGTTGATGGCCTTAAATACAATTTATTAAGTATTTCTCAGTTATGTGATGATGGTTTTCATGTTAAATTTGAAAATGATTCTTGCAAAGTTTTTAATTCTAAGAATGTTTTGGTATTTTCTGCCTTAAGAAATGAAAATGTTTATGCTGTTAATCTGAATTCTTTAGCTAAGCAGAATATTACTTGTTTGAATGATTTTCATAAAGAATCTTGGCTATGGCACATAAGATTGGGACATTGCAACATTCACTCACTTAGAAAACTCTCTAGAAAAAACCTAGTTAGAGACCTACCTAAATTAGAATTCCCAAATTATCGAGTGTGTAACCCCTGTCAAAAGGGAAAACAACACAAAGTTTCTTTTAAATCAAAGAAATAAGTTTCGACTTCTCAACCACTTGAATTGGTTCACATGGATTTGTTTGGACCATTAAGAGTTTCTAGTTTAAATGGGAAGCACTATGTTTATGTTCTTGTAGATGACTTTTCTAAATATACTTGGGTATATTTTCTAGCTCACAAAAGTGAATCTTGTTCTTCTTTTGTTAAATACTCTAAATCTGTAGAGAACCTTAGTGGACTTAAGATTAAAACTTTGAGAAGTGATCATGGTCTTGAGTTTGAAAATCAAGATTTTGAATCTTATTGCTCACACAATGGCTATACTCATAACTTTTCTGCCCCTAGAACACCCCAACAGAATGGTGTAGTAGAAAGAAGAAACCGAACCCTTCAAGAAATTGCAAGAACCATGCTCAATGAATATGACCTGCCTATTTATTTTTGGGCTGAGACTAAAAATACAGCTTGTTATGTCATTAATAGAGTCTTAATCAGACCTATTCTTAAGAAAACCCCTTATTAATTGCGGAACAATAGAAAGACTAAGGTTAATTACTTTAAAGTTTTTGGTTGCAAAGTATTTATTCTGAATACTAAAGATAATCTGGATAAGTTTGCTTCCAAAAGTGATGAAGGAATTTTTCTGGGTTACTCTATTTCAAGTAAAGCCTATAGAGTATTCAATAAGAAAATCAAATGTGTGGAAGAATCTGTTCACATGAAGTTTGATGAAACTGATCCACATGATCCTAAAACCTCTCCTGAGAATCTTGAAGAAGATTTGTCTATTCTGGACCTTAATGATAAATCTAAAGAACCTGTTATAAAAGTATCCAGTTCTGGACTTTTTCCAGAATCTGCTTCTGTTGAACCCGAACCTATAGATGAACCTGAAATTTCTAGTCCAACCTTTACCAGATCAACAAGGATTCTAAAGAATCATCCTTTAGAAGCTGTTGTTGGTAATCTTGATAGAGGAACACAAACTAGAGCTTCTCTAAGAAACCAGGTTGAACATCAAGCTTTTCTTTCATAGCTAGAACCCAAAAATATCAATGATGCTATCAATGATGAATTCTGGGTAATAGCTATGCAGGAAGAATTAAATCAGTTTGAAAGAAACAAAGTCTGGGAATTAGTTGACATACCTAAGGACACCTTGACAATAGGCACAAAATGGGTTTTTATAAATAAAGTAGATGAATCTGGAAATATTGTTAGAAACAAAGATAGAATAGTTGCACAAGGATATAGTCAAGAAGAAGGTGTAGACTATGAGGAAACTTTTGCACCTGTAGCTAGACTAGAAGCCATTAGGATCTTACTTGCATATGCTGCACATCTGGATTTCATGTTATATCAAATGGATGTGAAAAGTGCATTTCTAAATGGTTTTATAATTGAAGATGTTTTTGTAGAACAACCACCTGGATTTACTAACCCCCATTTTCCAAATCAAGTTTTTAAACTTTATAATGCTTTGTATGGTTTAAAACAAGCTCCAATAGCTTGGTATGATAGACTTAGCAATTTCCTTATTTCAAAAGGGTTTACTAAAGGGATTGCTGATCCAACTCTTTTCATTAAAAGAATTTCTAAATATGTTTTAGTTGTACAAATATATGTTGACGATATTATTTTTGGATCTTCTAAACACTCTTTATGTCCTGATTTTTCAAAAAGTATGCAAAATGAATTTGAAATGAGATTAATTGGAGAGCTTAAGTACTTTCTTGGATTTCAAGTATTTAAAAATGAAGATGGTATTATTTTGAATCAAATTAAATATACAAAGGATCTTTTAAAACGTTTTGGTCTGGATAGTATCAAGGAAAGTGAAACTCCTATGAGTACTACCTGTAAATTGGACGCAGATTAAACTGGGAAACCAGTTGATCAAACAAATTAAAGAGGCATGATTGGTAGTTTACTTTATCTTACTGCTAGTCGACCTGATATTATGTTTAGTGTGTGTATGTGTGCTAGATTTCAAGCTAATCCAAAATAATCTCATTTGCTTGCTATTAAAAGAATTTTTAAATATATCAAACACACGGTTAACTTAGGTTTGTTTTACCCAAAAGTACAATCCTTTTAGTTAATGAGTTATTCAGATGCTGACTTTGTTGGTTGTAAGTTAGATAGAAAAAGCACATCAGGAACATGTCATTTGCTTGGAAAATCTTTAGTTTCATGGTGTAGTAAGAAACAGAACTCAGTTGCATTATCTACTGCTGAAGCAGAATATATAGCTGCTGGTAGTTGCTGTGCACAAATTCTGTGGATGAAACACACTCTTTTGGACTATGGATATGTTTTTAAACATGTTTCAATCAAGTGTGATAACACCAGTGCAATAAACATCTCTAAGAATCTTGTATCTCACTCTAGAACCAAACACATAGATGTAAGACACCATTTCCTAAGAGATCACTATCAAAAAGGTGATATTTCTCTTGAATTTATTGTCACTGAACATCAATTGGCTGATATTTTCACTAAAACTTTAAGTTCGGATAGGCTAAGTTACATAAGACACGAATTGGGAATGTTTAATCACTGATGTGAAGTTCTCACCGATGTGAATATTCTCACCGATGTGAAAATTCTCACCGATGTGAAAATCATCACCGATGTGAAATTCTCACCGATGTGAAAATTCTCACCGATGTGAAAATTCTCACCGATGTACAATTCCCACTGATTTGTTTTTCTCACCGATGATTAACTCACACCGATGCAATGTTTTCTAAAACATCTGTCTGCCGCCAAGAATATGAATCGTTTTATTTTATTTTATCTTACTCTATTTTAGTCGTTTATTTAAAATTCCTAAATGATAAAACTAAGTATAAGCCACCTCTTACCTCACCGAGCTCAAAATCTCTCACCTTCAAACCTTAGCTCCCAAATCGACCAAGAACCCTAAACCCGCGATGGAAAAAACTAAGCTTCCTATCATCAGAGATGAAAGTGTAGACCCAAACGCTAAGAAGCAAAAGACACAACATAAAGCCAGTGTTAGTGAAGTCAGAACTAGATCGGGAAGGCGACCAGTGAATCCTCACTTGCAGAATAGAGACATAGTGATCGAGAAGGAACTGTGCGTGGAATGGCTACTGCCTAACAAATCGTTAGTACTCGAGATTCTGGAGGACCCGAAATGGGTGGATTGTTTCTTGAATAACAATGGCCCATACTACCCGATGTTGGTAAAACAGTTCTACGAGTTTGTAACCTTCGAGAAGTCTGAAAATGAGAATCGGGTAAGCTCTTTTTTAAATGGAAAAGAGATATCTTTTTCTTCAGTAGAGTGGGATAAGTATTTAAAAGTACCACATGAAGGTATCTCTGGGTATGTATCAAGAGCAATGCCACCTAGCAGTGACATCTTTGATTATGAAACCGCCTTAAAAGAACTGACTGGTAATGGGAATCAAAGGCAAGTGGTTGCTGCTGAAATGGATGGAGAGAATCGACTGCTTTTCAAGTTTGTTCATCATGTGTTAATACCGAGGCGAGGAGATTTTTCAAATCTGAGATATCAAGATATCTATCTTCTTCATTTGCTAAGACATTGTGTAAAAATCAATCTGTGCAGATTGTTAATGCTTTAAATGGAAGGCATGATTAGACCAAAGTCAAAGACTAATGCTTTATTCTTTGCCAAGCTGATTTCAGTAATGATAAAAGTGAAAGGAATAGCTGAGTCTCAGGATGAGACAGTTGTTGTCAAGAATAATTTCTGCATCACCTCGACTGTTTGTAAGTACATGAAAATTAACTGGAACCCATGGAAGGGAGAATGGGTCAGTGATGATCAGAAGATATATGATAGGTTTAATCCTGTGGATCATTCCTCAAGACCAAAGGATATGAGAGATCCGAGTCTGAGACCTGATGAAGAGGAACCTGTTTATAGTGATGAAAAAGAAGAAAAAGAAGAAGAAACTCCTATGGATGTTGGAGGAGATCTAGACTTGCCCCCAATTCCTGTTGCAGAATTGGTCTATTCTAGGAAAGGAAAGGTAGAGGAAATTTTTTCTACTTATGAGGAAGACCAGTCTGTACCTCACCAAGAAGAAGAGGAAAAGGAGAATGTATCTGAATCACCTGCTTCTGGTAGTTTAAGTATGAGTCCTTTGATTGGAAGCTCAGCTATGCCTGCTACTGAAGCAGAAAGATATACAGAAGAAGTTGTACCTGTATCAGAAGATCTTCTGGATGCTGCACCGATGGAACTTGTTGTACAAGATTCTGATGAAGAGAATCCAGCACCGAATGTTGTTGTGATACATAGGAATCCACCCATTGAGGGGGAGAATCAATCTGTTCTTGGAAATGTTACAGTAGCTGTTGAGCTTGGAGATTGGGTAGAAGACCCAGGGTTTATAGTCTGTGGATTGGATTATCCAGATTCTGATAATGAGATGTATGTGAATAGACCGAAGACCAATTATGATCTTGCTTCTGAGTTGTTGCCAGATGATGTGGTCAGATTTCATGATCTGAATAAGCTGAAAGAGGACCTCAAAACCAGTTTTGTTGAAGAAGTGAAGGTAATGGAAACCTCCCTTGCATCCTCAATTAATTCAATAATGACTGATTCTGTAGTTAGTTTGGCCTCAGCAAGAGGATCTTCTACAGTTGTCTCAAATGATTTTGTCTCTAAATCTGATCTTGAATCCATGAAGAATGAGCTGAAAGAATCTTTCAGTGCATCAGTTGCTGAGATAAAGCAAAGTTTTTATGATGAAATGAAAATGTTAGAGAGATCCTTCGAGCTATCTCTGGCTTGTAATTTATCTTCTTTTATGTCTGAGCTTATGGAAGAAGTGAAGGAGTGCCAGACTCAGTCTTCTAGGATCGAAGCAGATCTTGAAGCTGTCAAGACATCAGTTGCTGCTTTGGTCTCTTATATGAGCTCCAAGTCTCAAGCTGACAAGGACCTAGCTTATGTGAAGAGTGTAGTTAACCAGTTTGTCTCGGTGTTTGAATGTTTCAAAACCTCAGTGAAGGATCATGTTCAATTACAAGACTCTCAAGTTCAAATCCTAATCAGTGGTTTGTCTAAGAGTTTCAAAGAAACTGTTTCCTTCTCTCTTGGCCCTCTCACATCCAAACTATCAGTTGACCTGAATCAAGTTCGAGCAATGTTGAAGGAGGAGATTGGTTCTATTTCAACCAGTGGCTCTGTGGACTCATCAGAGTTGAGCCGAGTGGTGCTTTCTACAAGAGATTATGCCAGATAAATAATGAATATTGTACAAGATTATATGAGAGAAGCCTCTGCCTCTCAGGAAGCCATAAAGAGAAAAGTGGACTACTACTTCACCAAAATTTTCACCAAGCATCAACTCGAACACCACTTCAAGCTAATGTTGGAAAACATGAAGCTACCTCCAGTCACTCAAGCTTTCAGAGAACAAGTGAGCAAGCTAAGAGAACTGACTCCTGCCTTGGAGAAATTCATGGAGAGTAAAGATGATTTCATCTCTACTATGGAAAGAGGAGGAGGAATTATTATGGATTTTAGAAATCTGATGTTGCCCTTCTTGCATGTTTATGCCAGACCAGTCATCATACCTCCTGCTTTGCCTGCTTCTGCCTCAGCTGCTTCCACAGTCCAGCTGACTCCTGCTCAAGCTATTCGAAGCCTCACACCAATGATCACCCAATGATCTTCAACCTACAGGCCTGACTCTGTGTCAGTGGCCCAGCCTCCTTTGATCTTTTCTGGCATTCCAAAACCTTCAACTGTATCCTCAACACCCGAACCTTCTTCTGATCCCAAAGGAAAATCTCACATGGAAGATGTGGATTGATCCAGTGGCCAGGATTTTTGATAGGAATTCTTTTGTATTCTGTTTCTGTACTTTTTGACTACTCTAATACAGAAGAACTCCTTTTACTTCTCATGTTTTATTTGTCTCCTATATATGCTTTCCCACTTTTTTATTATCACAAAGTGGGAGAATAATAAGGGGGAGAACAACAAGCGGGGGAGAACAAAATGAGAGAATGAAAAATATTTTCAATGGAGAAAAATAACCTTCTTTTCAATTTTACCTCTGATACCTTATGTCTATTTAGTACCTTATGATTATTACCTCTGATAACTTATGTCTACATCATACTATTTCTATTATCTCTGATGTTGTTTTCTCTGAGAAAATTGAATTCAATATTATACTCTTTTCTATTATATATTCACTATGTTAAATGCCCATATCATAAATTGTGATTATCAAAAAGGGGGAGATTGTTGACCTCACCTGTTTTGATAATCTCAATCATGTATTCATATGTGTTGAAAATACCAATTATGTTTTCATTCTCTATGATATTTTTAAGTGTCATTGATCTATACTTTAATTCTTTCAAATCTGTGATCAAACCAATAATAATTTTTAAAATAATATTTGGAATATGTTAATCCTCTTTTATCCATGTTCATACAAGTTATAAATTGATTCTAACTCAATCGAATGTGTTCTGTATAGAACAGATAAGTAATCTGCCTATAGCTACTGATAAAGAGCTACCGGTACCCAGTCTACCAATAGACTTAGTCCACCGATAGACTTAGTCTACCGACAGACAGAGTCACCGATAGACTTAACACAGAGCTACCGATAGACTTAACACAGAGCTACCGATAGACTTAACACAGAGCTACTGATAGACTTAACACAGAGCTACTGATGTGCTTATAAATGTAAGCTACTGACTTACAGACAGCTACCGATACAAACATAGAGCTACCGGTGTAAGTATAAATAGCTACCGATGGAATAAGAGTCACCAATGGACGAAGCTACTGACAGACTCACAGCTACCGATACAAGCATGGAGCTACCGACGCATAGACCTACCGACGCATAGAGCTACCGATGCATGGAGCTATCGATTAACGAAGTCACTGATACAAGCATGTACCAACCGACGCATAGAGCCACCGATAGAGTCAAAGCAACTAATGACATTGAGCTACCGATGTCCAAGCTACCGATGCTGATTACCTACCGATCACTCGACTCACTATTTGAATTTCTTTATTTCCTATATTTAATCCATATAACGGTCATATCATGTACATTTTAATTATTTGTCAAATATCTGATAAAGGTTGTCGGATGTCAGGAACCCATACCTCGTACCTGCAGAAAAGAAAATCTTTTCTGTCCCTTGCTGCCTGTGAGATAAATACGAGAAGACTACGCTGCCCAAACAGATACGATAACAAGAAGCGAACTAGAGAAGTGCGTGGTGGATGATATATACCAGAAACACAAGAAGAGAAAAACGAGTTCCATCAAGAACACAGAGAAGCTCATAGACAATCAAGCATACTCGAGAAGTGTTCTGTGCATATAAGAAGAACACTGAAGAACTTCAACTACTACATTTTTACTGTCTGTGCACCTGGAGCATACGACACTCTATTTCTCAAACAGAAACGAGAAGAGGACTCAGACTCACTTCTAGTCGAATCCAAAGGAGTCCAGAGCTACACTAAAATCACCAGAATTACTTCTAAACTCTACATCTCTTGTTCTGTGATTTATTATTACTCTTTTCGAGCAGTGTGTGTTATCTGCTGTATCTAACACATACACTGTCTCCTGTACTCAAACTGAAGGATTTGTAAATCCTTACCAAACTCTTTCATTATTTCTTTCCCACGAATAACAGTGGTAGAGGTCGTGTGTGACCTGGACAGCTAGTTGTTGTTGTACTGTTTCCCACGACGAACAGTGGTAGAGGCCTTGGACCTGGACAGTTGTAAACTGTTGAACCCCGATCCAGAGTGTGGATCATTTTTATATAAACTTTTGAGAGGACTAAGTCTCAGCTTGAGACTGAACCTCTTCGTTACATTGTTGTGCCATCTCTTTCAATGTTTTATTCCACTGCTAATCACTTTAAAACCAATATTGTTTTAAAGTTACTTTGATAATTAAATTAGCAAGTGTTTATGTTAAGTGTAGATTAGTAAGTTAGTTTCAAAAGATAATCACACACTCCTGTGTTGATTAACTGGGAATTAATCAATCCCTTGAGAATCTGACAGAACCTCTACTTTAATATAAATTCACTACATTTTAATTTATTATTTTATTTGGGGGTCTTTAAGACACTGTTTTTAAATACAGAAATTTTAATTGGTACTCAATTCACCCCCCTCTTGAGTAAACCACTCCGACCAACAAATATTATGGGTCTTGATTACAATAAATCAAGGTTATTTATCTCAAATTCTTGGGGATAAACTCATGATTAATAATATTCCCACTTTAAGAGAGATTGATGATTTCTTTCTAAAATAATTTCTATGTCTTTCATCCAATCAGGAAGTTTAGTATCAATATAAATGTTACCGAGATTTATGACTAATTCGAAAACCCCTTATTAAATGTCGCCAATTAAGTCATATTAATTGAAGAAGCAACTCTACGATAATTATAATAAACGATTCATACACCCAAGAAGGTCACATTGTGGATCACCTATTCAGTTTGTCATAATGAAAGACGCATCAATGAGACACTTGATTGATTATCAAGAACTATACAAGAACACAATGAAGAAAAATATACATTTTCCAAAATTGATGACATATTTCAGGTGAAATTTGGAACACAATACTTTTCCATGATTGGTCATTGATTACGATATCATCAACTATGGGTAAAAAATTATGACAAATCACTGATGGAATTCCATACAGGGTTTGGACACTTTGAATTTATTGTTTTTACTTTTTTTCATACTAATTCCCCTGATATTTTCATCGATCTTATGAATAATGTCATTACACACTATCATGTTCAATTTCGAGTAGTCTTTAGAGATGATATTCATTTCTATAAAAATTGTAATAAAAAATGAAGATTTCATGAATATTGTACTAAAGACCATAAGAAATGATAAGATTTATTTCATATTTACCATGTGTGAATTTTGACTTTAAAATGTATCATTTTTGGCCACAGAATCTCAAGAGTGGGGAAATCTATGGCTCCAGCAAAAACAAAAGTTATTAAAAGATGATCGAGCCAAAAAACAGTAACTGATATCTGGAGATTTATTGGTTTGGATGGATATTATGGTAAACTATTCCTTACATATAAGGTGGTGTTATTTTTATGGGGAAACATGTAATTTTTATACTGATAATAAAATTATAAAGCATATTTTAACAAAAAATGTTCTGAATATGAAATTATAAGATGGATATATATGATTAAATATTATTCCTTCTCAATACATTTTTAAAATTGGAAGGTAAACAAGGTGGTAAATGCTTTGATTTTATAATATCATGCTAGCTTATAACTGATTATGATCACAACAGATCTAATATTTATGGATTTGAAAAGGATGGATCATGAAATTTTAATGAATGAGGAGAAATCTAATGATTCTGAAATGAATGTTCAATCATATATACACGTGAAGATTGAGGAGGTGCAAAAGTATATTTTAGAGTTAAAAAAGAATGTGAGAAATGTTCTTGAATTCAACCTAGATTATGTCGAAATAATAATGATACGGAACGAGGTTTATATAACTCACAAACAAAAATTAAAGATGGATATATTGGATGACACACATACTTATTCATTCTATATTCAACTTGGAAGCACAAAAACATACAGGGACATTAAATAGTACATACGGTTGGATGGCATGAAAATAGATGATGTTGAATATGTCACTTAATGCTTGGTTTGTCATCATTTTACGGATGAGAGATAGAAGTGTAAGGTGATGTTCCAAATTTTACGAAAACCAGAATAGAACTGGGAAACCTTCACTAAGGAATTTTTCATCGGATTTCCCAAAACATCCAGTGGCAATAATGTTATCTAGGTTATACTGGACTGCCTTATGAAGTCGGAACACTTCACTACTATTAGGGAGGATTTTTTATCTTGATCATATTTCTCGAATATATAAAAATGAAGAGGTATGTTTTTATAGGGTCATATCTTCTATTTTATAGAAGAAGGATCCAATGATTACTTCGATGTTCTGTTGTATTCTTCCGCAAGATTTTCAAAGAATGTTTTGTTTGATCAAAACATATCATCCTTAGATAGATGGTTAGTATGAGTGGACAATTAGAACTCTACAACACATGTTCAGAACATTCAATTTATATTTAAACTGTTTTTGGGATCAACACCTATATTTGTTGGAATTTTCATGAAATTTTAGCTTTCACACTTGTATTCACATGGAACTTTCTGAATCCCTCTTTGTAAAGATATGCATAACTCAAACTTACGGGGACGAAGTTTGTGAAAGAATTATATGAGAACCTGATCTTGTTGACTATATGGAAAAATGACATATCTATTCAACAATACATAAAATAATCTCATATTTGACAAAAACTTTATTCTATGAACTGATGTAAATCCCTAGAGATTGATGTTGGTGATTATTTGTTCTTACTAATATCACCCTTGAAGAGAGTAATGAGATTCAGAAAAAGGGAATGTTTAAACCTATGTATATTAGTCATTTGGAAATACAAGATCATATTGGGAAGGATTACTACCGATAGGAAAGTCCCCCAAATATATCTCATGTTCATTATGTGTTCGATGTATCTCAACTAAGATAGTTCATACTCAATTCTTCATATGTATTAAACTTATAGGTCATACCACTGAAGAAAGATCTTTATTATGACAAACAACCTATATTGAATCTCGATCATAATGATAAATTTCTAAAAAAATAAGACCAATTTATTTATAAATTTTTTATATAGGTACCACCAATTTGAATAAGTTATATAGGATCTTGAGGATTTGATGAGGGAGAGGTATCCCCATCTGTTTGTTTCCAATTAAGGAATTTTGACGGAAAATTCAGTTTATGGTTTGTAGAATGTAAAACTGAAATGTTTTTATGAATTATTTACATTAATAATATTTTATTCTTATGTATATTGCCTTGAAAGAAATCATGAGTTTAAAGGAACTGAAAGACACTCTTATTATAAAAGTACAACTATAGTCTTACTATTAGAATATAGTTAATAATTATAACTAACTTATAAAAATGAATTGTGAATTATTTCATACACATTTTTTTATGGAAAATATAAAAGAATTACATATTTTTATTATTGTGTGAATTATATTTTCTAATGAAAATAAATATTTTTTATATTCATCCAATGGATATTTTTTCATAGGGTATGATTATACCCTATTTGATGTATTAAAACCTATATTTATTAAAAGAATAATTTTAATTCTTTGAATGGAGAGCCCATTTGAAATAAGAATTTGACACATTTAGTATTTATATATGAAAACATAAAAATTTATTTATAAGTTGGATATTAATGTTTACTTTGTTTGAATTTTTAATATTTTTCTGATAACATTAATGTTTTGATGAATAGTTAAAATATGATAAATTTTAATAAATTTTTCTTATCGTGACAAATATTTTGGTTAAATTTTAATATTGAATTGTTTGAAAGTATAAAATCAATATATATTAATATTTCAAAATAATTTATGTCATTATCATTAGTTTTACATTGAATTTATAAGTAACAACATTTACATTTTTTCAATGTTTTAACAATTTAAAATTGATTAATCATTTCAACAAAATGAATAATTTTAAATTAATTACTACAACTTAGGTTTTTGGTAATTTGAAAATTGGATTCCATATTTCTAATAATAAGGTCTCAATTATTTTTATAGGATAATTTTTTTATAGTAACATTTTTAATTATTTTTATAACCTAGTTATATGGTAAATCAAATAATTAAGGGTAAAAATAATATTATTAAATTAACTTAACACTTTTAAAAATCCAATTCGATGACTTAATTCATCCATTATCATATATTTTTCATAATTTATTCACTTAATGTCAACTTAACCATGAATATGACATGAATATAATAAAAACTAATGAATGTGACAAAATGTCACATTCTCATTTTTTATAGGTAATTTAATTTTAATATAATATTAACTTGGAGATAATTTCTAATTTATATAATATGGAAGGATAAATAATTTACCTAAATCGAAAGAAAATTATTATTATTTTTAGATATTAAATAATTTACATTAATGATGAAACAATATTGTTGTAAATATTATTTTATTTATAGAAATATCAAATAATTTTATTGAAAATATTCAAATAATTATCTTATAAACACATAAATCTGATCCAAAAATTTTGTAGGTGACTATGACATATTATAGGGTAGTGCATATTTTTTTCAAATTTATATCCTCGGGGGATTTTTTTATATAAAAATAAAGGTTTAAAGTCAAAATAAAAACTATTGATATTTTATAAAAATAAAAATTTGTTAAATTATTTATATGTCAAAAAAAATATATAAAATAAAAAATTGAACCCCTTCCCTAAACTCGTCACATAATTTTGAGACTTAAATCTTAGTCATCCACTTATCTTCATCCTTCTCAACATAACAATTTTAATTCCAGAGGTGTTATTTAGTCTTCAAAGACAATCTCTAGTGCTCTACGAGGATATTTTAAAGAGGGACATCGAAAAAGAGGTAATATCATTTACTGATTCTATCAAAATTCATTCCTCTTTTACAATATCTTCATTAGTTGATTCATTATAATTTAATAACATCATTATCACTCATATATTTATAAGTTACTATAATTATGAATCATCCATTTTCTACATTCTACACATCCTATCAAAAATTAAATAACCACTCGTGTGAACGTATATCTTATTGTCTCCACATTGTGGTGTAATCCGTTTTTCACCAATACCTTACATGGATTGGTATAATGATGAAAATGATAAATATATATATTTTTTATATTAAATTATTCGTATTTTGAGATACTATACACCATAAGGTTCAATACAATTCATTAATTTTTAATGATATCATCGCTCGTTTCTACGTACGACTTACCGTCTCCATGATGCAATGTGATTCATTCTACAATATCTTTATTAAAAGGTGATTATAAAAATAATAAAAATGAAAAAATATTGAATATATTATAATAATAAAAATCTATAAATTATATAATGATAATCTAAAATGAGTAAAAAGAACGTAATCAACAAAACATGCATACTATCATAAAGCAGTTCATACACGAATAACGAGTAATCATAACATGTTACTAACAAGAAGTTGAAATTATGATCACAAATTTTTCCATGAAAGTTATTATGATTCTGGAATAAATCAGTAACATTATTTAAATCATTAAATAAGAGCTTCAGATACATATTATTCATATCAGACCTATGGTAATAGATAATTTTTCAAATCTCTTTTTTATCATAGATTGTTTATTCATAAGAATTTACTAGGGTGTATATATCATCTGTGTCTATGTTTCCAAAAAATTCCTTTAAATTACTCACAATATCATTATATAATAGCTAAAAATCATTTTTACTAATTTTTAAATTATTAATAAATGGTATTAATGTAATATTTTTCCATTTTTTGATAGATATTACCTTTTGAAATTTCTATCAAAAGTATGAGAAGAATGATTTTTCAACTAGTTAAACATTAATAGATTATAACGATTTCATAACGACTTTTTTCCGTAAAGCATCCCCTATAAGATTACATGATTATTTTAAAATAAAATTATTTCTTCAAAATATTTGTGGCATTTTGAGGAAAAAATGTTTTTGAAGAATACAAGATAATTTGGTCAAGAATTAATTTCAATTGTAATTTAAATTAATTTCTAAACTAAGTAGAAACTCATTAAATTTGGTTATATCTCTCTCCATGATATAACATTGATTTTATTTTTTTCATTATGGATTTATTTTGATATGAATTAATTTAAAATGGATTATGATTGATTTTTTTAGGAAATGCGTTCAATTTCATGGGTTATGATAAGATAAATGATTTATGTTTGTGTGGAACACATAATGATGGATTCATTATATATTGGGTGGAACTATATTGACCTACAATTAATTGGGTAATGATTTATATCTCATGATATAGAGATGACTGGAATGAAATGTAAATCAGGTTTAGTAATTCATGGTTGGAACGAGGATTTAACTCGGTTCAAAAATGGAACTTTCCAACTATGATGGTCTCAAAAATTATCCTTGACTAAAATGAAATGATTTCATATGATTATGTGTGAAGTGCACGGAATTTCAGATCTTATTTTTTGAAAATTGTTTTTAAATTTCAATTTTATTAATTATCCCACTACATGATATTATGATATTTTATATGCAGGATATAATTATCAATTCTTATGTTCTTATGATTAAAATATGATTGAAATTTACTCTATTTACCCTTAATTATCATTTTATCTCACCCATTCATATGATTCATTTCCTTAGGTCATGAATAATTGTATTAAGTAAGATATGTGAAAAGGGATTCTAGTTCTGAAAAATAAGAAAGAGACAATGTTGATGTTTTATGATTCTGTAGATTTTGTTTCCCAATTTCTAAAGACAAGAAAACAATATGATCCTGAAATGGTTTTGTAATGTTATGTATTAAATTATATTCAATGTCTATATAATATCTATATATAATGTATGGGCCAATATATTGATTTTTTTCTGTTATACTCACTGTAATATCAATATTAACAATCAATAAAATATATGATGATGATTGGATGGATTAAAAATAATGCATATGAAATTTTGAAAGGGATTTTCCATAATTAAATAAAAAATATTGGAAACAGATTACATCAGATAGTTTAAAATCAATCATGATTGAAAATAATCATCTTCTCATAGTTATAAATAATGTTATTATTGGAGTTGTGAAAATTTTCAATGACGAATTACTGAAAAATATGGGGTCATGAGAATCCATGTTTGGGTTTAATGATACAAGATATACATATGTCATGGTAGTTGAATAGTTTCTTCACAACATGGAGTTTTTTGATCATATATGTGTCTCAGGTCATTAAATAATCTATTCCTAGAATATTTGTATCTTACAGGAAAATGATAGTAAAATTTTGAGGAATTGGAAGATAATGAATGTGAATCCTTACCTTTTGTGTGGAAAAAATATATTTTCTTTAAATCCAAGGATAAATACTATATAAGTAGGAATAATTGATTGGAAAATTTTATCCAACCATCCATGAATGATATATTTATGTTTTCTTCAAGGAATGAATTCCTTAATATATCACATTGTCACACTAAATGAAGTCAATTCAGGAATCAAAGATATTTTACATGAATGATGTACATGAATAAAAATAAAGAGGATAGCCTAGTGTTTCTTATTACTCGTATTGATTAGTGTTGACCTAATATCTATAACATCAATTTATTTAAAGATATCATATGTTTTTCATTGATTATTATATAATTATGTGATATATTTCATTCATAAAAATATATTTTTACGGGAAAAATAGTATAATACATTATCATATAGATTATGATATTATCATTCATCAACAAATTCAATACATAAAAAATGATAATTGCATAAAGTTGACTAAAATCCAAGAAAAATGTTTGTCTTATAAAGTATGTTAGTAGGGAAACTGTAATTGAATTTTAATATTATCAAAAAAATGCTATGTTTGAATGGATTAACTGTTTATAAAAATTTTCAACAGTTATATCTTATTAAGAAAAAAATTTCAATGAATTTATTTGAAATAACTTTTGTTAATATATATATATATAATAGAGTTTTATTTATATTCAGGTACGTGAACTCTATGTAAAATATATATTATAAAAATAAGTCGTTCTTCATGTACATTTTTGACTTCTACTATAATTGTTTTAAAATAATTTTTTTTAAAAGGATTGTCTTTATCCAATGGATTTGAAGATATATTATTGGGTAACATATGAATAATAAATGAACATAACATCTTCAATAATATTCTAGGAATGATTATTAAGAGACACAATATTCTTTTAGTAGATACTATGATTAATAATTTAATATGATATGATAATTCTAGGGGATAGCAATTAAAAATTGAGAATACTATATAGAGTAGACATGCCAAAAGTATACACATTAGGATGTCAAGAGGATATAAAAATTGGTTCTGCACTAGTAGATACATAGAATGAAGATGTAAAATATTGTAATTAATCTGAATAATGTAATTCATGATATGACATCATTAGTACATAATGGTAGTATAACTTATAAAAAATTGATTCTTTCCTACCGTCAGAAGAGACTAATTGTTTAATATGTTAAATATATTATTATAATATGGTTAGTTTAATGAATTGATATCATTAATAATATTAAATGAAATTGATCTAGGAGACTATATTGAGTCAGATGAGACGAATTTCATTGGGTCTAAATGAATATTCTATGATAAGTTTAACGTAAATTTACTTTTTATTTTAACCATGTAAATTGGATTCATGGGATACACTAAATGGTAGGAAAAATATGTGTATTATTCAATTTATTCAATTATATTTATTGATATAATCCTATTATTGATTTCCATTTTGGTGAAAAGGATGTTTAATGTTTTCATAATGGATGTTGAGTTAGTGTTTCTAAGTGGGGTTCTAGAAACATAAATATATATAAAATGTATAATTAATTTATCATTAATGAATATAATAACCACAACTATATTTATATAATGTATTTTTATATATTTTTGTAGGCATAAAGAAGATGATATTTCTTATTTCATCATAAATTTATGAATCCATATTTTGTGAATAGTGGATTAGATTAAAATCTGTTTGAAAGTAATGAATTTAATATGAGGGTGATGTTTTTGTGTAAAATGATAATATAATCCATTGTGTATTTAATAAATCAAATATAAAATAGTTTACAAAATTTATAATTATAATTCCCTAATTTTCAATGATCTGTGAGATTTTAATTTTTTATATCTTATATGTGATGTAATAATTTAAAGAAGAATGTATTTCTCAACACACATTTGGTATTTTTTTTGATAATATTTATATAGTACAATGAAATGGAGGTGAAAACTCTAGTTTCTAGTTGAATGGTACCATATAGTCATGAGAATAGAAAAATGATAAATTTTATTGAATACTTGTATATCACAAAATGATTATTATATAAAAATATTACATGACATCGTATTTTGATTCAAATTTCTATAATAATAGTATCAAATTAATCATATGGAATAAAGATTACTTATGGTGATATTAATATATTATTTTATCAATGGAATAATGGATTTTAGTTTTTTTATGTAATAAAATAATTCAATAAGTTTATTTTGGGTATACATATATATTATGGGATAGTTCATTTTATTATTGAAATGTAAAATCATATAATTCATTCTTCCATTGAATAATTTTTTTTTCATATTGGCTATATTGGAAAAATATTGAAATTCTATAAAAACCATCGATGCTGAAAATATTTTTTCTTACCAAAAATTCAAAATATTACATTGGGTGAAGAAATATATTAATTATGTTGTAGATGAATGAAAAAATAATATTAGAGTCTATTATGTAATTTCATTTCTAGTAATTTAATAAAAAAATCTTGTACATCAATCAAATAGGATGGAAATTAAAATCAAGTGTCATATTTTCTAGAAGAAAGTGGGGAATGGGTTTACGAAGCATGTTTATGTTCCTATAGGAAAACATGGTCAAAATTTCCTAACTATGGTATAATTAAATAAATATTCATAATTGTACTGACTTCATATTTGATTTTATTCAATAACAAATAAACTAATATTATTGATATGGGACCTTATCAAACAAATGTATTTGTTTTTCCCAATACACAACTATGTGTTATTTTCCATATTTTATTACATAGTGTAGTGTACTTTTTGAAAATTTGAATAAGGGTAAATGTCATATGAATCAATAGTAATAAGATGAAATATAATTTTTTGAAATATATGGAGGTATAATATTTCATTATTGTGGTGTTATTAATTTATATATAATGAAACATCGATCGAGATTATGATGTTTACAGTAAATTTTTTTTCAAGTGACCATTATAGTAAATCATTCATAATATTTTTATAGAGAATGATTTGATTCATTGAGAAACTTTTCTTTCTAGTCATGATTCTCGAACACCGTTTTACCCTAGTGAGCATAGTGTGTGTGTTGAATAAGATATTGATTACTCATTTGGGACATTTGAGTATATTGAAATAATTATTTTGGTGATTTTTATAAAGTCCAAAATGGTTGGATTATTTTATGGAATTTATCATTGATCATTTGATAATTTTTTTGTAATATTTTAGTATTAAATATGGTGAATTTTTTTTTGATAAATAATTTTTTCTGTTATTTAGAGTGGTGTGTCAAATAACGGAAATAGATTGGAATTCAAATAAATAATAATTAATTTCATGGATTTTGTAAGTAATAATGATTCATATATATTACATCCCAGTATTAATTTTTTATTAAATTTACAGTAAATAAATAAAAATTCAATGAAATAATTCAATAGAAGAAATAGAAAGATGAAACTAACTATGATATACTATTAAAATATTATTACATAATCAAATAGTAATCACCTTGTCGTTGAATTAGTTTTTATGAATATTAATTATTAATAAAATATAAATAATATTTTTTACAAATTTATAAAATGAATACATTGTAATATATCAATTTGAAATAAAAATTAATACATTTAATAGTAAAATATATATTTGTAATGAAAAATCATTTTTAGGTGTGCAATGTCTTTTTATCACAAAAATTGAATTAATATATTTTTAAGTATATATTTCATTGTATTTATACATAATACAAAAAAAGTTTAATATTCATTTAATGTTTTTCTCTTGAAAAGTAATTAAATTAAATCTATATTAATTTATAGAAATATATGTGTATGAATATTTTTATCATTGTATTTAACATGATTTATTTCATATTTATTTAGGAAAAATATATAAATTTAATCAAGAAAATGGATTCTATATTTAGAATTATAATTAAGTATATAATTTAAAAGAGTTAACATATTTTTTGTTAATTAATATGGGTAACCACATTAATGAATTTTCACCTAAATAATGGTAAAATAGGTAAAATAAAATTATAACTATGAGATAATGATTTCTAATCCTTCTAATTGTTCCTTGAATCTAATTACATTATCATTTTTTGACCAAAATTTTTTTAAATTAGATAAATAATTTATTTTGTAAAATTATATAAACATAACGAACACATTCATGAATATTTTGATGAAATGTTATATATTATTCAATTTTAAAACTATTTTTTATCTTTATATATTACTGTTTATCATATTTTTTACTCTTAATGTGGGTATTTTATTAAAAATTATATTTCTTGAATTTTATGTTCTTTTATTAAAGTTATTTTTCCTCATAAGAAATTCAATTCCTAAATAGTGGATAAATTTCTGGAAGGGAATTTAAAAATTTGATTTATAATATTTGATTTCATTGTGTCCATTAACTCATATTATCACTGGAGAATGTAAATTTACAATTGTTTCTGGTAATTTTTTTTGGATTTACAATCATTAAATAATTAAAATTATTTCATGAAAATTTTAAAATAAATTTCAAATGTTTCTTACGGTTTTCAAATAATTTAAATAATTTTTCATGTCCATGTTATTAATAAAATTATTTTAGATATATTTTTTCAATTTTATATTAATTTTATAATGTAAATTTTACCCATGCTTTAATGTTAATGGAATTTATTAAAATAATAATTAAATATATGTTCCAAAATTTTTAATATTACCAATTTTATAAAAGATATTTTTATTTTAATTAACACTAAACATACAAGTTTCGGACCATCATATGTATTTTTCCTTTAAATATTCTTTTATAAGATTCTATGGATCTTTGAAATGAAATTTTTTTTATTAATATTGTACATGTTATCAGATTTTAAATATGAGGAATCTATGTGAAATGAATAATTTTATCATCCATTATTATATTGATCATTTTCAGGAATTTTATTCCATTAAATCATAATATGATGATACATATACATCCTTGTGGGTATAATAAAATGATATCACTATTATTCCTTTGTAAATAGTTAATGATTATGATTATAAAATCATGATGAAATAGAACATGTTCAGTTAATGTACATGCATGGGTGAGTCTAAAAATAACCAATATGACACATTGAAATCATAAATAAATAGAAAATGGAAATATACAGTCATCTCTACATGATATATGTCTAAAAAACATATAAAAACAATATCTTGATATAATGAAACCAAGAAACGCATTCTAGAGGTAATTAACTTCTAACGCATACCAACACTCAAGACTCAGACCTAATACTCCATAAAGAGATAATACATGGTAACACACTATTGAGTCTGATAGAATCTAATGATGTCTATTCCAGGTGTAATGTTCATTTCAAACAATTCTGATAAAGTGATATACTAACTGATCTATACAGAGACATGATACATAGATGAGGATCAAAAATAGGGATATTGGGTGATACCAACAACTCTATCTAGAAAATAAACTTATTTAGTTGACCAACACCCCTTGTAGTTTTTCACATAAAAACCAAGGGAACTATATGGGGCATGAAGAATGAATTGATGTTCATGCTTTGGTCCTCTAAGTGGGGATTCCAACAACTCTATCAAAAAAGTCATTCTAATGAAATCATGCACTTATGAGTAAAAAATATACCAACTAACCATTATGTGAAGGATACAAGAACAAAACATTAGTCAAACTAGACTAATATTTGGAGGAAAAGTGGATCAAGAAATATAGAAGAGAGTGCTTGGTGTCTAGATTGGTCACATGTCATTTCCATTGACCTCAGTTTCGTCCCATCTATAACAACCTTTCTAAAAAGTAGATTTTATTTAAAAAGTTAGAAGAGAATGTGTAGAAAGGAATACAAAACATATCATTCCATCCAGGGTCCATCAATGTACACGTTCTACAAGTTAGTACACGGTGTCATCCCATGTATCACTACACATATAAAATTACGTGAGGTAATCAATGTACTTGGTCTAGGGAAAGTCTTATGGTGGGATACATATCATGTGGGGCACATGTTTACTCAACCCAATGTTCTAGTGTCTCCCAAGATACACAATGAGTGGTTCATCGATAAACACATTCCTTGAATCCAATACAAAATGCAGCGTGTTCTAGAATTTCTAGAAGATCCTTTTCATACACTGAGTTCCTTGTCCAATCTTCTGGGATTCAATTCTATGGCCAATTCACCTTAAAACATATGATATCATCTTTTATTAACACCATAACACTTAATGGTTATTTTTGAGACCTTCAATCATCTTGTAAAATAACATCAACATCATTTGATGAAAAGTATAAAAAAATATGTAACTCCTTAATCACATGGATTCATCCATCTCCATCGTCATCAGTCATTCTATAGGGTATCATGACGTAGGATATTAAACCATTTTTTGGGATGATCTAAATTAATAGTTGATTATAAGAATACGGAATGAATAAATTGAAATTGCAACATATTACCATTAATTTGGTTTACTCACTAAAGAAGTCCATTTGTCACATTTTTTCCATTGAAGATATATGTCAAGAACATCATTAGTTAATCTTTGATCAAATGTTATTTCATCCTTCAACATTGATAAAATTACCCAGTGTATCTCTCGAGATATTATACAAAATTATAGGGTTATAAGATTAACCCTGGATCCATGCCTCTAGGTTTATTTAAAATAAACCTTCGACCAATCGATAAAAAAACGAAATAAAATAAAATTTCAAATTTATTTAAATCATTAAACAGAAAAAAAATTACACATCAAATCAGATACATGCCAACGGAGATTAGGCCTCTCTTATAGTAAATAAACTATTCTGAAGGCAATTATGACCTCAAATTTATAAGAAATACAACCATTTAGTAGATATTCATCTTTTTTTTAAAACTTAAACTACATGAAATTTAATATTTTATTTATTTTAATCATTTATTATGAGAACCATGGCCTCAGAATCAGATTTCATCTTAGTGCACCGTCACAAATGAAATAATTTTTATTTAAAAATTATATACTGAGTAATCTGGGCCATTAGAAGTATTGTAGGACTTGAATGGTGAGTGAACATGGTATATTATGACATTATTAGAAGAGGGTGTGAATTGAGTTTAGCATGACCTGACTAGAAGGTGAGATGAAGATGTTTCCTTATGAAAATATAGAATATAGATTGAAATTTATTTTTTATGAATTGGATGAAAATGGAGTGATCCCAGATCAATAAGGTATTGTGTATACTACGATTGATCATTGAGTCATCCTTTACTACTAAGTTGTTTTGTGGAGTGAACCCATTACAATGTGTGGTCCACAGAAATGATCCTTTAAAAATTTTGAAATGATATTCTATGGTAATGTGTATCCCTCAATTATATGCCTTATTCAAAATATAAAATCTAATAGATCATTTTAACTTAATTTAATTTTTGAGTCATATCTAATGGGCTGCCTATATTTTTTCCATGACTCATTTTTAGGATTATTGATATGTAAGGAATGTATTTAAAATGTAATACACATGTTTTCATAATATTATCATCAAGATATGAATACATATCTCACTTAGATACCCATACTATGAAACTATGATCAAAATTTCATAGATTTCCTTTCCCCATGTTATGAAAAATGTGTTTTTTGTTGTGATAACTGGAGTGTATGTTATTTATGGGATTTATTTATGATATATCCATAATTTTGAATAGTGTGATAAAAGAATCCAATGGTAGTAATATTTAATCCTCCACGGTCATCTGATTTAGTAAATTCATTTATATTATTCTAATAAATGTATTATTAAGGTATGTGAATCATGGGCCTCTATAGTTGGTACCATAAGAGAGGTTTAATTAACCTTTGGAATATAATATTAGAATAATTTAGTGATGTCCATCAGGATATTTCTATGGATATACATAGGTTTTCAGAAAAGGATAAGTATATGGATGTATCCACATATAGGAAAACGTTATTGAAATATTGTCACGACCCGTCCTCGGGGCCCGTGCCGTGACTACCCCAAGCCCGCCTTCCATAGGCCAGGGGCTGGCGACTAGCACCAAGGCGTAAATTCCCGGTAAACAGGGAAGGCATTGCCTTTATAAGTAACAACCACCACAGAGTCAGCAAGCGGAAAGTAAAGTGCAGAAAAGTAAAGGGGGCCGGAAATACAAGCCCAACTGTAAAGTACAACTAAAAAGTAAAGTACAGCAACTGAAGAAAAGACGGCGGCCTCGTGTCGTCCACTGGCAATCCCACCTGAAGGGTGGGTACAGATAGCCTCCAGGCTCCTCGGGTCCCACGTTCGCTCCGAGCACATCCCGCCCAGTGGTCCACCTCCAGGTACCGTCCTGCTCCACGCCCCAACCGCGATCAGCGCTGTCCGTCGTCTGCATCCAACACAACAAGGTGCAGGCATAGCCCGTGCAGGGGTGAGTATAAGCTACTCAGTAAGGACCCCGAGACCCCCGAAGGTCTCCCGAAATCCACAAAGGATATAGCACAAAAGAAAGATGCAATCACGAAGTAACATCTGACTCGACTTAGGTATATGCCCATACATATACCTAAGTCCCCAATTATAGCTCTGCTCACGAGCTCAAGAACAACTCAATCCACAAAGGAAAGCAAGACTCAAATCCACAAGGAGAGTAAATAGTAAATCCACATAGGATAGTTCAACACAATCCACAAAGGAGAGTAACATAAGATTCAGCTCAACCAGGTATACTTTTTCAGATGACGTCAAAGATGATCACTGATCCATCTAAGTCGTCGGACCCACAAAGGATCGATAGGTACTAACCCCCGCAGAAGACCCACACAGGATCGGGCTCACACAGAACCTGTATGCAGTGGCTCACACAGAACCGGTAGTAAGGACCCACATAGGATCGGGCTCACACAGAACCTGTAGCACTGATCCACGTAGGATCGCTGAGTGCAGTAGTCGACGCAGTCCACTGAGGATCTCTGCACAGTCGTCGCCGCAGTCCACGAAGGATCTCTGCTCTCCCGTAGTCGCAGTCCACGGAGGATCTCTGCTCTGTCATCGTCGCAGTCCACGAAGGATCTCTGCTCTGTCGTCGAAGTCACAGCCAGCGCTAGGGTTCCCGCACAAAGCGAGCTCGTTTAGGAGGGTCCGCTCCACGAGCCGAGAGGCTGATACATCAACTGACACGTAGTCTGAAGTTGATGTATCCAAAAGTTCCGTATCGACAACAGGATCTCAACGCGACAGACGGCGCGTCAAACGGACGCCCGGTCTGAGAGTTATTGGCATTTTCGTCCCAGGGGCCCGGTTGGTTTTTAGGGCAAAACCAACCCGACCGTACTCCGCCTATGTCCGATCCTCGGGCGGAGCATGCCAAAAGTTCCGTCTCACTTAGAGGAAACTACCACAGCTGACGGTACGTCGATCGGACGTCCGTAGCTCAAGTTATGAGCGTTTCCGCTCCGAGGGCCCGGTTGGTTTCGTGTACGAACCAACCCGGCCGAACCCAAAGTCTTCCGAAACCTTGAGTATAATATACCGAAACGACCGTCTTGATCCAAGGATCGCGTAGCCGCTGACGGTTCGTCAATCGGAGGTCCCAGGCCCAAGATATGGGCGAAAGACCGAAGAGGGCCCGAAAACGGGGGTTCTGGGCCCGGGGCGACCCGGCCCGAACCCCCCCTGGGGTCGGCCGAACCGGGTCGGCCCGAACCGGGCCGGCCCGACCCGGCCCGAACCGGCTCGGCCGGGTCCGGTCCGGCCTGGGCGCGGCCCGGCCGACCGGACCGGCCGGCTCGGCTTCGGCCGCGCGGCCGAACAGGCTGCCGCCGCGGGTTTGACCCGCGGCATTTGAAGAACCGCGGCCCCCGCGGGGGGGCCGCCTGTCACGCGGACGCGGCCGGGCCGCCGCGTCCGTTCCCGGTTCCGCGCGGCCGCGGAACCGGCCGCCACCGCCGCCGCGGCTTCAGCCGCGGCGGACTTCCTCCACGGCGGCGCGCCGGGCGCCGCCGCCTCCGATCGCCGGCGCCGCCGCGCCGGCGACCCGCGCCGCCGCTGCCTTCCGCGGGCCGCCGGAGATGCTCCGGTGGCCCGTTTTGCCTCCCGTCTGCGCCGATGCCCCTCTCGGATGCCGACCTTCACTGCGGAATCAACGGATCGCCCCTGCCGCGCGGTTTGTCGTCGTCCGTCATATCCGCACAACAAAAGAGATCGGCGGAGGGTTGTCGGGTCTTGTTCGTTAGACCCGCACCCTCCGCGTTAGCCATAATCAACGGGAGAAAAGAAAAATATGATCAACACATGATCCAACAATTTTATTTAAAGATAAAATTGTTCGTTTGAAACCGACTTTTTAAATTTTCAAGAACGTTCACGAGAAAATTTAAAAGGGGTAACTTTTCCAAAATAAATCCCTACCTTGATGATCGTCGAGCGCGGGCGTTCTTCGCGGAAGAGATCGTCGCGGAAGAGATCGATCGTCGCGTCGTCGCGGGAAGGTGTCGCGTCCTCGCGGAAACCGGCGTTGAGCCGGCGAGCTCAACGAATCAAGAACAACAGATTTAAATTATTAATATTTAAATCTGTGTTTCGTTTAAAACCAAAGAAAAGAACTTGAGAGGAAATCCGAAAGCACTCACCTCGAATGGTCGGTGATCGGAGATCGGAAATCGGAAGAACGTCTCGGGCGAAGGCGTCGTCGACTTCCGGGTTCGGCGTTCTTCGCGTTCTTCGCGTTCTTCGCGTTCTTCGCGGAGAGGGTGGAGGCTCAGAGGAATTGCACAACGATAGCAATCCTCCAAAATAGACAAGTTTGTCTATTTTATTATTTTTGCCAACAAACGTAAAACGCGTAAGTAACGACCCATTTAATTCGTTGAATTAATTCAACGAGCGAAACAGCCCATTTAATTCACGAAAGAAATAGCCCATTTAATTCACGAAAGAAACCGCCCAATTAAATGGTCTGTTAAGAATTAAAGAAACGCGTCGGTTGACTTTTCAGTTTCTTTGACGGGTTTTCGCGGGTGCGTTACTTAGCGAAAGAAACGGCGGGGCTCGTGCGGGCCCCACCTCACAAATATCCTATCAAGGGGGTAGGATATTTCTGGATAGCATCCTATCCAGTTCAACACAGTTCAAGCCGCCTTTAAGTGGCTTCAAGTGGCTTCCAAGCAGCTTAAGTGAAATAAAATAAAGTTGTCGCACAAATTTATTTTATTTCTGACTTAAAGCCGCAAAATTTAAAAACCACGTCTGAGCAAACGCAACTCCGGAAGAGGCGTTTCTAAGCAAATACCGGCGCTGCGATTTCATCGGTGCCCTCAGAATTTGATTCCGGGCACCGGTTCAAAAGATAGAAAAACCCGCTCGTCCGTTCACTGAACGTACCCGAGCCAAACTTCAGAAATTGATTCCGGGCACACCGGGCCTCGGAATCAGGTGCCGTCTGAAGCTGCGCTCTTGTAAAATTCCAAAGAAAATTAAGAAAAAAAATTTCCTTGAAATTTGCGGGTCTTTACATTACTCCCACCTCAGGGCTTTACGTCCCCGTAAAGATACATCAAAAACTAGGGGAACAAATGGGGGTACTGAGCACACATCTGAGCCTCCCGCTCCCAAGTGCTCTCCTGGAGGTTCCCGTGCTGCCATCTGATGCGCACAAGAGGAATCGACCGCCCACGTAGGACCCGCTCCTGTCGATCCTCGATCTCTACTGGGACCTCCGCAAAAGTCGCCCCATCGTCCACGTCCAGCTCCCCAAAGTCGATGATGTGCGTCGGGTCGTGCACGTATCTCCTCAGCTGAGACACGTGGAAGACGTCGTGCACCCGGTGCAACTGAGGTGGTAGAGCCAGGCGATAAGCCACCTCTCCTATCCTGCTGAGGACCTGGAAAGGCCCGATGAAGCGTGGAGACAACTTGCCGCCTCGGCCAAATCTCCGTAAACCATGTCGAGGTGAGACACGCAAAAAGACGTGGTCGCCATCCTCGAACTCTAGTGGCCTCCGCCTCCTGTCAGCATATGACTTCTGCCGGCTCTGAGCTGTCCTCATCCTCTCCTGGATGATCTGGACCTTCTCTGTCGTGGCTCGGACCATCTCTGGTCCCACGAGTGCTGACTCCCCAGGGTCTGTCCATCACAACGGTGATCTGCAGGGTCTGCCGTACAACGCCTCGTATGGTGCCATCCCGATGGTGGAGTGGTAGCTGTTGTTGTACACGAACTCCACCAAGGGTAGGTGGTCCTCCCAGCTGCGACCAAAGTTGAGAACACATGCACGGAGCATGTCCTCGAGTGTCTGTATGGTCCTCTCCGTCTGACCATCCGTCTGAGGGTGGAAGGCTGTGCTTAGATGGAGCCGCGTCCCGAACGCCTCCTGCAACCCCTTCCAAAGCCGGGAAGTGAAACGAGCATCTCGATCGGAGACGATAGACGATGGCACACCGTGAAGCCGTACGATCTCCTGGACGTAAAGACGTCCCAAGCTCTCCACTGAGCCCTGCTCTCTGATGGGTAAGAAGTGTGCCGACTTGGTGAGTCGGTCGACAATCACCCAAATGGAGTCGTGACCTCTGGAAGTGCGTGGAAGTCCAGTCACGAAGTCCATAGATATGCCGTCCCACTTCCACTCTGGGACCTCCAAGGGCTGTACCAAGCCTGCTGGTACCTGATGCTCTGCCTTCACCTGCTGGAAGGTGAGGCATCGTGAAACGAACTCAGCCACAGCTTTCTTCATGCCCGGCCACCAGTGCTGTCGTCTGAGATCCTGGTACATCTTCGCCACTCCGGGATGCACCGCCAAGGGAGAAGTGTGAAACTCTCTCAGCACCTCCTCTCGTAAAGCGACTGGTACGAAGGTACGTCCTCTGAAAAGGATGTCGTGCTCTGCTCCAAGGGAGAAACCATCAGGCGCCTGACCTGAGGATATCAGTGCACGCCGGGTCTCACAGTCAGCGTCCCCACGCTGAGCCTCTCTGACCCGCTGTAAAAGTGGAGGAGAGACTGTGAGAGACGGAAGAAAGGCTGCTCCGTCTCTATCCACGAAGGATATCTGCAAGGAGGCTAGCTGCTCCGTCGCCTCCTCAAGTAGCTGAATGCCCGTCCTCCTGCGGAGGGCATCGGCTACCACGTTCCCCTTCCCAGGAGTATAGACTATCTCAAAGTCATAGTCCTGGAGGAACTCAAGCCATCTCCGCTGTCTCAGGTTCAGGTCCTTCTGAAAGAAGATATACCTGAGACTCTGGTGGTCAGAAAAGACTGTGAAGCGCTCGCCCATCAGATAGTGCCGCCAAGTCTTCAGAGCGAAGACCACTGCTGCTAACTCCAGGTCATGAGTGGCGTAGTTCTGCTCATGCGGCCTCAACTGACGTGATCCGTAGGCGATCACGGCCCGCTCCTGCATCAGGACGCACCCGAGTCCAGTCCCTGACGCATCGCAGTAAACTACGTATCCAACTCCCTCCTCAGGCAACCTCAAGATAGGTGCGCTGGTCAACCTCTGCCTCAGCTCCTGGAAGCTCTGCTGACATCTGTCTGACCACACGAAGGGTTTCCCCTTCTTCGTCAACGCTGAGAGTGGTGCCGCATCTCTGGAGAAGTCTGGCACGAATCTCTGATAGTATCCGGCTAGGCCCAAGAAGCTCCGCACCTCTGTCACGCTCTTGGGTGGCTCCCAAGCTAGCACTGCCTCGATCTTCGCGGGATCCACTGCAACTCCCGCCTCAGAGATGACGTATCCCAAGAAATGGACCTCACGTAACCAGAACTGGCATTTTGAGAGCTTTCCATAAAGCTGGTGCTCTCGGAGCGTGTCTAGCACAACTCGCAGGTGGTAGGCATGCTCCTCCTCAGTCGTCGAGTATACCAAAATGTCGTCAATGAAGACCACGACAAATCGGTCGAGGTAAGGCTGGAAGATCCTGTTCATGAGGCTCATGAACACTGCTGGAGCATTGGTTACGCCGAATGGAATAACCAAGAACTCATAATGGCCATACCGACACCTGAAGGCCGTCTTCTGCACGTCCTCGTCTCGAACTCTGAGCTGATGATAGCCTGACCGGAGGTCTATCTTCGAGAACCACCGCGCTCCCTTGAGCTGATCGAAGAGGTCATCAATCCGTGGCAGCGGATACTTGTTCCTCACCGTCACCTGATTCAGGCGACGATAGTCGACACATAGTCGCAAGCTCCCGTCCGCCTTCTTGGCGAACAAAATCGGGGAAGCCCAGGGTGAAACACTGGGTCGGATAAACCCCTTGCTCTGCAAGTCCTCCAACTGTACCCGCAGCTCCCGAAGCTCGGCGGGGGACATCCGATATGCTGGAGTAGATATCGGGGCTGTCCCGGGGTACAAGTCGATGTAAAAGTCTACCTCTCTACGAGGAGGTAGCCCTGGAACGTCGTCGGGAAAGACGTCCACGTACTGGTCCACCACTGCAGGAAAAGCTGGACTCCGCACGTCCACTGCTCCTAGGATGAGGCTAGCCAACTGATGAGAGATGGGCTGCACTCTCCTCCGTGGAAGTCCATCCTGTGCTGCAAAGGTTCCCTTCTCGCCGGTGAAGGTAAATGTAGAGACCCGAAGCCTGACGTACATGGACATTACATTACATTTGCGGAATACATAGTACATAACAAAAACACACACACAAGGATCGTAATAGTTTAGTGTCTTTGGAAACTCGGAACGTATTCTTCTAATCGTGGTGAAAGATCTTCAATATCTCCCATAAAGATCTTCTTTTTTTTTACCTAAAAACCTTTCTTTATATCCTGGGGAAAAGAAAACATAAAAGGGTGAGCTCAAATGCTCAGTAAGGGTAAACAAAAGAAATATCAATCACATCATATACATAAGAACATAGCTTTTGGAAATCATAACCTGCAAAAGAGCTCATAATATCATAACATGGGATAAATCATAGAAGTGAAAATGAAATCATAACTTAAAACATTACTCATTGTGGCATACACACATAATCATAGAGAATCATTTCTTGTTAGTCAAGACTCATTGCCAAGACTATCTTAGTGGACAAAGTCCCTTTCTGAATCGAGTAATCCTCGTTTCAGTCCTGTTTCACTGAACCGGTATAACCTACCATTCCAGCCATGTCTATCTCATGAGATATAAAATCTTTACCCAATGCATTGGAGGGAGATATAGGTCCCACCCATCTTATAATGAATCCTTTCTTATGTGTGCCACATAATCATAAAACATACATCATCGCATAACACATGTAACAAAAATGGGATTCTTGAAACATCATGACATCATAAATCAATTCATATAAGATAAAGGAATTCATAAAAATAATTCCATCACAACATGATCAAATCAATGTAATAATAGGGATAAAAACAGAACCCTTTATTATCTTAGATGGAAAATAATTTTGAAAATCACTTGAACTCCATTCTTGAGGAAAATATCCTTTCTTCTTCAAAAACATTTTTTCCTTTCATAACATGTCATAAAACTTTAAAATAAAAGAAGTTGATTAAAAATAAACTTGAAAACTTGTAAAGGAAGCTTCTTGGAAACAATGTTTTAAAATCCATTCATTCCGTATAAGTTAAAGAAAAACATTCTTCGTACTTTTGTCGGAAAAGTCAAAAAGTACCTCGTACGGAAAAACGACAAAAGATTCCTTTCATATTCTTTACCAAAAACTCACCTAAGGGTAAAATTGGATTTAAACTATTTCAAGTGGATGGAAACAATATTACATATTGAGGGAACATGGATGTGGATGATAAAATACACCCCAGTAAATACTTACGAATAAACAATCTCGGATAAAAATGAGATTGTGATATTTCCCTTACCTTAGGTCTGACTTGCTTTGTAAGTGTCCGAACCTCCTGTATAATGATTTAAATCATGTTATTGACTTATTCCAGAATCATATTCATTGTTATGATATCATATATGGTTCACTTATAACATTATATTACCCGTTCTTTTGTAAATTCCATGTTAAAGAAGCGTTTTGGGTAAAATCGTTTCATTTATCTTAGGTGTTTTGACTTGTTGTTCTTGATATCATTATTACTTATATCATGATTTACTTACTTCCAGAATATAAAATATGATTTATATATCATATATATTCAGTATATATATATATATAATAGATAGATAAGTAAAATGAAAAACACCGTTCATGGAGACGGTAGTCCGTACGTACGCATGAACGCAGTTTTACTTTCCTTATTGTCTTGAAATGGAAGTAAGTAGATGACATACATATGTATATATAAATAAATCCAGTAGCTTTATAATGTCATATATTTCATTATTATTTCTTATATATACATTATAATCATTCTTAAATGGTTAACATGGAGAATGAATCTCATCGCGTCGTGGAGACGGTAGTCCGTACGTACGCACGAACGATGATATCATTTCCATAAATATTGAACTGAGTTGAAGTGGATTATACAATATATCAGAATCAATATGATGTTGTAATAACTATGTATAGTTATTATTTACACCATTATACCCATCCATGTAAGGTGGTGGTGGAAAATAGATTACACCACGGCGTGGAGACGGTATTCCGTACGTACGCACGCGCGGTGATTTCTTTTTCCGTAGGATGGATAGATGGTGAAATAGGGTTGTTTCATACTTATAATAACATATCAGTATATGAGTGATACTGATGTTATTACTTCATAATGAAACAACCTAAGAAGAAGAAGTGGAAGAAGAAATAAAGATGAAAGAATTGGTAACGGTAATTACCTCTTCTTTGAAGTGCCTCTTTGAGACCTCCTCTTAGGGCACTTGAATTGGTCTTTGAGGAAGACCAGAACCTCTAGGATGTTGCTAGGGAAGTGTAGAAGAGATTTTGGCAGGGGTTGGCCGAGCTTGATTTCTCAAATTGGTGTGAGGAGGAAGGGGAGGAGGTGTCCTTTTATAGGGGAGGAGAGGGGCACCTTAGGAATTCTTAAAAATATTAATTTATAATAAATCTAACCCCACTTAAAAACCTCCAAAAATGACTCATATTCGAAGATTAGATAAGATAGGGTTGTAATCTCATCAACCAATCAAATTTAGACATGTTTGGATATTATTTTAAACCTTATCAATTAGATTTAACTCTAAGTTAAATAATTTAACTTTTACCGTGTCTTTTTGTTTTCTTTCACTATATGGTTAATACACTTACTATAACATGCCAAACGAACCCCAAATTGTTTATTATTAATATATATATCATTATCTAAGTCATTTGGCCGAACCTTAGATTTTTAGGAATAAAATAACAATTAGTAATATAATATTTGATTTAAAAACTATTTTGTGTCAATTTTGACACTATTTGATATATGATTTTTGTGAAAGTCATAACAGAATTAAATGTTCGAACCAAGTTGATTAAATCAACATTAATATATCATAGTAACCTAGAAAATTAGTGGAATTCATAAAAAGTCTTAAATTACATTTATTTTGGTATTTATATTATCAATTATGTCAATATTTCATTAATAAGATAATTACTGCATCATCGTTGTGTCATAAATAAATTAAATTATTTGATGTCTAAAAATTACAAATAAAATACCATCATGTAGGAAATCGTTTTAGCTTTCTAATGAATATTTACAATCTAATTTATCTTATGTATAACCCCATATTAAAAATGATTTACTTATTAAACTTTGATTTTAACTATTTTAACCCTTCTTTAAATAAATTAATAATAAATGTCCTAATCTAATCCAAGTGGGCCTAAATGGTCATATTTTATTCCTAAGTTTGTTTTTGGTCGAATTACACTTTTCCAATAGAATTAGGACATGTGTTAGGGTAATATTAATATCATATTTACCCTTAGTTACCCTATTTACTATTAACCGTGGTAAAAAAGGTAAAAAGTTACTATTCACCAAAAAATTATTTTCATCTCATTGAACCACATTTTAGTCCTTGATATTAACCGTGTCTCTCGGATTTTCGAAATTCCATTCACAGAAGCGGTAAAATTAAGTTTTATGCAAAATTCAGTTTTTAACCTACCACTTAGTAGTTTCACTATTCATCAAAAATTGATGTTTTTCAGAACAATGCCAAAATTTCATCCCAAGCTATATTTCATATTCCGAATTCAAAAATGAAGTCTATTTTACCAAATTCATAACATAAAAGTTGCATTAATTAATTTTATAATTAAATCCCGCTGTTAAAACAAATAGCGTGTTTTTAAGAAACAATATCTATCAAAAGATTGACACTTGTTTATGTCTAGTTTAAATGTGAAACTACATCCAATGACCAAAATTGTATTAAATTGTAAAAATATATTCTAAATATACTTTAAAACCACTCAAATTAATGATTTATCACTATTAATTATTTCGATTAAAAAAGTTGTTTTTAATTATAATTTAGTAATTTTCACTATTCATCAGAATATGAAAGTTATCCGAAAAGTACCAAAATTTCACCTTAGGCTAAATTCGATACTCCGAATCCAAAAATAAAGTTCATTTTGAAAAATAAGATTTACTGGATTTCAAAAAGTGGTTATTACTATTCATAACGACTAGTTTTAATAATATTTTTATAGCATATCGTTGTTTAGTGAAACTCGGTATTGCGTACTACACACGCTATCGAGGAAGGTCGCGATTGCGTGTAATGCAAGTCAAGTCAAGGATGTGTGTTCTCCTTTTGGTGTAGCGTACAACACAAGACATTAATAAAATTAAAAGAATATTTTTTTATAAAATCTTGGGCTGTTACAGTAAACCTGCTCCCGTCGGTGCGAACACATCGCACCTTGCGCCTAAAACAGTCAATCTGGGAATGAACCGTGGATAGCCAATCCATGCCCAAGATGACGTCGTAAGGCCTCGACGCCGCTACAAGGAGATCCCAGCCGAAGCTCTCGCCTCCTAGAGTAAGCTCACACTGCCGGCACCAGTGCGTAATCGTCGAGTCTGCTCCCGTAGGAGTCTCTAGCCGTAAGGATCGAGCCAACGGCTCAGTCGGAATCTCCGAGCTCCGAACAAGGGCAGAGGCTATGAAAGAGTGACTCACTCCAGTGTCTATAAGTACTGCAGCAAGGGTGGAATAGACACAGATCGTACCTCGAATCATCTCTGGCAAGTCGGGGTCGTAGGCCTCCACTGCCTGGAGCAGGGCCTGTCCCTGCCCGCCAGCTCCCTGTGGTCGAGGTGGCCATCCTGGTGGTGGTGGGGGTAGAGCCTGGAAGCGTCGCCCACCACCCGCTGCTCGGCCAGCTCCTCTGCCTCGTCCGCCTCCTCCCTGCGGACCGCCACGGTCGACCCTCTGCCTCTTCCTGGGTGGCCCCTCCACCGTCTGCTGCTCCTCTGATCGGCGGGTCGGGCAGTCACGAGCCATGTGACCCTGCCCGCCGCAGGAGTAGCATAGCCTGCCTCTCGGAAGGCTGGCACTCCGCTGTGTGCCCCGTACTGCTGAGCCGGTGTCCTGAGGCCGTCTGCGTGGGGGTCTGGTCTGCCTGGACCCGAGAGTCATCCGTCGGCTACCTGCTGCCGAAGACTCAGCTACCTGTCGCCCTGCGCTAGGTCTCGCCGCTGAAGAAGGCTCTGCCAGGAAGCTCTCGATCAGGAGGGCTCGCTCCAGCACTCCCGCCTGGGTCGGAATGCTGAGGGAGATCAGCGACGCCCGAATCTCCTGTCGCAAGCCCTGCTCGAAGGTCCGGGCCCGGAAGAAGGGGTCCCGTACCATGTCGGTCGAGTAGCGAGATAGGTCCGTGAACCTCGCCGCGTACTGAGCGACCGTCATGCTGCCCTGGCGCAGCTGGAGAAGCTCCTGGATGCGCACCGCTCGGAGGGTGGCCGGGACGAACTCAGAGCGGAAGAGGCTCTCGAAGTCCGCCCAGAGCAAGGATGCCTCATCGTGAACCTGGAGCATCAGGCTCCACCATCGTCCTGCCGCCGCCTGCAGGAGGCTCACTGCGAGAATCACCATGAGATCCGCTGGTGTCCTCACTAGCCTGAAGATTCGTACCACCGCCTCTAGCCAGTCCTCGGCGGCCTGGGGGTCCGCCTCACCGCGAAACCTGGGCGGTCGCTGGCTCTGAAACTCATGCAGTGCCCTGAGGCGACGTGCATCGTCAGCGTCTGGTACTGGAAGCATCGGTGGCTCGGCGGGTAAGGCTACCGCCGGTGCCACTGCTGGCAAAGGGCCCTGCACCGAGGCCTCGTCCCTCGGTGGGCTGCCGTCGCGCCCTACACTCAGAACCCTAGTTGGCAGTCGTCGTGGGGCCATCCTGAAAAGGAGAACAAGAGCACCACAGTCAGAATAGTATACCTGGTGAGCTGGCACAAGTAATCACAAGGAAAACTTGAGACTTTCATAAAGCAGATCAGTATACCCGGTGAGCTGACACAAGTAATCACAAAGAAAACTCGAAACACACACGCAATCAATGTTTTCATGCATTAAGTCGGAAATCAGGAGTCAGGGTCCTGGTGTACGGATACGTCGGCCGCCGCACCAACACTGGGCTCCCTGAACTGATAACCACACTCAATACACTAAACACTATTGCTTCATATTGAAAGAAAGGACGATCAGAGTCTGCGGTAGAACCGACCACCTCTGATACCAATTTGTCACGACCCGTCCTCGGGGCCCGTGCCGTGACTACCCCAAGCCCGCCTTCCATAGGCCAGGGGCTGGCGACTAGCACCAAGGCGTAAATTCCCGGTAAACAGGGATGGCATTGCCTTTATAAGTAACAACCACCACAGAGTCAGCAAGCGGAAAGTAAAGTGCAGAAAAGTAAAGGGGGCCGGAAATACAAGCCCAACTGTAAAGTACAACTGAAAAGTAAAGTACAGCAACTGAAGAAAAGACGGCGGCCTCGTGTCGTCCACTGGAAATCCCACCTGAAGGGTGGGTACAGATAGCCTCCAGGCTCCTCGGGTCCCACGTTCGCTCCGAGCACATCCCGCCCAGTGGTCCACCTCCAGGTACCGTCCTGCTCCACGCCCCAACCGCGATCAGCGCTGTCCGTCGTCTTCATCCAACACAACAAGGTGCGGGCATAGCCCGTGCAGGGGTGAGTATAAGCTACTCAGTAAGGACCCCGAGACCCCCGAAGGTCTCCCGAAATCCACAAAGGATATAGAACAAAAGAAAGATGCAATCACGAAGTAACATCTGACTCGACTTAGGTATATGCCCATACATATACCTAAGTCCCCAATTCTAGCTCTGCTCACGAGCTCAAGAACAACTCAATCCACAAAGGAAAGCAAGACTCAAATCCACAAGGAGAGTAAATAGTAAATCCACATAGGATAGTTCAACACAATCCACAAAGGAGAGTAACATAAGATTCAGCTCAACCAGGTATACTTTTTCAGATGACGTCAAAGATGATCACTGATCCATCTAAGTCGTCGGACCCACAAAGGATCGATAGGTACTAACCCCCGCAGAAGACCCACACAGGATCGGGCTCACACAGAACCTGTAGGCAGTGGCTCACACAGAACCGGTAGTAAGGACCCACATAGGATCGGGCTCACACAGAACCTGTAGCACTGATCCACGTAGGATCGCTGAGTGCAGTAGTCGACGCAGTCCACTGAGGATCTCTGCACAGTCGTCGCCGCAGTCCACGAAGGATCTCTGCTCTGCCGTCGTCGCAGTCCACGGAGGATCTCTGCTCTGTCGTCGTCGCAGTCCACGAAGGATCTCTGCTCTGTCGTCGAAGTCACAGCCAGCGCTAGGGTTCCCGCACAAAGCGAGCTCGTTTAGGAGGGTCCGCTCCACGAGCCGAGCGGCTGATACATCAACTGACACGTAGTCCGAAGTTGATGTATCCAAAAGTTCCGTATCGACAACAGGATCTCAACGCGACAGACGGCGCGTCAAACGGACGCCCGGTCTGAGAGTTATTGGCATTTTCGTCCCAGGGGCCCGGTTGGTTTTTAGGGCAAAACCAACCCGACCGTACTCCGCCTGTATCCGATCCTCGGGCGGAGCATGCCAAAAGTTCCGTCTCACTTAGAGGAAACTACCACAGCTGACGGTACGTCGATCGGACGTCCGTAGCTCAAGTTATGAGCGTTTCCGCTCCGAGGGCCCGGTTGGTTTCGTGTACGAACCAACCCGGCCGAACCCAAAGTCTTCCGAAACCTTGAGTATAATATACCGAAACGACCGTCTTGATCCAAGGATCGCGTAGCCGCTGACGGTTCGTCAATCGGAGGTCCCAGGCCCAAGATATGGGCGAAAGACCGAAGAGGGCCCGAAAACGGGGGTTCTGGGCCCGGGGCGACCCGGCCCGAACCCCCCCTGGGGTCGGCCGAACCGGGTCGGCACGAACCGGGCCGGCCCGAACCGGACCGGCCGGCTCGGCTTCGGCCGAGCGGCCGAACAGGCTGCCGCCGCGGGTTTGACCCGCGGCATTTGAAGAACTGCGGCCCCCGCGGGGGGCCGCCTGTCACGCGGACGCGGCCGGGCCGCCGCGTCCGTTCCCGGTTCCGCGAGGCCGCGGAACCGGCCGCCACCGCCCCCGCGGCTTCAACCGCGGCGGACTTCCTCCACGGCGGCGCGCCGGGCGCCGCCGCCTCCGGTCGCCGGGCGCCGCCGCCTCCGGTCGCCGGGCGCCGCCGCCTCCGGTCGCCGGCGCCGCCGCGCCGGCGACCCGCGCCGCCGCTGCCTTCCGCGGGCCGCCGGAGATGCTCCGGTGGCCCGTTTTGCCTCCCGTCTGCGCCGATGCCCCTCCCGGATGCCGACCTTCACTGCGGAATCAACGGATCGCCCTTGCCGCGCGGTTTGTCGTCGTTCGTCATATCCGCACAACAAAAGAGATCAGCGGAGGGTTGTCGGGTCTTGTTCGTTAGACCCGCACCCTCCGCGTTAGCCATAATCAACGGGAGAAAAGAAAAAGATGATCAACACATGATCCAACAATTTTATTTAAAGATAAAATTGTTCGTTTGAAACTGACTTTTTAAATTTTCAAGAACGTTCACGAGAAAATTTAAAAGGGGTAACTTTTCCAAAATAAATCCCTACCTTGATGATCGTCGAGCGCGGGCGTTCTTCGCGGAAGAGATCGTCGCGGAAGAGATCGATCGTCGCGTCGTCGCGGGAAGGTGTCGCGTCGTCGCGGAAACCGGCGTTGAGCCGGCGAGCTCAACGAATCAAGAACAACAGATTTAAATTATTAATATTTAAATCTGTGTTTCGTTTAAAACCAAAGAAAAGAACTTGAGAGGAAATCCGAAAGCACTCACCTCGAATGGTCGGTGATCGGAGATCGGAAATCGGAAGAACGTCTCGGGCGAAGGCGTCGTCGACTTCCGGGTTCGGCGTTCTTCACGTTCTTCGCGTTCTTCGCGTTCTTCGCGGAGAGGGTGGAGGCTCAGAGGAATTGCACAACGATAGCAATCCTCCAAAATAGACAAGTTTGTCTATTTTATTATTTTTGCCAACAAACGTAAAACGCGTAAGTAACGACCCATTTAATTCGTTGAATTAATTCAACGAGCGAAACAGCCCATTTAATTCACGAAAGAAACAGCCCATTTAATTCACGAAAGAAACCGCCCAATTAAATGGTCTGTTAAGAATTAAAGAAACGCGTCGGTTGACTTTTCAGTTTCTTTGACGGGTTTTCGCGGGTGCGTTACTTAGCGAAAGAAACGGCGGGGCTCGTGCGGGCCCCACCTCACAAATATCCTATCAAGGGGGTAGGATATTTCTGGATAGCATCCTATCCAGTTCAACACAGTTCAAGCCGCCTTTAAGTGGCTTCAAGTGGCTTCCAAGCAGCTTAAGTGAAATAAAATAAAGTTGTCGCACAAATTTATTTTATTTCTGACTTAAAGCCGCAAAATTTAAAAACCACGTCTGAGCAAACGCAACTCCGGAAGAGGCGTTTCTAAGCAAATACCGGCGCTGCGATTTCATCGGTGCCCTCAGAATTTGATTCCGGGCACCGGTTCAAAAGATAGAAAAACCCGCTCGTCCGTTCACTGAACGTACCCGAGCCAAACTTCGGAAATTGATTCCGGGCACACCGGGCCTCGGAATCAGGTGCCGTCTGAAGCTGCGCTCTTGTAAAATTTCAAAGAAAATTAAGAAAAAAAATTTCCTTGAAATTTGCGGGTCTTTACAAATATTCTAAAGGATATTATTCATATTTTAGATAAATTAAATCGATGTATTCATTATATAAGTGGAACAAATATACATAGAGTTAATTACCATAAAAACACTAAATAGATTTATAATTTATCCAGAACTACTCTCGAAAATGGGCTTGATTTCACTACTGTTATGACACTACTTGGGGATATTCATTTTAAATTTGAAAAATCATTATTAACATTAAATATAGAATTAATTAGACAATTATAAAAAAATACATCGGATAATACTAATGTTTATTATAATAAATATATTGTTCCTCGATTTATGCATATGAAATGATTTTTTAAAATATAAAATATTTCATTATATTTAATATTCCCCACAATATTCTTCTAGGTAGTAGTGAAATGTGGGAACTATAATGATGCTCATTTACATTTAATTTTAAGGATTGTTTTTTGTTGGAATCTTGTGGAATGATGACTGTTATAAAGGATTATTTTATTATGCCTAATAATTTATCAATTGTCATGATTAACTATATATTCCCTGACCACCTCTCAAACCCACCAAATAATAGATTGATATAATTTGTTGATATTTCATGTGATTTTAAATGTAGAGGAATACGGATTTATTATCCTATATGTCCAAAATGTGGAATGAAGCACCCATGTGAACGAATTATAGGAATAATGAGATGTTTTTTCCATTGACCAAAAGGTAGAAAAAAAGTAACTTTTGATGAAAAATGTAAATTTTGGTAAGAAGATGATTACAAATTATATAATCTCTATCATATAATCAACTACATATTTATTTAAATTTGGAAACTTTGTGAATTATGAAAATATTTTTCTTAATGGGATTTATTGTGATGAAAATATGAATGTTTGTATGAGTAATTGTTATATTAGATATAATTAAAAGACTGTTGAAGACATATTTAAGGAAATAGATATTATGAGAAATATTTATGAACCATAGTTAATGGTTTGATAATTAAGAGGATTGAATGATCTATTTATATATTTGAATTCAATGATTATTTTATTGGAATCACGTAATATATAATTATTATTTAGTATAAGGATTTCATTTTGAATTATAAACAATATGTTTAATGAATATTATGAAATGGAAATGTTATTTAAATGATATGTGATAATTTTAATATGGGAATTCCCACTATAAAATTATTAGGATATAAGGAAAATGGTATTATTTTTGTTAAAAATTGATGGTTATGAATATTTTGAATTGTACAGTATTCATGAGCTCATTAATAATAATTTATTTATTGAAAAGCTTTTATATGTTATCATTATTGAGGAATACAAAATTATTCTATCTATGTAAAAAAAATCCATTATAAGTAGTTTTATTTGATAAATTAAGAACAATTAATTCATTCAATGAGTATTTTTTGTAATTTTTATTTTTACAATGTTTTACAAGAATACATGATGAAGGTATTTACATGTTTTTTTGTGACAATCATAAGACAATATATGGTCATTGTAGGATTCATGATATGTAGATTTTAAAATTTTGTGACATCAGTTATCATGATTTGTATTATAATATTTTACAAGATTTACAGGGTTAGTAATTTATGAAATAAGTTTTATTTTGTATAAGGAATAAAATATAAATGTTTTCCATCACCATATGATGATTTTTACATATTAGAAAATATTGATAGAATTTTTTTAAATATACAAATATAATTATTTATCATTATATCATGAATCATATAATAGATAAGTGATTTAGGGTTATATAATTTTTTGTAATTTCTTGATTTATGTGAAGAAGTGGAAATATATAATTTAATAAACAATCAGTGAGATTATGATTATGAAATATAATGAAATGATAAATTTTTATTTTCTAATGAATATTAAAGACATAGAATGTTTCCCTGTTATATGAATATTTAATGATATCAATGTCCATCATCACACCAATTTGGTTTACGATATGTTGGTCATTAAATTATTCTAGATCACCCACATTCTTCTAATCATTGATCTTATTCACACTGAATAGTGATATACACATTTATTCTATGTCCAAATCATCACATCTATTATATGTTCACCTATGCGGATATCTAATTATGAGTTACATCAGGAAATTATTATATTCCCAAAATTCTAGTTTTATTTAATGTCTAATTGGTCGATTGAACGATGTGGGATTCTATGATGGAATTTTCAAATGTAAAAAACACTTTTTTTATAATGGGAAACATAAAAAACTAGAATTGGCTTGGATTATACAAAAAAATTTGGTTAAATGAATCATTAAATAATAAATATTTTTTTTAAAATTCTCACATATCCTTTGTAATGGAGGTTATTAAAATTAGTAAATTAGTTATTAATATATTTTTAACACAAGAATATTAATGTAAATCAATTGTGAATAAATAATTAGAAATGAAAATAAAAAACACTTTTGAAATATTTTGAAACCATTATATTAAAAAAATATAATATCATTATACATTAAAACTATTAAAATGTATGATTTAAAAATATAAATTATTATTATTAAAAACGTTTTTTCCAATTTAAATTTAGTATTTTTTACTATTAATAAAAAAATGATTGTTATCAAAAATGAATAGAAAATTTATATAAACTAAAAATTTTATGTCCCAATTCTAAAGAAGAAGTTTATTTTTTTCCAATTGAATATATAAAATTGTTAAATATTATATTTATAAAGTGTTCTCCATTAAAAGGTGGTAAAATTTCAAATTAAAAAAACTACTTTTATCTAAAAAAATTTATTTTTTTCTTATATTATTTATTAGAAACACATAATATTGAAGTTAAAATTATATTGAGTATATAACATTCTAAATGCAGTTAATACTATTCATAATTATTTTTATGGAATGTCTGGTTTTGTATGTCATAGTGAAATTGAACTTGTTGTTTTATGTAGCTGATGCTATTGAATTATTTTAATGTAAAATAACATACTATGAAATCTTGGGATGTTAAAATCGATACGTGGATAAACCTTTTTGTTGTTTGACCACCATTCATTATTTATTAAAATCTTTGGAATTGAATAAATTGAAATAAAAATTCTCTACCTTTTATTTGGATCACTCAGTAATGATGTTTGATTTCCACGTTGTCACCATTGGCATGATTTATCTTGAATGACGTCTATCGTTCGTTGTTCCCATGTTCTGTCATCATTCACCACCAAGAGAATTCTCGTAGGTATCTCCTAGAGCTTACAAGTAATTATAGGACTACAATCATAGTCTTGGATTTTTTTATCTAGTTTAATTTATATAAATCAACAACTTCATCGAAGAAATTAATTGAAATAAAAAATTTAGTTCAATTTATTCATTAAAAATAGAAAAAACTACTTTTCACCATAGTCCAATGACTGCCTATTCTAGGCCTCACCTAGGTAAATGCTGCAACTCTAAAAGAAACTATTCCCTCATATTTCAAATCTAGGAACCCATCTAGTCGATCTTCGTATTTCTGTATCAAACTATACTCACATGCTATTTAATATTTTAATATATTTCATTAATTTATTTTGGGAACCCCAATCCTAAGAATCACATGCAGTCTCAAAGCATGGTATCATGTTACAACCATAAAATATTTAAAACCAAAACACAAAATAAATATATGGACATTTCTTTCTCCCCACTAAGGTGATTTATGTCTTCGAAAATCCAAACAAAATGGAAATACAGAAAGTTGTGGGTAGTGTGGAAGGAAAAAAAGAATCCTGCTCCCATGTGTTCTCCTATATTTTAACATTCCACCACCTAGAATACGATGAAGGAACCACTCACCCACATAGGAACCCCTCATGCAGATCTTATTTCAAAATGTGTTACATAGAAAAAGTCTATCCATCATCGATTCCCTGCACTCCCCAGTTTATGATGTGTGTGGATCAGGCACATACTTATATTGTTGCAACACATAGAAAAGATCAAGTACATAATACTTATATGGTGTTAGATCCATGTGGAATTCCACCACACAAATTATAAATATTATCTATGATGGGAAAATAATACTTGGAGAGAAATTACCTCCCTGGAAAAATCACAACAATCACTATCAATATAAAACATAGATGAAAATATGGTCTCATTACTCAATCATAAAAGGAATCATCCACGTACCTAAATAAAATTTATAACAACTAAGTAATTTATTCTTCTACTCTTGTACAAAATTCACATTCTACGTAATAGATCAAAATAACTATAGCCCCATGAGTAATGACTCTCCAAGGTGAGACTAGTAAAGTGGTTTCTAGAAGGGTCGCCAGTAGAATGACATGAATGGTGTAATGAAAATGGTATAATGGTGGGTGTTTTTGTATGTGAAAAACACTAGATGTAGGTGATCCAACCAACTATAGTAACATCATTAATGTAATTCCACAACATGTAAATAAGGACATGAATGTTCTGCTCCATCTGGTCATCATTCTTGGGGTGAAACATCGTGTTAAACCATAACTGAGTCCCTAACACCTCTTGAAATACCTTAGACAACTAAGTGTTAATTAGAGATTCAATATCATAAATTATCATTAGTGGGAATCCACGGAGTCAAACTATATCTTTATCATATAGGTGGTCTAATGCCTCTAACGAACTCTACTCTCGGATAGATAATAAGTAGTCCAACATGGAGATTCAGTCAATGATCACCAGATTGAATCATCCCCTAGTCATATGTGGTAAAAAAATCATGAAGTATATCAATATCATATCCCAATTCAACTCCATAACCTCAGGTGGTCGAGATAATCATGGATGAACCTGGTGATCATCCTTCACAATATAGCACATATTTCACCGAAAAACAAACTCTTCCAATGCCTTCATCATCACAGTCATCCAAAAAAAAATTTGAGACCCTTGTACATCTTCTCAGCTAAATGATGTACCACCAACCGAGACATATAAATGTCCTACATAACCTTATCCTACAACACCAAATATACAAGTGTTCCTCCCCTAAAATGTATAATGTAATCTTCTTCATGTGAATACCCATCACGACCACATATTATCGACAATTGAGCATGTATGTAAACACCCGACCTTAAACCGTACATAAATTAATAATTCACACTGTGGATCTTTTTAGGTTTAGAGATTTAGATAATGAAGAAATAACTATTAAAAATCAAATGATTACAATGTAGACACTACTACTAAGTATCTATTTTTTTCATAAAATAAAAACCCTTAAAAAGAAACAGGTCTAGTTCCATGTTTCAGACAGTAAGACTTTTCCTTAATCCCATCCATGACCTTATTCATCTTTAAGTCCTATGGATATCATTTCATAAAAACTTGGGATGAGCATAAAATTCTCAGAATGGGATATAATCAAAAGGAAACTGTTAGGTTTTCAAAACAACAATTGACCAATGAATATCATGAGTAATACTTTTAACTTTTATGAATTATTAAATACTCTTCACTATGTATAAGGTCATTGATTACCATTTTGTAACCAAAATATTTCCAAACAACCCATATAAAGAACACATAACATATAAAGGTAACATGGGACGTACACATAGTTAAATGGAATAACCATACGTTCAAATTCCACACATATTACTAAATGGAATAGCCCTTTTCCCGACTTCTGTACCCAATGCATTGGAGGTTATAACTTAACCACCATTCCTAGTTTTCACATCACCACCATCATATTGTTTATGACGTAACCACCCATAAAATTTCCATGTACCATCATTACATATAATATATAACATATATAAACATTTCAATAACAAAATTTCATTTTAAATCATAAGAAATAATTTCAAGATATTGAAACAATCAATCCATTTTCAAAAACCATTTAAAAACAGATTTTTGAATCAAAGTTCCCCATAAAACGTTGAAGATTTTAAAATAATTATCATTTAAAATCATTAATTTACAAAAAAATAGATCGTTAAAAATAATTTTAAAAACATGGAAATTAAAGAGAATTATTTATAATATTAAATCTTTAAAACAATTAAAACTATATTTTAGTTAAAGAGTTTCTAACAAAATTAGAGACTCTCGAATACAAATAATTGAAGAGTAACATATAATAATAACTTTATAATATCATGAGAATAAAGGGATTCATGAAATAATACTTCAAAAGAAAGTATATACATCATATAAAAGTGAATTGGTACATAACAATAAATAAGTCTCAATGGAATGTAAATTGTGACAATGTCCCTTACAAAGACGATATCCTTAAATTAAGGACAAATCAATTACATAATTATTTGTGACAAATATTAATTTACTAAATATGATTGGTTATTCACTGTAATACATTTAGAGGTCATTCAAACATATTAATTGGATGAAATATTCAAGAAGTACAAGTTTAACCCAAAGAATCGAAATTGGGTTATGAAGTTCCCTTGCAAAAATTCGACAACCTCACGACGTAAATTTCAAATTCAAAAACTGAGTTGATGAGATAGAAAATGGTATCTCTTAACTTGGACATAAAATTTACAGCAATTAAAATATAAAATAACATATCTTAACATAAGAATATGTGAATTAAAATACATAACAAAAAGAATCCTTTTAAAAGAGAGGATTATGATAGGTTCCCTTACCGATTTGGTAACTTACGAAACATACACCACATGAAAGAAAGATCATACAATGAATTTTTAAATACTCATAAATGAAATTAAATTTCACAAATAGTGCAATAATAGGAAGTACATACACCACAAAAAAGGAAATGGTGGAAAATATAGCTCGAATATCATGTGAATAAAAAGTCAGATGAAACCCTTTACCACGTTGTAATCAATCGATTCGTATGAACAAAAGTTAATAACCACCAAATGATTCATATAATGACATGAATATAAATAGAATCATGATAATATATTTAAATTGGATGTAAACAATACACCACATGATATAAATTAGTGGAGAACAATGGAAATATCACATAATTAAAATTGAGATAAGAAAATCCCTTACAAAAATTCTGCAGCCTAACGGCGCCACTTAAATATTCTTAAAATTAATTGATGAGAGTAATAGGGGGTCTCTCATCATATGAAAAAAAAATTATTGTATAGTGAATATAAAAGAAAATCCTCGAACATAATCACATGGATCATAAATGAAATGACATAAAAGAGAGTACTTGAAAAGAAAGAAAGAGGTCAGATCCCTTACCTCGTGTCCGACTTGACATGATCTATCTTTAATCTCTTTAATAATAAACTAAAGTTAATTTCAAATTGCATAATTAAATTTTTAAAGTTTATTATTCCATTTATATCACTTATTACAAATATATAATCATTATGGAATCATTTAATTTAATAACATCCATTTTGTCGGTATTTGTTACTTTAGTCAAAAATGAACTTCTTATAATCACATGTTGTTCATGTGGAAAAAGGTTAATTATATCTAGAATGATATTAATGACTTTTATATCATATATATCATATATATCAAGTATATACATTTATTTATAATAGTACATAACATTTAGAGTTGTGAAATTAAATGCACCGTTCATGGAGACGGTAAGCCGTACGTACGCATGAACGCTACATTCATTTTTTTTTTATTATTTTAATGGAAATAAAACATAACGATACTTAGGTATATTATAATTCCAGTATAATATCATATATAATATCATAATCTCCATCCTTTATAAATCCCACAAAAATCATTAACACATCAAATCACTTTGAGGGGGCGGTAGTCCGCACTTTCTCTAATGAGATTATCGTATTTACCAACTATGGAATCCAAACCGGCGTGCTATAAATGTAAAATATAGAACCATAAAGAAAAAATATACATAATATATTTCAAATATAAACAGAGTTCTATCATAAAGTCCACCATGAAAGGTAGTTGGAGATATTTTAAGAATCATCATTTCGCGAGTCTTTAGTTTTCCATCCATAGAAAAATTGTGTTCTTCATCCATTAGATGGAGGTGTGTGTAAGTGTATCTAAAATAAATATCATAAAAATATTATAGTATATTTAGGATACTGAATATGTTTCTTAATAAAGGAATAAAAAGTGTCCAGTGATTAGAGATGTAAAATAAAATAAATCAATTTTAGAGAAACCGTTACCTATAATTTGGGTAACTCCGTTTGGTTTGAACAAAATGACTTCTTGAAGTGCCTTCTGGCAACGTTAAGGATTATATAAGAAGGATATGGATGTAGTTAGATTAATTGGGAAGTGTATGGATGAGCCAAATGTCTTGAGAGGTGTGAGGAATTGGATATAAGTGGTCTCTTTTTATAAGGGAGAGGAGGGTCTCTTTAGGAATGTTTGAAAATATAATTTTATTATTTAATGATATTCAGTTTTAAAAGGTCCTAAAATCATTATTTTAAAAGATAATATGACTCATGGTCGATGTAAAATTATCCAAAAATAATTTGACAGGTATTGGATAATATTTAAATCATTATAATCTCATTTATTTAAATGATTTATTAATGAGGTAAACACTGCATCATTATTGTGTCATAAATAATTTAGATTATTTGATATCTAAAAATTATAAATAAAATACCATTATGTATGAAATATTTTTATCTTTCCAATTAATATTTATAGTCAAAAATATAATTTATATAACACCATATAAAAATTAATTTACTATACGATATTTTCTTTTGACAATTTTTCCTTTTCTCTAAGTTAATTAATCTAAATTGTCATTATCACTCCCAAGTGGCTCAATGGGGTCCCAAAATCGACCCAAAGATGACCATGGTCGTTAATGACTCATCAAATGATTTTTGGACAAGATTTAAGGTAATTTTTATTTATTATAATTCTTTTTTTACCTTGAATTACCCAATTTACCTTTAACTGCGTTAAATAAAAGTCAAAAGGTACTATTTACCAAAACATATTTTCATATTATTGAACCAAATTTTACTTTTTTATAACAACCATGTATATTGGATTTTCAATATTCAATTCACAGAAGTGGTAAAATATCATTTAAATGAAAAGGTCAGTTTTTTAACTTCTACTAAGTGGGTTCACTATTCATTAAAAATTAATGTTTTTCAAAAAAATACCAAAAAAATCATCCTAAGATTTTATTGATATAAATATTTAAAAAATGATGTCTATTTTTCTAAATTCAAAACATATAAATGGATTTAATTAATTTAAAATTAATTCCCCTTGTAAAAACAAATAGAGCGTTTTTAGGAAACAATAACTATCAAATGATCGACACTTATTTATGTCCACTCTCAAAGTGAAATTAATTTCAATGACCAATATTGGATTAAATAGTAAAAATATATTCTAATTAAACATAAAATCAAATTGAAAAGATAATATAACCATATAAATAAATTATATTAAAATGTAGTTTTCATTTAAAATACAATATTTTCACTATAAATTTAAAAAATGAACATTATTGGAAAAATTCCAAAAATATACACAATGTAAATTTTGAGGTACCCATTCTAAAAAAGGATTTTATTTGGTAAAATATAATGTATTTAAGTGACATAAACTATATTTAAATTGGGTTCTCCATTTAAAGGCGGTAAATCGGCCTTTTAATGTAAATTAGGATTAAAATTAGTTTCATTCATATTTTAAGCCTCAAAAATTTTATTGGATACATGTAAATACATTAAACAAACATGTATAATCCTATTGTAGATAGTTTTTTTAATTCCTTCCAATACAATGGTTAGGAGTTAACTACCATTTATAATAATAATATTATATTATTAGTGTGCAATGTAATATTTCAATGAAATCCGTTGTTGCGTATCGAGTACGCTATCGAACGTAAAATCCCTTTTAAAGTAAAATTAATATTTAATTAAAAAATATAAATAAATATAAAAATTTCATATTATTTATTTATTAGGGATGTTACATCCTTCCCCATTTTAGGAATTTCGTCCTCGTAATTTTAAAACTAGGCTCGGAATCTTCATTAAATGTCCCACATCGGAAAAGAGACTGTAAAACTATCAGTTTTAATGAATGATAGAAAAGTAAAATGGTCACCTGAGATATCTCGTACCAGGATTCCAGGTAAGAAAACATGGATATGGAAGAGCGAAAAAATGGTCATGTTTTGATGGAGAGTGGTAGAAAAACTGATGAGGAGAAAGTTAACCACCATAAAATCACAAACTTGTGATGGGTTAAATTGTCATTTATTCCCCAGTAGGAATTGTTAACAAACAATGTTTTTATTTTAATTTACTTTTCATTGCAGAATTTTTTTACGATATTAACTAAAAACATAAGGAAATATACTTAAATGTCATGTATACATTCATCTATTACTATATTTCTAGCACAAACTCATATTTTCTCCAAACAATGAGTATTCAGGATGAATTGTTTTCACATTAAGAGAACTATACTCAACTTCAAGAGAATCACATAATCCAAAATAGATTAACTATATATTTCCCAAGTCTTTAGACCTTATCCAAAACCAAAACGGTTAGCACCATATCAGGTAATCCACAAAAAGGATAATCTTTTACAGAAAGAAAAACTACTCTTAATCTTTAAAATTTTTCTAACAAAAGACAAAGTTCAAAAAAGACCATTCAATAAACAATTATCCCTAAAATTATTCAATAGTAATCCAAACTATGTTTGTAACCTAAATCTCATAAGGATTTAATTACATTGACTTCCAAGATACATCTTAACATTTATCTCCACATAACACCAGTTACTCATAAAGTCTAATATAGAAAAATAAGTAACCTAATCACATATTATCCATGATAGGTTGATAATTTTTCACAAATAATTCAAATCATAATGTGTCCATAATAAAAACATAGATTCTTCGAAACTAAAATTTCAAACATTATTTCACAATTGAAATCTCATAGTATTCTATCTTCCTTTGGAATATAGTGTTTTCTAAAAAGAGAGAATGTAGTCCAAAACAACATTTATCACTTAATCACTAAATCGTTTTTTATAAAAAGTATATCCATTTGATAAAACATAAGTTCCAAAAATATATTTATTCTTATTCTATAAAATATTTTTACTAAAATAATAAGTCATACTAAACATGGACTTCAAATAGGCTAGTGGTAGGAGATGCGCTCTTTTCTCCCTTCGGTTGTGGGTTCAATTCCTACAGCCTTTCCAGATGTGATAGGTTGTCATATATCCTACGGGTTGTCCTTTTATAAAACTCAAATATAACCCTAACATGTTTCAACCTCATTTTTTTCCTTATACATCAAATTTTCATCCAAATTCATTATGATCTCAACATCTTAATTCTTGAAGTCTTATTTCACCGATATTTGATAAAATATAACGATCCCAAAAATGAAGAGCATCATACCATGATCGTGTTGTCCATTTGGTTTCATCATGGTGTTGTTCACGTAGGGAGAAGGACCATACATTGCAACAATGATTTAGATATCCTACAAAATCATTTTCTTCCTCCATCCAAATACACCTTGTACAACATGGGTCACATGGGTGTTAGCAGAAAAATTGTTTTGTAAATAATCATATATGACATATATTTTCAAAACATCTGATAAAACCTGATTTCTATAAAATAGTCAGACCAAATTTGAGTTGAAACATTCAATTAATGGTTCTTTTAAAATCCCATATGTATGGGCTGAGAGACTATATTTTAAAAGTAAATATAAATAGGTTGCACAAGGGTCCCTTTCTTCAACACCTTTTTTAAAATAATAATATGCCTCAAAATCTTGTGATAAGGTAAAATATATAAAAATGTCTTGATAATATTTACTTTTCTTGAAAATATAAAAATATTTTTGAAATAAGATTTTTCTAAATATAACCCTTGATCCATGATGATAACGAGTTATTGTAGAGGTGGTTGATATCTCCAAAAAATGCTTGAAAGTGAGTTGTATTATAGAAAAAGTTTCAAAATAATCTCTAAAGTTGTCTAAACAGACCTCTGATACCGACTGTAATGACCTGACTTTAAACCATACTTATTATTGAATTAAATGAATAATTCTCATTGAGGATCTTTTCAGGTTTAGAGTTTTAGATAATTAGGACATAACTATTAGAATTTAAATGATTACAAAGTAGACACTACTAATAAGTATCTATTATATCATAATATAAAAACTCTTAAAAATAAACATGTATGGATCCATGTTTTAGACAGCATGACTTTTATTTAATCCCATCCATGACACTATTTATCTTTAAGTCATGTCGAAAACATTTCAAAAAAACATGGAATGATCATAAAAATCTTAGTAAGGGATACAAAAAGAAGGATACTATTAGTTTTTTCAAAACAAAAATTATACCATTAATATCATGAGTAATACTTTTAACCTTTATGAAGTAATAAATACTCTTCACTATATAAAAGATCATTGCTTACCAATTTTAAACCAAAATATTACCATTAAAACAACATAAATTACACTTAACATACAAAGGTAATGTGGGAAATACACATACTAAAATGGAATTACCATACAGTTTACTGACACACATAACAATAAATTGAATAGACATACGGCCAACTTCCATTCCCAATGCATTGTAGGTTATAACGTAACCACCCGTGCTAGTTTTGAGGGGACCACCCATCATATGGTTTATCATGTAACCACCCATCAAATTTCCATGTACCATAATTACACATATAATATTGCAAATACAAACATTTCAATAAAAAAATTTCATTTCAAATCATAAAAAATAATTTCAAGATATTGAAATAATCAATCCATTTTCAAAATCCATTTAAAAATTATATTTTTGAATCAAAGTGCCCTATAACAATATGAAGCTTTTAAAAGAATTATCAATTTAAAACATTAATTTCCATATAAATAAATCCTTAAAACCCATTTTAAAAATATGTACATTAAAGGGAATGATTTAGAATATTTAATCATTAAAACATTTACAACTATATTTTAGTTAAAGAGTTTATAATAAAATAAGAGATGCTTGAATACAAATAATTAAGGAGTAAAATATAATAATAACTTTATAATATCATGAGAATAAAGGGATTCATGATATAATACATCAAAGGATAGTATATACACCATATAAAAGTGATTTGTTGCATAATAATAAATAAGTCTAAATTGAATGTAAATTGAGACAAAGTCCGTTACAAAGACGATATCCTTAAATTAATTATTATTCAATTCCATCATTATGTTTGAAAAATATAAATACACTAAATATGATTGGTTATTCAGTGTCGAACAATCAGAGGTCATTCACACATATTCATAGGATGACATATTAAATAAGTACAAGTTTAACCCAAAGAATTGAAATTGGGTTAAGAAGTTCCGTTGCAAAAATTTGACAACCTAACGGCATCACATTAAAATTCCAAAACTGAGTTGATGAGATATAAAATGGTATCCCATCACTAGGACATAAACTTTATAGAAAATTGGATATATAAGAACATATCCCAACATAAAAAATGTGAATTAAATGATATAACAAAAATATGACTTTTAAAAAATAGGAGGGTGAAAGATTCCTCTGCCGATTTTGTAACTTACGAAACATACACCACATGAAAGAAAGATCATACAATGATGTTGTAAATAATAAAAAATGAAATTATATTTCACAAATATTATAATCATGGGAAGTACATACACCACACAAAATAAAATGGTAGCAAATATATCATGAATCTCATGGGAATAAAAAGTGAGATGAAACCCTTTACCATGTTGTAATCAATCGATTCGTATGACCAAAAGTTAATAAACACCAAATGATTCACATAATAACATGTATTAAAATAGAATCATGATAGTATAAATCAATTAGCAGTACACAATACACCACATGTAATTAATTAGTGGCGAACAATGTAAATATCACAAAATTAAAAGTGATATAAGAAAATCCCTTAAAAATTCCACAGCCTCACGAAGCCACTTAAATATTTTTAAAATGAATTGATGAGAGTATGAGAGGGTCTCTAATCATATGAAAATAAAAATTATAGTATGGTGAATATAAAATAACAGCCTCCTACATAATAACATGGATCATTAAAGAAATGTCATAAAAGATAGTACTTGGAAAAAATAGAGAGGTCGAATCCCTTACATCATGTCCGAATTGACTCGATCATTATTTAATATCCTAAATAATAAACTAAAGTTAATTTTTACTTTCTTATTAAACTATTTATATTTTATTATTCCTTTTATATCAATTATTACCTTGTTATAAATATTATATATTAATTTTAGTTAATAACGTCTATTTTGTCGATATTTAGTTCTTGTGTCAAAAATGGACTTCTTATAATTGCATGTTGTTCATGTGGTCAATGGTTAATTATATCCAGCATGATATTAATGATTTGGATATCATATATATCATATATGTCCAGTTTGTAAATGTATTTATAATATTACATAACATTTAGAGGTAAGTAATGAAATGCACCGTTCATGTAGACGGTAAGTCGTATGTAGGCATGAACGCTACATTAATTTATATTTATTATTTTAATGGAAATAAAACATAATGATACATAGGTATATTATAATTTCATTATAATATCTGATATAATATCATTAAATCCATCCTTTATACATCCTACACAAGGCATTAACGAATCAAATCTCTTTGAGAGGGCGGTAGTCTGCACTTCCTCAAATGAGATTATCGTATTTACCCACTATGGAAACCATAACGGCATGCTATCAATGGAAAATACAGAAGAATAAATGAAACATAAACATAATATATATCATATATAAATCCATTTCTATCATAATGGCCACCATTAGTGGTGGTTGGAGATATTTGAACAATCATCATTTTGTGAGGCGTTACTTTTCCATCCACAGAAACATTATATTATTTATCAATTATATGGAGTTTTGTTTAAGTGTATCTCGAATACATATCATAACAGCATCATAGTATATTTAGGATATGTATATTGTTAAAAAAGAATGTAATAAAAAGAGTTTAGGGGATGGAGATTTAAATAAATGAAAACAATTTAAGAAAAATCATTACCTTTAATTTGGGTAACTCCCATTGGATTGAACCAAATGACTTCCTGAAATGCCTTCTACCCGAGTTAAGTCTTCTAGGAGGAGAATAAGGATATATAGAGATTATTTGGGTAGAGGTTGGATGAGCCAAATGGATTGAGATGTGTGGGAAATTGGTTAGAAATGGTCTGCTTTTATAAGGGGTGGTGGGGCTCTTTAGGAATGTGTGAAAATAGTTTTTTATTATATAATTATATTCGGTTTAAAAAATTCCAAAACTCATTATAGTCGAAGATAAGATGAATCATGGTCGAAATAAAATCATTCAATAATAATTGGACAGGTTATGGATAATATATTAATCATTATAATCACATATATTTAAATATTTTATTAATGATGTAACCACTACATCATTATTATGTCTTAGATAATTTACATTATTTGATGTCTAAAAATTATAAAATAAAATACCATGATGTAGTAAATACTTTCATATTTCCAGTGAATATTTATAGTCGAAAATATAATTTATATAACACAATATAAAAATTAATTTACTAAAAGATATTTGTTTTTGTCATTTTTGCCTTTTCTTTAAGTTAATTAATCTAAATTATCATTCTAACCCCAAAGTGGTTCAATGGGGTCCCAAAATTGACCCCAAGATGAAAATGGTCGTATATGACTCAAAAAATAATGTTTTGACAACTGTTAAGGTAATTGTTTGTTATTATAATACCCTTTTTACCTTGAATTACCCTATTTATCTATAACCACGGTATTTAAAAGTCAAAAGATATTATTTGAAAAAAATTATTTTCATCATATTGAACCAAATTTTACATCTTGATAACCACCATTAATGTCGGAATTTCAAAATTCAATTTACATAAGTGGTAAAATTTCATTTAAATGAAAAAGTCAGTTTTTTAACTACTACTATGTGGTTTCTCTATTCATCAAAAATTTATGTTTTTCAGAAAAATACAATAAAATAATCCTACACTTTATTTGATATAATGAATTCGAAAATGATGCCTATTTTTCTAAATTCAAATAATATAAATGGAATTAATTAATTTAAAATTAATTCCCGTTGTAAAAACAAATAACGTGTTTTTATGAAACAACAACTATCAAAATATTGGCACTTGTTTATATCCACTCTCAAAGTTAAATTAATTCCAATGTCCAACATTGGAATAAATAGTAAAAATATATTCTAATTAAACTTTAAAACAAATTAAAAATATAATCTAACCATATAAATAAATATGATTAAAATGTATTTTTGAATTAAAATACAATATTTTCAATATTCATTAAAAAATGAACTTTATCGGAAAAATTCGAAAAATTTACACAAAGTAAATTTTCATGTCCCCTTTCTAAATAAGGATTTTATTTGGTAAAATAGAATGTATTACAGTTACAAAAACTATATTTAATGAGGGTTCGCCATTAAAATGTGGTAATTCAGCCTTTTAATGTGATTTTGCTTAAAATTAGATTTATTCAAATTTTAAACCTCTAAGTTTTTATTGGATAAATGTAAATACATTTAAAAACATGTATAATCATATTTTAGTTAGTTTTATTCATTCCCGTCATTACAACGACTAGGAGTTGACTACCATTTAGAATAATAATATTATATTATTAGTGTGCAATGTAAGATTTCAAAGAAACTCGTTGTTGCGTATCGGGTACGCTATCGAACATAGAAACCCTTTTAAAGTAAAATTAATATTTAATACAAAAATATTAATAAATAAGAATGTTTCATATTCTTTATTTATTCGGGATGTTACAATGTAGGACCTCACAGTTATTATCCCGAAGTTGTTCCTCCTTGACACCTAATAAGGGTGGATGACTTACAAGCATCAACTGGATGTAAGATTCTCTATATCCATCCACAATGTATAACTATAACAAGGCCAACTACTCTGAAGCCTCATTTAGAAACTACAATCCAGATGTCATACTGGGAGCATCTTCTACAATAATCCCTATCACAAAAGTACAAATTATGTTGATTTCAAAGTCCTGGTGGATGTCTATATATTTCCACTATATCATTTACATATACTTATAATATAAGATATAAATTAGTCTTTTGTGATCAGAGTAGATAATAAACTACCCTCACATTAGGTAGTATCATCACATGTTCAATGAGAAGACCATCACTACATACTAAAGATCATGGGTCATGTAGTTTTGATCAATTGACCTCAACTGGAATGGACCATATGCATTCACTGCTTGCCTATACTCCATGATAATACTATTTCTTGTACATAACACATTTTAGAACATTACATACTCAACATCGTCCTCCAGCAATATCAGGACAAGTGTGCATGCCAAACTCTTCCTCCACTATAGGAATGACAGATATCACGTATCTGACAACATGAAAGGCTTCCCCTTTTGAGATAAAGTTTTTATCAACACTGAAATCCCATAGAAATATTGTATGAATCTCTTATAATAGATTAATAGACCTAGGAAGCACTACACCCCTGTCATGCTCATAGGTTCTTACCATGTTGTCACTTCTTTCACCTTGGCCAGGTTTGGTTCAACTTCAATTGATGAGATAACATGTCCAAAAATGTAGAAAAACTATATCAAGATAATGAGAATTTATATTTCCCTATGAAACTACTGCTCTTAGAGTACATCTAGAACCATCTATAGGTGTCTCGCATGCACTTCATAGACACCGAGTACACAATGATATCATCGATGAAGGCTACTAAAAAATGGTATATGTAAGGATTAAATGATATCTTCACGTGTATCATGACCAATAAGGAGGAATTAGTTAAGAAAATAGTAATACCCAATTACTCATACTGACCATAGATGCTTCTGAAATCCATATTCGATATATCTCTATTCAGTACTCTCCAGTAGTGATATCCAGATCAATGGTCAACCAATGAGATCCACGATGCCCCTATATTTCACACCCAAACATCTTAAATTATTTATAATTTATTATTTCTTGGCTATATGTCATCGCGCCAAGGTCTGGGCTGGGTCCTAACTTCAAATATTCATCATTTAATATCGTTCGTGGGTTTTAGACCCGTGCGTGGTCACTGCACCGTAGGCGGTGGTCGCGTCATTAGTCGGGTGTCTGTGCAAGTATCTAACGTTTAAGATAAATAAATATTATGTAAATAAAGTTGGTTAAATGGTAAAATTTCAATAATAATAATGTTATTATATAATTTATTGTGTTAATATCGATAATTTGTTATTATTGTTATTAATTTTATTTTTATGATTTTTGGTTATTATCATCTTTATTATTATAAATTTTATGTTTATTTTTGTTTTTTATTATTATTGTTTTATTACTATTTTATAATTATTATTATTACTGTTATTTGTATTTTTATTATTATTTTGGTGTTATTATTTTTATTATAATTGTTATAAAAAAATAAACAAAAAAGAACCTAACCCACATCCCACGGCTCCCCTCTTTTTTTCCCTTCTCCCCAACTTCCTGTGCGCCACAACGCTCCTCCCTGGTTCTCCCAAACATCCTCACTGCTCAACCATCGCCCAACACCTCACTAAACTCCTACTTCTAGCCTCAAATCCTCTTCATCTTCTTCGTCCTTTCTCTTTGCATTGGACGCCCTGACCACCCAGCTAATCCCACTACCGGCTCTTCCTCCTCCCTCCGCCCTCAACATCCTGTAACCACCAACACCCTCCCTTTCTATGCTGAGGTACTCACCTCACCTCCTAATGCATAGCCTCCTTCCTCCTGTTGCGTTTCGGTACCCAACAACCAACCGCCATCCTTACTCAGCCAACCGCCTCTCCAACACTTAAGCCAACCTCCCCTCTGTGCTCAAATACCCTAGCTAGTATCGGTGACCCGATCTCTGTCCTTAATGGACGAATTACACCATGACATCGACCCATACTCTATCCTCTACCATGCACGCTTTCCCAAGCCAGACTCCCCCTCTCTCTCTTTCCATCTCATCTAAATAACATCCATCAGGTGAACATATAAGGCCCCAGCCTTAAACCTTACTTAATCTTGAGTTATTACAAGATTACACATTGAGGATCTTTTCAGGTTTAGAGTTTTAGAGAATTAGATCATAAAACTTGCATTACATTCCACATACAAACAAAGTGGTTACATAAATATAGTATTCTTCATTCCCATCAATGGAAACACATTTTAAATAAAACATGGATTATTTCTTGACACATCCTTGACTCTATCATCTTATCATGTACCTTTCCCTTGACCTGTGAAAAACATTTCAAAAACTAGGGATGATCATAAAAACTCAGTATGGGTTATAAAAAAACATGGAAAGGAAACATGTGTTCATATATACATAAGAATGAAATCATACTTTACCCATAAATCATAGGCCCTTTAACAAACCTCATAAAATCATGAATAAATCATAGAAATCATAAGACATAAAGGTAACTTGAGGAATTCATAACATTCTTACGTTGGGAGTATCCCTCTTGGTTACGTTTGGAATACCCATCACAATATATTCCCTAAAATCTCTTCGGAAAAACCTTAACGTTTCACTCCATTCTGTTACCCAATGCATTGGAGAGCTATAACGGGCTCACCCGCCCTTAGTTTATCACAGAACCACCCGTCTTCATAATAATGCCCAAGAACCATAACATAATCATATCACATAAAACATGCATAAAGGAAACATAAAATTTCCACATTTCAACCATGAGATATCAATACAACACATTGATATAAAAACATTATGAAAACCATTTTCAATACTAAAATAAAAGAAAAGTAAAACATGGTATTTATTTTTCTTTTAAAAAGAAGGTATGGCTTGTAAAGGAAGCCGAAACTCAAATAACGGTCACAACGGCGGAGAAGTCGTTGTCGCCGCATACGTATGACAAAAACATTCCCATTTGTTGTTTAGTAAACGCTTCGTATAAAAAAGATTCCTTTTGAATAAATGTAAAATCCAAAGTGGTTTATACACCGTATAAAAGAAAGTTGTGTATAAAATAAAATATGCCTCAACGAAAGGAGATTGAGACAAAGTCCCATACCTCGTATCCGACTTGACCCGACCGTTCTTTAATCTCCTGAATAATAAACTTGAGTTAATCTCTACTTGCTTATGAATCTTTTTCAAGTTCATTATTCCTTTTATACCATGTTATGAACATCATGTAATCAGTTAAGTTAATAATGTTCATTTTGTCGGTATTTGGTTCTGAAGTCAAAAATAGACTTCTTACGCTTACATGTTGTTAATTTGGTCAAAGCTTTGTTATATCCAGAATGATATTAATGATTTGGATAACATATATATCATATATATTCAGCATATACATGTATTTATAATATTACATCACATTTAGAGGTAATAAATGAAATGCATCGTTCATGGAGACGGTAAGCCGTACGTACGCATGAACGCTACTTCCATTCCTATTTTGTATTTCTGGAATGGAATCATAATTATATGAGAGTATATTATAATTCCAGTATAATAACACATACAATATCATTAACATTATCCTTTACACATCCCACATACGGTATTAACGAATCAAATCACTTTCAGGGGGCGGTAGTCCGCACATCCTAAAATGAAGATACCGTGTTTACCCATAATGGTAACCATAAAGGTATGACCAAAATGAAAAAACAAAATATTAATGAAAACATAAACATATTATATATCATATATAAAAATAGTGACATCATAATGGCCACCTTTGAAGGTGTTAAATGAGTATTGAACAATAATCGTTTCGGGAGGCAGAATTTCACCATCCACGGAAACCGTATGTTATTTAACCATTTGATGTAGTTGTGTGAGAGTGTAGCTCAAATAAATCTTATAAAAACATCCTAGTATATTTAAGATACTGGTTTTGTTACAAAAGAAGTAAATAAAAAGAGTTTAGGAGGTTGGAGAAGCAAAATAAAACAAATGAACATGAGAGAATGAATTACCTTTAAAAGTGTAACTCCTTTTGATTTGAGCCTAAAGGCTTCCTTTGAAAGGATTCTTCCCAAAGGGAATCCTCTAGGATGAGTAGAGGGATGTGGAGAGAGTAAATGGGCCGGGGTTGGCCGAGCCAAAGGCTTGAGTAGTGTGTGAAATGAGGTAGAGGTGGGGGCCTTTTATAAGAGGAGAGGAGGGGCACTATTGGAAAGTAAAGAAATATTACTTTATTTGAAAATGTGTTTCGGTTTTAAAAGGTCCCACATTGATATAATTCGTGGATAAGGTGATAAGGTTTCGAAATACACTCATCAAATTTGTTTTGGCCATGTGTAGTTCATAGATTATACATTATCTTTCCATTTTATTTAAATCGTCAAATAATGATGTCATCGCTGCATCATGACTATGTCATAAATAATTTAATTTATTTAATGTCAAAAAATCATAAAAAAATTCTATGATGTAGGAAATCTTTTTATATTTCCATTTACTATTTATAATCAAATATCTGATCTTTATAACCCCATGTAAAAATTGTTTTCGTAAAACGTATTATGTTTGTATCATTTTTACTTTTACATTAAATAAAAAGTTATTTATGTCATTTACCATCCAAAATGTCTCCATGGGGTCCCCAAGTTGACCCATGGCTTGTCATGGTCGGGAATGACACAACCAATAAGGTTGGGACATCTGTCTAGGTCATTTCATATTATTAAAGCATTATTTATACCTTAAACTACACTAATTACCACTAATCGCGATTAAAAACTTAATAAGTTACTATTCACCAAAATATTATTTTAATCTCATTAAACCACATTTTACTTCTTAATGACAACCATTTATGTCGGATTTTCAAAATTCAATACACATTAGTGGTAAACTTTCATTTAACTGAAAAATCAGTTTGCTTGATTACCACTTAGTGTTTTCACTATTCATCAAAATTGAAGTTTTTCAGAAAATTACCAAAAATTCACCCTAAGATATATTTGATATTCTGAATTCAAAAATGAAGTCTATTTTACAAAATTCAAATCATATAAGTCACATTATTTAATTTTATAATTAATTCCCGCTGCCAGAGAAAATAGCGTGTTTTTACAAAACAATAAGTATCAAAAGATTGACACCAGTTTAAGTCTAATTTCAAAGTGAAATTGATTCCAATGACCACCATTGGATAAAATGGTAAAAATATATTCTAATTTTACTTCAAACCCAATTAAAAACATAATCTAAGAATATAAATAAATTATATTAAAAAGCAGTTTGATGTAAAATGCAGTATTTTTCACTATTCATTAAAAAATGAACATTGTCAGAAAAATACCAAAAATTCACACAAGGTAAATTTTGATGTCCCAATCATAAAGGATAAGTTTATTTCGACAAACATAGTTTATAAAATTGTCAAAATATAGATTCAAATATGGTTTGCCATCAAAAGGCAGTAAAACAATCTTTTAAGAATATTAGTGTATTCCATGCATAAGATTGTATTTATTTTCATTTTAAGCCTCTATAACACTATCTTAATCATTAATAGACATAGATAAAAATGTCTATTATTCATTACTTACTTGGGATGTTATATCCTTCCCCCCTTTAGAAAATTGTGTCCCCGCAATTTATTTACTTATCGAATAAATGGGGGTACTTATCCCTCATTGCATTTTCAGATTCCCATGTTGCCTCTTCAATCATGTGGTTTTTCCACCAAACCTTTACCTGGTGAATCATCATATTCCGTAACACTTGCTCCCTGTGGTCAAGAATCTGGACCGGTTGTTCCTCATAAGATAGGTTCTATTCCAACTGAACTACCTCTGGACTCAAAACATGAGATGGATCTGGCATATACTTTCTCAACATCGAAACGTGAAAAACATTGTGTACCTGAGATAAACTCGGAGGTAAAGCCACTCGGTATGCAACTGATCCAACTCTCTCCAGAATTTCGTATGGTCCAATAAACCTTGGACTCATCTTTCCTTTCTTACCAAATCTCATCACACTTTTCCAAGGAGAAACCTTGAAAAACATGATCACCTACCTCGAAAGATAGATCTTTCCTCCGGTTATTCGCATAACTCTTCTGCCTGCTCTGAGCTGTTCTCATGTGTTTCTGACTCAGCTGAACTTTTTCTGCCATCTCTTCTACCAATTCTGGTCCCATCAACTTCCTTTCACCCACTTCATCCCAGAAAGCTAGAGTTCAACACCGCTTCCCATATAATGCCTGAAATGGTGCCATCTGTATACTGGAATGAAAACTGTTATTATATGAAAATTCAACCAAAAAAAGATGTTGGTCCCAACTTCCCTGATAATCCATAGAACAAGCTCGTATCATATCCTCCAATGTCTGAATTGTTCGTTCTGACTTCCCATCTGATTGAGGATGAAAAGCTGTACTAAAATTTAATTCAGTACCCAACGACTTCTGAAGGCCTTTCCAAAAGTTAGAAGTAAACCTGGGATCACGATCCGATAAAATGGAGAGAGGAACTCCATGTAACCTTAATATCTCTTTAAGATACAAACGGGAAAGTAGATCAAGAGAGAAAGTATCTCGTATAGCAAGGAAATGAGCAGATTTGGTCAAGCGATCAACAATAACCCAGATTTCATTATTACCTCGAGATGTCTTCGGTAATCCAACAACAAAGTCCATGTATATATTCTCCCATTTCCACTCTGGCACTGGTAAAGGCTGAAGCATCCCTTTAGGTAACTGCCACTCTGCTTTAACTTGATGATAAGTCAAACACTTCACAGTAAAATCAGCAATGTCTCTTTTCATTCCATCCCACCAGTAATACTCCCGTAGATCTCTATACATCTTAGTACTGCCCGGATGAACAGAAAACGGAGAACTATGAGCTTCACATAACAACTCTCTCTTCAACTGTGAATCACAAGGCACACACAATCTCTTCCCAAATATCAAAACGCAATCATTATCAATGTTGAATTCAGGCAACTTACCTTTCTGAACCAGCTCTAACTTTTTCTGCAACTCACTGTCTTGCTTCTGTGCTTGCTTGATTCTATCTGATAGAGATGATCTCACTGATACCTGAACCAAAATAGAAGGACTTCCTACACCAACAACATCTATGCCAATGTTCATCAAATCCTTAACCGAAGGATCACGTTCCAAACAAAACATTGTTAATAAAGCATTACTTTTTTGACTCAAAGCATCAGCCACTTTATTTGCTTTTCCCAGATGGTAATGAATTGTACAATCATAATCCTTGATTAATTCCAGCCATTTCCTTTGTCTCATTTTTAACTATTTTTGAGTGAATATATACTTTAATCTTTTGTGATCGGTATATATTTCACACTTTACTCCATACAAATGATGCCTCCAAATTTTTAAAGAAAAAACAACAGCAGCTAATTCCAAATCATGTGTAGGGTAATTTACCTCATGAGTTTTCAACTGTCGTGAAGCATAAGCAATTACCTAATCATTCTGCATTAGGACGCAACCAAGTCCTTTCAATGAAGCATCACTGTATATAACAAACTCACCATTCCTGGAAGGTAGTGCCAAAACTGGATCATTCACCAATCTTCTTTTCAATTCCTGAAAACAATCATCACATTCTTTTGTCCAGATAAACTTAACACCCTTCCGAGTTAGCTTAGTCATTGGACTAGATAACCGTTAAAAAATTCTAACAAACCTTCGGTAATAGCCCTCCAAACCAAGGAAGCTACGAATCTCGGTTACATTTGTGGGTCTTGGCCATTCTTCTACAACTTTTGTTTTTGCAGGATCAACAGTTATTCTATCTTTAGAAACAATGTGATCAAGGAAAGAAATTTGTTGCAACCAAAACTCACACTTGCTGAATTTCCCATACAGTTTCTTTTCTTTTAAGGTTTGCAAGATAACCCTTAAATGTTTTTCATGCTCCTCTTTACTTTTAGAAAACACTAAAATATCATCAATGAAAACCACCACAAACTTATCCAAGAACTCATGGAAAATTCTATTCATTAAGTCTATGAATATAGCAGGTGCATTGGTTATCCCAAAAGGCATTACTACAAATTCATAATGGCCATATCTCGTACGGAATGCGGTCTTCGGAATATCTACCTCCTTTACCTTCAGCTGATGGTACCCCGATCTCAAGTCAATCTTTGAAAAAAACTGAGCTCCCTGGAGCTGATCAAACAAATCATCGATATGAGGCAAAGGATATTTGTTCTTAACAGTGATATTATTCAAGGCTCTATAATCAATGAAAAGTCTCATAGAACCATCTTTCTTTTTAACAAATAAAACAGAAGCACCCCATGGTGATGTGCTAGGTCTAATGAAACCATTCTCTAATAAATCTTGCAATTGCTCCTTCAACTCTAAAAGTTCAATTTGTGCCATTCGATAAGGGGGTTTTGAAATTGTCTTAGCATCAGGAACTAAGTCAACGGTAAACTCAACTTCCTGATCTGGTATTATTCCAGGCAACTCATCAGGAAAAACATCAGGATACTCATTTACCACTGGCACATCATTAATCTGAATAGTTCCTTTATTTTCAACGACGTGTGCAAGGTAACATTCATTTCCATCTTTTACAAGTTTCTCTGCCTCTTGATATGTTATCAAAAGTAAGGGTTCATTCTTGTAAACAAACTGAAATTCTTTCTGAAAAGAAACTTCTTTAGCTCTACAGTCAATCTTAGCATGGTAAATAGAGAGCCAATACATACCTAGGATAACATCAAACTCTACTAGAGGTAGAAAAATAAGGTTTGCAAGTAGGTTCTTTCCACAGATAAGGATAGGAAGATTCTTATAAATTGTTTTTGCCTCGACATTTCCCCCAGGTGTTTTTACCAAAAGTTCAGGAGTAATTTCTTGAGATGGTATTCCCATTTTACTAGAAAAGGTTTCAGAGATGAAATAATGTGTAGACCCCGAATCAAACAACACACTGGAATAATCTGAAAAAACAAACAAAGTACCTGATACAACTTCATTTGATGGCCCGACATCTACTGAAGTAGTTGAAAATGATTTCACCACCCCTTTCTGCTTGTAGTATAACTGCTTCCCATCACTCAAGCTCCTTGTCGGACACTCGTTTGCATAGTGACCCATCTCATTACACTTATAACATTTCACTAACTGTAAATAAAATTTGTTCTTACCTTCACCTTGATCCTTTTCAGTGCAATCACGAGCCTTATGTCCCATCTTACCACATCGATAGCACTTTCCAGAATTCAGAAGACACTCCCCAGCATGCCTTTTGCCACATTTATCACAAACTGGAATCTTAGTTCTCTTACCATCAGACTTTTTTGAAGAATTCTTACCTTTCTCCCGCCACCTCGGTCTCTTCTTCTGCTGGTTGTTATAGAAAACTTGGTCATCGGCAAACTCCATTTCCACCTTCTCAGCACATCGAACAAGCTTTTCATAACTTTTAAACTCACGAGAAGCTAATTCCTTTCGATATTTTGGCTTTAATCTTGAGTAAAAACGATTGATTTTACTATCAAGGTCCCGGATAAAATTTGGAGCATACCTTGCCAATCGAGTGAACCTTTCTTCATAGGCAGCCACTGAGTCTTCCTCTTGCATCAATTCCGAGAATAGATTTTCCATCCTAAGTCGAACAGCCTTAGGAAAATACTTATCAAGAAACATACCTTTGAATTCATCCCAGTCAAGAGCATCAATCTCATCGGCGTACCTGATATTTTTAACCATATACCACCACTGATCTGCTTCACCCTCTAAACGGTAAAAATAAAGACTAACCTTTTCATTGTCTGAACACCCCATGACATCAAAAATCTTCTCCAGTGCTTTAATCCACCGTTCAGCTAGCACAGGGTCAGATGATCCTCTGAATGATGGTGGATGTTGCCTCATGAAATGTTCCACCACTGACATGTTCCTCTGCGGTTGATCTGGCTGATCTCGTGCGTGGATACCACCACCATTTATCGCTTGAGTCAACTGTGCCATTACTGCAACAAACTGTTCAGTTCCAATTCCGACTATTTCTGGATGCTGATTCGGAAGGTTATTTCCTTCTGTATGCCTTCCAATCACTTCTTCCCTGTTTCCTCTGCGGAAAACCATTCTGAACAAACATGTAGATGAAACAACATGGTAATATTCAAATGCTATATCATTTCAAAAAGAAAAAAAATTTGGATAATCATTTAATAGAATTCTAACTCCTAAAGTTATCTAAACCGACCATTGATACCAACTATAAGGCCCCAGCCTTAAACCTTACTTAATCTTGAGTTATTACAAGATTACACATTGAGGATCTTTTCGTGTTTAGAGTTTTAGAGAATTAGATCATAAAACTTGCATTACATTCCACATATAAACAAAGTGGTTACATAAAGATAGTATTCTTCATTCCCATCAATGGAAACACATTTAAAATAAAACATGGATTATTTCTTGACACATCCTTGACTCTATCATCTTATCATGTACCTTTCCCTTGACCTGTGAAAAACATTTCAAAAACTTGGGATGAGCATAAAAACTCAGTATGGGTTATAAAAAAAACATGGAAAGGAAACATGAGTTCATATATACATAAGAATGAAATCATACTTTACCCATAAAACATAGGCCCTTTAACATACCTCATAAAATCATGAATAAATCATAGAAATCATAAGACATAAAGATAACTTGAGGCATTTATAACATTCTTACGTAGGGAGTAACCCTCTTGGTTACGTTTGGAATACACATCACAGTATATTCCCTAAAATATCTTCGGAGAAACCTTAACGTTTCACTCCTTCGCGTTACCCATTGCATTGGAGGGCTATAACAGGCTCACCCGCCCTTAGTTTATCACGGAACCACCCGTCTTCATAATAATGCCCAAGAACCATAACATAATCATATCACATAAAACATGCATAAAGGAAACATAAAATTTCCACATTTCAACCACGAGATATCAATACAACACATTGATATAAAAACATTATGAAAACCATTTTCAATACTAAAATAAAAGAAAATTAAAACATGGTATTTATTTTTCTTTTAAAAAGAAGGTATGGCTTGTAGAGGAAGCCGAAACTCAAATAACGGTCACGACGGCGGAGAAGTCGTTGTCGCCGCATACGTACGACAAAAACATTCCCTTTTTTCGTTTATTAAACATGTCATATAAAAAATATTCCTTTTGAATAAATTTAAAAGTCAATGTGGTTTATACACCATATAAAATAAAGTTGTGTATAAAATAAAATATGCCTCAACGAAAGGAGATTGAGACGAAGTCCCATACCTCGTATCCGACATGACCCGACCGTTCTTTAATCTCCTGAATAATAAACTTGAGTAAATCTCTACTTTCTTATGAATCTTTTTCAATTTCATTATTCCTTTTATACCATGTTATGAACATCATGTAATTAGTTAAGTTAATAATGTTCATTTTGTCGGTATTTGGTTCTTAAGTCAAAAATAGACTTCTTACGCTTACATGTTGTTAATTTGGTCAAAGGTTTGTAATATCCAGAATGATATTAATGATTTGGATAACATATATATCATATATATTCAGAATATACATGTATTTATAATATTACATCACATTTAGAGGTAAGAAATGAAATGCACCGTTCATGGAGACGGTAAGCCGTACGTACGCATGAACGCTACTTCCATTTCTATTTCGTATTTCTGGAATGGAATCATAATTATATGAGAGTATATTATAATTCGAGTATAATAACACATACAATATCATTAACATTATCCTTTACACATCCCACATACGGTATTAACGAATCAAATCACTTTCAGGGGGCGATAGTCCGCACTTCCTAAAATGAAGATATCGTGTATACCCATAATGGGAACCATAAAGGTATGCCAAAAATGAAAAAACAGAAGCTTAAGGAAAACATAAACATATTATATATCATATATAAAAATAGTTACATCATAATGGCCACCTTTTAAGGTGTTAAATGAGTATTGAACAATCATCGTTTCGGGAGGCAGAATTTCACCATACAGCGAAACCGTATGTTCTTTAACCATTTGATGTAGTTGTGTGAGAGTGTATCTCAAATAAATCTTATAACAACATCCTAGTATATTGAAGATACTTGTTTTGTTACAAAAGATGTAAATAAAAAGAGTTTAGGAGGTTGTAGAAGCAAAATAAAACAAATGAACATGAGAGAATGAATTACCTTTAAAAGTGTAACTCTTTTTGATTTGAGCCTAAAGGCTTCCTTTGAAAGGATTCTGCCCAAAGGGAATCCTCTAGGATGAGGAGAGGGATGTGGATAGTGTAAATGGGCAGGGGTTGGACGAGCCAATGGCTTGAGTAGTGTGTGAAATGTGGTAGAGGTGGGGGCCTTTTATAAGAGGAGAGGAGGGGCACTTTTGGAAAGTAAAGAAATATTACTTTATTTGAAAATGTGTTTCGGTTTTAAAAGGTCCCACATTTATATAATTCGTGGATAAGGTGATAAGGGTTCTAAATCCACTCATCCAATTGGTTTTGGACATGTGTAGTTCATAGATTTTACATTATCTTTCCATTTTTTTTAAATCGTCAAATAATGATGTCATCGCTGCATCATGATTATGTCATAAATACTTTAATTTATTTAATGTCTAAAAATCATAAAAAAACTAATATGATGTAGTAAATATTTCTAGCCTTCCATTGACTATTTATAATCAAATACCTGATCTTTATAACCCCATGTAAAAATTGTTTTCGTAAAACGTATTATGTTTGTATCATTTTTACTTTTACAATAAATAAAAAGTTATTTATGTCATTTCCCAACCAAAATGTCTCCATGGGGTCCCCAAGTTGACCCATGGCTTGTCTTGGTTGGCCATGACACAACCAATAAGGTTGGGACATGTGTCTAGGTCATTTCATATTATTAAAGCATTATTTATACCTTAAACTACACTAATTACCACTAATAGCGATTAAAAACTTAATAAGTTACTATTCACCAAAAAGTTATTTTAATCTCATTGAACCACATTTTACTTCTTAATGACAACCATGTATGTCAGATTTTCAAAATTCAATACACATTAGTGGTAAAATTTCATTTAACTGAAAAATCAGTTTTCTTGATTACCACTTAGGGGTTTCACTATTCATCAAAATTGAAGTTTTTCCGAAAATTACCAAATATTCCTCCTAAGCTATATTTGATATTCTGAATTCAAAAATGAAGTCTATTTTACAAAATTCAAATCATATAAGTCACATTAATTAATTTAATAATTAATTCCCGCTGCCAGAGAAAATAGCGTGTTTTTACAAAACAATAAGTATCAAAAGATTGACACCAGTTTAAGTCTAATTTCAAAGTGAAATTGATTCCAATGACCACCATTGGATAAAATGGTAAAAATATATTCTAATTTCACTTCAAAACTAATTAAAAACATAATCTAATCATATAAATAAATTAGATTAAAAAGCAGTTTGATGTAAAATGCAATATTTTTCACTATTCATTAAAAAATGAACATTGTCAGAAAAATACCAAAAATTCGCACAAGGTAAATTTTGATGTCCCAGTCATAAACGATAAGTTTATTTTGACAAACATAGTTTATAAAATTGTCAAAATATAGATTCAAAAATGGTTTGCCATCAAAAGGCAGTAAAACAATCTTTTAAGAATATTAGTGTATTCCATGCATAAGATTGTATTTATATTCATTTTAAGCCTCTATAACACTATCTTAATCATTAATAGACATAGATAAAAATATCTATTATTCATTACTTACTTGGGATGTTACAGAACATCCCATGCTTCTCTTTCCCTAGGCGTGACGATCGACTTCCCCTACTACCTCTCCCGCTTTGACCGGTCTGCGGCGTCTTCCTCATGGCCTTATGCATATGCGACCTAAATCCCACCGTGGTATAGTGTGGCTCAACCCCCATCCTAGCTCTCTGACAGCGCCCCTTTACTATGACCACATCTCCAACGGAGGTAATCCTCCATTCATGTCCAAAGTTCATTTCTTTTTTACAAAACCTAAATCTTGAAGCTGTGTTAAGTGTTTTTTTGTTTACTTTTCTATTTTGTGCATAATATCCATTGAGGAGTATTCTTAATTCCACTGAGTTTCAGTCACATTCACACTTGAATTTTTAAAGCATCATTATTCTTGAGGTTGGATTACATTTTTTTGCCTCTTTAAATTATGTTTACTTTATTTACTTGATGTTCACATATCTTAGGTTGCTGGTTATGCGTTTTTGTTGTTAAATTAATTATATTATGTTGAAATTGTTGTTTCTCCATTGTTTGGATAATTGTTTCACACATTTAACGTAGTTGACGAGTTTTGTGGTGGATTATCTTGGTGAAGATTTAGTTTTTTTTAATAATTTTGTTTGTTTAACTAGTTTGGTTTGTCATTAGTTTCAAAAAAATAAACTGAGGTGGTTTTTGATATTTTATATCATGTATATGCGAAATAGGGTGTGTTATATTGGAAAACAAGTTTTTGTGATGATTAATATCTTTTCATCGGAATGTGTATATAGTTTTTGTCTATACATGACATGTGTTTTCTATTTTAGTATATTGGGGTGTGTGTTTGATTAATAATGTTTTCTATGGATGATTTTTGGGTGTGTGGGTTGTGGGTTACTCTTTGGGAAGAATTCTATAAATTTAAAAGTGTTTTAGGAAATAATGTAAACAGTGTGACATATGATTTGAAATCATGTTGAGGTGGTTTTCACACCGTTTTTTCATTTACATTGTCTTAAGTCAGGGGTTATGGGTTTTTAGTTGTTGTGTGTTTGTTTCATCATATGTCTGTGAGGAAAAACTGGGATATTGCTATCATCAGCTTGTCCTTGCTTGTACTCCTGCGCTAGACATGCCACACCATTTTTTTTGGACTACGATCTGAGGTATTCCCCCACTACACTCGCCTTTTAAATTCAGACTTTATTAATTTCTTGATATTTCTTTAATTTTAAATAATGAGAAATATTATAGGATAATTAATTTTAAATTTATTTTTTGGTGTAAAAAGAGACGTTTATTTTATACATGACACTGAAAATATTTTCTTGACAAGTAGACACCCAGTAGTGAAAGAATTCCCATTTAGTTTTTCAAAATAATTCATTAAATTTCAATATAGTTCTGGTTTATTGATAATTGTTATATTTTGAAGCGTGAACAAGTGTTTTGGTTCACCTTATGAATGAGTATTTTCCATAAAATTTGTGAAGGCACGTTTGGCACTTTAGTAAAATAAATTATTTTGGAAAACACTATTTGGGGTGACTCAGATGTGATATTTGGTGTACGTTGACTGCATAATTTTTATGTGATGTTTGTAAAAATTGATTGAAATTTTTGACTCAACCCTTTCCTGTTTATTATATGTTTGGAAATTGGAACTTGACATAGTAAATGAATCATCAGAGAACGATTACAGCACTAGTTAGATTACGCACTGTTTAGTGGCCCCTAGTACAGATGACACTCTGCTAGGGGATTGGGCCCCTCGGTTAGGCCATGTAGGGAAACACCGGGCATTAGGGCGTTATGACGTCATGGAGAGTAGGCATGCCTTCAGGATGAGTCACATGTATAGTATGTTCTGGATTTTTCACGAGCTCCTAGGATCAAACTATGGTTTATTGATTGTTTTTTTGTATTTTGTAGACGATTAAGGGGTCTAGTTCGGTTGCTAGCCCCTATGTGCCACATTTTCCATTTCCCTTAATGTGTGTTGTGTGTGGTTTTCCTTTTGAATAACAACATAAATTTGAATTTATAAATTGTTCGAACGATTTGTTTTTTAAAATAAATGCACATGTTCCTTTCAAAAACTAAACTTGTTGTTTTAACTAAAATGGTTAATTGACTGTTACTTGTTTTAGAAATCTATGTGTGTCTGGAACCAAATATTTTATATAATTAAGTTCAAACCTTGAATTGATGAATTCTTTATTTGATTGTATATGCATTGGGGTTAGAATTAGTCAGGCCAATATACTGAGTTTTAATACTCACACCTATAGTTTTTTCTTGTTTTTAGTTTCTGTAGCAGGTTGACTTGAGATTGCTCGCCGTGGGAGAGAGTTGGTTGTGGCTGGTGAGAGTCTCTCAGAGTCGCCTAGAGTATTGGTCATGTTCAGGTTAGTTGGTTGTTGATGATCATTATTTCTTTCGTGGTATTTGTTTTCTTTGTGTTATTCTAATTTTCTGCTACTTTATTTATTATTATTGGAAGAAATTGTTCCCACTTTCTCTCTATTGATGCTCTGGTACTTGTCACCAGCCTGAGAGTATCAGGAATGCCTCTCGGGCCATGATGCGGACCGGCTCGGGTGACCGGTTTAGGTTCGACCCAAGATGGTTCGTGACACTATCAATTTAACAAATAAATAATCAGTCATCAATATTTGATAAATTTTAATCATAGTCTCCTTGTTCAAGCACTGGTAGTCCACACGTAACGTCCACCTCCTTGATTCCATTACTGAAAACAAAACAGGGGCCACCTAGGGTGACACAGTGTGTCTCCCGAACCCCTTCCTCTTATATTCCTCAAACTACATGCATAGATCACAAACCTCAATATGATCCATCTAATATTCTGGTTAGGAAATTAGTGTTTTACTTGGGTGTAATTCAATGTACAATTCGATCTCTTAGTATGGAGATAATCCTATAACATCTTTTGTAAACACGTTCTCAAACTCTACCACTACTGTTGGGAAGTAAAAAAAATATTCTCTTTCTAAGGGCCAGGCTATCCATCTCATGAGTAATTGGTGTCACCATCCTAAAAATGATTCCATTCAGTGCTTTTTTATCTTATCTTTCCCCAATTGTGGAAATCATTGTTCATCGGTTTGGAAAACAACACCATTATCATTAAATATTCAATATGAGTATGGGATGAAGACAAACATTCCATACTAAAAATTATTTTTTAAGTCCTAGAAACATCCAAAATGATGCTCCAATAGGAAGACTCACCTCCGTGTGTAAGTTCATACTATCAGCATTTGTTTTTGACGATAGAATATCCTCCCATAGGTGACATTATGAATAAGGTTTTAGTCAATGGTTCTCCCAAATTATCAGGGACTAGTACAATGTATATTGAAAGATTGGAATGATTATAACCTATGTTTATTAGTGTTGAAAATAAAGTAAAATAGATAAGGATTATACCTATAATCATCCATGGAGCCCCTTGGTGATATGCTTCATGAACATGCAGATGTCCCCACCCTATTCCTCTATCTACATGAGCCTTAAGTGGAACCTCTATATGTGGTGGTGAAAATATGTCACAACAAATACCACCACCAATGCCTCTATATACTTCTCAATCATGTTTTCTGCATCACGAATCATCCAGATCCTCCAGTTGTATCTCCCTAGGTGGTCGATACATTATTTTCCTATTAGAAGTTCAACAGGTTGGAAAGTATTGACCGATATGTCCCACTAAATCAGATGTGTAGCATCAACTCTTCGTTGGATGACTAGATCTAGTCTTTGATCCTTGAACTGTAGATATCATATCCTCGGAGGTCTTGAAATGTCTACAACATTTATATCCTAGAGTTTAACAGTAGATCCCTACTTCTATGGTTTTTATACCTATCAGTGTACTGATTCCTTTCACTAACTACATATTCTAATCCAAGAATCATTCAACCACCAAAGCTCTCTTGAGCACTTCATTATAAGTCGAAATGAATAGAGGTGTAACACTAACACATGTATCTATATATAGACCTGACTATATGGTATGAGCCTGGAAGTACTAATATTTTCCATATCCATTGACCACCTTGAAAGGTTTTTTAACATTGACGCATAGTCTCCCATTTTCATGATACCCTGCTGAATTAGAAGAAACTCGTGTATACTCACTTATCTCAGTGTAACTGGTAAGAAATTATATCTAAAGAAAAACTAAATCTTTGTCCATTATTGGTACACCTTATCATGAGTCTATATGGCCAAACTCCACCATCACCCTACTGAACCATAAATAAAGATCGCCACCACAATCATCATCTAATCAGCTGGTGTCCTAACTAGACAAAAATATATGGTCACCACCACAAATCGGTTCTCATCTTCCAAATGGTCGGCCTGAACAAAAAACTAGAGGATCCCTATATGTAATACTCATGGAGCACGTTTTGCATGTTATCCTCATCTTATAGTACTAAATGTGCCACGGGCTAGTCATATGGTGGTGGTATAGATGGAGTACCAACTCGAGGAATCATTTGGGGAACATACCCTTGAATCGAAACCTCTTCACTAAATGGGTCCTTATGATCATGCTACTAAATACATGTATCACTACCCATTTAAATGTACATGAGTTATTATATGTATTTAAACTAGGAAAAGTCATATGGTGGGCTACATTTCGTGTACGAAACCTTTGTACACAACCCCATGTCCTATTATATATCATGATACACACTGAGTGGTTAATCTATGAGCACCTGCCTTGTAGACCATAATACATGCAATGTTTTCTAGAATATCCAGAACATGGTTTTCATGCATTGATTTCATCTTCCAATCATATGGGCTTCAATTATATAGTAAATTCACCTTGAAACATAGAATTTATGGTTTTCTTAACTCCATAACACTAAATGGATTTGATTCAAACCTTCAATCAGCTTAAAAAACATCTTAATCAATATATAGAGATAAGCAAAAAAGAAGATGTAACTCTTAAATCACATAGGTTCATCCATCTCCATCATAATCACACACTCCATAAGTTGTAAAGACATATGATATTCAACCTTTTTGTTCGATGATATACATTCATCGTTGATTCTATGAGTGGGGAATGAATAAATTGAAATAACAACCTCCTATCATTGATTTGGATAACTCACTGATGAAGGCCAATTGTCGCATCATCACTGTTGGATATATCTGTCAAAAACATTATTAGTCAATCATTGATCCAAGGTTCCATCATCAGTCATCATTGATATAATTGTCCATAATATCTCTCGAGATCATACAATGAATTATAGGGTTATTATATTAACCCTGGATCCATGCCTCTAGGTTTATTTAAAATAAAACATTGATGCATCAATTGAATAGAACGAAATAAAATAAAATTTTCAATTTATTTATCTCATTGAACATAACAAAAACTACTATTTTTATCCCACCCATTTTGACTAATATTAGGCCTCTCTTATTTTAAATATTTTGTGATGAATTCAAAAATGACATCAAATTTATAATATATAACCAATTATATGTTCATCCAATTTTTCCAGAAAACTATTAATGCATGAAACTTTATATTTTAATTTATTTCAATCACTTATTATGGTATACATGGGCCACAATATAAGATTTAATCTTTATCATCGTCTCAAAATACTATCAATTTATGTTTAAAAAAATATATGGTGATATCTAGGCCATTATAAGTACGATTGGACTTGAAAGGGGAGTAGACATTGTATATTATAACAGGAAGGAACATGGTGTGAACTGAGTTAAGCATTACCTAACTAAAAGGTAGGGTGAACCTGTTTCAGTATGAAGAAAATAGATTATACATTAATTTTTATTGAATGTATGGAAAAAGGAGTGATCCCATATTAATAATATATTGTGTCCACTACTATGTTTCAGATAGTCAGGCTTTACTAATAAGATGTTTTTCGGAGTGAACTCATTCCAATTTGTAGCCCGTGAAATGAACCTTTTAAAATGTCGATATGATTTTCTTTGGTAATATGATTCCCAAAATTAAATTCCTTATTCTAAATTTATGCTCCAAGTAATAATTTTATTTTGATTCAATTTGGATTCATGTCAAAGGAGATGCCAATATTTTTTCCATGACTTATATTTATGATTATTTAAAAGTAGTGAAAGGATTTAAAATATAATAGACATGTTCTCAAAAACATATCATCATGATATGATTATGTATCTCTCTTTGGTACCCATACCAAGAATATAAGCTAAAATTTCTTTCATTTCCTTTTTCCATATTAAGAATTTTTTTATTGCGATAACTGGAGTGTGTGTTATTTATGGGATATATTTAAGATATAACCATAATTATGAAGAGTATTCTCAATGATTCCAAATGTAGTAATATTTTATATTACACAATCATATGATTTTTTATAATCAATTATATTATTATAATAAACATAATATTCATATATGTTAATTCTGGGTATCTATAGTTGGTACCATAAGAGAGGTTTAATTATCATTTGTAATAAAATATTAGAATAATTTACTGTTGTCAATCATGAAATTTCTATGGACATTCATAAGTATTCTGCGAAGGATAAGTATATGGATGTATCCACATATTGGAAAATTTAATTAAAATTTTATAAAGGATATTTTTCTTATTTAAGATAAATTTAATCCATGTATGGATTCTAAAATAAGGAAAAAATATACCTAGTGTTTTTACTCTATAAAACACTATATTTTTCTATAAATGATATAGAACTGCTCTCAGAAATAGTCCTGATTGCACACCTATTTGAAATTCCTTGAGGATATTTATTAAAAATTTGAAAACATGTTATTAACCTCCAAGATGGATATATATAGTTGATTATAACGAAAGACATAAGATAGTACTAATGTTTCTTATACTAAGTAGTTTGTTCCATGATTTATGCATGTTTAATGATCTTTTATAATTTGAAATATTAAATTATGTTTATTATTCCCTGAATTATGCCTCAAGATAATTTGTAAAATGTAGAAACTATAAGGATGCACATTGATATTGAAATTAAAGGATGGTTATTTAATGAAAATCTTATAGAATGATGACTATTATAAATGATTATTGGATTATGCCTAAAAATGATTCAATTAACATGATTAACCACATATTCCATGACCACCTATCACACCCACCGAAGTATATATGTATATAATTTGTTAAAAGAAACCTGATTATATTAGTATAGATGAATGTAAATTCAGGATTCAAATTTTATATTGTGTAGTGGATGAGTCATAGAATAATTTTATGATATATAGTTAATGGTTTGGGATTTATGTGGGATTATTGAAGTGTTTAGGTATTGGAATTCAATAACTATGAAACATAAATTGTAAAATATCTATGAATTTGTTAGTATATTTTGTTAATTATCGATTTGAATGATTATATAGAATGGTATTGATAACCGTCAAATGTGATGTAAGGTAATGTGATATTTTCTATTACATTATATTTTTAAGGGAAAAAAACCATTAATATGTTACTAATGTTATTATAATTTTGTTCAGTTTAGATAAATAGATGATTGATCTAGATAATGTAAATAAGTGAATATTGATGACCTTGTGACTAATTAATGATATGTTGAAATGTGTTACATGTTATCAAATTGTGATGTTTACAAATTGTTCTATTTATTGAAAATATTTAATAAAATTGGGTTTTGTTTAATAAATAAGGAAACATGTATGTTTTTGAAAATATTTTAAAGTAATTTAGGTTTTTATATTGTTTTAGGAGAATACATGATTAAGGTAATAACTTAATTTTTACACTAAAATTAGAAACTAAATCATGTTGTTCATTAGACTATTTAAAATTTCATTTTTTAATTTTGTGTCCAACTTTATTAATTTTTAAAATTTAAACTTTTTGATGAGTCGTAAGGTTTACTATTGGTGAAATGGTTTTTTTAACACCCCGATATTTTATGAAATTATTTTTTTAAATAATTGTAACCTATATATAATTGATGTCACTAATAACATTTAGTAAGATGTTTTAACACATTACATAGACTGTACATTGAATTACCCATATCACAATTTTTTTCTTGTGTTACAAAAAATACTAGGTTTAGGTTGTGTTATAAGAAAAATGATTTTAAAATGAATCCTATTGTACTATTTAATATTGAATATCATTTTTATCACATAACAATAGAAATTGGCGGAATTAATACTACTATATAAATTATAATATCATTTAGATTTCCCATATAAAAATAATTAATTATTTACTGACCAATTAATTGGAAATGATAATTGAAACCTATTGAAAATAATAGAAATCATCTTATAAAGAACTAATTTATTCACATAAACAATTTTTAACTCAATAAATTATGATAATCAATATTGGTGAATTATTTTAATTTATTTGGTATATCATACATTTGAATTAAATTTTAATCACAATTCGTCTATTTTTCTAAGAATGATATTAGAATAAATCTAATTTTACAATTAAAAGTTTATAATATAAAATAAATTAACTCCATTAATCAAAATATTTTTGAAATAATGATGACTAAAAAATATGTTTTTTATAGACAAATAATGATACATTTTTATTATGTAAATGAAAATTATCATAGGGTGAATTCTTTTGATAGTTCTGTTTAGTTTCCTTTCAAAAATGAATACTGAAAATGTAGAATTTTAATTGAAAGAGAGTTATTTTTTTAGTTTATTTATAATGTTAAGTTAAGTTTTATATTTTTTATGAAGTAAAAATAAATTAATTATATAACCAAAAGTATAAATTTTTATTCGAATTAATTTAATATTTAATTTTCATATAACATCAATTTAAAAAACTGATCATTTTCTCTTTAAAAGTTCACATTCTAATTGATTTTAGCTGATTAAATATAACTCATCCCCATTCAATTTCATTATTAGAATTTATTATAATCGATTCTGTATTTGGAATTATTATAATATATGTGATCAAATAGATCAACAAAATAATTTTAAAAAATAAATAATAAAAATAGAAAAAAGTAATTATGATTTTTATTGTAAAAATAGGTTTACTCGAGGTTAATCGATATTGATAATAGTTAAAATTAAAAAAACTTATATAAAATCTAATTTTTTTTCATATTTAGACCCAATAATTACTAAGTGTCAAGAATAATTAGTTTTTCATCGTTTATTCTTAATAAAATCATTTATAGATATTTTATTTTAAACAATTACATCTGTTCACTCACATCACTTATTAAATTCCACCCCTATCCTCTCAACTAATATAATTAAAAATATTTTTTCCCATTCAATACTAAAAATTATCTTTACATCTGACCTCTTGTAAATTTACAGAAATTAGGATGGACACAAAGACAAATTAGGATTTATTTTTTCACAATCGTATGAGAATGTCCAAAGATGAGGTAATGTTCTTCAATGGGGTTTTCTAGTTTATTAATTACAGATCTATATTAAATTACTATTAGTCCCTAATTATTTAATTACCTATTTGTCTTTAATATATAGGTATTTTGATATGTAATGGTAATTCTAGAAAACTATCTCCACTTCTATCATCTAATCTATGATATCATTTTTTGTCTGTATAGTGGATTACCACATCACAAACTGATGACATTCATTTTATTGACCACCTATCTAGGATTGAAAAACTTTTGGACATGTTATTTATATATATGATACTTATAATTTTACTATGATTCTTTATCATCATATCATTCATGATCTAATTTTTTTTATTTTTAAATATGATAATGTCTCGCATTTGTGCGGAGGACTATTTCATCATAATGCATTGTCATTCATTTTTCATATTGATTAACATTGATAATAATAATTATAAATCTAAAAAATTATATATAATATTAATTTTATGATGTTGTTCAATTCTACAAGTACAAAATCATTTTCATTTCACTAATCATTATTTAAGATTATTTTTATGATTTAATGTGAATATCGATTAATACTATGGATGTATTGTGGGTTTCTATGCCTTTTTTGAAGCTAAAAACATCCCTTTTTGAAGAAATCATGTTTTCATCTTGGTTAGTAGAAAATGTGGGTGAAAGGATGCACATTAATACTATCCTTGAAAGGATAGATACTAGGGTGCTAAAGGCTGCACGTTTTGTTGAAACTGTGGTGATAGAGGTGCACACCCATGTGGGAGAACCTATATTTTTTAAAAGATAATTTTTTCATGGTTTTTTCATTGATAGGAAACCCATGTTTAATAACCTTTTTATGTGCCCCACCATTAATTAGTGGATTCCGAGTTGGTTCACTATTTGGCCAACCATGTGTTCCAGTATTTAAGATGGAATTACAAGATCAACCATAAAATATTATATATAAAAAACTCATTGCACATAACCTCCCATAGATAATAGAACACCATTTAGTCTCTCATTTTATGCCTAATCATGGAATTGGGAGATTATTTACTTTTAGACCCATAATATAGATATTTTCATCTCACGAGATCTATGTTTGTAAGTAATAAATTCCTCAATTATTGAGCATCGTTTAATATCAGATCGATTGATTTAGTTATGTGGATGATAAATTTTCTTTATTTCCTGGTTCTTCATCTATTCTTTATTTTTCTCTTGATCTATTTAAAATCAAGAGAAAATACGGGATGATCAAAACATTTTGGATCTATGGTAGTTGGGATGATGTTGTATAATCAATGTTAAAGTGTATATATATATATATATATATATATCATTGTTCAACATGGATATTTTTCCTTAATATCATTTGAATGGAAATATAATCCATGATTATAAAAGAAATTCATATCTTATAGAGTTAATGATTCCATATAAAATTGATTTATTTTTATTAACCATTAATTGGAATCACCCATTGGGATGTTCTTTAATTAATTATACCATCACTAGTGATATATGAGCATGAATACCATTTTTGTTAGTTTTTTCCTTATTTCATAATGTTTGAAATTATTAATTGTATATTTTAATTTGAAATAATTAATATTTTTGAATGGGAGACCATTTTTCTAGGGTATTTCCATTTATTTTTCTATTTAACCATGAAGATTATATTATAATGTATTGAAATCATGACATAATTAAGGTGTAAGCCTTATCAGATTTTCCTTACCTTGACCCACCTTATGAGGTGAGGATTGCATGATATGATCTTTGGGATGACATTGAAAAATGTATTTTTTTTTAATTTTTAATAAATACCTTGGGTGACACATAGATTCATATATGAATGTCATTGATTTAATTATTGGGATACATCGTTATATATTCCTATGTAACTCATGGATTACCTAGTGTATATCAAGTTAAGGACACATAAAGATGATTCTATATATTCCCATGTCATATTTGTACACTATATATGAAAATCCATGGATAGACTCGGAGAAAATTTGAATGTATAATAAATGGGTGACAATTGGGCTCTGTTAGCTGACCATCAAGGATTAACTCCATGAGTGGTGATGTTAAACTTCACCTACAATTTTACCAATGATCTGAGGAGGATATCCTTGGATGTGATAGTAAGGTTATTTGTTCAATATATTCATTTAGTTATACCTAGATTCCAAATATTTGATCCATGATAGGACACATTTTTTTAATTTAATAATTAATGAAATGATTTATGTGATACGTCTGCCTATTCAAATCTAATGTTTGAATTATATCGAAATTTTATGACTCATTGTAGAATGGTTGGGAGAATCATGATCACACCATTATAGGGGATGTTGGGATATATTACATTAAATGATACTAGATTATAAATTGAAATATGATTGGATATTTATTTAAATACATTCTATCTAAGTAAGAGGCGAGTAGTCATGGATGGGTGACCATGGGAACACATACCATTATGGGTAGTTAAATTTTATTAATTCCATGACCCATTATACTTTGACATGAAAATTGTAATATATATTGATATATTCATCTACATAGATTTAAGTAGACACATCTAGTTGGGGAATATATGGAATATATATCTCACCATACATGGGACACCATTAATAACCATGAATATTACTTGACTGTATGTTTAGCTATTAGAAATTTCCATACATTAGGGTTTTATTTCTGATAAGGATCATTAGTGTAAGGTACCATTATTGGTCTCTTTATTCTTCATATGACAGATTTTTTCCATTATAGTGTTTTACGTTTGGAGTAATTCTACTTTTACACATATTTTCTCTCATATATAGACTTATGACATGATAATTATTTGATATGAGATTATTTATGGTATGTTGTTGTATATATGTATTTGAATTTTTATCTACTGTTAAATTATATGTTTTCTTATTAATATACAGATTTCACTATTGAAATATAGGACTACTAGAACTGTGTTACTCATTGATAACATGGAGTATTCTCCCTACAAACACATCCTGTCCCTCCTGAATAGTTTTTAATATATAGAGTTTGGATATATGTTTTTGACAAAATTTAGAAAACCAGGCTTGGGGAACCTTTTAGAGGCTCCTGAGACCAGTACATTACATAGTGGTATCAGAACTAGTCTTTTCTAGTTTTTCATAATATATTTAGTCAATTAATATGGATATTAATGGAAAGAAATTTGGTTATGTGATGTTCCATTTAATATCTATCCTACATAAAGGATGGTGAGAAATTGTATCAAATCATAATTATTATATTCTAGATTATGTACCACTGCATTTTTTTATCCCATCATTGGGTGATGTAGTTGAATAGTGATTTTATCAATGATATTATTATGGGTTCAATTTTTTAAACAAGATGAGAAGAGATTGTGATATATATTGTTTCATTATACACACCTTAAAGTTATCACATACCATTCATTATACAAATAAATATTTGATGCATTTATTGATTACATGATGTTTTGATATATTCAATTATTCATTTTCCCAAATCACGATAAATGATTATGAATATTAATATATTACATGGTAGGTACATAGAGTTTTTTTCATAACTCGCGTAGTCATTTCCTTATTAAGCTCCAAAAAACACTTTGTATCCAATTGTGGAATGTTGATTCAAGGAACATGTTTCACATTTACTCGAATCTGATATGTTGTGGATTTGGTGGACAATATTTTTCAGTTCATTAGGTTTTTTTGACCATATAAATAATATTTATAGAACCATTATGATAAAACATTTAAAAATATTGTGATGTTTATGTGAGAATACAGTTGATATTGGATTTTTTTTGTAGTAGATAAGATGACCCAATCCTGACCATAGTAGTGGGAATTGGGTAATATATCTTTTTTAATATTATATGTATGTCACCCAGATCTAACTATATGAGTTCATAGTTGGTGTGATTCTAATAAAGTACGTCTTGTGTATATCCTATTTCAATATCATATATTTTAGCAATTGCCTAATATTTTATCGATGGTGCAGATTCCATCTACTAATATACTATCTCGATGTCCATAAGTAGCCTGGGTGATGGGTGGATGAAATCTTTCTCCATAGGTGGTGAAATATGGAATTATAGTAGATACACATATTTTTTTATCTTATTTTGTATTTATTATACTAAACTCATGTGTGGAGGCATAGTTCCTTGAAGGACTTATGCATTTCATGTAGACTACATAGGGAGAATAGTGTACTATCCCGACAATGGATGTGTAGGCACATTACTACGTTTAGTACCTTTACACCATGTATTTTGGGGGATTAAAGATATAAACCTGTGAATACATGGATATATTCCATTTTAATTATGATTTAGAATATTGAGAAACCTCTTTAGAAGAGGTAACATATAACTACTTATATATTGTGAGAATCAACCAGGAGTTGGATGTTTGTAATTACTCTGATAGATCACCATACAGAGATGACAAAGAATTAGTTTTATATATAAATGTATTATTAAATTAATTATAAGACTATTATGGATGAGATAAAACATGAATTCATACGCATGTATCATGGAGTGTCGTCAATTTTAGATTATTCTGCAAATTTTATAATTCCCCAGTGCTTCACAACATTTTATATATGTGGGGAGTTATCAGAAGCCATTGAATTTTTTGATTGTATCGGATATGAAATCTGGTCACAGGTAAATGTTTTTGGTTGAAATAATTACTCGAATAGTAAATCATGAATTTATAACATATCATAACATGACATATGTGGGGGATTCGATCTAGAGTTGTCTGACATCTATATCTAATTCTAAATTAACCATTTTTGGGAAGAATCATTTGAATGTTCAACATAATTCTATTATTATCTATAGATGATTCATATGTAGCCATGTTAGGTTCCACTACTGTCATATATAGGAAAAAAGCGTACTCAATTTAAAGGAGTCCTAATTGAGTGTTGGTCCTACAATAAGATGGGACATCAAAATCACTATTGCAGAACATTTCCTATATCATTAAGTGAGAGATGTTCTTCCTGAGTAAATGTGTTAGAGAAAGGTCAAAATATTCTCTTCATAGTTGGAGCAGTAGTTATGTTTTCCAATAAATGGAAGATAGTTGTTGTGGTCAGGGTATTTTGATGACAGATTTGAGAAGACTATAAACCATATCTTATTAGGATGTCATGGATATATCCCAACTTCGCAAACCACAACAATTATATTTATTGCAAATGAATCATGGGAGAATAATCATGATCAATATATTGTGGGATTTGTTATTCTAGTAGATTTATATTTATGATTTCCACTTATTATTTTGTGGGATCCTCATATATTTTTATATTATTCCTATTTGGAAAACCTAGTGTATGATGTTCAATGTTTTGGTTTATAACGGTTCTCGATATTTTGTTACAAATTTTAAAGGAGGATTTATATCCGTGTATGGAGTAATATTTGAAAATTGTGATTTTCACTTCTTTAGTGACCACATTTTCCTTGATTGTTTCAATTTTATAATAGTACTTGGGATTGATTGGAATGTTTCCATTCATGAATTATTTGAAAACTATCATCATAGGGTGACCATCATATCACTAGATGTTGAAGTGTTTTTTCAAAATGGTGAATGAGAAGTCCAAGTGAGACATGATAGACCAAAGTACCATGGGATGATCCCGATGAAAAAATAATATTGTCATTTTATATCTTGGTGATTATGAAACCAAATGGGAAGACATCCCACAGGTGGTTCATCATTTTATAGAAGTCTTCCAAAAATAATTTTCATGATTACTCCATGTCCGAGAGGTATAGTTTGTCATTAAGATTACTCTAGGAGCTACATTGATATTCAATCCTTATTACAATATGGATACAACGAAGATGCATTATTTTAAATGGAATATATTTGATTTAGATGGAAAGCGGTTTATCCAACCAATTACTTAGCCGTGGGATTTTACAACACTTTTTAAAAAAAAATATTTTACAGTTTCGATATGTGTAGATAATGAGATGTAGAACCGTATAAAATTTTTGAAACAGAATCCTCTACCACAGGTAAATAATATCATTTACCGCCTCCTCGTATCTTATGTTATTTTTAGGATTAATTTGAAATAGAGTTATCATAATCCACTTGTTAGACCATCGGACATACCACTAATATCCATTCATATTATGTATGATCTATTTCATTTTTTAGATATTCTTTTATGAACCATAAATTCACTTATTGTTTTCATCAAACTGTGAAAAATGTTTTTAAACCATATCTAGATTCGTTTTTTGTTGTAGACATGGAATATATCATGGATTATTCTCACAGTCAACATAACTATATCAAGAATCTAGATATCATTTTGTGTACATAGAGAGATAATAATTTATTTGATATAATAAACAATTTATAATACTATAAGGAAAGAATTTAATTCTTAGAAAATATTACAGAAGTGAGTGTATGATGGCCCAACGATGGTGAGAGAAATTTTTTCATTGTTGTCTCTTAAGAATGGATTTGTTATATAGAGTTTCATGGGAATGAATAGAAAATAAACGTGTTTCATACATGAATTATCATGACAATTGGTTCTATATATCGTCTATCTTATGTATGGTATGATGTTTTATATGTTCATATAAATGAGATTTAGTTTCTAAGATATGAAATGAAGTTTGATTTCAGCAACAATAATGATTTTTAAACATATAAGTTGGAGTTACACTATTTATATTGATGTATTAGATATAAGGATTGAAACAATTCTGATTTCGAAGGAGAGAATAATGGAATATGTTTTAGACATTTAATGACATACATGATGAATAACATTTGTCATGATCTATATTTTCTACAATTTTTCATGATTTTCACTTTGGAATTCAAAATTTAAAATTATAACATTTTGGGGTGTAGATGAAAAACAATATCCACAAGTATATCATAACACAACGTGATCTAACTATATGATTATGAATGTTGGATGATTATCTCGTGTATTTTTAAGTTGATCTTTAATATATTTATATTAATGTAATTTTAGTGGTTGATTCACTATATATAATGAATCAAATACATGAATCTTAAGGGGTTGTTAGTCAGTTGATTCTTATGTATATATTTTATGAGATTAACATGGTGGTGCATAACATACATTGGTAGAGTTTTTCATATATATATGTGACTCCTACCCTTCACAAAAGAGTGTGGTGGAGGCTACAGTAGGATTATTAGGTCATAGTCCTAGGTAGAATGTCGTAGGTTAGGACCATCTTTATTATAGGAAAATATGCAAGATTGGAATCTTGTATATACATATATTAATATGGGTATCATTTGAAATGTGTGAGGGGATTAATAGAGACTTACATGTATCATCTTCGATAGTGCATCACGACACCACCACGAAGTATCAATCATTACATCACAAGTACATGTGTATAGATTTTAAAAGAGTTGTACATGGTTCTTTCATGAATTTTTTTCTATCACGAGGTTAAGGAATAAAAACATTGAATAAATGGAATTTTACCACAATAGCCCAATACATTATTGAAATGGGATGATGTTCTAATGGATTTGATTACCATTTCACTGAGGTAACCGTGAGGCAATGATTTCATTTAGTCTATTTTTGATAGCCCCTTAATGGATTATAATATCGTTATTATAAAGAATACATTTTCAGTTAATGATCTTACTTGGTGTTATAACCATTAGATAATATGACATCATATGGTCTCTCGTACTACAGTTTTATACATGGATTCTAATTTTACATCATAGTTATGGAAATGGTTGCAGATTGAGTTTGTCACATTGGTAATTCGCATTAGATCATTCCACCCTATGACTAATGGTTTTTTTGAATGCACGATACATGTTCTAGTGGATGTACTATGATCATGGGTTCAAATCATTGGGGAGTTTGGGTGAGGAACATACCCCCTTTTATGCTCTCATATAATAATGGATTCCATGATGATATACCGATGTGACCTTATGCATCATCAGATGGTAGACCATGCTAAAAACCCATGTACTGGTTAAGGGGACAAGTGTTAGCTATTATTTGACATCATCTAATTCAAGAGACTATAGAGAAAGTTATGTTTATAATATAGTGGTTTGATACTATATATTTTATAAAGAAATCTAATTCTAAATTTCATCAATGGTTTCAAGTGTTCATGGTTAGGTATCATGTTTTTTTATATATCTCAATGTGGTTGGGAGAAAGTATGATCTTTATTCTACATAGTATTTCACTATGATTTGTAAGGTTGGTAGAGATTCCAAAATTAGTATGGTCAGTAGCCTATGCGCTTCCATTACCTGAGAGTTTCAATCCCCTGAACGAATTCATCATTGTATCAATCATATTCCATTATCATTTTAAATAGTCACATGACATTCAATGTACTATTCTCTAGTTATTGGTTGATGCATCCTTTCAAGAGCATTCTATTTGAATTACTGATAGGAGAATAATGTTTTCTATCACTTGTATGTTCCTCATGTATATTTTTAATGGTAGAAAAAATTTTATAAGATGATTCATCACAAAATGAAGACGATATATGAGATTAGTGTCTGAACTACTTCTCAAAATAATCTGAACCACCCATGAGATGGAAATTCTGGATAAGTTTAATAAATGGGTATTTTTTTATGATCATTTATTTAATTATGACATATGAAATCATTGTCATTCAATAAATTTTCATTTAAAATTATTTTATATAACCTTTAATGATTTTTATATGAGGGGGTGTTTGGCCCCTTTTTGGAACAAAAATCACATCATATTTGAGGAAAGCAGGCATACGTCATCATTAAGAAAAACTGTGTGGGGATTCATCATGTTTACTCCTAACTATTCTAGGATAGACAATGAGGTTCTATAGTCTGCATGGTTTGAGGAAACCATGGGTGTTAAGGTACAAACCTATACTAAGAACCTATGGTTTTTATCATAGATTTTTTCATAGTATTCAAATGGTTAGTTTAAAAATAAACACGAGACTTGTGAGGTTCCCATCCTAACATTGTAGGAAAATTGATTGGTTCATGGATTTTCTAATGAGGCATCCAGAATATGTGTCTATATATTTTGAGTAAAATTACCTACTTTTCAGTAAAATTTATTATATTTGATCCCATAGTTTACTTCTCATATATTGGATATTATCACACTGTTGAAACTCTGCATTGATGCCTGATTTGGGAATTGGGAGATATTCGTCATCCATACAAAAAGTAAAGATTCATCAATCTTTTGGATCTATACTTTTTTGTTCTTCGTTTCTATTGTTTAATTCTTCATTTAACATCATGTCAACATTATTATTTAGTTTCAAGACATTATTACAAATTTCGGAGTTCATTTTTCTTTCTACATTTCCCTCTCTATTTTTATAGAAACATAATATGAAATAGGAAAAGAACCCTAAAATAGACATAATTATTGTGGTCTCATGTTTTATTCTCTAATTATATCTATTTATATTTATTTTATTGTTCCATGAACCACTTTTTTCAATCATATAAAATGAAATGGAAGTTAATCCATGATTAAATTGGATAGTTATTTCCTATATAATTAATGAGTAAATTTATAAATGATTAATGGTTAAGAAACATGAATGGAAACCAACCATTAAGTTTTTAAAATTAATTTTACTAGAATCGGTGTAATATGAACTTCAATTCACATTTAAATTGTCCTTTTCTCATATCCGTTGTTGCAACCATTTTTATTCTATGCATTAATTGGAGTATGGTTTGTGTTTGTTGACAATCTTGAGTGGAAGTTCAGAATGTGTTCTAGGAAAGAGATCATACCGTTAAAGCATACAATAGTATTAAAGGTGGAACCATTTCCCAGTGCTTCCAAATATTTGGGACCCAAAATTAGAAAATGAAGACATGGATTGCTGCTAAAAGAAAGTGCGCGCAAAGAGGATGTGGTGCATGAAAAATAAGGGTTGTGCATGAAATTCTTTTGTTGGGCACAAAAAACCGCATGGTGCACGAAATAGTAGATCGACGTTTTTTTGAAAATAGTGTTCTAGAATCAGAACATCAAAAAATGGAAAAGGCATGGGTTGTGCAAAAAATCTGGAGATGTGCGTGAAAAACGATACCGGCATGAAAGATTACGCTCTATATGAGTTTTTTTTTCGCGCCACGAGGGGTTTTTTAAGAGTGGGTCGGAGAGGCCTATAAATAAGAGGTGACCACCCTCATTCTATAAGGTTGAATACTTAGAGAAGGTCTGAGGTCTAATGTGCATCAAAGGAACTATAAGGGGTCTTGCGCGAAATAGTCTTCTTTGTTCAAAAAATTCTGGGATGCGCGAAAAAGGAAGAGCTGTGTGTAAAAATTTGGGTGGCACGTAAAATAATCAGTTGTGCGAAAAAGGGTGTTGTTGCATGAAATATTTTTCCGTGTGAAAATGGAAATATTTCTCAGAATAGTAAGGTCTATAATGCAATGGGTAGGTGTTGCGCATAATTGTCAGTGAAACATGTTTATGCATTCTGGTTATCCAGTTTAGTGGTTCAGTGCGTACAAGTGAATCATTTCTGGACATCGATGTAAGAGAATTATCATGAAAATCAGAGACAAAGGATTTAATGAAAATATATTGAAGATACCCTCACATCTATAAACTGATTGCGACTTCACCAAAGGCATTGAGCCAGGGGGAGTCAACAGGAGTTACCTGAGGGACGTAGTGGGCTATCCGTGAAAAGTTATATAGGTATTGAGCCTGAGACAAAGTGACTATTCCTGAAAATTTGTAATCCACAACAAGTGAATAATAGTGGAATTTTCTGTGACCAAAAACTTGTCGGATATGTTTCTTGGACGTAGCCCTTAGCAGAGAACCATGTAAAAATTTCGATGCCAGCTCTTTGAATGTGAATGTTTCATTTCTGATCATATCAATCATACTGGTTAAACTATTTCCTACAAATGTGGGAACGAGATCATTTTTTAAGAAAACGTTGACACCCTGATTCATCCCTCCCCTATCAGGGTGTCTTTGGGACCTAAAATTAGTATCAATGTGAGGTTGTTGTGGTTAGATCTATCCTTTGTCATCATGGAAAATATAGTCATTTCTAGGGGAATACCTCTTTTTTATGGAAGTAGTTTTCAGATTTGGAATAACAGAATGAAATCTCAATTACGATCCCATGGAATAGAAGTCCACTTTTCTACTGTACAAGGAATACAAGTTACCAATCCAATTGGGCTGGCTATGACTGATATAGACAGGAATGTTCTTGATGCAGATGATAAAGCTCATAATGTTATCACTGCGGCTCTTTCTGAACAGATCTATCTAAAGGTGATGAGTTGCACCTCATCAATGTCTATGTGGGATAAACTTGCAAATATGTATGAAGGAGACAACAATGTGAAAGAGGAGAAACTTCAAGTATTACACAAAAAGATTGACAATCTAAAGACGCATCCAAACAAGAATGCATATTTATTCTTCAGTTGAATTACTGATGTAGTGGAAAAAATTCGAGGTCATGGAGAGGAAATCAAAGACATTGATATCATAAGGAAAATCTTGAGAATACTTCATCCTATGTACAATTCAAAGGTGTCATCCATTGAAGAAGGAGTTCTATCTAAAATTACTCTTGATGATCTGTTAAGTTGTCTATTGGCATATGAGATGAGAGTCAAACCCGAAGATGCCACTACTCGTGCAAGAAAAGAAATGGCATTCAAGGCCATTGACAAAATAATAATTTCATAAGATTGTGGTGGTGAAGATGATAGGTAAAAATAAATTCTTTCTCTAATCACCAAGAAGCTAAAGAAGAAAAAAGGTAAATTTAAAGGTAAGCTACTTCTGACAAGTTTTCTTTGGGGATGAGTTGGGCACATTGCCTCTCAGATCCAAAGAAGGTTTGATGATGATGAGTGCGAAGCAGAAGACATCGAGAATCCATAGAAAAGGTTTTTCAAATAGGGAGACTTCATATCTAGAAAGAAAATATGGAGTAAGAGTTTTTCCTGTGAAGAGGAAGATGATGATATTGAATTTTGTGAAGAAGAAGAACCATAATTAAAACAGAAAACTATGCATCCCTGTTGGATACCATTGAAATGTCAGAACCCTCGATTATTAAAGGAAGCGATAACAAGATTACACCTAATGGTGATCCAAATATTCAAATAAAGTATGCATTTTCCATGCTTGTGAATATATTTATGAGATGAAATAAGTGGAAGGAAATGGTGGAAGAATAATCTGAATATGTTTATGAGATTGAATAAGAAATTGAAAGACTAGAAGAACTATTGAGAGTTCAGTTTTCAATCCTTTAAAGCATAGATGACGTTGTGGAACTAAAGCGTAATATTGAAGAACAATAAAATGTCATAAATGACCTTTCATCCTAACTGGAAGAGAAGTCCAAGACTGTTGAGGTTCTGGAGGAAGAAGTTATTGCTCTTAAGAGTAAAATTGAATGTCAACCAACCACAAAGGAGGGTAAGAAGAAAATTCATTTTGGAGGATTCTCAGATGCATAATAACTAGAATGAACCAAGTGTGGTTCAGATGGGGTTGGAAAAATATTGACTGATCAATGACCCGCTTGCATGGGAAAGAGTGTAATTGGTTGTGAAGCTAAGACATCATCTTCTAGAAGTAAGTAGAGACAAATTAAATAAAAGATAAAAATTAGACATGTTGAAACATTACTTGAAGTGATGAAAAAAAACCGTAATCCAAACTAAAAGAAGAACTGAAAATTAACCTCAAACATTAAAAAATGACAGCTGGTTCAACTAATATCCCAAGGAATAAGGCATAAGGTGAAATTCAAGTGGGAAGACATTTCTTCTCATGAAGTGTCAATTCTGTGGCTATCTGGGCCATACATTGTCATATTGCGAAGAGGAATAGAGCAACTTGAATGGGGATGATCTGGGACATCAACAAAAGAGAATGACTTCATATCCTCCATCTTATAGAATAAATAGTTTCAATGGATACAGTTTTCATTGTTTTTTACTTTTTCCATAAAGCGATGTATTGCAGGCAGAGATTTGATGGGATATATTCATACAACGCTCAGAGATGGGTCAATGTTCACCCTCCTGATGGTGTTAATCTCACAAATAGGTTTTCTCCTCTAAAAAAAGATTTTGGGTATGAAGAATCTGATTATGTGGAATATATAATTAGAATGCCATCAGTATCTTATACTCAATTCAATTTCTCTAGAAAGAAAAGAAGAAGATCGAGAAATCCAATCCTGTAGAAGTAGCCTTCAAAGTTACAAAGAGCAGCAACACCTAGATTATTGATAGTGGATACTCTTCACATATGACAGGAAATGTCGACCGTTTCAAGAACATTAAAAATAATATTGATGGAACAATGAATTTTGGTAATGATGGAGATTTGAAGATTAAAGGCAGTGGGAATACTCCTGTTTCCAATGGAGAGCTGAAAAAGACTGATGTTCTTTATGTGGACGGTCTACGCCACAATCTCCCCAGTGTGTTTCAGCTCTGTGAATCAGGGATCATTGTAACTTTCAATAGAAAGGCTGCAATATAAAGAAAAAAACATGGAATTCTCTTCTGAATAGTTGTAGAATAGATATAACTTCTATCAGGTTGACAACAATGTAAACTATTCCTATTTGTCGGTTGAAGAAGAAAACAACCTTTGGCATCAAAGGCTGGGGAACATTAACCAACAAGACATGGAAAAGATATCTAAGCTAATGATTTTCATAGATATCCCCATTCGGAATCTTGAACAGGAAAGGACTTGTGATGCTTGCATATGGGGGAATCTAGTCTGTAATTCATATCGACCAAAGAAGAAAAGGGCATCACAGTTTCTTAATCTCATCCATACAGACGTATGTGGCCCAAAAAAATTATGATGGAACACATTTACAGAGGTACTTCATCCTTTTCATTGTCGATTATAGTAGAATGTCTTGTGTAATGGTTATTCACAGGAAGCAGCAATTACTTGATTGCATGAAAACTTATCGCCAGATTGCCGAGAATGATACTGGATGAACAATAAAAGTCCTGCAATCTGACAATGGAGGGGAGTAATTGTCCATTGAGTTTCAAAATTACCTATAAAAACATGGAATACAACATGAGGTAGCTGATTTGATAACTCCACAGAAAAATGGTGTTGTTGAGCGCCAGAATCGACAAGTCAACCATATGGCCAGGACTATGCTGATTGAGAGTTTTATCTCTAGCAATTACTGGAAAGAAGCTATTAATGCAGTTGTGCACATTCCGAATCGAATGAGGCTTTATATGAGAGAAACAAAGACACCATATGAGTTGTGGAATGAAAGGAATCCTTCTTTGAAATACATTAGTTTTTTCGGGAGAAAATATTTCATCTGAAATAAAGAAGAAAATCAAGGGATGTTTGGTGGCAATGCTGATGAAGAAATTTTTCTTGGGTATCCAATGAATAGAAAAGACTACAAGTGCTTCAATAAATGCCTGGGGAGGATTTTTGGAAAGCAATGATGTTAGGATAATTGAAGTAAAAACCCCAAATGCTTCAAATAAATCCTATCCTTATGAGAGAGAAGATGAGGATGAATGTGAACATATAGTAAATAAAAATACAGAAATTGAGGATGGTGTACAAAACACTCAGGTGTCACATAATGATGTTTAATCAGATGAAGAATCTGAAGAGGAAATCTTGGATGGAAAGAATTCGACAGAGCCACACATGAGAAATCGAAGATCATAGATTGATCCATATAACATAATTAGGGATAGGAGTGCACCTTCACAAACAAGGAGGATGAGGAATAACACACAATATGCATTTCTGTCAGTTGTGGAGCCATCCTCATTTGAGGAAGTAGAAAAATATGAATCTTGGGTGAAAGCCATGAATAAAGAGATAGATCAGCTTGACAATAATCAGACATGGGATCTTGTTTAGAGATGTGAAGGTCACAATGTGATTATTACAAAATCGATCTTCATGAAAAGGTTTGATGATCACAGAAGAGTTATAAGAAGTAAGGCACGACTAGTATGTAATTGATACTCCTAAATTGAAGCTGTTGATGTTGAAGAAACCATTGCACCAGTGGCTAGACAGGAGTTAATCATGATTATCCTACCATTTCACTCTAAAAAGGATAAAAAGTATATCAAATTTATGTCAAGACAACATTCTTGAATGGTTTACTCGAAGAAGAAGTCTACATTGAACAACCAGTGAGTTTTCTTCTGGGTACGGATGAAATAATGGTTTGCAAAATAAAGAAGGGTCTACATGGGTTGAAATAGGCTCAACGGGAATGGTATTCTCGGCTGGAATCTTATCTCATGAAGATATAATTTAAAAGAGGAGGAGTAAATCACCATCTATATGTGAAGAAATCTCAAAAGATCAATTCATGGTTCTAGTCTACATCGATGATGTTATATTTAGTTGCAGCAGGCAGAAATCTGTGGATGAATTTTCCAATCACATGAAATAAGAATTTAAAATGTCTATGATTGGGGGGCTCACATATTTCTTGGGGCTACAGGTTATTCAAAATAATGATTAAACTTTCATTTCTCAATAAAAGTACACAAGAGAGACGCTGATGAAATTTAATATGCAAGACTCCAAACCAATGTCAACTCCGATTTCTGTTGGAACCAAACTTGGAAAGCATGAGGATGGGACATCTTTAGAGAATACCATGTATAGAAGGATCATTGGGAGCCTATTGTACCTGACAGTGACACCACCAGATATCGTCTTTGCAACATGTCTAGTGGCCCGCTTTCAGAGTAATTCAAAGGAGGAACATATGTAGGCATTTAAAAGAATCATGAGGTACATTCAAGGTACTCATATCTTTTCTTTATAACGTGCAGTAGGCAGGGACAGTGAATTATCAGTGTTTTCTGATGCTAATTGGGATGGTGATGTAGTAGATAGAAATTCCACCAGATATGGATCATTCTATATTGGGAATAAATGTGTTGGATGGTTGAGAAAGAAACAAGAAATTACATCTCTTAGTACTGCTGAAGCTGGGTATATCTCCGTCACAAAGGCATGCACTATACTGTTATGGATGAAGCAACAACTAACAGATATTGGTGATGAGTTGAAGCAACCAATGGTAATTTACTGTGATAAAAAGAGCACAATTGATCTTACAAAGAATCATGTTTAACATTCTCATACCAAATATTTTTAAATCAGGTATCACTTTATCAAAGAAAAGGTTGAGCATGGCGTGATTAGAATATATCATGTAAGAACTGATGAGCAAGTGGCTGATATCATGACTAAGCCACTATCAGTGGTTGTGTTTGAGAAGCATCGGTTGAACCTAGATGTTCATTCACCTCCCAGTGCATAATGAGGTTTCACAATACCCCTCTCCCTAGTTATGTTAACTTCTCTCTATCAGTTTATGGATGTGATGTAGTTTTGTGGGGGAAATACTATCACGGGGTGAGTTTTGAGCTATACAATGAAAAATTACTGGCCTTTGGGATTATTTCTAATGGGGGAGAAAGGAATAAATTCATGATTTTCATTGACATGTTATTGTTCTGTGACACGATGAGAATCTAGCATCGGTGATAGGATGATAAGGAATTCATTGGACATGTAATGCTTCTATGACACTGTAAGAAAATTACATGGGCATCTTTGCGAATTCCAAAACACTGGATCCCAATTCACTCTCCATCTCTTTTTTTCTACATCGATCATTGCTCACATAGACTTAGAGTGTTGGCTGATTTGATTCATTCATTTTTGGTTTCCATGTGGATGATGATCTATTGAATTTATTTGGTGATTTCCAACAAAACCAAAAGGGGAGATTATTGAAACCATGTCTATTTATTGCATGAAATGGTGTATGGTTTGTTTTTGTTGTCAATCCTCAGTGGATGTTTAGAATGTGTGATAGAAAAGTGATCATACAGTTCAAGATGAAAACAATATTGAAATACTTGATTTGGGCGCAAAAAACAGCACGATGAGTGAAATAGTGGATCGAGGTTTTTCACACAAACATTGTTTCAGAATCAGAACATCAAAAAATGGAAAAGGCATGGGCTATGCGAAAAATCAGAAGATGTGCGAGAAAAAAGATACTGGCGTGAAAGATTATGCACCAGATGAGATTTTTTTTCACACCACAGTGGGTTTTGCGTGCAGGGGTTTGAGATTCCTACAAATAAGATGTGACCCCCATCATTCTTTAAGGTTGAAGAGTTGTGCTTCAAAATTGGGGTGGCGTGTAAAATACTCAGTTGTGCGAAAAAGGGTGTTATTTCACGAAATATTTTTCCACTCAAAAAATGAAATTTTGCGTGCAATAGTAAGGTATTGCGTGCAAAGGTTAGTTGTTGCGCACAATTGTAAGTGAAACATTATTACATGATTATCAGGTTTAGTGGTTCAGTGCGTACAAGTGCATCATTTCTAGACATCGATGAAAGAAGAGTCTTGTGCTAAGCACAGACAAAGACTTCAATGAAAATATATTGAATATACCGTCACATCTATAAAATGATTGTGACTTCACCCAAGGCAGTGAGCCTGAGGGAGTCAACGGGAGTGACCCATGGGACGCAGTGGGCTATCCCTTAATAGTTGTAAAGGTAGTGAGCCAGTGAATGATTGACTGTTCCCAAACCTTTGTAATCCAAAACTAGTGAAGAATATTTTTACGAACAAAAACTTGTTAGTGTATGCTCCATGGATGTATCCCTTAGCGGTGAACCAAGTAAAAATTTATATGCCATGTCATTGCATGTGAATGTTTCATTGCTGATCATATCCATCATACAAGTTTAACTAGTTCCTATCTACATGGGAACAATATCCTTGGTTTGGAAAGAAATATTTTACACCCTGGTTCACCCCTCCCCTCCCAGGGTGTCCCGGGGTCCTACGTCAATTGAATGATAAATGATTAATATTAATTTTTAATTAGAATTAATTAAATGAATGGTATTGGAGACCACATCCCAGGGATATAGAAATGTATTTATTTATTTAAGCACGATGTTCCTGTAAAAATAAAATGCCCTCATTAAGTACTTAATTGGTTATATATTCAAATCGTCACTGTTTCCATTATCCAACTTCTAAGGTGATGATTCAATGAGGTGGTCACACTGTTGAACATTACTTTATTAAATTTTATTATTTGATTGTTAAAAAATAATTTAGGTGAAACATGGGTTCACATATGAATTCCATGGAAGGAATCATTTTTATAATACATTACATATGCCTGAGTGACACATAGAAGACCATAGGATTGGAAAAGGAAAAATGCAATGGACAATTTTTAAGATGAATGATTGTAACATATAACTCATATATAGATTTAACATGATAGGCTTAAATTTAAGTTTATTCTATACAACATGGATAAAATTTGGGCCCCGCTGTCAGACTGCCCAGGAAAACCTCCCTAATTGGTGATGTTATACCAAACAATGAGTGTTACATGGTATCTCAAAAGGATCTACATGGATGAGATTCTATTGAGTATGGTTCAAGACAAGACTATAGTGATACCTAGAATCAAATTATTGAATTCAAATGATGGTATCATAATATAATTTGAGAAAATAATTAAATGAATGGTGAGATGCATCTGCCAAGCCCATAAACACAGTATATTTCATTCTAAGTCTTATACCTCATTGTTAGACTGGTTAAAAAAATATTGATCACATATAAATACAAGGTTTTTCAGGATATGTTCCAAGTCACGAGTTTTTAATACAAATTGATCAAAGTCTGATTATTTCTTCATAGAAATTTCAAATTACACTGATGTATCATGTAGAGGACAGGTGACCATTTGACCATGAACATTATTGGTTTCTTATTATCATTAATTCCATTGGATATTTTGTTACTAAATGTAAATTTTTATATATATACATATTCAATAGATTAATTGAATTTGGAACCATTGGTAATGTCCTATAGGGATGTTTGCTGGCACCATAATCTTGTTGACAATGGTACCCTATGAAATTATTTAACTACTGTTATAGACAATGCCGATCTTTTTACCAAAAAATTTTTTATTTCATCTTAGGTGTAGAATAAAAAATGATCGTGATAATGATCATGATTTTATATGGGATTTCATGGGGTCTTCTTGGTATTTTATTTACATGTAAAGTATTGTTTCATGTACACAAATTTTGTCTTCTATGTAGACATATGACATGATCTCATTATAAATGAAATTACTTGAATAATTGATTTATATAAATGTCTTTGATGTTTTTATCTATTTCATAAATCTATTTATGACTTATTTACCACATAAACTATTTAATTGTATGACTATGAATTATTTTTTACACAATGATAATGGGGAATAGTCTCCCTAATAAAACACCACAGTCCCTCACTACTAGTTGGTAGCCTCTAGTGTTTGAGTAGATTTAGTTGAGGCCATTTGGCCAATTGGGCTCGAGGAACCTTTTTGTGGTACCTAGTTGTAGGACATTACATAAACATAATAATTATAAGACTCATGAAAATTTTAGAACAATTACACTAAAAAATACCAATGTTTATATTAAATTTTCACACACTAAAAAAAGACAACATCGTTCATGTGCATGTGGAATATATCCTTCAGAATTGATGTGGATCTCTATTTTCATCATTACACCACATGGATGAAATCCATATGTTATTTTTTAAAAAAAATAGGTTATTAATGTTATTATTTAATTTCCATATGATATTACATATCTCCATTAATTAAATATTTTTGAGAAATGCAAACATGACCTTGTCATACGTACGACCTATCATCTCTCTATTTGCAACATAATTCATTTCCCATAACCATATTTAATGATTTGTATTAAAAATAAAAATTATTTTAAAAGCTTATTTTTATGTTATGATTATAATTTTAGATATCTTGGAACCATGATCAAGGTATGAGGGTCAAAAATAACAAATACTTCCTTAAATGAAAATAAATTAATATGTACTCGAATCATGAGTTTAACATAGAATTGTTAATAATAAAATTTAACTAGAAAATAATATAAAATATGACATGTATAATTATTCTTATCAAATATAATTAAAATAAACATATATTTATTTCGAATGAGGATTGATCAAGTATGAAGAAATTGGATAGATAATTTATGAGATTTACATCATACATTTTACTCATGTGAGAAATATGACTTATTCGGTATATATTTGGTTTATGTGGTGTATATAAATAGAATGTTTATGTACTTTTATGATTTTTCTTAATGACCCGACCTTAAATTCCAGGAAAATGTGCCTTAATTTATTACATTTTCATGATTAAAACCGATCAAATACTAATATACTAACTTTTTTTGATGTTTTTTTACATTAAATTACACAAATGATAACCGTATTACAATATTATATAGAATACAAAATAATATACCTATATAATTAAAATGATCAACATTATTGAGAGATCATTATAGGAGGTAGTCTTCATGTCTTGAGGAAAGGAAAAATTAAGTGTGACAAAACATTCTTAATAATGGAATATAGAATAGAATAATTAATGAATCAATTTGAATAATCAATATATAATGTTAAATAACTGATAATATAGTACATTTATACAACTCGATAAGTAAAATTTTATATGAAAATGTAATTAACTTAAACACAATCCACTTAATCAATAAATTTTTAATTAACTATATTTAAATGTAATGTAAATGAGAAAATATCATGGATATATACTAATTAAATCTTATTGAATACAATAAATAATTATTGGATGTCATTTTTTTGGTGATTAGTACCATTAATGTTTAGACCTTCCATATAGAGGTTCATTACTTTTCAAGAAAAAACCCATATGATTTTTCAAATGATTCATCTCAAGAAACTAAAATTGCAGAAAGGGTCTACCTATTACTAGGACAAATATGTTATACCTATCCATTAAATTTATCATCTATCAAATAATATATATAATTCATGAATATATCGCATTATAAATAATATTTCTTGAGTAAAAGATGTAGATTTATTTAAATTTTCAAAATTAACAAATTTATTGTCAGGTACAAAAAATATTTAAAATTTCAACATATTTCAAGAAAAAAATATCCATGATAAATTATAGATAAATTTATATTAATTTTAATGTTCAATGATAATTAGAAGGAGAATAATTCAATGGAAAATTAATGGAGAAGAAAATGATTCATGGAATAAAGTTTTCTTACTATACATGGTCAAAATAATAATAATCTATTGGAATAATGAATAAGGATGTTATGAATAATAAATAAAACCATATATGTAATAATAAGTGTTTTTTTTCATTTATTAAACAATCATTAAAAAAATATCATTAAAATATTTGGTGAGGAAAATATAATTTTCATTATGAAAAACATACAGAATATCACTTTCATTAACATAACGTTTAATACCATTTTATTTAAAAAGGTCATTCAAATTTTGATTTTGTATATTCAAATAAATTATGGTGTGTTGTTCTATACATGTATTTCAAGGTGAGAAGAATATTCCTATTGCTAAATAAAAAGGTTAGAAAAATGACTTGTTAAAAAAATTCCTTAGAAAAGATGTAAAGTACTATAATAATTAATTTATTAAATATTTAAAATATGATTTTGAATTAATTTTTTTTTGAGGATAAGATATTTCTTATTTGAAGAGATAAATGATGTTGGGATTTCATAAAAATGTTTTCTTTATCAATTTTTGTATCAAAAAGTGTAAAAATTGTACTATTACTTTGGAACAGATATTATGAACTGTATGAGAAAAATATAAATTTCTTACTTAAAAATTTAATATACAATTTAATTCTTTTTAATTTAAATTGTAATCGATCCCAAATAAAAATATAAATGTGCAGTAAACCCTTGAAGATAACATAATGTATATGAAAGAATATATAAATAAATAGATTATGTTTTAAATATTTTAATCCAAAATATATATTATTATATACAACAATATATGGTTAAAATGTTATTATGCACATAATCATATAATGTTAATGTCAACTAGGAAGTAATATTACCAAATTAAAAGTAATTAGTTTATGAAATTCATTTCCACAGGGTATATATAAATTAAAATCAACATAAATTAAATAATTCAAAAGGATAAATATAATAACTTGAATAATGAGGTTTTCATGATAATACATTTTATGGAAAATATAAACACCGTGTAATATAAATTATGATTACAAAAATAATTATGTCACCATGTTATCTAAATTGAGACGAAATCCCTTACATTGAGTCTGACTATTCACATGTATATATAGCTTAACGTATAATAAAAAAAATTAATTATTAAATTTTTTGATAACCTTTTTATTTTTAATTTTTAATTTTTTTTCTTCATTAAATATATTATATAATATTACTTTATTAATTATGTTTACATAAGATGTTTTGAACATATTGTGATTATTTTTATAAAATTACTTTTTTAGGTAGTCAACTATCAAAGTGGTCATTATTTAAAAAAATATTTAATGATAATAATGAATTATGTAACACCCTGAGCTTCCACGATACTCCTCTCTTTCAATAATGCAATAGCTTGCATTGTACGCAAGTTCGAGTTCTAAAACACTGCGACTAATCAAAGTAGCCATTATGAATAGTAGTAACCACTTTTTGAAATTATAGAAACTTTATATTTCCAAATGGAATTCATTTATGTATTCCTAATATTGAAATTAGCCTATGTTGAATTTTTTGTAATTTTCGGAGAACTTCAAAATTTTTATGAATAGTGAAATATACTTAACACAACTTTTTTAATCAAAATAATTTATTGTGATAAATTATACTATTTAGTGGCCTTAAAGTATAATTAGAATATATTTTTACCATTTTATCCAATGGTGGTCATTAGAATTAATTTAACATTGAAATTGGACATAAACAATTGCCAATCTTTTGATATAAATTGTTTCTTAAAAACACGCTATTTGTTGTGACAACGGGAATTAATTATAAAATTAATTAATACAAATTATATGTTAGGAATTTTGTAAAATGGACTTCATTTTTTAATTCGGAATATCAATTATAGCTTAGCGTGAAATTTTGGCCTTATTCTGAAAAACCTCAATTTTTGATGAATAGTGAAACCACTAAGTGGTTGTTAAAAACTGATTTTTTGTTAAAATGAAATATACCACTTCTGTGATTTGATTATCAAAAATTCGACATACATGGTTGTCATTAAGAAGTAAAATGTGGTTCAATGAGATTAAAATAAATTTATGGTGAATAGTAACTTTTAAGTTCTTAATCGCGATTAGAGGTAATTAGTGTAGTTTAAGGTACAAATAATGTTTTAATAATATGAGATGAGCATGAAACTTGTCCTACTCCTATTGGACGAGTAATGCCCGACCAAGACAACGCATGGGTCAACTTGGGGACCCCATGGAGCCACTTTAGTTGGAAAATGACATTAATATATATTTATTTAATGTTAAAATTAAATTGACACAAACATGGGTTATTTTACTAAAACAGTTTTTAAGTGCGGTTACACAAGTCCAAATTTTGACTATAAATATTCATTAGAAATCAAAAAATATTTCCTACATCATAGTATTTTTTTTATAATTTTTAGACATTAAATAAATTAAATTATTTATGACATCATTATGATGCAGCGATGACCTCATTATTTAACGATTTTAATAAAATGAAATGATAATGTAAAATACAAGGCATACACTTGTCCAAAGACTATTGGATGGGTAGATTTATAACCCTTATCACCTTAGCCACGAATTATATAAGTTTGGGACCTTTATAATCCGAAAAGTATTGTGTAATAATGTAACATTTCAATCTTTCCAAAAGAGCCCCTCCTCTCTACTTATAAAAGGCCCCCACCTCTCCCACCTTATTCACACCTTCAAGCCATTTGGCTCGGCTAACCTCTGCCCAAATACTCTCCCAACTTCCCCCTCTTACTCCTAGAAGCCTAACTTTGGGCAGAACTCTTCTCAAGGAAGCCTTTGGCTCAAATCAAAAAGAGTTACCCGATTTTGAGGTAATGTCTTCTCTAATGTTGTTTTGTTTTATTTTTCTTCTCAAAACCCCTAAAATCTTTTTATTCATTTCTTTTGTAACAATACCAGTATCCTCAATATACTAGGATGTAGTTATAAGAATTATTTGAGCTACACTTATACACACCTACATCTAATGGTTAAAGAACATACGGTTTCTATGGATGGCGAATTTTTGCCTCACGAAACGATGATTGTTCAACACTCATATAACACCTTCAAAGGTGGCCATTAAGATGTCACTATTATTATTTATGATATATAATATGTTTATGTTTTACTTATGCTTCTGTATATATCATCTATGGCATACTTTATGATTTCCATTATGGGTAAAACGCGATAATTTCAATTTAGGAAGTGTGGACTACCGCCCCCTCAAAGTGATGTGAATCGTTAATGCCATATGTGGGATGTATAAAGGATGGAGTAAATGATATTATATATTATATTATACTGGAACTATATTATACCTTTATATAATTAGGATTTCATTACATTAAATACGAAATAGAAATGAAAGTAGCGTTCATGCGTACGTACGGCTTACCGTCTCCATGAACGGTGCATTTCATTTCTTACCTCTAAATGTTACGTAATATTATGAATGAATGTATATACTGGATATATATGATATATATGATATCTACATCATGAATATAATTCTGGATATAATTGATATCTCACCACATGAACAACTTTTAATTATAAGAAGGTTATTGTTGACACAAGTACCAAAGATCGACAAAACGACGGTTATTAACTTAAATAATTACATAACATTCATAAAATTGTAATAAGTGATATAAAAAGGATAATGAAATTGAAAATGGTTCTTAATAAGGTCGATATTAACTCTAGTTTATTATTCAGGAGGTTAAATAACGGTTGATTCAAGTCGGACATGAGGTAAGGGAATTTCTTAACCCAATTTCCATTCTTTGGGTTAATCTCCTACTTTCAAATTATGTAATGATATTATTATGTCATATCTTGTATTTGTACTTTCTTTATGTGTACTTATAGTGAATACACAAAATAGATCTATTATATTTTAAAAAAATGATCTTTTAAGTACTTCGTCTCAATCTCCTTTCATTGAAGCATATTTGGTTTTATACATAATTTCTTTTATACGGTGTATAAATCCCTTTGACTTTTACGTTTATTTAAAAGGAATCTTTTTATACGAAGTGTTTTGCTAAATGACAAAAGGGAATGTTTTTCTTTCCGTACTTATGCGGCGACAACGACTTCTCCGCCGCCTTGACCATTATTTGAGTTTCGGCTTCCTCTACAAGCCATCTTTTTTTTAATGAAAAATAAATACAAAGGTTTAACTTTATTTTATTTTGGTATTGAAAATGGTTTTGAAAGAGATTTTATTATATCAATGTGTTGTATTGATATCTTGTGATTGAAATGTGGAAATGTTATGTTTCCATTATGAATGTTTTATGTGATACGATTATGTTATGGTTTATGATATGTTTAAACCTATTCATATGAAGAATGTATTGGACTTAATAAGTGATGGGTGGAGCCCGCTATAGCTCCTCGATGCATCGGTAGGTCTCATGAGACAACTAGACGTGGAATTGGCTGAGGCCCTTTCCCAATTTGATTTATGGTTTTGGCCGAGGCCTTAATCATTTTAGACGTCTTGGCCGAGGCCTTGAAAAAATGTTTCAGAATGTCCGACATTATACTTTCCCTCATTATGAAAGTGGTTATTGATATTGCATGTGATTATTAGACCATTAGAATATCCATGTGAATAAGTAAATGGCATTATCTCATTTTACTTTTGCCATATTATGTTTATGTTCAAGTTTAATAGGCTTTTGTTTTAGTTATACATTGCCTTAAATGTTTATGTTTATTTATGAAGGCTTCCGCAATATTGTTATCCTTACTGAGCATCTGAGCTCACCCCTTTCAATGTTTTAATATTTTCCAGGATGTGAAGAAGTATTTTATGAATGACCTGCGGGGATTGTCAGACGAAGATATGAGAGTGGACTATGGAGACTATTTTATTATAGTTTTTCACTTTGTGATGTAATGTAACATTTATGAATGTATCTAGTGTTTCCAAGGCTACTAAACTAACCGGTCTTTCGAGACTTGATCTTTTGTGATCATGCCAATGTTACGAAGTAATGCACCGGCTCTGGGTAGCTTGGGTCGGGGCGTTACAGTTGGTATCATAGGTAGTTTAGTAATAACCTTGGATGCTATATTTAGATAAACTCTGATTAGAGCACATATCCCAAAGATAGACATTGAGGATTAGTATAGAAGAACTTCATAGAATTTTGTTATTGTGGAGATTTTGTGAGTTTTCCGAGCAATACATCCCTGTCTGGATACGAGCAAGTAGAGGCGGCTCCGGCACAGATGTACCTAGGGGTAAAACCTGAAAACACCGCTTTGAGCTAGACTCGAACGGGAACTGGTGCACAACAACGGGCCTTGATGCACTTTTGGTTACGACACTCCCAGGGGATATGCTTAGGATAATTCTCATTTTCTTTACAAACCACTATGAAGGGTTATGAGTATATACTTTCTCAAAGGAAAAATTTCTTTTTATGATTATGGATTATATCCATAAATAGTTCAATTTATGTTAAGTGTTTTATAAGTATGGGATTATGTATTTTGATTCATAAACTGATCTAGTTTATGAAATTGTTTAGAAATGGCGCCTAGTGGAAGAAATGGAAACTGTATCAATGCGCGCACTCCATATAGGGATTTCCCTCCTGCTCAAGATAATTATTGTGGATCTGGAGATACAACTGGTGCTGATCAACTTATTACCATACTGGGACAACTCACTTAGGTTATGAATAATAACCTTACTCGTATGGAGCACCCTGATCCGCAACGTGGAGGATCAATGTTAGACCGCTTCATGAGGCAACAACCACCAACCTTCAATGGGAGTACAAATCCTATAGTAGCTGAGCAATGGATAAATTCCTTCGAAAAAATATTCCATGCCTTGGGGAGTAGTGAATGGGAGAAGGTTGTCATGGCAGTTTACCGCCTCACTGGAGATGCCGATCAGTTCGCTGATTCAAAACACAAAGGAAGATGATGATGTATCAAATATGGAATGCAGGGAGTTCAAAGAGATTTTCTTATAAAAATACTTTCCTCGTGACCATCGAGCAGATATGGAAAGACAATTTCTGAGTCTGAGGCAGAAGGAGGATGAGAATGTCGCAAAGTATGAGGCTAACTTTACAAGGTTAGCGAGGCATGCTTCCGATTATATACGTTACCCAAGTAGTAAGATTGATCATTTATTTGATGGGTTAAAACCATTTATCCGTAAATCTTTATTATCACAATCCTTCTCATCATACGAAGATATTGTCTCATGTGATGTCAAGACAGAAAAGGAATTTTCTAAGTCTTTTGACAACAAAGTAAAGCAAGAGAAGAAGAGAATGGTGGAACAAGAGATAGATAAAGGGAAAAAGGGAAAGAATGATTTTCTATTATGTGATAATTGTGGGAAGAATCACCCTGGTACGTGCCTAAAAGGAATGGGAGTTTGTTATAAATGTGGAGAAAAGGGTCACCAGGCTCGTGATTGCAAGGGAAAGAAAGAGGCTGTCAAAGTTGAATGCTACAATTGTAGGGAAATGGGGCATTATGCAAATGAATGTCCTAAGCGTCAGGGAAAATTACCTCTGAAAATGCCAAGGGATCAAGGACAATCTTATGCTGTTACTACATTTGAAGCAGAATAACTAATGTATTGGTGCTTTTGGACTCATGGATTATATTCTGGTTATTAGAATAATGTGATATATATATAAGGATTGTACTGCAGTACTTTTTGATTTCAGTAAGGTTTTAATATGATTTAGGTAATCATATTTTTAGTATGCGACAATAAGAGAATCTTTTCTTGTTTGGGGAATCTGATGTTACAATTGATTTTGGAATTTAGAGACCTTTTAGAGAAAGTCTGGACGGAGGTATTTTGGATAACTATTAAGGTTGGAATGGATTAAGATGAACCATGGATAGTATTGTTTAAGGTTAAAGCATTTCTGAATATTATTTTTGGAATATTATAATACTATAGTTTTAGGAAAAAGGACAACCTGCAGGGTGGGGCATAACCCGTCGCGTCGGACAAAGCTGCAGGAATCGAACCCACAACCATAGTGCAACATGCCTTTATTTCCTACCACTAGCCTACAGGAAGTCCCTGGTTATTAAAAAAATAATTTTACTAATCTAAATCGTATGTTTTAACATTTGGAACCTTATACAATTAGGATAAGTATAATATTTTTGAGTTCTATTATCTTTTTGAGTGAAAGATTAGTTGAAGGTTGAAACTCTAATTGTCAAGCATAAATATATATATACCTATCTCTTATTCAATGAATAAATTAATTCTTAAACTTTAGTAAAGGGATATTAAAACAAAATAATGTGTTATCCTAATACCTTATGTCTTGTTGAACTGATGATATTTTAAATCAACATAGATTGAAGGCTTTGAGGCCCTCAATTTGACAGTTGATTGTGATTGATGCCCTCAATCGCTCCCTACAAATATTTACGTTTTTCCTCCAATTATATGTCTCTAATTGCCACCAATGTTCTCCTAATCGAGATCATAATTGGGTGGTGACTTTTTCATTTCCCTTTCCCACTTATTAAGGCTAAATTTTATTAATCTTATTTCCGATGTGGGTTTTCCTCAAAGGTATTTTCTATTTTCAACCTTTTATTTTCCAAGAAAAATTTCAAATTGCGAGAACGCAATTTATTGAATGAGGGGAGAATGTAACACCCCGAGCTTCCACGACACGCCTCTCTTTCAATAATGCAATAGCTTGCATTGTACGCAAGTTCGAGTTCTAAAACACCGCGACTAATCAATGTAGCCGTTATGAATAGTAGTAACCACTTTTTGAAATTATAGAAAATTTATATTTCAAAATGGAATTCATTTTTTTATTCCTATTATTGAAATTAGCCTATGTTGAGTTTTTTGTAATTTTCGGAGAACTTCAAAATTTTTATGAATAGTGAAAAATACTTAAAACAACTTTTTTAATCAAAATAATTTATTGTTATAAATTATACTATTTAGTGGCATTAAAGTATAATTAGAATATATTTTTACCATTTTATCCAATGGTGGTAATTAGAATTAATTTAACATTGAAATTGGACATAAACAATTGCCAATCTTTTGATATAAATTGTTTCTTAAAAACACGCTATTTGTTGTGACAGCAGGAATTAATTATAAAATTAATTAATTCAACTTATATATTTGGAATTTTGTAAAATGGACTTCATTTTTGAATTCGGAATATCAATTATAGCTTAGGGTGAAATTTTGGCCTTATTCTGAAAAACTTCAATTTTGCTGAATAGTGAAACCACTAAGAGGTTGTTAAAAACTGATTTTTCGTTAAAATGAAATATTACCAATTCTGTGATTTGATTTTCAAAAATACGACATACATGGTTTTCATTAAGAAGTAAAATGTGGTTCAATGAGATTAAAATAAATTTTTGGTGAATAGTAACTTTTAAGTTCTTAATCGCGATTAGAGGTAATTAGTGAAGTTTAAGGTACAAATAATGTTTTAATAATATGAGATGAGCATGAAACTTGTACTAATCCTATTGGATGAGTCATGGACGACCAATAAAACCCATGGGTCAACTTGGGGACCCCATGGAGCCACTTTAGTTGGAAAATGACATTAATATATATTTATTTAATGTTAAAATTAAATTGACACAAAAATGAGTTATTTTACTCAAACAGTTTTTAATTGGGGTTACACAAGTCCAAATTTTGACTATAAATATTCATTAGAAAGATAAAAAGATTTCATACATCATAGTATTTTATTTATAATTTTTAGACATTAAATAAATTAAATTATTTATGACACCATTATGATGCAGCGATGACCTCATTATTTAACGATTTTAATAAAATGAAAAGATAATGTAAAATACAAGGCTTACACTTGTCCAAAGACTATTGGATGGCTAGATTTCGAACCCTTATCACCTTAGACACGAATTATATACGTGTGGGACCTTTAGAATCCGAAAATCATTGTGTAATAATGTAACATTTCAATCTTTCCAAAAGAGCCCCTCCTCTCCACTTATAAAAGGCCCCCACCTCTCCCACCTTATTCACACCATCAAGCCATTTGTCTCGGCAAACCTCTGCCCAAATACTCTCCCAACTTCCCCCTCTTACTCCTGGAAGACTCACTTTGGGAAGAACCCTTCTCAAATAAGCCATTGGCTCAAATCAAAATGAGTTACCCGATTTTGAGGTAATGTCTTCTCTAATGTTGTTTTGTTTTATTTTTCTTCTCAAACCCCCTAAACCCTTTTTATTCATTTCTTTTGTAACAACACCAGTATCCTCAATATACTAGGATGTTTTTATAATAAGGATTAGAGCTAAATTTACACACACCTACATCTAATGGTTAAGGAACATACGGTTTCTGTGGATGGCGAATTTCTGCCTCACGAAACGATGATTGTTCAACACTCATATAACACCTTAAAAGGTGGCCATTAAGATGTAAATATTTTTAAATATGATATATAATATGTTTATGTTTTACTTATGCTTCTGTATTTCTCATTTATGGCATACTTTATGATTTCCATTATGGGTAAAACGCGATAATTTCATTTTAGGAAGTGCGGACTACCGCCCCCTCAAAGTGATGTGAATCGTTAATGCCATATGTGGGATGTATAAAGGATGGAGTAAATGATATTATATATGATATTATACTGGAACTATATTATACCTTTATATAATTATTATTTCATGACATTAAATACGAAATAGAAATGAAAGTAGCGTTCATGCGTACGTACGGCTTACCGTCTCCATGAACGGTGCATTTCATTTCTTACCTCTAAATGTTACGTAATATTATGAATGAATGTATATACTGGATATATATGATATATATGATATCTACATCATGAATATAATTTTGGATATAATGGATATTTCACCACATGAACAACTTGTAATTAAAAGAAGGTTATTGTTGACACAAGTTCCAAAGATCGACAAAACGACTGTTATTAACTTAAATAATTACATAACGTTCATAACATTGTAATAAGAGATATAAAAAGTATAATGAAATTGAAAATGGTTCTTAATAAGGTAGATATTAACTCTAGTTTATTATTCAGGAGGTCAAAGAACGGTTGAGTCAAGTCGGACATGAGGTAAGGGAATTTCTTAACCCAATTTCCATTCTTTGGGTTAATCTCCTACTTTCAAATTATGTAATGATATTATTATGTCATATCTTGTATTTGTACTTTCTTTATGTGTACTTATAGTGAATACACATAATAGATCTATTATATTTTAAACAAATGATCTTTTAAGTACTTCGTCTCAATCTCCTTTCATTGAGGCATATTTGGTTTTATACATAATTTCTTTTATACGGTGTATAAATCCCTTTGACTTTTACGTTTATTCAAAAGGAATATTTTTATATGAAGCGTTTTGATAAATGAAAAAAGGGAATGTTTTTCTTTCCGTACTTATGCGGGGACAACGACTTCTCCGCCGCCGGGACCATTATTTGAGTTTCGGCTTCCTCTACAAGCCATCTTTTTTTAATGAAAAATAAATACAAAGTTTTAACTTTATTTTATTTTGGTATTGAAAATGGTTTTGAAAGAGATTTTATTATATAAATGTGTTGTATTGATATCTTGTGATTGAAATGTGGAAATTTTATGTTTCCTTTATGAATGTTTTATGTGATATGATTATGTTATGGTTTATGATATGTTTAAACCTATTCATATGAAGAATGTATTGGACTTAATAAGTGACGGGTGGAGCCCTCTATAGCTCCTCGATGCATCGGTAGGTCTCATGAGACAACTAGACGTGGAATTGGACGAGGCCCTTTCCCAATTTGATTTATGGTTTTGGCCGAGGCCTTAATCATTTTAGACGTCTTGGCCGAGGCCTTGACAAAATGTTTCAGAATGTCCGACATTGTACATTCCCTCATTATGAAAGTGGTTATTGATATTGCATGTGATTATTCGACCAGTAGAATATCCATGTGAATAAGTAAATGTCATTATCTCATTTTACTTTTTCCATATTATGTTGATGTTCAAGTTTAAAAGGATTTTGTTTTAGTTATACATTGCCTTAAATGTTTATGTTTATTTATGAAGGATTCCTCAGTATTGTTATCCTTACTGAGCATCTGAGCTCACCCCTTTCAATGTTTTAATATTTTCCAGGATGTGAAGAAGTATTTTATGAATGACCTGCAGGGATTGTCAGACGAATATATGAGAGTGGACTATGGAGACTATGTTATTATAGTTTTTCACTTTGTGATGTAATGTAACATTTATGAATGTATCTAGTGTTTCCAAGGCTACTAAACTTATCGGTCTTTTGAGACATGATCTTTTGTGATCATGCCAATGTTACGAAGTAATGCACCGGCTCTAGGTAGCTGGGGTCGGGGCGTTACAAATTAAATATCACGTTTATACATAAATTATAATATTAAAAAATGATGATGATGATGAAAAATGAAAATTTTTATTATGATAGAGTCATTAGATCGTACACAAACATGATTAGTATTTCAATTTTTAAATGATCATTATGGAAAATTGAAAAAAAAAAATACATCCTTGAATAAGTATAAATATATATTATATTAAAAATATTATTAATTTTACTGGTTTATTTGATCTTATTTATAAAAACGGAATCACATTGCTTGGATGTGGTGGAATTCCACATGTCCATGAATGGTGTTATCAATTTCCTCAATATGTGAAAGAGTAATAATGAAAATGATATATTATATTAATATAAAGGAAATTAATTCATGAATATCCTAAATATTTCATGTATCCAATATTTATTGAATTTACCTTTATTTATGAATGTCCATAATATTTATTGATATGAAATTTAATGCATTGTAAATGGATATGGAAGGTCTTACGTAGTCTTGAACCCTAATTGCATTTTCTTTTCATATTGAAAGATTTAAAAGTAAATAATTTATATTTATTATATATTATAATTATTACACAATATTTAATTAATATATATCACACATTTTTATCAAATCCAGCCGTAATACATGCAATTTAATGTGTAACGAATCACATCACATTGGGGATTACCAGTTCACACGTCAACAAAAGATGTTAGCATATTCCAAAAAATGTAACGCATAGAATAATGTGTTATATATTTATTAAATTCATTAATGTATCTAAGAATATCTTATATATAATATATACCATATATAAAATATAAATCCATCATTATTTCCAAACTGTACAGGTTGTAATAGAATAACAAATGAAACTCGTTTGTGAGGCGATAGTCGGACATAAATATAAAAGAATAATGTGTGTCTCATTTGGTGGATGTGTGTGATATTTTATATATTAACTGTTAGATAACAACTTATAATTATATTTATGATACATTGGTTATTATATTATAAATATATAAGAAAATTTGATTTGGTAAATAATGAATTAAAACAAATGATCTCCTTAAAGAACTTCACCGCTTATTTGGGAAACTCTATATCATTTATACCAAAAAAAATTACACGGTATTATTTCATAAAATATTTAGGTTACTGATATTAGGTTAATTATATTATGATATAATGTTTTATTGTTTTTTATGAAACAAAGGGATTTTTAGGAGTTAATAGGTGGGATGGTTGAATGCCTTTTTATTGGGAAAAAGGAGAGACCGTCTTATAAATATAAAAGTTAAACACTATTGACATGTCTCTCATAAAACATGTTACACCAATAATGATAAAAATTTGAGCCATTTGAGATTATGGATAAAATGTTTTTAGAATATACCTATGGAAAATTTTTCAAGGTAATTTTTCAAATATACTTATGTTTTTGTCAGTTGTTATTATATTTTTTGACTAATAACTGTAATTATTTTTACATGATTTTTATTAATATATTTTTTCAATTTATTTAAAAATACTAGAAGTTATAATCTTGTTAGATTCCTAATATAAATCTAAATTATCAAAATGCAAACCATATAAGTGGAAGAAATAATGTAATATTAATCTAATTTGATGGAATGAAAAAGTGGGTGTTTAAGTGAAATGCCAAAAATATAAAATGATTTAATATCCTACTAAACATTTAAATATATTAATGATAACTATATATTATTATATTATTTATAGTTTTTTCAATGTATGTTTTAAAAAAAATAAAAAATTAATTTACATACATTGATTATTTAGATGAAAATTCTTTTTTCAATCAAAATTAATCATTTTTCACATTCAATAAAAAAATAAATCTTCATTGGAATCTAATAATAATTCTATAACACCCCAAGATTTCATAGTGTGTTATTTCTTAAAAATAATTCAATAACTTGCACTACACGCAACACCGAGTTCAATCACACCATTAAAAGAGGTCATGAATAGTATTAACTACATTTTGAACTTTATATAATCCTTATAATTTTAGAATCCCTATTATGAGTTTCTTAGTCATAATGCAAGAACAGATTCATTTTCAGTATTTCACTTTTATCAACTTATAATAGTGAAACCTTTTTAAATACAATATTTTAAACTTTTTGACTAAATTGAGACATCAAAAAATTGAAAATGAAACATCCCAAGCTTCCACGGTACGCTTTCCTTTGAATAAAACAGTAGCGTCTGTTGTACGCAACTTCGAGTTCTAACACACCGTAACCAATCAAACTAGCTGTTATGAATAGTAATACATACTTTTTGAAGTTATTTATATTTTATATTTTAAAATGGACTTCATTTTTGGATTCGGAATATCAAATTTAGCCTAAGGTGAAATTTTGGTACTTTTCAGATAACTTTCATATTTTGATGAATAGTGAAAATTACTAAATTTTAATTAAAAACAACTTTTTTAATCAAAATAATTAATAGTGATAAATTTTGAATTTGAGTTGTTTTAAAGTATATTTAGAATATATTTTTACTATTTAATATAATGTTGGTCATTGGACATAATTTTACAATTAAACCGAACATAAACAAGTGTCAATCTTTTGATAGTTATTATCTCTTAAAAACACGCTTTTTGTTTTGACAGCGGGAATTAATTTTAAATTAATTTCTGCCACTTCTGTGTTTAAAATTTAGGAAAATGGATTCCATATTTGGAATCAGGATGTTCAAATTATGTAAATAGGTAACTTTTATTTTTAGACATTTTGAATAATTACTGCGGTAAATATTTTATTTACCATGGTTAAGGGTAAATCCAGTAAATAAGGGTTAAAAAAATAATATTATAATAATAATAAATTACCCTAAAACGTGTCTTAACCCTATTGGTTGATAAATGGTCGACCATGGGCATATTTGTGTCAATTTTGGGACCCCATGGATCCACTTGTAAGTGATAATGACACTTTATTTTAATTAAGTCAAAATGAATACAAAAATGACACAAGCATATATCTTTTAGAAAAACAATTGTTACATAGAGTTATATAAGTTGGATTTTAGATTATAAATATTCATTAGAAAGATAAAAAGATTTCATACATAATGATATTTTATTTATAATTTTTAGACATTAAATAATTTATTTTATTTATGACACAATGATGATGCAGTAATTACTATAATAGTGAAAAATTAAAATAATTTATATTATAAATACCCAAAAAAATATAATATGAAACTTTTAATGAATTAAAATAATTTTATAGGATAATATGATATATTAGGATTGATTTAATGGACTTTTTTCGAAGTAATCAATCTGTTATGAGTTTCACAAAAATCAACTATTGAATAGTGTCAAAATTGACATAAAAGAGTTCTTAAAACAAATATTATATTATTAATTGATATTAAATTCCTAAAAATCTAAGGTTCGGCCAAGAAACTTATATCAGGATAGGTTCATCATTAATGGACCACTTGGGGGTCGCTTGGATGTATATAGTAAGTTTATTAACAATATTATATAAAAATACAAAGAGACATTGTAAAAGTGAAACTAATTAACTTAGAGTTAATACTTAAAGATAAGGTTAATATAAGTACCCAAACCTGTCTAAATTCTATTGGTTGAGTGGTTTTCGACCTATACCCACCTTAACCTTTGAATAATCAACTTTCGAGCCTTTAGAAACCGAATATGAATTTAATATAAATTAATATTTCTAGCTTTTCCAAAGGTGCCCCTCACCCCTCTTATAAAAGGGCACTCCTCCTTCTCATTTCTTCACACCTTCAAAGCCTTTTGGTTCGGCCAAACTCTGCCCAAATACTCTCCCAACATCCCTCACTACAACCTAGAGGCATTAGTTTGATCAGAAATCCAACCTAAGGAGCCCTTTTGATCAAATCAAAAGGAAGAACCTGAAGAAGAGGTAATGATTTCACCACCCTTTTCTAAGTTCCTTTCTTCTTCCACTTCATCTTTCTTTGTTCTTACCATTCTAAAATAATAACTCCAGTATCTTACATATACTGTGATGTTATTATAAATATGGTACAACCATATTCAGTATTCTATCCACCCTTTGAATAACATGTCACCATACGTGCGTACGTACGGCTTACCGTCTCCACGTCGTGGTGTAATTGTTATTCAATATATTATTATTTGGATGGGTATAATAATGATGTGTAACTAATTTAAATAATAAATATAACATGTTAATGATTATCTATATATGATATACCATCCATTTATATATTATTTTAATATCAAAAGAATGATATTGTCGCTCGTGCGTACGTACGGACTACCGTCTCCACGAACGCGATGAGATTCATTCTCCATCGTATCCATTCAAGTATAATTATCATTTGATGATTTAAAAATGATGTTTAAGGACTTGATATCATTCTGGATATGAATAATATACAACCTATCCTTTACAAAAAGGTCTTACGTAACAAAACATATAAAAGAAAGCAAGTAAGTTAACACCCAAAACAACGATAATACTAAGATATTATTATAAATCGATATTAAAAGATCATATATGATATCATATTAATGTATATGATTCTTGTATAATTTAGTAACAATTATTTCACCATTATACAGGAGGTTAACCTACCCCAACCAAGGAAAAAGTACAAGGTAAGGGTTATTTCACAATCTCTTCATTATCCGAGGTTGTATTATACGTAATAATCTACTGGGATCTCTTTATCATCCACATCCATGTTTCTTCGAAATGTATTTCAAAACATTTTTACTATTTACAAGAATATGGGTTAAAGTCATTTATACCCTTGTTTGACTTTTTATAAGAGGTTTATAAAGGAATCTTTCCGTCGTTTTCAAAACAAGGTCCCTTTTTAACCTTTTCGACAGAATTGAGGTAAGAATGTTTTTTTAACTTATACGGCGGGTGCGGTTATTTTCCGCCGTTATAAAATCGTCGAAGCTTTCCTTACAAGCTTATAAGAATATTTTCAAAGAAAATTTTTTATTTTATATGGATCTTAAATGATTTCAAAATAAAAGGAGATACTTCTTTTAAAAGAATTTTGATTTCATCTATGTCAACATCCTTTGATGGATTTTAAGATTATTTGAAGTTGATTTATTATAATACAAAACTTCTATATTGTATTGAAGGTTTTGTGATATGTTTGAATGTGGATGTGCTATTTTATACCATTCATAGTTTATGGTGAAACTATTGACATTTCTTATGCTAGTTTTAACCCGAATGTTTATGTTATATTTCAAACTTTTCTTCAGATGAATGTGCTAAACAAGTATGTTCCAGGTTGGGGACCGGTAAAAGTAAGCCCTCCAGGTTGGGGACTGGTTAAAGTAAGCCCTCCAGGTTAGGGACTGGCAAAAGTATGCCCTCCGGGTTGGTGTCCGGTTATTAGAGGCACTCCGGGTTGGTGTCCGGTTATTAGAGGCACTCCGGGTTGGTGTCCGGTTATTAGAGGCACTCCGGGTTGGGTTCCGGTTAGAAGTAACCCCTAGGTCTTGGGATGAGGCCTAAACAATGAAATTAATGTTTGACATTATGCATTCCAACATTATGAAAGTGGTTATTGATATTGCATGTGATTATTCGATTAGTAGAATATCCATGTGAACAAGTAAATGGCATTATTTCATTTTACTTTTGCCATACTATGTTGAAGTTCAATTTTAAAAGGCTTTTGTTTTAGTAATTCATTGCCTTAAATGTTTATGCTTATTTTGAATGTTCCGCTATATTGTTATCCTTAATGGGCATTTGAGCTCACCCCTTTTCTATGTTTTATTTTTCCCAGGTAGTGAAGAAGTAATTTATGAATGACTTGCAGGGATATTATGAGGGGTTAATAGTGTGGATATGAAGACTTTGTTGTTGTAGTAGTTTTTCACTTTGAAATGTAATGTAAAACTTTATGATTATATCTAGTGTTTCCAAGGCTACTAAACCAATCGGTCTTTCGAGATTTGATCTTTCTTATGATCATGCCAATGTTATGTAATTAATGCACCGACTCTGGGTAGCTGGGGTCGGGGCGTTACAGTTGGTATCAGAGGAAGTTTAGTACAAACCTTGGAAGCTAGATTTAGATAAACTCTGATTAGAGCACGTATACCTAAGATGATCTTTGAGGATTAGTATAGAAGAACTTCCTAGAATTTTGGTATTGTAGAGATTTTGTGAGTTTTCCGAGCAATACATCCCTGTCTGGATACGAGCAGGTAGAGGCGGCTCTGGCACAGATGTACCTAGGGGTAAAACCCGAAAACACCGCTTTGAGCTAGACTCGAACGAGAACTGGTGCACGACAACGGGCCTTGCTGCACTCTTGGTTACGACACTCCTGGGGGATATGCTTAGGATAACTCTCATTTTCATTACAAATCATTATGAAGGGTTTATGAGTATATACTTCCTCAAAGAAAACATTTTTATGATTATGGATTATATCCATAAATAGTTCAATTTATGTTAAGTGTTTTATAAGTATGGGATTATGTATTTTGATTCATAAACTGATCTAGTGTATGCCATTGTTTAGAAATGGCGCCCAGTAGAAGGAATGAGAACTCCGGAAATGCACATGATCCAAAGAGAAGGAAGGATCATATCTTTCATGGTCTTAAGCTAGAATTTATAAGAGAAATAGTCTCTCATGTATTATCATCATATGAAGAAATAATATCATGTATTGATAAGATAAGTAAAGAGTTTACTATGTCCTATGGCTTTGAAGGGAAGCAAGAGAAGAAAAGGATAGAAGAGAAAAAGATGGATAAAGGGAAGAGGGAAAAGAAGAATTTTCCCATATGTGGTAACTGTGGAAAGAAACACCCTGGAACTTGCCTGAAAGGAATGAGAGTTTGTTATAAGTGTGGAGGAAAAGGGCACAAAGTACGTGACTGCAAGGGTAAGAAAATGGTTTCAAATGTACAATGCTTCATTTGCAAGGAGTTTGGACACTACGCGAGCCTATGTCCCAGTCATCAGACTATGCCGCAAATGATGTTATTGGATAATAATCAAGTTATGATATTACCACAGATGAAGAGGAATGATTAAAGCTCTTATGTTGATTATGTCAATTGAGTGTTGTATCAACAATGTACTTGTTATAATAATTATGGAGTATATAAGGATTGTACTGCAGTACTATTTCATTAAGGACTTGAGATTGTGTGGAACAAAGAAAAGTGACTCAATAGCAGGATAAATTTTTGGAAAATATATGGTTGAGAGAATGATAAACCATAATATAGTTCTGATACCGAGGTAGTGATTTTCGAATAATACATGATTATTTTGGAAAAAATATATTGGATATTCTTGACTACCTTGGAACTGATTAATGATTTGTATATTCCATCATTGTTGGGGTTTAAAACATTTTTGGATTGATGAAGTATATCCAGCATTCTATATGGAATAAGGGAGCATGAATGTAATCAATAAGGAATATGGTAATACATGATGAAGGTATTCATATGCTATTACGGGGTAAAAAGGATCTATATTATGTTTACCTTCCTTATAAATGTTAGACTGTGAGTTTGGACAGAAGTATTTTGGATAGTTCTAGTTTGGATTATTTTGGATTGCCATAAAAGGACAACCCGGAGGTCGGGCGGCAACCCGTCGCGTCCGGCGAGGCTGCGAGACTTGAACCCACAACCGAAGGGCGACAAGGGTGTATCACCTAACACTGGCCCACGAGATGTCCTAGATTAAATAATGTAGTTTTTATTAAAAGATCTTGTAGATGAATTATAAATTCGTTTATTTTGGAACCCTATACGAATAGTGTAAATAGAATTTTTTTTTACATTCTATTATCTTTTAGAGTGAAAGATGAGTTTGTGGTAGAAATTTATTTATGGATAAAACTCTAATTATAAAGTAAGTATATCTCCTTATGATCTTAGCCAATCTCATAAATAAATTCCTCAATATTAAGAAAATCAACTTAGAACAAAAATGTTTTCCTAGATGGTACCTTAAATCATCACTAATTTATGGCTTTGGGATTGTTGGCCTTTTCATAGCCATGTTCTCTACCACTCTCCATCAGATAATTGATGGTTAGATTTTTCTTCCATATCCATATTTTATTACATGGAACCCTAGTATGTGTTACTTTCGGTAATCTTCATACTTTCGACTCTTTATTTTAAATAGAGGCCTCATTAATTCATTTTTCGATGTGGGATTTCAACTAAGATACTTTGAAACGTCAAAAATGTGTTATCCTAATACCCTATGTTTTGTTGAACCGATGGTATTTCAAATCATCATAGATTGATGAATTTAAGGACCTCAATTTTACACTTGTTTGTGATTGATGACCTCAATCACTACCTATAAATATTTACATTTTTCCTCCAATTATATGTCTCAAATTTCCACCAATGTTCTCCTAATCGAGATCATAATTTGGTGGTGACCCTTTGATTTCTCTTTTCCTCATATTAAGACTAAATTTTAGTAACCCAATTTCCGATGTGGGTTTTCCCATAAATATATTTTCTACTTTCAACCTTTTATTTTTGAAGAACAATTTCAAATTGCGAGGACGCAATTTATTGAAGGAGGGGAGAATGTAACACCCCAAGATTTCATAGTGTGTTATTTCTTAAAAATAATTCAATAACTTGCACTACACGCAACACCGAGTTCAATCACACCATTAAAAGAGGTCATGAATAGTATTAACTACATTTTGAACTTTATATAATCCTTATAATTTTAGAATCCCTATTATGAGTTTCTTAGTCATAATGCAAGAACAGATTCATTTTCAGTATTTCACTTTTATCAACTTCTAATAGTGAAACCTTTTTAAATACAATATTTTAAACTTTTTGACTAAATTGAGACATCAAAAAATTTAAAATGAAACATCCCAAGCTTCCACGGTACGCTTTCCTTTGAATAAAACAGTAGCGTGTGTTGTACGCAACTTCGAGTTCTAACACACCGTAACCAATCAAACTAGCTGTTATGAATAGTAATACCTACTTTTTGAAGTTATATATATTTTATATTTTAAAATGGACTTCATTTTTGGATTCGTAATATCAAATTTAGCCTAAGGTGAAATTTTGGTACTTTTCAGATAACTTTCATATTTTGATGAATAGTGAAAATTACTAAATTATAATTAAAAACAACTTTTTTAATCAAAATAATTAATAGTGATAAATTGTGAATTTGAGTGGTTTTAAAGTATATTTAGAATATATATTTTTACTATTTAATATAATGTTGGTCATTGGACATAATTTTACAATTAAACCGAACATAAACAAGTGTCAATCTTTTGATAGTTATTATCTCTTAAAAACACGCTTTTTGTTTTGACAGCGGGAATTAATTTTAAATTAATATCTGCCACTTCTGTGTTTAAAATTTAGGAAAATGGATTCCATATTTGGAATCAGGATGTTCAAATTGTGTAAATAGGTAACTTTTATTTTTAGACATTTTGAATAATTACTGCGGTAAATATTTTATTTACCATGGTTAAGGGTAAATCCGGTAAATAAGGGTTAAAAAAATAATATTATAATAATAATAAATTACCCTAAAACGTGTCTTAACCCTATTGGTTGATAAATGGTCGACCATGGTCATATTTGTGTCAATTTTTGGACCCCATGGATCCACTTGTAAGTGATAATGACACTTTATTTTAATTAAGTCAAAATGAATACAAAAATGACACAAGCATATATCTTTTAGAACAACATTTGTTACATAGAGTTATATAAGTTGGATTTTAGATTATAAATATTAATTAGAAAGATAAAAAGATTTACTACATAATTATATTTTATTTATAATTTTTAGACATTAAATAATTTATTTTATTTATGACACAATGATGATGCAGTAATTACTATAATAGTGAAAAATTAAAATAATTGATATTATAAATACCCAAAAAAATATAATATGAAACTTTTAATGAATTAAACTAATTTTATAGGATAATATGATATATTAGGATTGATTTAATGGACTTTTTTCGAAGTAATCAATCTGTTATGAGTTTCACAAAAATCAACTATTGAATAGTGTCAAAATTGACATAAAAGAGTTCTTAAAACAAATATTATATTATTAATTGATATTAAATTCCTAAAAATCTAAGGTTCGGCCAAGAAACTTATATCAGGATAGGTTCATCATTAATGGACCACTTGGGGGTCTCTTGGATGTATATAGTACGTTTATTAACAATATTATATAAAAATACAAAGAGACATTATAAAAGTGAAACTAATTAACTTAGAGTTAATACTTAAAGATAAGGTTAATATAAGTACCCAAACCTGTCTAAATTCTATTGGTTGAGTGGTTTTCGACCTATACCCACCTTAACCTTTGAATAATCAACTTTGGAGCCTTTAGAAACCGAATATGAATTTAATATAAATTAATATTTCTAGCTTCTCCAAAGGTGCCCCTCACCCCTCTTATAAAAGGGCACTCCTCCTTCTCATTTCATCACACCTTCAAAGCCTTTTAGTTCGGCCAAACTCTGCCCAAATACTCTCCCAACATCCCTCACTACAACCTAGAGGCATTAGTTTGATCATAAATCCAACCTAAGGAGCCCTTTTGATCAAATCAAAAGGAAGAACCTGAAGAAGAGGTAATGATTTCACCACCCTTTTCTAAGTTCCTTTCTTCTTCCACTTCCTCTTTATTTGTTCTTACCATTCTAAAATAATAACTCCAGTATCTTACATATACTGTGATGTTATTATAAATATGGTACAACCATATTCAGTATTCTATCCACCCTTTGAATAACATGTCACCATACGTGCGTACGTACGGCTTACCGTCTCCACGTCGTGGTGTAATTGTTATTCAATATATTATTATTTGGATGGGTATAATAATGATGTGTAACTAATTTAAATAATAAATATAACATGTTAATGATTATGTATATATGATATACCATCCATTTATATATTATTTTAATATCAAAAGAATGATATTGTCGCTCATGCGTACGTACGGACTACCGTCTCCACGAACGCGATGAGATTCATTCTCCATCGTATCCATTCAAGTATAATTATCATTTGATGATTTAAAAATGATGTTTATGGACTTGATATCATTCTGGATATGAATAATATACAACCTATCCTTTACAAAAAGGTCTTACGTAACAAAACATATAAAAGAAAACAAGTAAGTTAACACCCAAAACAACGATAATACTAAGATATTATTATAAATCGATATTAAAAGATCATATATGATATCATATTAATGTATATGATTCTTGTATAATTTAGTAACAATTATTTCACCATTATACAGGAGGTTAACCTACCCCAACCAAGGAAAAAGTACAAGTTAAGGGTTATTTCACAATCTCTTCATTATCCGAGGTTGTATTATACGTAATAATCTACTGGGATCTCTTTATCATCCACATCCATGTTTCTTCGAAATGTATTTCAAAACATTTTTACTATTTACAAGAATATGGGTTAAATTCATTTATACCCTTGTTTGACTTTTTATAAGAGGTTTATAAAGGAATCTTTCCGTCGTTTTCAAAACAAGGTCCCTTTGTAACCTTTTCGACAGAATTGAGGTAAGAATGTTTTTTTTAACTTATACGGCGGGTGCGGTTATTTTCCGCCGTTATAAAATCGTCGAAGCATTCCTTACAAGCTTATAAGAATATTTTCAAAGAAAATGTTTTATTTTATATGGATCTTAAATGATTTCAAAATAAAAGGAGATACTTCTTTTAAAAGAATTTTGTTTTCATCTATGTCAACATCCTTTGATGGATTTTAAGATTATTTGAAGTTGATTTATTATAATACAAAACTTCTATATTGTATTGAAGGTTTTGTGATATGTTTGAATGTGGATGTGCTATTTTATACCATTCATAGTTTATGGTGAAACTATTGACATTTCGTATGCTAGTTTTAACCCGAATGTTTATGTTATATTTCAAACTTTTCTTCAGATGAATGTGCTAAACAAGTATGTTCCGGGTTGGGGACCGGTAAAAGTAAGCCCTCCAGGTTGGGGACTGGTTAAAGTAAGCCCTCCAGGTTAGGGACTGGTAAAAGTATGCCCTCCGGGTTGGTGTCCGGTTATTAGAGGCACTCCGGGTTGGTGTCCGGTTATTAGAGGCACTCCGGGTTGGTGTCCGGTTATTAGAGGCACTCCGGGTTGGGTTCCGGTTAGAAGTAACCCCTAGGTCTTGGGATGAGGCCTAGACAATGAAATTAATGTTTGACATTATGCATTCCAACATTATGAAAGTGGTTATTGATATTGCATGGATTATTCGATTAGTAGAATATCCATGTGAACAAGTAAATGGCATTATTTCATTTTACTTTTGCCATACTATGTTGAAGTTCAATTTTAAAAGGCTTTTGTTTTAGTAATTCATTGCCTTAAATGTTTATGCTTATTTTGAATGTTCCGCTATATTGTTATCCTTACTGGGCATTTGAGCTCACCACTTTTCTATGTTTTATTTTTCCCAGGTAGTGAAGAAGTAATTTATGAATGACTTGCAGGGATATTATGAGGGGTTAATAGTGTGGATATGAAGACTTTGTTGTTGTAGTAGTTTTTCACTTTGAAATGTAATGTAAAACTTTATGATTATATCTAGTGTTTCCAAGGCTACTAAACCAATCGGTCTTTCGATATTTGATCTTTCTTATGATCATGCCAATGTTATGTAATTAATGCACCGACTCTGGGTAGCTGGGGTCGGGGCGTTACAAATTCACCCTAATATAAATTTGGTATTATTAAATTATCAAAATATTAATATTTTATTATATAAATTTTATAAATATTTAAAAAATTATTATTAAGATATTTGTTCCCTTAAAATGATTAAATAATTGCCTTTTACAAAACCATATATTTTCATTTGAAAATTTGGATTTGTACTCCTCATATGGGTATAATATAAATTGGTTTATTTTTAAAAAACCCAATTGAATATATAATAAATAAATTTAATTATAATAATAATGTAATAGTAATATGTTAAACTTGTTATTATATATCACCTTTTGTGTAGAAAAATAAATTTTATATTAAAAATTATTTTATATTTGATTAGATTAAATATTAATTTCTAATTCATTTTCAACTAATAAATCAAAAACTATATTCTTATATGTTAGTTAGTCTAATTGATAACCTATAATTTATTGATATGTTTATATGCTATTATATTAAATACTAGTATTTTAAAATATAATGTTGTTTGGTAAACCTATATATTTCCTATAATGCATGCTTTCAGAAGTAATCAGTATTGTTGGTAACACAGTTTACTATAGTATTGTGTTAAACAAACTATAATATTAGTGTTGTTTATACCATAACCATATCTTATTTTTTGTTATAATGAAATCAATCAATAATACTATATTTTTTCCGTAGGAAAAATATTGATAAGACTATGGAAATTAAATTTGTTTAAAATAATTTGGGATATAAATATGCATTTTAGAATCAGTCATTCATGTTGATTATGATACAAAAGATACCAAAAATGGAAAATTATTATGTCATTTATTTTCTTGGATTCATATGTAATGTCATGCACTGGACTTATTTTAGGAGGTGTATATAAATCCCAATTTACATATAATATCACGACTTTTTATCCTCTTTAAATTTTATGATCATTATAACGATATTAATCCATGTGAATTATATTTCTATGTTACCACATTGGTAAATATTTTATGTTATAGTATCATCATTTATCATTATTATTTATTATTTTTGTGATGGCCCGGGTTTTAGGGGTCTATTACATTATGAAAATCTGATGTTGGATTTTCTAGTCTGGGAATCTCGATAATGTTTGGCGTAACGGTAGGCCTACCGGTAGCCATAGCTTACTAGTAATAGGCATATTGGTAGCTCGGTCTACCAGTAGCCAAAGCCTACCGGTAGCTTTATCTACCGTTATCTCGGTCTACCGGTAGCTGCAGCTACTCGTAGCTCTGTCGACCGGTAGCTCGATCTACAGGTACCTCCAGCCTACCGGTAGCTCGGTTTACCAGCGGCTGCAGCCTACCAGTAGCTCGGTCTACCGTTAGCTGACATCCACCTGTAGCTCTCAACTATCAGTAGCTATCAGCAACCATTGGTTCTCGGCTACTGGTGGCTCTCGCCTACCCCACGGGTTCTTTCTAGTAGCGTTTTTTTTTGCGCAAATTGGGTTTTATACCCTATTTTGACCTCATTAAGCTTGTTTTAAATCCCGGTAACACCCATAAACGTTTTAATTAAATATTCAATGAATTAACCTAGTGTGTGTGTGTCGTTTTAAACCGCCTGACCCTTTAATGACGTGTGGGGCCGCGTGGTCAACCCACGACCCCACGCCTTACGCGGTTTCACGTTCTAATCTCAACTGTCCTCGCCCTTATAAACAAAAGTGTTCTCGCAAGGTTTCTTTTCTCATTTACCCTGCACTAGAGTAACCTTAGCTAAGATGATCCACATTTCATTCAGGCAAGCTACATCTCTATACGTAATGTTCTTTTCCCGACCTTACCATCGACCGTTGATCAATATGTAGGGAATTTCTCCTTCTCCTCTCTCTTTTGTGTATCATGCAGGGTGGGCGTGCTTTTGTTTATATAGAATTGGATAAACCAGACCTAAATAAAGAAACTGAACGTATTCTATAATGAATGAAGGGGGTATATGATTGTTGATGTTGTTTTATGTTATGATCATCCTTTTGAATTGTGTGGGCTTACTCCTACTGAAAATCGGGGTCGTTGGTGGTCGTTGTCTGTGCACTAACAATCCCTTACCTCTGGTGATGTTTAAATGGATCGTGTTTTTGGTGGATAACCCTTACTGTATAATAGAAATTTTGATTAATCACGTATATCCGGCTAAATAAATTGAAAGCACCAGGATCAATCTCTTCTGTGATAACCACGGTTAAGACATAGAAATTAAAATCATGGAGTGTGTTAAATCTTATAAATCTGAAAAAACTGGCATGGCCCTTCCTCGTTTTAGTGGTAGTGTATGGGTTGTTTTTATTCATGGGATGATTTCTGGAGATGTGGGAGGGGTGGGATCCCCTATTTTTATACTCTCGGTGGTTATAGAATTGGGAATGTGATCCCCTGTTGTTATGGATTCAGTGGTTGTGAGTTTTAAGACCGGGTGGTTACCTTGTTTATATCACGAATTGGGGTGGGATCTTCTGTTGTTGAGAAACCCTTTTTTCTCTTAAATATTGGGCATGAGGCTATAACATAGGGTTATCTTTAGATGATGTGGCTTTAAGAGAGAACCGGGTGTGGGTGTTATGGTTGATGCTTGACTGTTTTCTTTCCTGGACTTGTGCCTATGCTTACTAGTTTCCCTAGTAGGTGCAAGAATTAATTAAACATCATTACTGAACACGAAAACAACGATGGGACAATGGGTTTTTGTTTGGTATGAGTTGTGACTTGGACTTTAGTGATGTTTTCATTCCTTAGGAAGGCTGAAAATCCTAAGCTTGGGGGAGTGCTTTTTACCTATATATAATCTTGTAGTTTTGTGTTTCTTATTCGCGCCCCACCCAAGTTGAGCACTTAGTGCCGAACACCCCCATTTAATGGGGGGGGGGTATATTTCCTAACACGACTATTAGTGGTTGGTTATTAGCTCATTTTCTGCTCTCTTTTCCTGATATCCCAAGTATCTTTGGGCAGGATGTGATGGCTTGAGGTCCATTATTATCCCAAGAACATTTAGGCGGGTTTTTGTGGTAGTTATGTCCTAGGTTTGTGCGGGAAGGTAGTTTCCCAAGTATCTTCGAAACGAGGCCCATGTTTCATCGAGCATGGCAGTGGTTCATCTAGCCCAGGTGTCTTCGGGCGTGGTGGTAGTTGTTCTGGCCTAGGTGTTTGCAGGCGTGGTTACGTGTGACTGTTGTGGTCCAGGTGTTTTCTGGCGGGATTCGGTAGTGGGACTACATGTGGTTGTGGCCTAGGTGTGTGCGGGAATGAGTGGCAGTGGGACTACGGTGATAATGGCGGGATTGGTTCGATGCATAGGATGTCTCAATAACAAGTGGGAAAGTGGCGCGGGGTACCCAAAAATCGATGTGCTCTTATTATATATATTACTTGAATTGTGTTATTTGGGGAGTGTGCCTTGATGAGGCTTGGGTGAATAGTTTACCTTGTTAGGCGTTTGGTTTACTCCATTTTCTCATAGGACATTAGTACGTTCCCCCACTTGTGCACGAGAGTCTTTGGTTTTCCCTTCTGAGTGTACTTGTATGCTCACCCCACATATGTAAAACTCCTTTCATGATTCCAGGAGGACTTCGGGGACCGCACGGGACCTTACTAGCTCGGTCCTTTGGGGCAGTTGCAGTTGTTGTTTTTTCCTTCATTGGTACTTACCCTTGTAGTCACTTTTGTACATTGTGGCTTTACTTTTGGAACATGAATGTGGGAACGGTTTACTTTTTTCTTTACGTTTATTTTAGTTTTTCTGTTGTTGGGTTTCATCATCTTATCTCCCGATCCTATAAAACATAAAAAAATGTAATGCCTTCTATTTAGTGTGTGATTCTATACCCTTGGTGCTAGTCTCCACTCCAGGACCTATTGAAGGAGGGTTTCAGGGGTCATTATCTCTCCTTTAACTTAAATAAGGAAGGTCCTGGCAGTCTGCTGACCCTTCCCTCCTTTTGGTGAAGGTGTGTCGTGACAGAATAGTATCAGAGGTGATGGTTGAGAGATAGGATGGAGTCTGGGGTTAGGCACAGTGAGTATTTCATGGGATGGTAGGAAAATAGTGTTGGGTGACCTTGGTGCGTGAATTAGGCCAGGGAATCCTGGCTAGGACACTGGATTTTAGGGCCCCTCGTGATTCGATGTAAGGACTTTGGACCTACTGAATGACCAAATAAGGCCATGCTGATTGTAGGGTAGAGAGAACCTACGAAAGGTACATGCATCATAATGACTCATGTTCTCATGTTTCTGGGGTGTTTTGGGAATTACGAATAAACAAAAAATTTAGGAAGTTTTAAATACAACATTCTGCACTACCTGGGCTTAGGCATTCCCTATTTACCTTGCAGCTATGGCACCTGGAAGGAGACCACGTGTGGTACAGGAGATCGAGGCTCCAGAGACTACCATAGTCGACTGACAGACAACTGATCGAGAAGAGGAGGATGTCCAGTGTCAGATGAGACTTCGGGCCTTCCAGCGACAGACCCTCGAGAAGTATGAGGGGAACACCTCTGACATGAAGACAGAGAGCTAGCTAGAGGAGCTGGTGATAGCCATCGGCTTGATCCAGGATCCGACCGAGTACTGGGTTCCTCTGGCCGTCGTCTAGATGCGGGGTGCGGCGCGTCAATGGTGGACTCTTTACCTGGGGGATAGGAGGGAGGCTAAGGTGTCATGGGCTGATTTTGAGAGGGAGTTCTGGGCGGAATTTCTCTCCTCGATGATGAAGGTGGAAAATAGACAAGAGATACTCTCCCTCCAACAAGAGAGTGTGTCTGTTAGGGAGCTGGGAATCAGGTTCCAAGACCTCTTACGGTTTTCTCCCGGCCTCTTTCATGACAAGGAGTCTCGGTCAAGACATTTGGAGGAGGCACTCCGACCCTCCCTCAATTATGTTTTTACCCCTTTTTACCCTACTGACGTACTTGGAGGTCTAGAAGAAGGCCGAAGTGGAGGAGAGGATGCATGCTCTAGGAGGAGTGTCACGAGAGGAGCTCCATCTGCAATCATCGAAGTGGAAGGTCGTCAGCACCAGGCCTCCAGCGTTAGGGCCTTCTAGGTTTCAACCAGCAGGGAGCAGGCCGCAACAGCTTCAGTTCTGATCCCATGGTCCTCCCCCTTTTTCTTCGCATCCAGGGCTATGGTGCATCGTCTTTGGGATCCTTGGACATCTCTGGAGTCAGTGCCCGGACCGGGTAAAGTACGTCGGTGGTGGACAGCCCCACCACCCGCCCGAGCAGTAGCTTCTAGATAGGCCTTTCCAGTAGCAGCAGCAGGGACAATGAGTTCCCGCTCCTCCGAGGGAAGAAATAGTAGGAGGAGGCTGACCTCAGGGAGCTCCGGAGGCACCTCTACCGGGGCGTGATCTGGGAGGTGGCCGACAGCCGAGGGGTAGAGGAGCTAGGCGTGGACAGCTACACGCCACTGAGGAAGAAGTTCTAGGAGGGCTAGAGGTTGTTCGAGGTACAATCAGTTTGATATATACACTTTCTTTTTCCTTGTTCGATACCTAAGCTTCGCACTCCTTTGTTGCACCCGGTCTAGGCCGTGCCTAATGTCTAGATTCCGAGAGACTTCCAGTTCCCCTGGTGTTGAGAACACTAGTCGGAGGTCAGACCGAATTGGTGTTTGTTTGTCGGGTATGCAGACTGATTATAGGTCCACATCAGTCGGTTAGGGATCTTCTTCTGCTACAGATACAGCCATACGATTTCATCCTAGGAATCAAATGTCTATTCACTATGTGTGTTGTCATCAACTGTTTCCGAGGAAGGTTTGTGTTCTTAGACGTGGGTAGCCGGCGTGTTACCTTCACCAGTGAGCATAGCAGTCAGAAGGGAAGTAGGAGAGAAGAGCTCCTTATCTTGTTGTTAGCTGAGCTGTCATTAGAGTCTGTAGATGCTGAAATGGTGGAGGCTCCAAAGATCATCCATGAGTTTATGGACGTCTTCCCCGATGAGGTAACGACTCTACCCCTTCGACGTGATATCGATTTTGGGATAGACTTGCAGGCCGGTGCTCATCCGATCTCGATGGATCCTTACCGGATGGCACCTTCAGAGTTATGGGAGTTTTGGATCCAAATTGACGATCTAATGAAGATGGGTTATGTTCGGCCGAGTGCATCACAGTGGGGTGCTCCTGTATTGTTCGCAAAGAAGGAAAGTGGTGGTATTAGGTTTTGCATAGACTATAGGATCTTCAATCGGGAGATGATCAAGAATCTCTACCCTCTTCTGAGGATAGACGAACTTTTCAACTAGGTGAAAGTGGTAGGGTGGTTCTCGAAGATCTACCAGCGGTCTGGGTATCACAAGATGAGAGTGAAGGAAGGTGACGTCCCGAAGATGGCGTTCAGGTGCAGATATAAACACTTCGAGTTCGTGGTCATGCCCTTCGGTGTTACGAACGCCCTGGATGTGTTCATGGGGCTTATGAACTCCATCTTCTGGGAGTACTTGGATCGGTCCGTGGTTGTGATCATCGAAAATATCCTGATGTATTCGAGATCAGAGGAGGACCATGTAGAGCACCTATGGATGGTTTTGGAGGTCCTTCGACAACACCAGCGCTATGAGAAGTTGTCGAAATGCAAATTCAGGACACGAGAAGTGCACTTCCTCTGGAATGTGGTGTCCGAGCAGGGGGTAGCAGTGGACCCATTAAAGTTTGATGAAGTTGTTTCTTGGGCAGCACCCAAGAATGTGGTAGAGGTCCGTAGTTTCCTCGGGCTGGCAGGTTACTATCAGAGGTTTGTACCCAACTTCTCTTGAGTTGCAGCCCCTTTTAGAGCCCTGACCAAGAAAGACCAGGTTTTGGTCTGGAGTGAGAAGTATTAGTCAGCCTTCAACTATTTGAAGGAGAAGATGGTTAGTGCCCTACTGTTGAGATTTCCAAAAGAAGGGGTGTCGTATGGGGTTTTCTATGATGCTTCAGGACAAGGACTGAGATGTGTTTTGATGGAGCAACAAGGGGTGATCTCTTATTGGTCCAGTCAGCTACGCCCTCATGAGCGTAATTACGACACCCATGACTTGGAGCTTGCAGCGGTGATTTTTGTGCTAATGTTATGGCCGTACTACCTCATCGGAGAATGCTTTGTGGTCTTCACAGATCAAAAAATCATGAGGTATATCTTCTCCCAGTGGGACCTAAACTTGCGACAGTGGAGTTGGGGGGAGTTCCTCCAGGATTACGACTTCAAGATCTCTTATAATGAGGGAAAGGGCAATGTAGTGGCCGATGCCTTGAGCAGGAGGATGTAGAATGATGTGGTCTGACAGTCGGCGGATTCCTAGAAGGAGATGGATGAATTGGATGCCTTACACCTGTATGTGAGGATGGTTAGCAGTATAGGTTGCATATATCAGATGATAGTGAAGTCATCACTGTTTCATCAAGTGGAGGAGTCTCAATGGGGATACCCAGAGTGCGAAGTGATGCGCGACCGAGTTGACCAGGGTAATGCCCTAGAATGATGTATGGAGGATGGCCAAAACTGGATACTTTTCCAGGGAAAGCTGTTTGTTCCGGTGGCGATGCACGACAAGGTTCTCAGTGAGTTCCACAACTCACCCCTGTCGGTACACCCAGCAATTTCCAATATGTACCAGGGATTGAAGAGATATTTTTGGTGGCCCGGAGTGAAGAGAGCAGTGGCAGAGTTTGTGGCGAAGTGCTTAGTGTGTCAGCAAGTGAAGGCTGAACACCGAGTTCCAGGTATCCTACTGCACTCTCTAGATGTCCCCGAGTGGATGTGGGATGACATCATTATGGATTTCTTCATGGGACTACCAAAGGTCCAAGGGGGATACGACTCCATATGGGGGGTAGTGGACAGGTTGACAAAATCAGCTCACTTTCTGGAGATCAGGGAGTCGAGTGCAGTGGATGCTTTGGCGCGAAGGTATCTGGATGAGGTGGTGAGGATGCTTGGAGTGTCGAGGTATATAGTCTCAGATAGGGATGCACGGTTTACCTCGCGAGTCTGGAGAGGATTACATCATGCATTTAGCACCCAATTTCACCTTAGCACTACTTTCCATCCGTAGACAGATGGACAGACAGAGCGCACAAACCAGACCTTGGAGGATATGCTATGGGCATGTGTTCTGGACTCAGGATGATAATGGGTACAATACATTCCCCTGGTAGAGTTTTCCTAAAATAATATATACCAATCTACCATTGGTATGGCCCCATTTGAAGCCTTGTACGGGAGGACATGCCGCTCACCTGTGTGTTGGACCGAAGTCAGAGAGGCAGGCATCCTTGGCCCGGAGGTGGTGCAGAGCACGACCGAGAAGGTTCAGCTCATACGGGAAAGGATGAAGGCAGCCCAAGACCGATAGAAGTCTTATGCTGACACCAGGAGGAGGCCCTTGGAGTTTGAGGTTGGAGACCACGTATTCTTGACGGTCTCCCCTTGGAGAGGACAATGGAGGTTCGACAAGGGGAGTATGATTTCTCCAATGTTCATTCGGCCCTTTTAATTGTTATAGAGGGTCGGCGAAGTGGCTTATCAGCTTGCGTTACCACCACCACTACTGAGGATACATGATGTCTTCCATGTGTCCCTGCTCCATCGGTATCTGCATGACGATTCAAACGTCCTTGATTGGGGTATGCTGGACATCGAGGAAGACGTGACTTTTGTGGAGAGACCAGTGATGATCGAGGATCGCAAGGAGAATGTGCTTCGTGGGCAAACCAATCTGTTGGTTAGTGTGTTGTGGAGACATGGTGGGCTTGAGTAGAGTACATTGGATAGGGAAGCACAGATGTGTACCTAGTACCCTGAGTTGATTTGAGTTTTAGTCTTATTTGTACCTGTTGTAGTAGAACGTTTTGTCTTTTTGGCTATAAGATGTACTAGTTTTCTTTTTTCTGGATGTGTGTGAAAAGCCCTGGCTATGGGGGAGGATAGAACCCGACCCTTAATCAAGACACATTAAGTTGGATGCAATTAAACCCATGCAGGTGACTCAGTGCTGCCCAAAGTGGATAATATCATGACATGGGGAAGGAGACTCCCCAAACCCCACATGTATGGGTAGTTTGACATGATATGTTGCTTGGTTCTTGACAGAAGGGCGTTTTTAGTTAACACGAGGATCACTCCCCAGAGGTATCATTATAGGTGGTTGTTCGGACACTCTCTTTCCTTCTGTGTTGTTTTGATTCTCGAGGATGATAATCTTTTAAGTGGTATCTGATGTAATGGCCCGGGTATTAGGGGTCTATTACTTTGTGAAAATATCAAGTTGGGTTTTCTAGTCAGGGAATGACAGTGAATTTTGGCGTAACAGTAGGCTTACTGGTATCCTTAGCCTACCGGTAGCAGGCCTAAAGGTAGCTCGGTCTACCGATTACCGCATCCTACCGGTAGCTCTGTCTACCGGTATCTCAGTCTACCGGTAGTGGCAGCTACCAGTATCTCTATAAACCAGTACCTCGGTATACCGGTAGCTGCAGCCTACCGGTGGCTCGGTCTATCGGTAGATGCAGCCTATCGGTGGCTCAGTCTACCTATAGCTACAGCTTATCGGTCGCTCGACCACCAGTCGCTGACAGCCACATGTGGCTTTTATCCAACGGTGGCTGTCATCCACCGTTGGTTCTAAGCTACTGGTGGCTCTCACCTAACCCGACGGGTTCTTTCCAGTAGTGCTCCTTTTTTTGTGATAATTGGGTTTTAAACCCTATTTTGACCCCATTAAGCTTGTTTTAAATCTCAGTAACCCCCATAAACGTTTTAATTAAATATTCAATGAATTAACCTGGTGTGTGTGTCAGTTTAAACCAACTGACCCTTTAATGATGTGTGGGGCCACGTGGTCAACCCACGACCCCGCGCCTTACGCGGTTTCGCGTTATAATCTCAACCGTCCCCGGCCTTATAAAAAAGGTTTCTCCCGAGGTTTCTTTTCTCGTTCAACCTTCTCTAGAGTACCCTTCGCTCAGACGAGCCACTTTTCATTCAGGTGAGCCGCATCGCTATACGTAAAGTTCCGTTCCTGGCCTTAGCATCCATCGTTGATCAACTAGTAGGGAATTTCCCCTTCGCCTCTCTCTTTTGTGTATCATGCGAGTTCTGCACACTTTTGTTTCTGTAGAATTGAATAATCTACACCTAAATAAAGATAATGGACAGATTCTATATTGAAATAAGGGGGGGATACAATCTTTGATTTTTTTATGGTATGATCATCCCTCTGAATTGTGCGGGCTTACACCTACCGAAAATCGGGGCCACTAGTGGTTGTTTTCTGTGAACTAAAAAACCCTTACTTCTGGTGATGTTTAAATGTATTGTGTTTGTGTTGGATAACCCTTACCGTATAATGGAATTTTGATTAATCACGTATATCTGGCTAAATAAATTGAAAGCACCAGGATCAATCCCTTTTATGATAACCCCGGTTAAGACATGTAAATTCAAATCATGGAGTGTGTTAAATATTATAAATATGAAAATAACAGCACGACCCTGCCACTTGTTAGTGGTAGTGTTTGGGATGTTTTTGTTCATGAGACGATTGGTGGAGATGTGGGTGGGGGTGGGATCCCATGTTTTTATACTCTCGGTGGTTATGAAATTGGCAATGGGATCACCTGTTGTTGTGGATTCGGTGGTTTTGAGTTTTAAGACTGGGTGGTTACCTTGTTTATATCAAGAATTGGGAGATGATCCTCTGTTGTTGAGAAACCCTTTTTTCTCCTGGATATTGGGCATGGGGCTGTATGATAGGGTTCTCTTTAGTTGATGTGGATTTACGAGAGAACTGGGTGTGGGTGTTATGTATGATGCTTGACTGTTTTCTTTCTTGGACTTGTGCATATGATTACTAGTTTCCCAAGTAGGTTCATGACTTAATTAAAAATCATTACTGAACACGAAAACACAGATGTGACAATGGGTTTTCGTTTGATATGAGTTGTGAATCAGAATTGAGTGTTGTTTTCATTCCTTAGGCTGGCTGAAAAACCTAAACTTGGGGGAGTGATTTTTACATATATATATACTTTTATTTTTTTTTGTTTTTTATTCGCGCCCCACCCAAGTTGAGAACATAGTGCCGAACACCCCCATTTCATGAGGGAGGGTGTTTTTCCTAGAACTATTATTAGTGGATGGTTATTATTTCTTTTCTTCTCCCTTTCCCGGATATCCCAAATATCTTCGGGAAGGTTGTGATGGCATGAGGTCCATTATTAGCCCAAGAACCTTCAGGAGGGGTTGTGGGGTTGTTATTAACCAGGTGTGTGCAGGAAGGTAGTTTCCCATGTATCTTCGGGATGAGGACTAGGTGTCTTCGGGCATGGTAGTAGATCTTCTAGCCCAGGTGTCTTCGGGGGTGGTGGTGGTTGTTCTTGAATAGGTGTTTACAGGCATGGTTACATGTGACAGTTGTGGCCCAGGTGTTTGCGGGTGGGATTCGGTAGTGGGACTGCATGTGGTTGTGGCCCTAGTGTGTGCGAGCGGGTGTGGCAGTGGGACTGCGGTGAGAATGTCGGGATTGGTTCGATGCATAGGATGTCTCAATAGCCAGTGGGAAAGTGGCGCGGCGTACCCAAACATCGATGTTCACATATTATATATATTACTTGACTTGCGTTATTTGAGGAGTGTGCCTTGGTTTGTCTTGGGTGAATAGTTTCCCAAGTCCGGTGTTTGGTTAACCCCTTTTTCTCGTGGGACTTTAGTACGTTCCCCCACTTGTGCACGAGAGTCTTTGGTTTTCCCTACTGAGTGTATTTGTATGATCACGCAACGTATATAAAACTGCTTTCAGTATTCCAGGAGGACTTCGGGGATCGCGCAGGACCTTACTAGCTCAGAACATTGGGGCAGTTGCAGTTGCTATTTTTCCTTCTTTGTTACTTACCCTTGTAGTCACTTTTGTACTTTGTGGTGTTACTTTTGGAACATTCGTGTGGGAATGGTTTACTTTTGGCTTTACGTTTCTTTAGTTTTGGGGTTGTTGGGTTTCATTATCTTATCTCTCGATCCTGTAAAACATAAAGAGGGTAATTCCTTCCATTTAGTGTGTGATTTTATACCATTGGTGGTAGTCGCCACTCCAGGAAATATTAAAGGTGGGTTTCGGGGGTCATTATCTCTCCTTCAACTTAAATAAGAAAGGGCCTGGCAGTCTGGTGACCCTTCCCTCCTTTTGGTGAAGGCGGGTCGTGACAATTATATTCCTAATGATAAAATCCTAGGATTCAACTATGAAGAAACCCAGTTTATGTCTTATCCTTTTGTTATTTCATGAAAATATATGTTTCCACTAATATTTTACACTTAATATACATGAGGGTTATGTTTAAAAAAGGAATATTATCCATCTTAGACCATATTTATTCCAAATCAATGATTTCAAAAATGTATTATAATTACTCAAATGATTTAATAATGAAATTTGAGACAATTTTTTCATTATGAATATATTTTTAATTGAGTATTCATGCCACTCTCCATGAAATTTGTGTTTCATTTTTGAGAAATATTTGCAATGAAACAATATTTTAATATATATAGAAATAATAATGTATTATTTTTTCCTATCAACTATTTTCATTAAATCATGCATAATGTTTTAATATTAATTTTCAGATAAACCGAAATAATATATTTTGAATCAAATAATTTTTTATTCACAGAGGAAAAAATATGGAATTCAAATTTTTTTAAAGGATTTATAATTATGGATATATCATTTTTCTTGAATATTTTCAATGATATGTATTAAAATAATATTTTGTAATGTTTATCTCAAAAATGAAATATACATGGAAATGATATTTTCCCCCAAGACCATTAAATATGAATTTTTTTACAATGTAATCCATTTAATATGATTAAATTTATGTTAATTATAGTTTATTATAGATATAATCCAATGATATCAATCTTAAAATTTAATTTAATTAATTATGATTATGATCACATAAATTTTATGATTCCAATTTATTTTTCCAAGGTTATACGATGATAATATTCTTATGGATCATAATTCATTTTTCAGGTGTCATGATATGATGATATGAAGAAATGATAATGAATCCCTAAATATTTTTCAGAGGATATGAAATGATAATTTTTTTAGAAATATTTATTTCACTGGATTTGATATGATGAATGTTCAAGGAACATTTGGAAATCATAAAAATGTTTTTCATTATGGTATGTGTGGGAATTATATCTCCCTATAATGAATTGGGAAAGAATATTTTTTTAATAGGAAAATATGATACATATGAAATTATTGTAATATTTTAATGGATGAAATAATGGTTTTTATTAGTTTCCAAAAACGTGTACTGATGTGCCCATTCAAAAAAATAACTAGATACACTTGTTGTTAGCTTGAGCATAAAATATTATATTTGTTTTTGGGGGGTATCAATTAAGTATTATTTTCTTTTATTATGTATATTAAACAATGATAAGGATAACATAAAATTTATGGTTTTATTTTTCATGTAATTATATTTCATTATGATTCATACCATATAAAATTCTATTAATTATTTCATGACTCAAGATTTTCCTATTTGATATTATTTTCAATGTTTTCAAAATTTATTCACATATAATAATAACCCTATAGAATAACTATATTTAGGTACTTCCACTGTTTAGCCTTACCAAGCATATCACCTCACCATTTCATATGATTCATTTCCAAAGGTTATGATCAAATGTTTTATGTTGGTTGTGTATATAAGGTGTAATAATTGGGATGATCTTTTTGGGAAAAATTAATTTTATTTAACTATACTATAATATTATTTTATATGTATGAAATGGAACTAAACACTAATGGTGCTAAAGTGTGTGGCCATGTAATTTGATAAATATTCCTCTAAAAATTTATAATAACCATGTATGATAATCATGAATTGATAAGTTTGTATCTAATAAATGCTTTGGCTAAACATTTCAAACTATAGTTAGTACACTCTTGATAATTTGTAAGGGTATTATTGAATATATATCTACATAAAACTTAAATAAAAGGTTACATAGTTAGTCAATGTTTAGGAAAATTTCCTACACATTTAGTGAAGGATATATAAATTTTTTTCCTAGAAATGACATATCCATTAATATACAGAATGTATATGTGGATCTTAAAAAGATTAACAAATTTGAAATAACTCTAAAAAAGGAACCACAGGCTATACTAAATCATCACCTGGTGCAATAAAATGGGCCTTAGTCGACAATTGGTATTAAATTGTAGTTGTATGTTATTTCTCAATTCAATAAATATTTATGAATCTTCCCTAGGTATTTAAATATATGATGATTTTAAATTGCCTATGAGAATCATATAGATTCATGGGTCATAAATAAACGTCTCAAAATTTAAAAAGTGGGATGAATTCTCTTTATGTAAGAAATTATGGTAATTAACGCATTGAAAATAAGATTTATCATTCTAAAATATAATATGGCGGGAATATAGACATAAAATAATATATCAAATGGAGGGGATCTAGTTATACGACTAGAAAAAAAATGAAATCAAGTTGAAAATTTTAGTGTAGTTAAATATTTTATTAGTTGTGAAAAAGGGGGATTTTATATATTACAAGTAAGGATTTATTCCATGTAAATCAGTGATGTTGAAGAATTGAATTATTTCTTTATTGTGATTATTTTATTATGTTGTAGATGTAATTTTCAATGCTATTATAGTTGTATGAATCGTTAAACATCATAAGATTATATTATTTTTTCAAATCTAAATGTCTCGGTGAAAGATTAACATAAGAGATATTGATTCCAAAAGGGGATAATATTTTAGAGGATGATTATGTGATAATTTTCTTAGTCTCCCCTTGTAATGTTTTACATGATGATTTTTAGCCAAATTATGTTTATCATAGTTGAATTTAATGGAAATAAAAACGTTGGAATTGAAGAGGACTGTTGTTTTTAAAAATTTTATTAAAGGATTAAATAAACTTTTGGAATGATATTATATTATAGGTAATTTGAATTATATATTTTTTAAAAACATTTTTATTAATATAATTCTATAAAATAGATGATATGAAATCCCGGTGATTACTTGTTACTTTTGAAATGGTCGCCGTTCCGGAAGCAACAACTGATGGAAGACAAGGCTATAAAACCTACCACTAGGAAATAAAAATGATTAATTAATTTGGGCATTATAACAAGAGATATTTCTATGTATTTATATATATTTTGACATAAATTTAAGGATTATAGAATATTTTCTATCAATATTCTATGACCATTATTTATAGTAGAATGTAAATCGGAAGACATCACTTGGGGTTTTGTAATCAAAATCCCCATTAAATCATAATAGAATAAATATTCAATGGTTGTATTTAATCAATATTCAAAATTATAACACCTTATATTTTTTTTAATATTTATCATTGTATATGATAAACATGATATAAAACAATGATGTAGTAATGTTTCATTTAGTAACACATACAATATTATTTTATCATAATTTAGAGTTTTCACCAATGATTTGGAAATGTCTACAATAGTAATATGATATGGTATTGTGTTTCATCACTTTGAATCATCATTCAAAATATTTTCTCTTTGAGAGATTAATTAAAACCATAATGGATACTCTGTGATCTAATAATTTGGATTTAGAAGGTTCTTGAGATCAATTAACAAACAAAATATGAGTATTCATATAGTGATATATTCTTCTTGAGCATTCATATGGATACTTTTGAAGGACATTTTGGAAGTAAGTGCATAAACCCAATGCAAAAGAATGATGTTATAGATAAAAATGTATTATGACTTGAGAAATTTGATGAGATGGATGATATGTTATGATCCATTCTTCCAAATGTGTGAAATTCTCAATATGATAGAAATATTATTATGATGATCATCAATATACTATATAATTTCATGTTAGTATTAATATGTTTGTACAAATTTATCCATGTATGAAATAACTGAAAAACATTCCTTGGTATATTTTCACCATTAAAATACTAATTATATATAAACAAAGTGATTTCTTTTGGTACTTGCAAAAAACCTCTTTTAGGTTCACAATTTGTTCCATGTATTACTCCTAAGGATGTTCAAATTTGATACGTAAAAATTTATTAACTCAGATTTCATACCATTGAAGCATGATATTATTTATGAGGAATAATCAATATCAATTTTGGATGAAATAGAGAAATAACTATGAGAAAAGACCACATAAATAGTCCTTGATTTTTTGTGAGACTTCCATATTGATGATGTTATGTGCAAAACATTATACATAATTATGTTGGATAATCATCAATTCATGCTATTAGAGTGAGAAATTTTGAGTTTGAAATACATTGTAAGGGGGTATAATATAATATAGTATGATTTTTTTTCAAATTACGTAACCAATTAAATATAATCATTTCTATATTGTGTGTCATGTGAAACACTAAGATTAGTTACGATTACACATAAAACTGAGTTTATATTGCATTACATTGTGCACTTTTTTTGTCTTTTGTTACACATAATAGAGTGTTTAGAATTATTTTCTATATTATTTATTCATACGATGCAATACTTAAATGAGTGATGACATAAAATTTATTATTTAATGTGATAGTTTTCATCATGCTATTATAATGGTACATATGAATATAATTAAAAATGATTTAGAAATATTTTATTTATAATTTTTTTTTATAATTATTCATTTGGTGACCAAAAAAATTGAAATGAAAATAAAAAATCATTTAAAAATAATACCATTTTAGGAGAAAACTATTATAATACACATAAATTCATTTCGACTCATTAAATTGAATGAATGAATTTTAATTGATTAATTTAATTTTATTTATATAATATATATTCAAAAAAATGTTTAACCTTTGTCTTGTGTGTCTTCTAAAAAATTAATTTGAGTAAATCCAATTTTATAATTAACATTGCGCTTTCTAAACAACAATTTTGTCTTATTTTGAAAGCATGTTTTGATATTATTATTTTACCTCTTTGAAATAAATTTTTTAAAAATTTAAATAATTTATGAAATATTAATATTTAAATTATCCTCGGGGGAGTCTTTTGAATTTGTCTAAATTCGTTCCTTTTGGATGAATTTTGAAAAAAATGTAAATTTTCACATAAAGATATAATTTAATTTGATATATTTATATATATAAGTAAATATTTAAATAATTATTATTGTAAATATTGTTCAATTATTCATAAATTAATCCAATATAGGTCATGGTAATCAAATTAATATATTTTGGCATAAAATCATTTTATAATATTTATATCATTTTCTCTACAAAAATGCATTCTCATTAAATGTACAAGGTTAATTTTAAATAAAAATTTTAATTTTGATAATGAAAAATGAAAACATAGAATAAATAATTATAAATATAATAAATTAAAATATATAATAATAGGAACATAATTTTAAACCAATATCAATAGTATATTACGATGAAATTATTTACTATGGTTAAGGTGAAAATGGGTTAACCAAGTAGTTAAACTAAAATTAAAAGAGAAATATTTTACTAAAAACCAATTATAAAATATATTTAATGTATGTATTACTAGAATATAATATATTATTCTTGATGATAATATATTTTTTATCATTTATGTGATGATAAAATCATTGGAAAAAATTTTTCATTAAAAAAAGTTCAACTATGAAACAATCCACAATTATCCATGGCCATCGATTCTACAATCATATTAAAAACATTAAACCCTTTTGGTTCATCAATTACGTAAAAAAAAAATTTCACAACATCCTTTAAATAATCCAATAGTCATTTCTATATAAATTCAGCATAATAATTAATATGGGGGAAACCTAAGGAGAAAAAGAAAATAATATGTAACATAATCCAATTAGGGATCTAATTATATTTATTACTCCACAATATTAAATTAGAATTCAACCATGATGACATAATAACTTATATATATTAAATATAAATGGGTTTTTTTAGAAATTTACATAAAAATATATCTACATCAATAAAATGTAATCCAAATTCATCATTTCTGTGTATGGAGGATACCACATCACAAACCGATGTCATTTATTTTTTCATTTGCAACTATCAAATATTTACATAATGGTCGATTTAATTTTTATTAGGAAACTTATTTTTTATAATTTAATTCATATTTTACACTTAAATTCAAGAGTTCCATTTCGATGAATTTCAATAATGACCCTCAGGTGTATGGCGGTCAACCCCTCACCGAAGTGATTTTTTTACTTTGCAGTGATTTAAAATATATATTATAGTAATGATAATTTAATAAATATAAATGAAATAATTATGAAATTTATAACATATTTTCCATTATTAATAAATAATATATCACATTATTTCTAATCTTTTAACTCATTGAAATGTTATAGAAATGTTCCGGTATGTTTTTACTACCCCCTTAACAAGGTGATTTGATTATCTATATTCAACTCCACACCACTTGTAAAATATGTATAAGTATGTACAAATGAATAATTTTATAAAAATTATATGACTACTTTTTAGAAGAAAATATATTACCTCTAAAATAACTCTATTCATCATTGGAAAATTGAAATGGGTATGCCTACCATCCCCACTATTATAACGTACATCATTTTCTAATAGACTGAGAGGAAGATCCAAGTTGTCATTTTGGGTTTTATTTTCTTGATCCTTTGGTTGTGTAATGTTTTATGTCCATGATTTCTGTTGGGTTCCCCATTTTTCATTAATATCGATCTTCATATAATAATAAAAATATAATGCCTTCAGTTTGTTGGAGTAATAATTTTTTTTCTAGAGATTATGGATATATGGTCAATGTCAAAAGACAAAATACATCAAATCATAAAATATACGAAAACAATTATGTTATTACACATAACATGACATTAACATAGAATTACTAAAAATGGGAACTAAAGAGAGATAATTACATCATATATTAAATGATATATATGTGTGTGGTTCTTTAAAATATTTAAAATATACGTATTTTTATTATAAGTCAACATCATATGAACACAATGGAATTTAAGGCATTATGTAAGGGGTTTTTGTGACACTTTTTCCTTCAATGGTACAAATGAAAAATTCCCCACCAATTTATTTTATATTGTGTTGTTACTACCAATGAGTTTATATTATGATTATTATAGTTTAAATAATTTGGATTGAAAATTTACTTTTGGAAAATATCTCTCATGGGATTTATAGTTTAAATGATAACAGACAAGTAAAAAAATTTCACTCATTTTTTTTGAGACATATGTTATGTTATGAACCCATCATCATTGGTGAGCTACATATACAAAACATTTGACATGTAATAACATGACATTATTTATTCTAAATATATATTAACTTTAATTTAATGATATTCATTCATTAGACTTATGTTTCAATAATAATCATTTCTTAATGATTTTTTGTTAAAATATTATCATTTATTAGGATTTTTATCAACATGTTTCCAATAATAAAATATCAGGAACCTTAAATAAAAAACAGAATTTAATTATAATATGGATGTTTTAATGAATTTTTTCCCTTATTATTCACATTTTCATGTACTCAATTGTTCAAAATATTGATTAAATGAAATATTGTCTCTTTGTTACCAAAAATATGGTCCTCAAAAGAAAATTAAATTAATTCAAAATGTTTTTTTTGAATTATTTAATTTATTTATTAATGACATTAGTACTCTTTTATATATATTTTTAAAAAATAAAAAATGATTATTCTTGTAATTTTATAAACTATTTCTATTTTTATTATTTTGATGATTTGAAAGGAATAATTTTATTATCATGAATGTTTAACAAGATTTATCTCAGTCAATACCATTACTTGTATTTAAGATTAAATTATATATTTTCATGTTTACATATAATAAACAATAGTAACAAAATTTATAAATTTTGAAAAATATTTGTAATGATGAGTGTATATCTTCCTTAGGATATTATTAGAATTATTTTTAAAAATATTATTATATGTTTACAAAATCATTTTTATAGAAATAGATTTAATAAATATTTTATAATTTATTGTTGATATATGTGATTCTCAATGAATATTTATTTTCTTCAGGAAAGATTCCATTTTATTCATTTAATAATTTTTCTCAGTAAAATATGAAATCCTATATGGTTAAAAATGTTTTACTAAGGATATTATCAATGTATACCACTCCTATTATTTCTTCAAATTGTTTTTTTATGACATAATGTTTAAGAATCCAGTTTCCCTTCCAAGAGTAATAGATGTAAAAAAATATAAAACTTGACATTTATCGATGTGTAATATAATGAAAATATGAAAAAATACTTTTTATATCAACCACATTTACATATGTTATAATAACACGAAATGTTTATGAATCCCACTTTATTTCATGAAGTATGATATGATGAAAGAAATGGGATCTTTTGGAACACATGAAAAAGTTTTTCATTATGAGACGAAAGGGAACAATATTTACACATATTTAATAAGGTATTGATAAATGATCATCGAGTTTAGAGGATACATGGGTGGTTAATTGAAGACTAAAATGAAGGGTACATGGGTGGTAATACTAAAAAAATGATACATTTGAGGTTATCCTGGTCCCAATTCCGATACATTTGGGATTTCACAAGAATAACATGTTATTAATGTCATGGGGGATATCCATGATATAAATTTTATTGTATTATGAAGATTTAAAAATTCAATTTTTTATTCCAATTTTATACTCTAATGATTCATTTCCATTTATTTCTTTAAGATTCATGTTTACTAAATACAAAATTATTATGTCATGAAGTGATTTTGATCATTGATATTAAAAAATTCATATTCTATTATCTTCTTCTTAACTACTTATGGTGAAATAATGTTTATTTATTTTTTATTGAAGCCTTAATAAGTATATGAGGTCACTGTTTATTATATTTCAATTCCTAGGTTATGAATAAATGATTTTTGTCATTTGTTTCTAAAAATAGTACTAGATGGGAATGTATTTGTGGGAAATATTAAATATATTCCATAATATTAGAATATTTTATTCCAATAATAAAATGGAAAAACTATTATAGTATAGGAGAATGTGGTTATATAATGTGATGAATAATATAATAAAAAATGTAATAAACATGAATTATACACCTAGTCTCTATATGATTTTTCCAAAATTTAGAAATGATTTTAGTGATTAATTTATTAAACCACTATAAGATGATTTATGTTTAATCAATAACATTTGATTCAAATTTTATTGTAATTGAATCTAATGATAGAAGGAATGAAATAATTTATATTATTGATCATTAGATCAGTCAGTACATCAGGTATAAATAATCCAGATTTATATTTTGAAATATGATAATTTATATTAATATATTGAATCATTACCAGATGTGAAAATTATAATAATGTTGAAATGTAAAAAATAATCCATGTCTATATTATACCATTCGAAAATCATGATCATATCAGGAAAATATCATATCGGTTGGAACTTATAGAGTTCCTCCCTAATATCCATGTCATGTTCCATGTATATCTCATGAAATCGTTTTTACATGATCTATCACATGTAAAAAAATCAAAGGTCGTTGTGCTGGATCATGACCTTTAAAAAAAACAAGCACTAGACAATCAATATTAGTGACAATTATATTAAAATATGAAAATTCACATTACTATTGTATTTTTGGACAAAAACCGTCTTATGGAAGTTATATTGCATCCTTAGGATGTTGAAAATATTATCATCATTTGTTGGTGGTAACAATGTGATAGTTTTTGGGAAATTCAATATATGGTAGGGGAATGTAAGAATCGTATATTTTTTATTAAAATTTTTTCAACTAAGATTAATTTTTTAGATCAGTATACATGTATCACTATTCTCTTTTTTTATTACATAGAACAGTTCGAACAATTTTTATTAAATTCCAAACTGTGTTTTTTATTTTTTACATGGAATACTGAATTTTGATAAATCATTATATGCTAATAAAATTATTATAAATTAAAATAAGATTTATAACATAGATGTTATAATGAATTTTATAAATTTGATAAAAATTATTATAAAAATATATCATTTACATAGTTATATATAACTAATTCAGTCATTTCCAATTAGTTTAAAAAAAATTAAAATAAAGGGAATATTTTTTTGAAAAATATATTTTTATGTCCATAATAATGTTTTATCTAATAAATTAATTAGAATCATATTAGCTAATAATTTTAATTAAATATATATATTTATATAAATTAAATTTTATGTTTAATATTTATCTTATATTCCTTATCTACATGTAATAATTACTAATTTGATCATGAGCTTATGGACAATATTTTTTCTTAAAAATCAGTTCTGTCAAAATTTTCGTTATTTATATATAATTAGTTTTTAAAAAAAATAATAAGCTATATATTTTATTAATGAAAATTTATTAAGTCATCATTTATAATTTATTTTTTAATTATTTTTATATAATTATCTGTGAATATGTATCTTTCAATTCATATTGATAATATTATTTGTTTTTAATATTGGAAATTTCATTTAAAGTGTTTAGAGAGAAAAATATTTTTTTATTTTATAAATATTAGTTTAATTAAACTATAAATATATTATTCATTATTATGTCTTTTAAATATTTTCCATATTAAATCATTAAAATAAAAACATCAAATATTTTGATCATTATCTCTTTGAACATCCAGTTTCGCATCATATATTTGTAATTAATTATAAATTGAAAATTTCCACCTGTATGAATTGAATTTTGAATGTATTTAATATTTTAAATAAAAATAAATTACATTATATAAAATTTTGATTTAAAATATTTACGATAATGAAGTTTAAAATAGTAAAAATTATTTAAACTAGGTAAGGTAAATATGGGTTTACTGGGGGATTATATAAATAAAAAAGAGGAAAAAATTAAAAAAATTATTTACAAATCATATTTAATAATGATATAAATGTATTTTACCCACTATTTTGAAATATAGGCAACTTTTTTTAAATTTGAAATAAATTTTCGGTTTGGATTGATTTTGGAAATATCCATGGAGTCTCAAAGTGGGTTATAATACTCGCATATAAAATTATATACCATCTCTTATACTATACAAACTTAGTTATCATTTTTGAAGATAATATACATTCAAAATCATATTTCTCACATCCCTACTCACTTTATTGAGTCTTTACTGGGATTATGAAGCTCTCATAAGAATTCTATATGAGCAAAAGTAAATGTGGTCCCTAAAGAACTGTTATATTCCTTAACTATGAGTTTTAATTTTATTTCATCAAAAACCTCCATAAAATAATATGAAACCATGATTATATTAAAAAATATGTTTCATAAATATATTTAAATACTTATATATTAATGATATAAACTATATACTTATTCATATCCCCAAAATGGAAAATTAATTCCTTAATCACATGTGTACTGGACTACCATCTCAAGAGACAACATATTTAATTTTATATAAAAACATATCATTGTTTGGTATAATAAAGGATTATAATATTTCTATTATATTTTAAACACAATATTAATTTTACAAATTTAATATAACTTATTTTCGTATTTACATTACATTCCATAAGGGATATATTAATGCCACTCTTGTGGGTGGTAGACTAACTCCCCATATAGAGATGTGATTCATTGTCACTAACTATTTACATAGAAGTCGTTAATTATTATTTTAGTGAATTTATTTTATATTTTTTCAATTTAAATGTTTCTTTAATATTAAATAATTAATTAACATTCTTAATATACATTAAATTTAAAAATAGAAACAATGTTCATGGATACATATGACTTACCTTGTGTGTGTATTGTAAATTCTATCTATTATATATAAATTTATTGACTGAATAAAAATGTGATTATTAAAAAAATATTTGATACTAATTTAATTTGTAATAGAATTAATGAAATGATGATCAATTTACGAAAGTATAAACTATTGAATCAAAAAATTTATGAAAAGAGAACCATTTAACCATAAAACATACTTATTTAATAATTAAATTTTTAATAAATTGAAATTTAGTTGTTACAAGGGGATCGTATATGATATTATAGATAATTTTATTAATATATATTATAATTAGAAAAGACAATATTTATTATACATTAGTATAAAATGTGTAAGATTAATGTCAAGACTTAAGGTGAACGATTTATACTCTCTATTATAAATCATGGAGACATATGTAAATTCACAAGTAATTTATTTTGTGCAATTTATATATTGAACAATCTACATTTTATTTCATTACTATCAATATTTTATTGATAGTTAATGTTTTATAATATTATATTCGTCATTGGGTCATATGAATCAAATTATTTTAATGTTTTAAGGTAGTTTCTTTTCAAAATTTACATAGGTGCAACAAAATCCATATTAACAAACTTTTAGTTATAAAAATGTTATATAAATAACAATAATGTATTTTATTATGATTACCTTTATAATTAGATGGATTTAAATATAAATGTTAGTATATCATTTTTAGGGGTATTACAATTAAATTTTTCATATGTTTTAGAGATTTTATTTCACAATCTCATAGTTTATTATTTTTATTTAGGAATATGATTTAGATGATAAAATATTATGATCCTATACCATGAAACTATTAAATTTATTAAGATATGTTCAGATAATATGAATACGTTATTTCTATTTTTATTCCTCTATTTATTTACTAATATGTTCAAAATATTTATTAATGAAAAATCACATTTAATTTTTATCATCATTGAAAAAAATAATTCATCAAAAACATAAATTTATAAAATATATTTATAAAAGTTTTTAAAAAATATTTAAATGATTTATTAGAGGCATTTTACCAAATTCTAAGAATTTATGTTTTTATAAATGAAATTTATTTCATTTTCCAAATAATTATTATTTGAAATTTACTAAAAATGTCAAATGATTATTTATTTTATCATGTACAACATCAAAATAAAATTCATGAGCTAATGATGAAAATATTAATGGAATAAATCATTATATTTTAAAATATATTAATAGAAGGAATGTTATATTTAAATATTTTTATTACAAAATGGTCTATTGAATGTAGGAATGATATTTTCCTTAAAATTGTTTTAAAATTTTGTTTAAAGCGGCATATATATTTTTTCTATATTTTTTTATTTTTAAAAAATTTAAAAAAGTTTTATGTTTTATAAACTTTTTATCCAAAAAAATATTATTTTTCTCAATATTGTATTTTGGTTTTTGAGGGATACGTTGTTATATATAGATATCTAAATTTAAATAAATGCATTTGAAAACTATTCAGTGATGTTTTAAATATAAAAATATGATTTTAAATGAAAACATAATTTACTAAAGAATTATTTCCAAAAGTTATTTTAAAATAATTATCCATCTATGATTACGTTATTTGATATTACTTATGCTTTATTGTGTATTTGATAGAAGCATACCATTCTGATTCTTCATATGAAATATTTATGAATATATTGAAACAATATATATGGAACCTATTTCACTTCAATATGTTAAATATTGTATATAGTCATATTAAACCTACTTTATTTATTAGGTTATTATAAGTTGAAATTATGATATTATTATAAATCATATATATTTTATAATATGTTATGATAATTTTCAATGATTTTAAAACACATTTCATTTGAATACATGTTATATGATTAATGTTTTTTGATATTAAGGAACTCATATGTATGATATTCATAATGCGATATGTGGGGAAACTATCTAAATAAAATAAACTTGGTAATGATTAATGTATTTTAAGATAGACATGAATATAATGGGATTTGAACCTAGATAAGTAGGAGACATTATCCAATATGATAGTATTGGGTGTGAAAATTGACAACATAGATGAGTTTTTCTTAAATATAGTCCAATATGATATCCATGGAAATGAGACTTGATATATATGTAAATATTTTTTATAGTTCTCTTTATGCCACAATTCCATGTATTATTCCAATTTTATGCTCTTATTGATCATGTTTTATAATTTTTTTAAAATTTATGTGTTATAGACAACCAATATACATGACATATATCATGAGAACGATCAATGATATAGAGTGTGTTGTTTTGAAATTCTATGATAATTTCCTCATAACCTTATTTAGTTGTGATGATTATGTGATCATTAATATCTATCATAATTTCCCTTAATATGTACGTGATATCATCCATTATTATGATTACATTCACTGTTATATGTTTAAATGTTTTCTGTAGGGTATGATTGTGATGTTACTGATAGGGAAGATTATAATGGGAGATGATGATGATTTTTCAGTTAATTAATAAATTTTGTATGCAGTATCCAAAATATACTAAACTAGTATAGTCCTTAGTTGTGTGTCTCTGAAATTTATTGATTATTTATATAATAATATGTAATATATATGTATGAAATTTCTATGCCAGTATAGTAGTGGAAATTATAAATTATTTAATAAGGTATACTCTTCATCACCATCATATTTACCTCATGTGAAATTAATTATTATAAAAATTAATGGAAGATGATATTGGATCCCTAGGCAATGTATTATAATTTGACCATCTCCCATGAATATAATGTATCCACAGTCACAAACGAAAAACAAATATAGGTATTCTATAATATCATAAAAAATCACCGCAACAAAGTCCAAAAATTTAAATGGGTTTCCAAAGCATTTATACTTAACATTAACAATTGAAAATTTATTTTTTCATAATTATTTAATCATTTCTTTTTAGTAAATATTGTGAAAGAAGGAATTTTGTTTTATAATAATTATATCATTTTAAATCTGGGGAATTGAATCACTTTTCAAAAAATCACTTTTTAAATAATAATAAAATCATAGAAATAATAAAAATGGTATCCTTGGATAATATCAAATGAAAATAATAGTTAAACTAAAATGAGTTCATCATTTATGGAATATTAATATTACTAATTTCAATGTGACATTTCTTGAGAAAAATATATTTTCCACTTCTGTATTTTCATTTCAAATAGAAACATTATCAAATTTTTTTATTTGAGAATAAATTTGGTAACTAATAATGGAATCATTAAAAACATGTATAACATTTTTTTAGGAAAATAGAAATTCTTATTTCATTTAAAAAAAATTATTTCAAATACATTTTTTGAATTATCATATAATAAATTTAAATATTTCTATAAATGTAATAATATTATGATGCCAATTTTTTACTAATTTACATAATAAAAAAAGGATTCCTTTTATATTTTCTGTAAATGCCATATAGGCCTTGTATGGAAAATTATATAATGATTAAATAAAAAAATTAAAAAAACATAAGTTATATTTTATATTCCAAATCATCTAGATATTGTAAAATATATATATAATCTTTATATATACCAATGTCCTGTATGAAACATATAACAAAAACCAAATGGAATGAAAATATGTTTTATCATAGAATCATTACATTAAACACTTGAGTAAATAATGTGACAGGTATGATGGAAAAAAACAATTGTAATTATAAAGTATAAAATAATAAAATTCATGAGTTTATTGTAATATTCATCTCATAATCGAATCATCAGATGTATAAAAGTAAAAAATCATGGTAAACGTTGATATTGATTTGTAATACCATTTCCACTTATGAAACATATAATATTCTGCTTCATGAAAGAATAATATTAAATCAAAAATCATATATAATTTATAAAATTATATCAATTATCTCAATTTTTATATATAATTTATATTCACATTATAAATATGTCATGTTAATAACAAAACATATGAATTCATGAATGTAAATTGAGGAAAGAAATTTTATACTTTATTATTATCATTTTAACCACAATCCGTGTGAAATATATATCAAAATATGGACATAAATATATAAATTATTTTAATTATAAAATATTATAAAATGCATTAACGTTATTTATAACCACAACATATAATAATATTGTTGTGAATATGGAATTTATCCAACATATATCAATGTGCGATGAAAACTTCATTACCAGTAATCGAAACTTCTTTCATACATATTTGATCCACATCTATAGAAAATATATTTTTATTTTAAATATAATATATACTCATGATTATAAATATCAAACCCAACTATATTAACATATAATCTATTACTACCAATTTCGTTAAATTAAAAACTTATAATTTTGTTCTGGGTAATACCTACTTTAGTTTTGGTTTTTTATGTATACCAATCTTTTCCTCCTATTTTGATCATGTTTCCATACGATCCATAATTTTAACTGTGTAATTAATATCATATATATTCAGTATATATTTAATTAATCTCACCCAAAACATGGATATTTTTTTAAATTAACTACACCATTCATGGATATACTAATATTTTTTAATAATTTAATGATTTTTCCAATTTAAATTATGATGATACAAGATAATGGTAAATAATAATCTAAATGAAATTAATATGTTTTATTTTATATATATTATTTTTATTCATTATATATAACCTAATTACCTTCAATAAAAATAGTTAGTGACAATTTGAACACATGGATTTGTGACGTGGTTGCCATACGTACATGTGAATGAAATTAACATATCCTAAAATATATGGAATGTAATAAGATAGATGTCAAAAAAATTATAATTATGATTAAAATATTATATTTATTCGGTAGCATTATTATTCCTTGATCGGGTACATTTTTACCTCTCAATGTCTTCTCTTTTTCAGATGAATTTTTAGATGATGGATTCTAAATTTTATACAAGATGCATGTGAATTGGAGGTCATATATAATGGCTAAATAACATGTGATGGTTTTTGGGTGCATTTCATTAGAATAATTCATGTTTCGAATGGTTACATGACATGGCATACATTTACCCATCATGAGTAAAATAACAATCAATTTTGACATTCTGACAACCAGTATTTCATTGTATTCAATCATCGGGAATTTCTTGATGTGTAAAGGAAATACATGTCATATAGTTCATAGTGTAGGGATTTATAGGAGGTTGTTATCTCTCTTACTATGTATGATAAACTACAACATTTCATTATTATAAAATAATCAATAAATGAATTTGTAATAAACTGGTACGATAATTATTTACATTATAAAGTTGTTTTGAGTAGTTTATTTTTACTTTTGTTTTTATAAATAAAATGAAAATCGGTATTTTAAAAAAAATTAGTAGATTTTGAAAATTATGACTTGCGTTACCTTAGGAACATTGGTGAAATATTTAGGTTTAGTCCATCATATTTTTTTTAATTTTCATGTATATTTCATATGCATCCGAGAAAAAATATTATATGGGTCAAAAGAAAATATTTTTAGGGGGTTTATTATAGGTGGTATTCATTTTCATCCAATGATTGTGTTCGAAGAACCAGTTTTTTAAAATTATTGATTACGGTATAGTAGTCTACAATAAAAACATATTATATTCCATGGAGTTGATATAACAGTTAGGTAACTGTTATTTTTTAATTTTTATTTTTCTATTATTTTATCCTTTTTTTATTCTTCTGAATGATGCTATGGAAAATTTTCAATGAAATATATAATACTTGTATTTTTAAACCCATGGAAAATAAAAATATTTACTATGCTTTCTGGAAAACGTCTTTAAATCTTATCCTTCCTAGTATTACCTGAAAAGGGAATAAAAATATGTTATATAAAGGCATGATATGGAATAAATGGAGGGGATTCTATTGAGCTTTTATGATCACACTTGTTCACCCCATTGGTTGTGTGTATACCTTTATTTGTTATCCAATATAGAAAAAAGAAGGGCACTACAAAGATCCAGTGAGGTTTCATGTCAGCTCATACAAGTATCTAGTTGTTATATTGTGGGATTTCATCTATGCTATCACATTTATCAATTGAGGTTAGGCATGTCTCTTGTAGGTTTTCCATCATTTTATAGTATTTTGTTCCTATTTATTCTTATAGTTATGGAATATATTTATTTTATTTCTATTTTTATTTCCATCTCTATGTATATATATATAATGTTATTTTTCACTATGGTAGAATTTTTTCAAATTAGTTTGTTGTTCGATGCTACCTTACTTTTAACTAGCCCATGGGGATTTGGAATTCCCATTGGTAAGTTACAGATCGGGTTGGGTGCTATGTTTTAGGGTTGCATAGGTCTATTTATTAAAACATGATATCAGAGTGAGGTTGGTCCCCAATGGTCCTTTTCCTGGTATTACAATTACGCTTGAGATATGATTCTGAAGACCTGAGATATATGTTGGGAAACGTTCCAAGAAAGATCATATCATGACGAGACTACAGATACCATGTGTTCATTGAGTAGGTGCATTCTATTCTCTAAAGGTGAGTCCATAAACTGATTATAATGTCATATAATATATTGTATGAGTAGTTCATCTTTTTGATTATAAAGTACACTGAGTTCATTATGCAGTTTTTGAAGTACATCCAAGAGCTGAAGGAGAGATAGGTAAAATATGGGAGTTTATTAGTGATAAATAGAATTATTTAAATGAATGAACGGTCATTTAGAGGCCTAGGAATATATCTATAGGATAAATAAAATCTGTATCATTCTATTGAAACTTATAAATATCATGTTTCTACGAAAAATGTTAAATCTGAAGGCTTTAATTAAGCAATGGTGGGATTCAAAATTCCACAAAGATATACACATGGATATTGATCAGAAGGTTTTAAAAACCAATTCATTTAATAGTTTCTTCCATTGTATATGATTCTAGATAACAATATGGTGTTTCATCATTTAGAATACAAATACTTTTTGGTGTTAGTGTTCTCTAATAGTTTTTCAAGGAATTTCCATTTTTTCCAGATGTGGAAAAGAGTGAGTAGTTTAAGGCTTAAAATTACCTACGTGATTTTTGACTATATATCATATCACATGTATATATGTTAAGTATCTATAATTAATTGGAGATAATAGATAAAAATATGAATCTAAGGATTAATATGAATTAAACATATTTTTCACTACTTCTGTTCCATTTAGTGGTAGCTTCAGTGGAAGTAATGAAATGAAAAGTAAGTGGTACGATATTTACAATATTGGTTGAGGTGGGTCTATTTAGTGGGACTCCTATGCACCATCCTCTATATCAAGAAATGTGAATATAAAATTCTTAGGATGGTGGAAATGTCAGATACACCTGATGTTCTTATCATATTCCCTCAAAAATGTGCAACCACTATGCACATAATGGTTACAAACACATCTTCTATCGTTATATGATTATGACTCGTAAAAATCATTGATCATTAGTTCTAATGGATACTATGATTCTACAAGATGATTCATGTAATAAAAAGATCCCACTATACACCACAAGAGTGAAGAAATTTCACACAATTAATGATTTTCCATAGGAGGTTGATACATAAATGTACTATAATTATTACATAATTTATAGAGATTTTATTATTTGATACAGGTCACCCCACTGAATTGTTTATGTACATTTTGTGGATAATCCTAAAATTCCCCTGGAACATATATCCATTATAATGGTGTTAAAAACACATCCTAGTAATAGGAATTATTATGGGTTTTTTGTGTCCTTGTTTGTTAACGATAGATGATACTGATTTGATGAGATATTTTCTCTGTCATTATCTAGAAAATATTTACATCATTATTGGTATGGAATGAAATGATTCTCATCAAGTTGAGGCTCATTTTTATTTGTGGAATGATTATTTTATTGATGATTATGAGAGATATATTCTATTTTAGGGGGATTAGGACATGAGGACTAATCATTCATGAGTTACCCACCTAGAGCTCAACATTTGTTTTATATTGTTTTGATTTATTTGGATGAAATTTAATCAACAGTTGATCTTCCTATTTTTGTTCAGGTCTTTACTGACATTTTCCAAAAATCCTTATTCGATCTCCCTCCTTAAAGAGGTGTAGAGTTTATGATTGACCATTCACATGTTACATAGCTGATATCGAAACCCTTTTATCATACAAAAACATCAAAATAGAAATATCTATTTATTCATTTAGATTATCTATTAGAAAAATCGTTTTGTAATCCCTAGTGATTTTTCGTAGGAAGCCCTTGTGCAATTTTCTATGATATAATAGGGTTTACATTGGTTTTTTGTTTTCAATTATAAGATTAACAGGTAAAAGTTAAGAACATGAATCATATTACTTGTGTAGATGATTTGATATATCTGTTAAAGGAAGAAAACTACTTTTGAAATGTTGATCATTAGTTAGGTTATCATAAACTCATAGATCAGATATATAATATAAAAATGGTATCATTATGAAGATGGTATGCATATTATTAATATGATAATTCTGCTCATTTATTTTTAGCTTCCATCCGTCGTAGGCTATAACATAATAATTTCTCACCAGCATACATTCTAATCCCTTCATTGATGCAATATTTTACACCACATTGAGTTCTCCACTTATTGGGAGGTTGAGTATTGGGGCCATGATAATCCTCTTTTTCAAATCCTTAAAGAAGTCATCAAATTTATAATTCTAGACAAACATTAATCCCTTTTATATAAATTATGTAATTATATATGAAAATAATAAAAAGTTCCTCACAAATTGCATATAATACACTGCTAGACCAAAAATGTTGTGGATCTCTATTAAAATTGTTGTCATGGGGCACTCTTCAAAAACCATTTTCATGTAAGGGTCCATGGATATCCTCTTGTTGGTGATAAAATTACCCATGAATGATACATCCTCCCTTTAAAACTCACATTTTCTATTTTCATGCATACTACTTATACTTTTAAAATGACATTATCATGGTATTAAAATGCTCATCATTTTCATTCTTTCCCTTTGATTATATTTGAATATCCTCGATAAATTCATCAACTAATTTTTTGAGGTAATATAAGGTGACACTATTAATAAAATCCATGAAAATTATTAGACCATTAGTGAGTCTAAAGAGAACAACTATGAACACAAAGTGTCCATACCTCATTTGAAAGGCAGTCATGGGTATAACATCATTCCTCGCCTTTAATTTATGTTATCCCAACAGAAGGTCCACCTTAGAGAAAAAACATTCCTAATGAAGATGACTAGACATTTCATCTATCTATGGACGAAAATAATGGTTATTTACAGGATATTATCTATCTCATGATAATAAATATAGAGGTATGTTTTTCACTCATTGTTCGTGAAAAAGAGGACTGCATCTCCGCACAGTGATGCACTTTTTCATATATCACCACTCTCAAGATTATCATGTAATTTCATCATTATATCATCTAGCTCTATGTTGGAGATCCTATAATGTTTCCTTGATATATGAAGACATTTGGGAAGAAAATAAATTTTTATCTGAATCTCTCGATCATGAGAAACAACATACATCCATTCAAGGAATACATCAATATAATTCTCAATCAGGGGCATTTCTTCATGTATGATTCTCTCTTTTGTCTCAACATTATGAGATAGACATTCTTGATCATATGGAATTAATTTAAACAATTTAAACAGTGATTCTAAGAGAGAATAATCATCCTCTTTACACTTTTATAGAATTAGTGGGTGCTTCATGATGTGAAGAGTGATCTCCCTTTCATGACATTTGATGTTGGCTTCGTATAATGATAGTTGATCTATTCCCATGATAAAATCAAACACAACAAATGGATTTATGAATATATTTTCATGGATGTTTAGTTTAGATATGTTAACTATGGATTAGATATAAACCATGGATGAAATAATTTCCCCATTTTTTGTTATCAATGATAAATTATCCTCCAAATTCTAGGCGGTGTTTGAATGTTTCTATTAAGAATGAGAGATATGAATGCATGGGTAAACAGAATCAAATTGTACATTCTCTATTCTAAAAATAATTACATGAGTACCACTTTCTACATAGTTTTCTTGATCCACATCGGTAGTAGTGATAGAATACCTCATTCCATGATTCCCTGAAGGATATTTTTGATTTCATCATACAAACCTCGACAAAGGGAAATTGTTCTCATAATTCCAATTCTCTTTGTAGTTGTAAAACATCACTAGAGGCTACGTGTTGATCTGAACCATCCTTTATTCTTCCCCAATAGTGGTATTTTCATATTTCATGAGCAATTTTTATCTTAATGTCCCAATTATCCAATTTTGAAGAAATCCATGGTTTGCATTAAATAGTTTTTAGCAAACATTATCCCATAATTTGTATAGGTGGGATGATTGGGATTCTTTCTATCATGGAATTTATTTTTAGAACACCTATGATTAGATTCATTTTCCTATTTCTGTTACAAGGAACATGGACCCACTAAGACTCTTTGATCTCAATTTAATCATTAATATCAAAATATACAATCTCCTCATATCTGTAGATGTCTTGAATTGCCAATACATTGATGAAATAGTGGGTTCCCTAGACCCAACTATGTAGTACATTTGATTACCGTATCATGTGTACAGTTAGATAATAATGATGAAATAATACAATAATTGTGCATTCTTTTTTGTGTCCACTATAATAAGGGTAATTTCCAAAGTTTAGTTGTCGTGTTATGTAGTTATAGCATATCCCATACTATAATGAGATCCTAGATATAAAATGATATTGAAATTAAATATATTTTCTATAGTCTAGATACATCTTACTAACTGGATATAGTATATTTATGACTATAAGGTGTTGGGGGCTCATAAGTATTGAGAATTATTCTCATCAAGTTCCCACTTGGTGATATCTAGTAGTGAGGTCATGAGGACATAGCCGCCAACAAGTCACATGTTTTGGGTGGCATGGATTGTTCCAATGTATGGATATGTGTATTGGTCTCCTGACTTGAGAAAATTACCAATCTATATCATTTGATTATGTACTTTGATGAAAGATGAAAACCATGGCAGTGATGTCATGGTGAGGTAGTTTGTGTTGGGTGTGTCGTTGGTGATATGACATTGGTTGAATGGTCAAGAAAGGATTTTTTGCTTCCATTTTTAGGAATTAGTATATCTCAGGCCTGGTTAATAATGATGGTGCCACCATCCTAAGTCATTGGAAAAATCAGTAGCAAGGAAATGAAATCTAGATAGGTCAACAAATTATAATGAAAGATAAGTACGGTGACAAAAGAGTGCATCCAGCTTTAAGAGATATTTAATGACAAAGAGATTATAATACACATTTAGTTTTCCTAGGAAGATAGTCAGTTATATGAATATCCTTATCTCTTTGGGGGCCATGATGAGTTGCTAGACTCCTCTCTTGGTCTGTGTATTTTGTTCATTACTATCGAGATAAGAGCCAATAGGGTCACACAAAATAGCATATTCATGAATCCACTTTATTCAGTTGAATTGGTATATGGATATAGTGGTCCATGACACATGGTCCGAGAATTGTCAAAGTTATCGATCACCGATAAATTAAATAAATTCATTAATATTAATGTTATGAATATTTGGGATTGAATTTATTTAATGTATATATGAGTAAAGTAAATACGAGAAAATATTAATCGAACGAATATTATTTTAATATGCAGGGTTTGTTTAATACTAAACAGGGCAACTAGTCAAGTAAAATGGCTCGGATTTTATCACCTAATATATTTCATATATATTAAACGTATGTGATAAAAATAATAAATAATATTGGTATATTTATGTTCGTTAAAATTATTTATTTAGTAAATATTGATATAAACTAGTGCTAGGGAACCCTACCGGGTATTTATCAATGTCACTATAAATAAAAGAGGAGGCTATGTCCCTCTCTTTGCTATGAAAATCAATATTAATTCATTTTATGGAATGAAATTTGAGATCCCCTCTATCCTCCTACTCTGTAGAGAGAGAATCTAGCCATCCATGAATCTTGGATTAAGATCTCTCTCATGCTTCAAAGGATTTTCGATCCGGTGATCGTCAGTACATCAAAATAATCATCAGATCGCCGCTCTAGTACCCAGAGTTTGATGATAAATGTCCCAATAGTTTTTAGAGCATGTGTGGATGATCTATAGGGATCCAGCTTTGGATCCTTCAAGAGTTAACCACTATAGACTAGTTGTAGTCGACCACAGCTTCAGATTTGAAAAATGTATATTTTAATTTAAATTTTGTGTTCCTTAGAATTTACATGAGATCCTCAGACCTCTCTGGGGCTCAGATCGTCAGCAATGACAAGTTCTGTCATCCTGCAAATGATTTTTTTAAATCCATGTCCCACCGACTCCCGCTGGAGGCCCTCGAAACCTAAAATTTGTATCAGAGCAATCATGTAACTTTTTAGAGACAAGAAAATTAAATTTTAATGAAGATTAAGTAGAGTGTTTAACGATGGTCCTAACAGTTCACATCGTGTGTCGATCTGATGCCGAATGATCGAGTTATAGGCAGTTAAGTTTTTCGAAATAGATTGAATATGTGATTTGATATTGGGTATTATTATTTTTATCCTGATGAACTAATCAAGTTTTATTTTTAAATTAATTTAGTTCATCGTATAAAATATAATTACGTGAAAATTATAATTTTATTTTATGATTTTCATAATAATTTTTATATTTGTAATATTATTTTATTACAATAGAAAATTAATAAAAAATTATTATTTTATTATAATAAATTAATATTAATAAATCCAAAGGCTATAGAGAATTCTTTAGAATTTTAGATGTGGGCTTGAAAAAAATAGAAGGGTGGCAGAAGACGTCAAAGGGGGGGGGGGTAAAGAAAAAATTCCAAAGATTTGTTTGTTTTATAAAAATTGGAGGCCAGATTTGCGGGTCAAGAAACAGAAAAAAATGTAGGGGCGCTACAGGGGTGATAGACTCCTCCACCCCTACAGCACCCGACCTCCTCACAGTCCTTCAGCGCACCCTCATAAAGCCACCACCAGAAGCAATTACACACTTCTCGTTCAGTATATATTAATCAAGTATATTAATTTTTATAACATACTTATTGTGTATTGAATATAATATTACAATAACACATGTATTTAAATGCATTAACCAAACAAGTAAGTAAACATTTCTAGAAGTAATGTGTCTTCTCCAAGGAGCTGAGAAAGGGTGATTCCTAAGTCAGCGGTGAGAAACACCTAACTTCTAATTTCCATGTGATTGATTCAAATTGAAAAGGTTATAGTGTATAACCAAAAACATTTATCTCATGTTCCCATTTGGACATTATGAGACATTATTCCCTGTTTTGGAATGAATGGTGTTTGTGGTAACATACTCAATAAATAGTTCACTACTTCTTGAGTCAATGGCAATACATGATGAATATAAAATGTAAGACCTTCCCAGTTGTGGAAATGTGATTCATTGTCAAGTAAAACTAAAAGTCAGTGTCAACCATATACCCAGTATGGTATTTAGGCTCGACAGAACTAGGCACCTTTGGTATTATAGACATCCTATGTTTAGACAAAAAAACCATTATAAATAAAGGAATGCCACAAAGTTTTCCAAGGTTAGTTCAACTCAACAGTGTGAGCTATTCAAAATAAATCAAGAGGTAATGATACTTCATATACTTCCTTTATGTCATTAAGGAATGTATGAGTGAAGTATAAGTTTGGTAAGATGATATTAGGTGCTTCATATTGTTATGAAGAATAATATATTGACCAAAAAATCATCGATCATTATAATGTAGCATGAAGTAATTCCTAAACACATGTTACCTTTTCTAAAACACTGTATTGATGTTCATAAGGAGGATCGATTAAGAGACTTACATATTAACATTGATCAACAAAATGTAGCATGAATTAATTCCTTAACGCAAATTGTATGCATCACTGTTATGGTGTTTGTTGTATCAATGATACAACCTGTAGAAACTTTCATTATATTTCATGATGTTCTTTGAAAATAATGACTTAAACCCATCACCAATATGCCAATGAAAATGAAAAATGGATATCATTCGAGTCATAGAATGATGGAAAATCCATTATGTCATAGGAAGTTTTTAGATTCAATGCATTTGTTAGGATTTAAACAAACATGAATCATGTTAAACACGTTGTCCATTTGATGTAATTATACTAGCAGATTCATATGATATTACATAAATCATTAAGATAGAAAATTTGTAGTCAATTATTAGAATACATTTCTATACAAGGGTTCAAATATCTATTAGAGATAATGGGAGATGAATTGACTTGGACTTAGTCTATCCTCATGATGCACAAATGGTTGAAATAAGTAACATATTCAATAAGTACATGTTGAAAAGTCATGTTCTAGAGACACATACTGTGTTGGAAGAATGAAACCATGGTAATGGTTTTATATTCACCATATATAGTGATAAATTATTCATTATGAATAATAAATCCTAAATGTAACCAGTATATGGAAACTAGCTAATATCAACAAGATCAACTAAAATTCAATAATAGATTACATGTATCAAATTGCAAAGGGGTTATAAATTGAATACTACAGTGGGTATTCAAATGAAATGATACATGGATGGTATAATTATGGTACCAATAAGGCTCGATTGGTTATACGAATTCGGTATGCAAAAATCTATTAGAATTTTACTTGTTATAGATAAACTTATATGATAATTTCATTGGTCATTTGATGTCAAGATCATCATTCGTGGAAGGTGTCTATATGACGCAACGAGAAAGAGATGATGACATCAAATGATTCCGATAAGGGTTAAAAGTTAATGAAATCCAATTTTTGATTAATGTATGATATAAGTACATAGAGAATTATTTATTACTTAATCATTGCCTCATGTCAACCATAGGTTAGTGAGAGCACCAATGGATTCCAAATGGAATGTGTTCGACAAAATATGAAAAGTAGATTTTGATCTTACAGTTAGATAATATTATGTTAAAATAAATTATGCAATGATTGACTTCAAGTAGAAACTTATGTTCTAGGGAACAAGATCCAATGATGTAGATCAAAAGGATTCTTGGTCCAAAAAAATCATACATATAGTGACATTGTATTGAAAAAATACAAGTAAGAATAATTTAAGTTCAGAATTGTTTCCTATGTCAGATGGATTAATGTCTTCAAGTTAAAGTGATTGGAATATAGGAATAGATTAATGTTGTGAATTGATAACATATAATTTAGTTATAGATCAATTAAATATGCCAAATTATTTACAATAATCAATACTGATAGGATATAATTTATTATAGGTTGATATCAATTATTTATAGGAGCACTGCAAGTGTTGCCGTCAGAACTATTTTCTTGTATTTTGGCAAGTACAAATGATATATACCTAGAATATTGAAAAATAGGTATTCTAGTTATGGTAGGACATAAACTAGTTATCCATAGATCAATTTTATCTAGTGTCATAGTTAGGAAAAGAAGATGAGTGAGTGATGCTCATAAAATATTGTTCTATCCATACCTACAAATACCGGGTACGTTGCAGCTTCTAAGGAAGCTAAGAAGCAGTTATAAAATGCAATTATTTGTTCCAGTTCTTGGATTCACACCTAGTGAGAAAATTATTATCATAATGAGAATTATGATATTCTTTCTAGCCATTTTTTCAAGTAATGACAATAAACAAAAGTAATATACTCAGAGATACCTTATCTTGAGAAGTTATACTCAAGATGATGAGGTTGCATATAGCAGATATTCCATGCAGCAAAAACGTGGCAGGACCAGCCGTTAAATCCATTACTAGGCAGAAGAATGGTATTTATCATGTGAGTAGCTATAAAGTTTAGTTAGCAAGTTGATTCTAGTGCATGTGGGAGTGTTTAAATAGTGGGTGGACTAACCCCAACTATGTAGTACATATGATTACCGTATCATGTGTATTTTTAGATATGCATGATTATATCTTACAATTATGGTCAATACTTTTCTGCATCCACAATAATAATGGTAATGTCCAATGGTTAATTGTCGTGTCATGCTGTTATATCAGATCCTAGAATATAATGTGAACCTCGAGATACAATGACATTGATCTTATATATATGTTCTATAGTCTAGATACATCATAATGACTGCACATAGTAGATGTCTGACTATCTGGTGCTGGGGGCTCATCAGCATTTAGACATCTTCTCCTGAAGTTCGCACTTTGTGATATCTAGTAGTATGATCATGAGGACAAACCCTCCAATTGGAACACCACATGTTTTGTGTGTCATTGGTTATTCCTATCTATGTACGTGTGTATTGGTCTCCTGACATGAGAACATTACCAATGTATATCATTATATTACATACTTTGATGCATGATGAAAACTGTGGTAGTGATTTCGTGGTGAGGTAGTTTGTGTCGGGTGCATAGTTGGTGATATGACATTGGCTGAATGGTTAAGAAAAGATTCGTCACTTCCATGTTTAAGAAGTTGTATATCTCAGGACTGGTTGATCAGGATAGTAAAGCCTTCCTATGTCTTTGTCCAAAGCAGTAGAATAGAAAATCCATATGGAGAAATCAACAAAAAATAAAGAAATATAAGGATAATGACCGAAGTGTGAGTCCTGCTTTATGAGATATTCTATGAAAAATTGATTATAGTACACAGTCAGTGTTCGTAGGATGGTAGTCGCTGCTATGACTATCCTTATCTCTTTATGGGCCATGATGAGTTTCTGGAATCTGATCTTGGTCTGTGAATTTTTTTCACTAGTATCGACAGAAGGGCGTAGTGGGTCACACACAATAGTGTATTCAAGAATATTCCATATCCAGTTGAATAGGTATATGGACATAGTGGGACCCACCATGGGGTCCGAGCATTGTCCAAATTATCAGTCACCGATATATAAAATAAATTCATTAATATTCAAGTTACGATTATTTGGGATTGAATTTATTTAAATTATTTACATGTACAGTAAATACGAGAAAATATTAATAGATAAAATATTTTTTGACTTGTCAAGGTTCTTTTAATATTAAGCGGGACAACGAGTTGAATAAAATGGATTGGATTTTATCATGTTATATATTTCATATATATTATATGAATTTTATAAAAATAATAAATAATTTTGGTGCAATTAAGAGCATCAAACATATTTATTTAGTGGACATTGAAATAAATGGGGGCCGGGGAACCCAACCGAGTATTTGTCAACGTCTCTATAAATAATAGAGGAGACTCTCTCTCTTTAGTGTGAAAATCACTATTCATTAATTTTATGGAATGAAAGGTGAGAGCCTCTATGTCCTCCCACTCTCTAGAGAGAGAAGCTCTCGATCCAAGAAACTCAGATCAAGATCTCTCTCATGCATCGAAGGCTTCTCAATGCGGTGTTCGTCAGGACGTTGAAAGCATCCTCTGATCACCTCGCTAGCACCTGGAGTTTGACGACTGGCGTTCCAGAGGATTTTTGGAGCTCGTGTGGATGATCTAGAGGGATCCTAATTTGGATCCTTCAAGCGATGATCACCATCATGTAGTTGTAGTTGACCGCGACTTATTATTTGCAAGAGGTACATATTTATTTTAATTTTATGCTTCTTCTAATTTACATGAGATCCTCAGACCTCTATTGGGCTCGGATCGTCGGCAAAGACAAGTTCAATTGTCCCGCTAATTTTTTATAAAAAATCCATGTCCCCCCGGCTTCCGCTGCGGTCCCTAGAATCCTAACACACATTTCGTACACTCAACTATCATCTGCAAAATAAGGAATCAATAGTTATTTATGTATTAATTATAATGTCGTAGGTTTACCATTAATGACTAGTATAGTTTTCTACACACATCTCGATTTAATCCTCTTCCTTCTTCCTGAGTCTGAGGAACTCTCTTTCTATATTGATACATAGGGTTTAGTAAAAATATTTATTGAAAAACATTCTCTTGAATTCCTCATATTTGATGGAATCAATTTTCTCCTGGGGGTTGTATTCTTGATCAATGTCTACCAATAATCTGATTCCCCATCAAAATGATAGGCCACTATTAGTACATTATAATATTCAGTGATCTGGATTCTATAAAACATATATTTAATGTAGTTAATCCACTATACAGTTAAGATGAGATCAGATGATCCAATATTCATGGGAGGCATTTTCCACATTATGATTCAATGTAAAAATGGTCTTACCTTGGAGGAGGAGTGTGTTCCACATGATTCATGTTATTATTCATAACTTGATCCAGGTGAGAAAGTACAATCATGAAATTATGAGCACGTTTTCCAATCATATAAAACATCTATAGAGAAATATTCACATTATGTATTACAATTATTGATGGAATGGGTTCTTTTATTTCATTAATTATGTCAGAAAAATGTCATACAATTAGAGGGCTTAAATACATTGATATTGAGCATAAAAATGATAAATTTAACATAAAAGGACAAACAGGTTTAGGAGATGTTTATGATAACATGTGATTTCATTTGTTTTAATCTTTTTTATCGTTGATCGATTTCAAATAATTTATTCTAATTTTATTTTTTCCTTCCATTAATAATTTTTATTCGCATGATAAATAATTTTTAAAAGCATATCCCCCAAAAAGTGTGAATCCAAGAGTGCAGCAAGGCATGTTATTGTGCATTAGTTCTATTTGGAGTCTTGATAATAATGTTTTTTTACCCCTTCATACATCTGGAAAATCCACCATACATGATAGTATCCAGGAAGGGATGTCTTTACTTGATAAACATTTTACTCTATACTGACAAAAATTAACGGTGTTTTCTTACACATAGTATCATCCTTAAGGTTTATAATAATTTTCTAAATTTATAATATCCAATTATTAATAGTCCATCCGTTGATACTAAATATATAGACCTTAACCATTTACAAATAAAATTACATGATTTTAAGAATATTTATACATTAGAAAACAATACTATGATTGTGATGTATGGTGTCTTTGAACATTAGGTACCTTAAATAGAAACCATGGGACTAAAAAACATCTACATTTAGTCTTCTTATTGATTTCCTAACATCATTAAATCACATACATATGAAAAGGGTACACTGGAGATCACATGAACATATGAATGAGATAAAGTCCAATAAGTGAAAAAGCAGTGTAATTTAATTTTATCACATAGGTTAGAAAGCATGGAATTATGAAAATAAAAGTCCTAGAAAACATGGAAAAATAACACATAATAAGGGGAGAATATATACCTAAATTGATATAGAGGTGGAAGCAACCTAAATCCAGAATTTAGCTTCAGTCTAGGCTCATTGCACATATAAGATCATATATCATAGTTAACCACTATGATTGTTTCACATAGTTTATTGTGTCATAGGTAACCACCATAACCATTGCACATAATATCTCATAAGATTAAATATTATCAAATGTATTGGAGGGATATCTATGTGAACCCATATTAGCATGATCATTAATATTATTTCCACATGAATAATCATACATGGACAATAATAAACACTAGGGAACATGTGGAATGAAATTAGTATCATAATCACATCTCTAAACATAATGAATAGGTGTATCATAAAAATGTACATGAAAAAAAGGATTTAGAATATATAAGGAAATTCATATGGTAAAATAGTAATATATAATTGTAATTTATGTACAATAGTAACTAAAATATGGGAAGAGTGTATTTAATAATTTTTTTCATTAATGAATTTTATTGTGGTTTCAATAAAAACACTAACAGGAATTTAAAATCAAAAATTGAATAATGTTTTTATTGAAACCAAATTATTTACAAGAAGGTTTTAATTATAGAAAAACTTGTTTCAGAAAACTAATTGGTGGATTGATAGATGAGGTATAATTTACTTGAAATTGGGTACAAATTCAAGAAGATCCATTAAAACAGATTTTCTTACCGGGATGTATTGAAGAGGGAACCACTTAAAAAATTGTATTCCCAAGAAAGAAAATAATAAATGGATTATGATATATGATTTTGGATATTTTAAACCAAATTTATATGATTTAAATATAAATTATTAGATAAATTTTTTTATTAAAAATATATATAGAAAAACCCAAACAAATAATAGAGTTTTAGGTATAATCTCTTACGAAATATCCGCATGGTACATGGTGTACATAAAAGGAATTAATGAGATGTTAATAGGATTATATTCTTTTATAAATAATTATGGATGCATGGGGGATGTGAGAAATCATACATTATCATTAGGAACTACACATAAAAGGACATAACATAGTGGATATTCTTGAATAAATGTTGGAAAGAGAGGAATCCTCACCTTGGGACCGATGGTGTTCTTAGAATGATATTTATGAATTTGAGTTATAAAATTAGGTTCATTAATTCATAATTATTGAACATCCACTACATTATATTGATTTATTATAACATTATTATGTTCGATCATTTCATTTTTTGATGTGTTAAAATGAACATTTTTATTGTAGGGGAGGGTTTTCTTCCGTGGTTGTAATGAATGGTTCACTTCTATTCATGTTTGGATAAACATGTAGGATGAAAATGTATTTACATAATTGAATTTATATGAAGAAAGTGAAAAATCCATATGATTTCCTGTTTAAAAACATCATTTGGTTATTTTTATTTAAGGTTAATAATTATATAAATCATTTATGATAAACTCTTGGATTAATTTGTAGATTCTGATGACAATTAACTATTTTTATATTATTGTTTTTAATTATTAGTGAAAATGGATTTGAGAACATCAGCTAAGATAAAATAAATCATTAATAGTATATTTCAACAAAAAACTTTTTTAATCTCTAGAATGGAATTTAGTAAATGAAATTAATAATCTATCATCATTGATTATGATAAATTAACAAACCCTAGAAGGTGTTATAATTTTGTTCAAAATAAAATAAGTGGAACAAGATATTATATTGTATTATAAAATTATTATAAAATTTCAATCCATGTTTGATACTATAGTTTTCATACCATTTGGATGTGGATAGGTTATGAATGAAAAGATAACAAATTAACATGAAATGAAAATTAACGAAAATAGTTTAGGAATTTACATCTAGATTTAATCTGCCTTGAGAGAATATTAAGTGGAGTGGATTTTGTATTTTGTAGAAACCAATCGCTACTGTAAATGGGGTTGATGTTTGGGGATATATTTATGAAAAAATTACAGAAGGCTCAATGTTTGAGAGGATTGGAGGGAATATGAGATTATTGGTTGTTTTTATATTGGAGAAAAGGAGACATTTTATAATAATTTAATAATTAGTATATTTTTATTTCATAAGAAATTAAACAGTAATGATTACATGATAAAATAGTAATAAGTCCCTGTGAATTCTAAATATTGTTTCTTACCTCATGCATGATGCTTAGAATAATGCATTTATCTTATAATTTATATATAATGTAAATTATCCTATTTCAGTATTAATAAAAAATTCAAGTATTTTTGAACAATACTAATAATTAACACTAACAATTTATAACATTTAGAATCCAAAAATGAAATACATATCTCAAATATATGATTCAAAAAGAAGATTAATTTAATTTTCATTGAAATCCTAATTTACATGTAAAAATTGAATCTCAAAACTATTACTAGATTTATAATTATTTTAAAAATTACATAGGCACCTATAAATTATCATAAAACCAAGAATAAATAATACATATAATATATGAACACCTTTTAAGAAAATTAATTTTCTTTTAAATTCATTAAATAAATATAATTAAATATTTATAACTTATAAAAATACTAATACTTATTCTATGGTCATATTATCACTTATAAGATGCCTAAATTTTATTTATAAAATCATGGGGGTGGTTACTATTATTTTGGGTTAATTACTAATCTATAATGGTCATATTACTATTCATAAGTGTATAATTAATTTTCATACATGTCACAGACTATTCACCAAAAATTATGTTTGGCATATCGTACTCCAATCAATTTTCAAATCGAAACTATTTGTGTTAGATTTTTAAAAATAAAATCACCTATGTGACAATATATTGAATAAAGGTCACATAGTACAAATTATATCATTTTGTTGTGATATATTGTGATTATTGGACAAATTATTGGAATATAATTTCGATTTATAAAACATTTTGTTGTTATAAAGTATTTTAAATATACAGATTTAATGGGATAGTTGGATACTAACGTTTGTTTATTTAAAATTTCTCTAACCTGGAGTAACATTTGATCACTCATACCAAGAATATGACGAAATTAACATGGGATTTGATCTGTATGTCTTACTAAGATGAACTAAAATAACTTCTATCATTGGCACATATTCTAATCATTCTCGAGCCTGATAATGAGTATGTGTTGATTTTTAATTCATCTGATGCTTGTTTAGGATGTTTTATGTAATATCCCAGGTAAATGAAGAATAATAGATATTTATATTTATTAATATCTGTGAATTAAATATTAATTTTACTTTAAAAGGGATTCTATGTTCGATAGTGTACCCGATACACAACAACGAGTTTCATTGAAATCATATGTTGCAGACTAATAATATAATATTATTATTTTAAATGGTAGTTAAATCCTAACCATTTTATTGGAAGGAATGAACAAAAATGACTATAATATGATTATAAATCATTGTTAAATGTATTTACATTTATCCAATTAAAGTTAGAGGCATAAAATGTGAATGAATATAATTTTATGCACGACTTACATTAAAAGGTCAATTTACCGCCATTTAATGGAGAACCCTTTTAAAATATAGATTTTTTAACTTTAATGCATTGTGTATGACCAAATAAAATCCTTCTCTAGATTGGGGACATGAAAATGTACTTTGTGTAATATTTTTTAATTTTTCTGATAATGTTCATTTTTTAATGATAGTGAACAAATTGTATTTTAATTCAAAACTACATTTTAATCTAATTTATTTATATGGTTAGATTATATTTTTAATTTGTTTTAATGTGTAATTTGAATAATTGTTTACCATTTCATCCAATTTTGATCATTGGAATTATTTTCAATTTGAAATTGGACATAAACAAGTTCCAATATTTTGATAGTTATTGCTTGTTAAAAACAATCTATTTGTTTTAACAACGGGAATTAATTTTAAAATTAATGAATGACACGTTTATGTTTTAAATTTGGAAATATAGAAATAATTTTTATATTCATAATATCAATATATCTAATGCTGTATTTTTGGTATTTTTCAGAAAAACTTCTATTTTTGATGAATACTGAAACCACTTAGTATTAGTTATAAAACAAACATTTCCATTTAAATGAAATTTTACCACTTCTGGGAATTGAATTTTTAAAATACAAGATACATGGCTATTATTAGTAAGTTAAATGTGGTTCAATAAGATTAAAATAATTTTTGGTGAATATTAACTTTTGACTTTTATTTACTGCAGTTAACGGTAAATAGGGTAATTCAAGGTAAAAAGCATATTATAATAATTCAAAATTAAATTTAACACTTGTCACAACATTATTGGATGAGTAATTGACGACCATGGGCATCATTGGGTCTATTTTGGGACCCCATGAAGCCACTTATGAAAGAAAATGACACATTAGATTAATTTATTTAATGTAAAGGGAAAAATGACATAAAAAATCCTTTCCTATATTAAATTTAATATGGTGTTATAGAATTCATATTTTTGAATATAAATATTATTTATAAATCTAAAAAGTATTCCCATATCATGGTAGTTTTTTATATGTTTTAGACATCAAATAAATTAAATTATTTGTGACACAATAATGATGCAGTATTTACCTCATTAATAAATGATTTAAATAAATAAGATTATAATGATTAAAATATTGTCCAAAACATGTCCAATTCTGATTGGATGATTTTATTTTGAATATGAGTCATCTTATCTTCTGCATTAATGATTTTTGGATCTTTTTAAACTGACAATATGTTTATAATAAAATAATGTTTTCACACTTTCTTAAAGAGCCCTTCCTCTCCCATATAAAAGAAGACCACTTATAACCAATTCCTCACAACTCTCAATCCTTTTGGCTCATCTAACTCTGACCAATTAGTCTCCCTATATCCCAATCCACCTCCTAGTAGCCTTACCTTAGGAATATGGCACATCAAGAAGTCCTTTTGGATCAAACCTAAGGATGTTACCGAAATTAAAGGTAATAGTTTCTCTTAAATTGTTTTCTTTTATTTTACTTAACCAACCTGTAAACTCTATGTATTCTATTATAATGTAAAAAATCTCGTATCCTCAATATAATAGAATTTTTTTATGATATTTATTCGAACTACACTTACACACACCTCCATCTAATGGGTGAAGAACATAATGTTTCTGTGGATGGCAAACTGACGCCTCACAAAACAATGATTGTTCGATTATCTCCTACCGCCTCTCATGTTTTCCATTATGATGTAAATGTATATATATATGATATATATTATATTTTTGTATTATTTATTCTTCTGTAATTTACATTTATATCATTCCTTTATGGTTTCCATTATGGGTAAACGCGATAATCTCATTAGAGGAAGTGCATACTACCGCCCCTCAAAGTGATATGACACGTTAATTCCATATGTGGGATGAATAAAGGATGGAGTTAATGATATAATATATGATATTATGTAAGAAATTACACTGGAATATTAAAATACCTATGTATAATTATTTTTTAATTCCATTAAAATAATAAATAGAAATAAATGTAGCGTTCAGGCGTACGTATAGCTTACCATCTCCATGTATGATGCATTTCATTTCTTACCTCAATATCTTGTGAACTATTATAAATACATGTATATACTGGATATATATGATATATATGATATCTAAATCATGAATATCATTCTGTATATAATGGACTATTGACAACATGGACAACATGTAAATATAAGGTGTTCATTTTTGACTCATGTACCAAATATCGACAAAAAGAATGTTATTAACTTAAATGATTACATAATGTTTATAACATGCTAATAAGTGATATATAAGGAATTATAAATGTGAAAAATTATCTTAAGAAAATATAAATTAACTTTAGTTTATTATTCAAAAGATCAAAGAACGATCGACTCACGTTGGACACGAGGTAAGGGACTTCATCTCGATCTCCTTTAATTGAGGCATATTTAGTTTTAAACATGACTCTATTTTAAATGGTGTATAAACCCATTTTAATTTTCATTTCATTCAGAGGGAATATTTTTATGTTAATTTTTTTACTAAATGACAAAAAAGAATGTTTTTTACGTAAGCGTTGACAACTTCCTTTATGTCGTTGTGATTATTATTTGATCTTGGGCTTCCTTAACAAGACAAAATGCTTTTTTTAAAGGAAAAATAAATACCATATAATCCTTTAACATATCTTGGTATTGAAAATGATTTTTCAGAATGGATTTATTATTTAAATATCTTAAAATTAAATTTTGTTATTTTAATGTGGAAATTAAATCATTCTTTTATGCTTATGTTTTGTGTTATGATGTTGTTATGGTTCTTGGGAATTATTTATATATACAGGTGGTTACGTGATAAACCTAGGGCGGGTGAGCCCGAGATAACTCTCCAATGAATTAGGTAACATGATTGAGGTGAACATGAATGTTTATCCTATGAGATTTAGGGAATATACTCTGATGTGTATTCCAAAGTAACTCCCTTTGTAGCTGTGATAGATACAATGTAAGTTGGAAATGGATTCCACAAGTTAACTTTATGATTTATTATTTCTATGTGTTATTCATAATATCTTATGATTTCATGAGGTAAGTAAAAGATTTCATTTTTTGTATGTATTTAGGAACATATGTTTTTTTTCATTATTTTATAACCATTACTGAGCTTTTTATGCTCATCCCATGTTTTGAAAAGTTTTCACAGGTCCTAAAAATGAATATGGTAAATGTTGGGTTCATGGAAAAGTCACGATGTCTAAAACATGGAACTAGACATGACTCTTTTTTTCAAGAGTATTTATTTTATGAAAAAAATGGAAACTGTGTAGTAGTGTCTACTTTGTAATCTTTTGAGATGTAATAGTTCTTTCCTAATTCTCTAAAACTCTAAACCTGAATATATCCTAAATGTGAATTGTTCATTTAATTCAATATTATGTAATATTTAAGGCCAAGTCATTATAGTTGGTATCAGAGGTAGATTTAGATTACATTAGTAGTTAGGGTATTGCTAGATTAATATTCATAAAGTAATTTATGTTAATATTGAAATCATATAGCATTTATAGATTACCATGTTTCTTCGCCTATGATATTTCTATGTTCAGAATTGATTTCCAAGAGGAAACATGACAACTATGATTGGACACCATCAGGAGGAAGAAAAACATAAAAATCAGAAAACTGAGAAGTTCGGAATCGAAACTAAATAGTTTGTTGCAGTGATGGCACAATTGACTCAGGCTATAAATGGTGGTTGTATCCATGTACATGATCAACCATATCAACCACAAAGGAACATGTCAGTAGTGGATTATTTCATGAGGAAACATCCCCCTTCATTCAGAGGATCATCTGATCTGTTTCTATCATAAGGGTGGATTAAAGCACTACAGAATATTTTTTATGTCATGGGTTGTTCAGAACATCAAAACGTTTGACATGTTGTTTACCGTTTTTTTGGTGAAGCTGATCAGCGGTGGTCGATGGTAAAAAATATCAAGGATAGTGAGGATATTGATGCTCTCGATTGGGATGAATTCAATTGTATGATTCTTGAGATATATTTTCCTCCGGTGGTTCTTCTTGGGGTGGATAAACAATTCTTAGAATTAAGGCAGGAGGATGAATGAGTGGCTGCTTATGAAGAAAATATCCCTCTACTGGCTAGGTATGCTCCAAATTTCATACGAGATAATGATATTAAAATCAACCATTTTACTTTAGATTAAATCCAATGTATCAAAGGGATTTAGCTTCTCATGATTTAAAAAGTTATGGCAAAAATGTTCATTGTGCGGAGAAAGTGGAAATGGAGTTTTATGATGATCATGTATTCTTTGAAAAACAACAGAATAATAGGTTGAGGTGGCAGACGAAATGGAAGAACTCTTTAAAAAATTCTGATGGTAAGAAACATATGTTTACAGTTTCTGAAAATTGTTGTAAAAATCATTCTGGGGAATGTATTTTGAATTTTGGTAAGTGCTACCAATGTGGTAAAATGGGACATAATGGTCATAATTTCACTAAAAATGATCAGGGTAAAGGTAAGACAAAATCTGATTTACATTCAGTAAAATGTTTTAAGTGCAATGAAATGGGTCATTATGAAAATGAGTGTCCAATAACGAACTAAACTGCAAAATGTAGCCATACTACAAGAATAATGGGGTGGTGAAATTATTTGCAACTACTTCATTAAATGTTGGGCCATCAAATGATGTTGTATCAAGTACATTGTTTGTTTGTTCAGATTATGCCAATGTGTTGTTTGATTCAGGGTCTACGCACTCTTTCATTTTTGGGAAGTTTTCAAGTAAATTGGGAATTCCAAATCAGGATATGAATATAGAACTTACGGAAAAAACTACTGGAGGAAATGTTGCGACATAAATAAAACATAAGAACATTCCTTCCCTTGTGTGCAGAATTACTCTACCTTGAAACCTTATTGTTTTTTCTCTAGTAGAGTTTGAAGTTATTTTGGGCATGGATTGGATTTCTATTTATCTTGCTAAGATTTACTGTAGAGATAATGATGTTTCTTTTTAGAAATATTTTCATTTTGTATAAAAAAATGAACCCTTGATTTTGATAACATTTCAGGAAGCTGAGAAACTAGTAAAATATGGAAATGAATGTTACCTTGCACATATTTTTGAAAACAAAGGAACTGTTCAGATTAATTATGTGACATTGGTAAATGAGTACCTTAATGTTTTTCCTGATGAGTTGCCTAGAATTTTACCTGGTTAGGAAGTTAAATCTATTGTTGACTTAGTTCCTGCTGCTACGCCAATTTCAAAAACCCCTTATCGAATGGGTCAAATTGAACTTTTAGAGCTAATGAAGAAATTGTAGGAGTTATTAGATAAAGGTTTCATTTAACCTAGAACATCACCATGGGGTTATCCTATTTTGTTTGTTAAAAATAATGATGTTTAAATGAGACCTTTCTTTGATTACAGATCATTGAATAACATCATTGTTAAGAATATGTATCTTTTTCCTCATATCAATGATTTGTTTGATCATCTCCAGGGAGCTCAGTATTTTTCGAAGATTGATTTTTGATTGGGGTACCATCTGTTAAAAGTAAAGGAAGTAGACATTCCAAAGACTGCGTTTCGTACTAGATATGGCCATTATGAAATTGTATTTATTCCTTTTGGGTGAACCAATGCACCTGTTATATTCAAGGATCTTATGAATAGTATTTTCTGTGAGTTCATGAATAAATTTTTTGTTTTGTTCATTGATGATATTTTGGTTTATTGTAAAAGTAAATAGTTGCATGAAAGTCATTTATATATCATCTTTCAAACATGAAAAGAAATGAAAATTTATGGGAAATTCAGCATGTGTGAGTTTTTTACAACAAATTTCTTTCTTAGGTCACATCGTTTCAAAAAGTGGCATAACATTGGATCCTGCTAAAACAAATTTTTTTGAAGAATGGCCATGACCCACTAATATTACAAAGATTTAAAGATTTATTGGTTTTTTATGGTTATTAACGGAGGTATCTTGAAAATGTTTCACGGTAATCTAGTCCAATGACTAAGTAAACTCGAAAAGGAGTTAAGATTAACTGTACAAATGAATGTGATGATTCTTTTCAGGAATTGAAAAGGAGATTTGGGAATGCATTAGTTTTGGCACTTCCATTCAGAAATGGTGTGTTAGTTATCTATATTGATGCTTAATTTAAAGGGCTTGGATATTTCCTTATGCAAAATGATCAATTAATTTCTTATGCTTCATGTCAGTTGAAACCTCTTGAGATAAAGTACCCTACACATGACTTGGAATTATATGCTGTTGTTTTTTCATTAAAAATATGGAGGCATCATTTGTATGGAGTAAAATGTGAAATATATAGTAATAACAAATGTTTAATGTATATATTCACTCAAAAAGAATTGAAAATGAGACAGAAGAGATGGTTAGAATTAATCATAGATTATGATTGCACGATCCATTACCATCTAGGAATAGAAAATAAAGTGGACAATGATTTGAGTCAAAACAGTAATGTCTCATTATCCATTCTACGTTTTGAATGAGATCCTTTGGTGTTTTATTTGATAAACTTTGGAATTGAAGTTATTGGGGAAATAAATTATATTGTTTTGTTTCAGGTGTCCGTGAAATCATCTCTATTGAGATATAATAAAGCAAGCACAGAAAGAAGATAATGAGTTGAAAAAAAGGTAGAGTTAGTTCAGAAGGATTAATTGCCTAATTTTAACTTTGATAATGATTTTGTTTTGAGTTTTCTGAAGATATTATGTGTTCCTTGTGATTCATAGTTGATTAATGAGTTGTTATGTGAAGCTCATAGTTCTCCATTTTCAGTTCATCCTTATAGTACTAATATGTATAGAGTTTTTCAGGAGTATTACTAGAGGGATGGAATGAAAAGAGATTTTTCTGATTTCACTGTGAAGTGTTAGACTTGTAAATAGGTTAAATCAGAGCAACGGTTACCAATTGGAATGCATCAGCCTCTACCAGTGCTACAATGGAAATTGGAAAATGTAACCATAGACTTCGTTGTGGGATTACTGAAGACATCTCGAGGTAATAATGCAATTTGTGTTATAGTTGATCGATTCACTAAATATACTCATTTTCTTTCTATTCAAGATACATTTTCTCTAGATAATCTTTCTCGATTTTATGTTAATGATATAGTCAGGATGAATTCATTTCCCATCTCCATTGTATATGATCGTGATCCCAGGTTTACTTCTATATTTGGGAAAGGCCTTCAGAATTCGTTGGGTACTGAACTAAATTTTTGTACAGATTTTCATCATCAATCAGATGGGAAATAAGAATGAACAATTCAGACATTGAAGGATATTCTAACTGTATGTTCACTGGATTATCATGGAAGCTAGGAAAAAAATCTTTCATTGGTTTAATTTTCATATAATAACAGTTTTCCTTCCAGTATACAGATGGCTCCATTTGAAGCATTATATGGAAATCATTGTCGAACTCTATTTTTTTGGGATGAAGTAGGTGAACAGAAGCTTATGGGACCAAAATTGGTAGATGAGATGGTAGAGAAAGTTTAGTTGATTTAGAATCACATGAGAACAGCTCATTGTAGATAGGAAAGTTATGCATATAACCGGAGGAAGGATCTTTCTTTTTAGGTAGTTGATAATGTCTTTCTTAAGGTTTCTCCATGAAAAGGTGTGATGTGTTTTGGTATGAATGGGAATGTGAGTCTGAGGTTCATTCGGCCTTATGAAATTCTGAATAAAGATGGATCAGTTGCACAAAGAGTCTATTTTCCTCCAGATTATCACAGGTACACAATTTTTTCATGTTTCGATGTTGAGAAATTATATGACGGATCCATCTAATGTTTTGAGCCCAGAGGTAGTTCAGTTGGAATAGAATCTCTCTTATGAGGAATAACAAGTCCATATTTATTAATGTGGAGGGAATGTGTTATAGAATAAGTTAATTCACTAGGTAAATGTTTTATTGAAAATTCATTTTATTGAAGAGGCAACGTGGGAATCTAAAAATTTTATGAGGATAAATACCCCCCATGTATTTTGATAAGTGAATAAAAATTGTGGGGACACAATTTCTAAAACGGAGGAAGGATGTAACATCCTAGGAAAATTAAGAATAATAAATTTTCATATTAATTAATATTTGTGAATTAAATATTAATTTTACTTTAAAAGTGTTTCAATGTTTTATAGTGTACCCGATACGTAACAGCGAGTTTCTTTTAAATAATACGTTACACACTAATAATATAATATTATTACTTGAAATGGTAGGTAAATACTAGATGTTGTATTGTAGGGAATAAAAAACTAACTATAATATAATAATACATTTTTTTAAATGTATTAAGATTTATCCAATAAAAGTTAGATGCTTAAAATGTGAATGAATCTAATTTTAAGCATAATTTTCATTAAAAGTTTGATTTTACACATTTTAATTTCGAACACTTTTTAAATATAGTTTTTGTCACTTTAATTCATTATATGTGACCAAATAAAATCCTTCTTTAGAATGGGGATATCAAAATTTATATTGTGTAAATTTTGGAGTATTTTTGATAACGTTCTTTTTTTAATGAATAGAGAAAATATTGTATTTTAATTAATAACTATGTTTTATTATAATTTATTATTATAGGTAGATTATATTTTTAATTAGTTTAAAAGTTTAAATAGAATATATTTTTACCATTTAATACAATTTTAATCATTGGAATTAATTTCACATTGAAATTGGACGTAAACATGTGTCAATCATTTGATAGTCATTCTTTATTAAAAACATGCTATTTGTTTTAACAACAGAAATTAATTTTAAAATTAATTAATGTTACTTTAATGTTTTCAATTTTGAAAAATAAACATCATTTTTGAATTTATAATATAAAATATAGCTTAGGTACAATTTTTGGTATTTTTCTGAAAAACTTCAATTTTTGATAAATAGTAAATCAACTTAGTAGAAGTTAAAAAACTAAATTTTCCAATTAAATTAAAATTTTCCACTTCATTGAATTGAATTTTGAAAATCTAACATACATGGTTGTTATTAGTAATTAAAGTGTGTTTCAATATGATGAAAATAATTTTTGTTGAATAGTAATTGTTGACTTTTATTTATCACGGTTAAAGTTAAATAGTGAAATTCAAGGTAAAAATCATATTATAATAATTCAAAATTACATTAAAACTTCTCCTAACCTTATTGGATGATTAATGGCCGACCATGGGAATATTTGAGTATTTTTTGGGACCCCATGGATCCACTTATGAATGAAAATGACTCTTTACAATAAATGATTTAAATAACTAAGATTGTAATGATTATAATATAATCCAAAACATGTCCAATTTTGATTGGATGATTTTATTTTGAATATAAGTCATTTTTTTCAAATTTAATGATTTTTGGACCATTTGAAACCGAAGATATTTTTATAATAAAATCATGTTTTCACACTTTCCTGAAGAGACCCTCCTCTCCCTTATAAAAATAGACCACTTCTAACCAATTACTCACACCTCTCAAGCCTTTAGGCTCATCCAAACTCTGTCAATTATGTTCCCTACATCCCTATCCTTCTCCTAAAGCCTTACATTAGGCAGAAGGCACTTCAATAATTTCTTTTTGGTTTAATCCAAAGGATGTCAAGCAAATTAAAGGTAACTGTTTCTCTTCAATTGTTTCTTTTATTTTACTTCTCCAACCCCTAAACTCTTTTTATCCCTTTCTTTTTTAACAACACCAGTATCCCCAATATAATAGGATGAATTTTATGAGATGGATTTTAACTACACATACACACACCTCCATCTAATGGGTGAAGAAGATAATGTTTCTGTGGATGGAAAACTAACGCCTCACAAAAAGATGATTGTTCGATTAACTCCTACTACCTATCATGGTGGAAATTATAGTGGCACATTATTTATATATGATATATATAATGTTTATTTATTTTATGCTTCTGTAATTTCCATTTATATCATGCCTTTATGGTTTCCATTATGGGTAATGGTGATAATCTCAATAATGGAAATGTGGACTACCACCCCCTCAAAGTGATATGACTCGTTAATGACATATGTGGGATGTATAAAGGATGGAGTTTATGATATTATATATGATATTATATATGAAATTATACTGGAATTATAATATACCTATGTATCATTATGTTTTAATTCCATTAAAATTAGAAATATACATGAAAGTAGCATTCATGCGTACATACGGCTTACCGTCTCCATGAACGATGCATTTCATTTCTTACATCCAAATGTTATGTACTATTATAAATATATTTATATACTAGATATAAATAATTTATATGATATCTAAATAATGAATATCATTCTTGATATAAATTACTATTTACCACATAGATAACTTTTAAATATAAGGTGTTCATTTTTTTACTCAAGTACCAAATATCGACAAAATGAACTCTATTAACAAAAATGATTAAATAATGTTTATAACATGATAATACATGATATGAAAGGAATTATAAACATTAAAAATGATCTTAAGAAAGTAGAAATTACTTTAGTTTATTATTCAGGAGATTAAAGTACGATTGAGTCAATTTGGACACGAGGTAAGAGAGTTCATCTCAATATCCTTTCATTGAGGCATGTTTAGTTTTATACATGTCATTAATTTATTCAGTGTATAAACCCCTTTGACATTTCATTTCATTCATACATAATCTTTTTATATGAAGAATTTTACTATATGAAAAAAAAATTATACTTTTACGTAAGCGGTGACAATGACCTTTCCGCCGCCGCGAGTATTATTTGATATTTGGCTTCCTTATAAAGACAAAATGTTTTTTAAAAGGGAATATAAATAACATATACTGTTTTTACGTATTTCAGTATTTAAAATGATTTATAGAATGGATTTATTATTTAAATATTTTTAAATGATATTTTTTTATTGAAATGTGGAAATGTAATATTTCAATTATGCTTATTGTATGTGTTATGACAATGTTATGGTTTTTGGGAATTATTTACATATACGGGAGGTACCATGATAAGCTTATGGAAGGTTAGCCTGAGAAAGGTCTCCAATGCATTGGGTAACATGACAGAGGTAAACATGAATGTTTCTCCTAATTGATTTAGGGAATATACTGTGATGTTTATTCCAATGTAATTCCCTTCGTAGCTATGATAGATACAATATAAGAATGATATGGATTCCACAAGTTAACTTTATGATTTATGATTGTAATGTGTTATTAATAAAATCTAATGATTTCATGAGGTAAGTAACAAAGTTCATGTTTTCTATGTATTAATGAACAAATGTTTTCTTTCATTGTGTTATAACCCTTACTGAGCTTTTAATGCTCATCCCATGTTTTGAAATGTTTTCACAGGACCTAAAGATAAATAGGGTCAAGGATGGGATCAAGGAGAAGTCATGCTCTCTAAAACATGGATCAAGACATGAATCATTTTTTTCAAGAGTTTTTATTTTATGAAAAAAATGGACACTGTGTAGAAGTTTCAACATTGTAATATTTTGAGATGTAATAGTTATGACTTAATTCTCGGAAACTCTAAACCAGAAAAGATCCTCAATGTGAATTATTAGTTTAGTTCAATATTATGTAATGTTTAAGGTCATGTCCTTATACCTTATGATAATTTATGCTCAGTTGATCCTAGATGCTGCAGAGGATGTTTTCAACATAGTTCTAAAAAATTCATAGTTATTATAATATCTCATGGATTATATTTTTTTAATGTGAGAAACATGCTGATATCTTTAGTGAAATTTGGGAAACCCATTATTGTGGGGAGACAAATTCAAGTTGATTACTCTCTTTATATGGTATTCTCTAATTTGGGAAGTCTGTTTTCCTCACATCTTCCATCAGTATTTTATTCTTGTTTGACTGTCACATCTCTTTCGGGGTCACTCATTTGGTCAATATAAAGATGTATTGTGACATGATTTCTGATTAAACTAGCCATGTATGAATCATTAAATTGATGATTATGTGACCCATTGTTACATTGTCTAATAGATATAAGAATATCACTTCAAAACCTCTTGATCTCATTAGCCTCATATGGTTCCATTTTTTTATATGGAAAAAGTTATTAATGGATTTTATTATAATATTTCCATGGAATCATGATGAGAGAAATGCTATATGTTTAGTTTTTGATAATTTGATCAAGTATTCTATTTTAATTTTGATCAAATATACCACTAAGGGGGATGATCTGTGTAAGCTGTATGTGAGGGAGATAGTGACGTTTCATAGGAGTCCATCTATAGTTATTTAGATAGGGATACTTGTATTACCTTGAGGTTCTGTAGGATTATACAATAGGTGTGGAGAACCCATGATAGGTTGAAAACATTAACCATCAACAATGTTTTTTTCAGATAGAACATGTGATTTAGATTCTAGAAGACACAATTCATTCTTCTGCATTGGAATTTGATAGATCATGGGATTTTCATCAGTGAATGTTTGGAATTTTTTTTTAAAAAATTAAGACTCTTTTATTATAATGTATCCCTTTGTGAAGTTTTATGGTCTCCTATGATTATCACGTCATTGTTGTGATGAGTTTGGAGAAGTATCTTTGGTTGGACCATGATTGGTCTATGAGATTCCAATAATGATTTTGTATGTACATCAAATTCTTTTTACATCCTATAGTTTATAGAAGTCATATTCACATTGGGGAATCCATAATTTGATGTTTTTACATTAGGTTTTTTGGTTTTCATGAATTTTTCTCCTCTGTTGAATCATCATCCTCTTGGAAAACATGGAATGTTGGATCCAAGATATATTGTATTATTTTAGGTCACTTAGTATCATGGGTAAGTTTCTTATCAGTTAACATTAGTGGCTTTGTTAATAGTTATTCATGATAATTTCAACATATCCCATCTCTGTATGTATAATAATGACACACATACAATTAGTTGGGATGAAGTTGTGTTAGAGAAAGGTTATTCTTTTTTACGAAAAATAGTTTAGATCATTGAAAATTAGATGAATTTATCATGTTTGATTTTTATTCATTTGGTCATTTCTTTATGGAAACATGAATCTATTTCCAATGATAAATGTAAATGAAATTAATTAGTGAGGTAGTAGTGCCCTCATTTTTTGTCTAGGGGTTACATCATCAACCTTACATCCTCGGGATGTAAAGACTTTATGATGTTGTAATGTTAAAATCACATAACCTTGACTGAGTATAATTTATATTATATATGACTTCAATAAATTGGGAATTGTTTTTTATGTTAGACTCTATATTTTATATAGGATATAGGATATTTATACAACATGTCACTAGGATACATGAAATGTACCAGTTTTGGGGTGCATGCCATTATAATGAATCATTCCCTGAAAGGATACACCATAGGACATGGTTTTACACATCATGCATTAATTACTATTCACATTTTAATCCCTAATGATAGGGTTTTTGGCTTATTTGGATTTCATGGATTTCACAATGATTATAGGAATTTCTCTTAATGTAATTCCTTGAGAAAGGAATTTTATGATTACATAAAGGATTTTTGTGTCCTTTCGGCTTATGTTAACCCATTTCTCTAAACCAAGGATTCTTCAATAATTATTTTGGGAGATGATATTCCATCTAGATCAATCTATTATTGTTTCAATATTAATTATGTTTATGTTTTATCTTAATATATCTATTATTATATCTTTTTATGATTGATTCTTAGTTGTTGGTTTTGTTTTAGTGGTTTTATGTTCTGGAGTACCTTTGTTGACGTCATTGAGTTTCCATTATCAGTGGATCACTATGAAGGCATGTGGAACATGAGTTTTGATTTATGTGGTTACATATATAGTATAGGATTGATAAAATAGAATTATTTATTTTAATAAATTGATATATCAAAAAATTAGAATGATATTGGATTTATTTTTCTGTGTTTTGGACATTAATTTTCATGAAAATGGGGTTTCCATAGTTTTATAAGTGGAAATATAAGGGTTATTTTTAAGAAATTGAGATTATTATGATAACAATCACACACGATACATTGGGTAAATATGTGGGAGGTTTAGAGTACTCCCATCGTCTATATATTTGATTATCCAAAGGCTTGATTGGTGGACATTCTAATTTTTCCTATGCATATAGTTTTATGTGATTAATATTGATATTTTTTTGGGGTTTACTCATAGTGTATTTATCTAATTCATTTCCATGTGTTCTAAGAACCATATTATTCACATGATTCATTTTTCTATGAGTAATTTTCATGTTTAACAATTTTTATTACATGGTATTCTGATACATGTGATGATATTAATTTTGTTGTACTACAGGGAATTATGGTGTTTTATTCTTAATATGAATGTTGATTGTTGTGAAATATTAAAATGAAAATTTTCATTTAATTTATATAAGTACTATTGTTTTAGATCTATCGAAAAGGTAAATTTTTACCATGATTTCTATAAAAATCATTCACTTCTTGTCATTCCATGTTTTATCTAATATTATAATTTGTGAATTTTTATATAGTGACTTTTTATAGAATAGTCGGCTAGTATCATATTTATCATATTATCTCACACCGTATGCATCCCTTTTAAGTGTGAATAAATTTTAATATCCTCCAATGCTGAGAATGGCTAGGTTCCACAGTCTAGTAGAGAGTTTTCATGTCAGTTGAGACAGGTAGCTGGTGGTGAGATAGTGGTAGTTCATTTAATTTAACACATGGAGTAGTTGTTTGGTTTTGTCCTATTATAGTGGGACGCGTCTCTTGGAGATTTTTTTAACATTTGTAGTCATTTTGTTTCGTCCTTCTTCATAAGTTTATTGTATATATTTCTTATATTTTTATTGTTCTTTCATACTCCATGTATATATATTCCATTTGTTTATACATGGTGGTATAATCACTTCATTTGGGTTTTTATTCAATTGATAAGTGATTTTCCCTCGGCCATGGGGATTAGAAACATTTTTTATTTATGTAATGGATAAGAGAAGATTCTATGTTTTCTGGTAAAATAGTAATATTTGTTACGTATTCATATATTCTATCCCTATTTCTATTAAAATATAACATGAATGAAAAACACACCAAATCATTTCATTAAGAGTTATTCGTCTACATAAATGAGTTATGTTAGTGTTTTGAACCATTTGATAGGTAAGACGGTATATTGGGTATTAAAATTAAATAGTTATATCAATAATATCTATATCATGTATAAATATAAAATCTATCTTTATACAAATCTATGATATGTGTTAACGGAAAACAAATTACATTAGTTTACGATGCTGTAGTAAACCATAATAATGAATAAGGATTTATAAACCCATTTGATGTACAGTATTTGGAGATAGATCATGAACATAAAATATAAAATATTCAAATATTGAATATAATGAAGAGTTTATATAATAATGTGTTAATAATATTCAATTTCAGTTGGGGAATAAATAAAATAATGCACATGGTTATGGATGTTACATATTATTTTGAAAAAAACCTTATGGTTTAAACCAAAATTATGTTTTGGATTGATTTATGATAAAAATATTCGTAATATGAAGATATTATAGAAATATAAACATTAATTCAAATATTCTCTAACCTATGGTGTTAGAAAATTTTGGTGGTGACAGGAGAGGTGAAGGGAATTTTTAGTTGATGTGGGTGGCACATATTTATTTTTTTATAATGAAACGGTGTACTAATGGTTGTCAAAATAAAAATCATCCACGATGGACCATTATTTAAAATAATATATTATAATATATATATATATATATTGGTATAAATCTGGTTTTTAAAATATTTATAATTAATTTGAACCAATATTTATTAGTTTATCACATAGTAAAGCAATGTTCAGCTTAACCAATGTAAATAATTTTTACTATTTGTTATATATATTTTTGTCACAATTTATGTTGAAAATATAATAAATGATAATTAATTTTTATTTCAAATAAACAATCTATTTTTGAAAATTGAATTCAAATAAGTGTAGGAATTTAATTTCTAATTAAAACAGTAGATATGACGACAAATCATTTTTCAAAATATAATTTCCACAAAAGAAAAAAATGTTCTGAAAAAAAAATTTACAATTAAATTGATTAAAATAAAAATATTTGGATTAATTGAAATATATTTGATGTAATTTTACATAAAAAATCATCTTAACATAATATTTTTTTAATATTTATTAAATAAAATTTCATTTATTGTTAAAAACATGTGTTTTAAACTATTAATCAAAAAATAAATATTTTCTATAAAATCAAAACAATTTAGTGTAGCATAATTTTTATTTTATGATTTAATATTTTTTTAATATACATTTTGAAAAAATATAATTTTTATGAGATATGTACAATTTTTTTTAATAAATACATATATTTCTTTACGTAAATATATATTTATTCATTACTCATATATTGAAAATTGAATGATAAAAGTATAAATTTTTATTGAATTTAAAGAAAATAATTTTAATTAAAATAATTCATTTAATGAGGTTTTTAATTTAATCAAGTAAAACACATTTTAGATAATGATAATAAATTATCCCAACATTTTCCTTTGTTTTCTAGGGTAATTTATTTTTACATCCATTTATCTTGTTCGAAATTCATTACTTATATGTACATGTGTATACTATTTAGTTTCATTATTTAGATAATCATATTCATAAGCTCCATTAAAAATACTATGTGATAACAAAAACATTAAATATTATTTTTTTTGGTATGTTGTGATTCATTAAAACATGATTTTACGTGAAACACATGTTAAATTATTTTTTCTGTAACTAAAAAATTATAATTAATTATCATTATTATAAAACAAATATGTTGATTAAATAACGGGGTGATACATTTGGCATCTTTAAATAAATTCCATCATCACCATTCTCATCTTCTGTGTAGTAATAAATGTCTAAATATATGAATATCTATTTTTTGGAAATATAAATCATAAAAATGTATAATAGTACATACACCTAAAATGGTATGAGGGGATTTTTCTAGGTAATAAAATATAACACATAACTATGTTTCAATGAAGTATAAAAATATAGGATGAAAAAGATTGGACATATAATTGAAAAACACCCAAATACTAAAGGCAGTTTATAGGGGGATTCATCATAAGAAATATAACAACAAAAAATCCTCAATTTGATGATATTTGAGGAGCACAATCATTCAATAAAAATGTAGTTAAATGTATACAATTTTATTTGATGACTGCAATATTAATTTTTAATAATTAACCCATTATTATATACATAAAAAATTTAATTAAATTACATAATAGTAATATCATATATTTTTTGTACATTGATTAATTTTTAAATTAGAATATACATTATAAAATGAAGATGATTTTTTTTAATCATGAATCACTATTGTATAAGGATTTCTAAAAAGTTCCTATAATTCATTCCATCTATCTCTAGATATTTTAAATAATACAATTTTTAACACATGTTTTCTAATAACATAAAATGGTCAATATAATTCATTAAATGAATTGATGAACATAATTCTCCTCTATAAATAAGAAGAATTAAAATAAAACAAATTACAAAGTAGGTCACTAAATGTACACAAAACAATATATCATTAATCAATGAAAAACATGATTTAGATCATAGTGTCACCTAAAAAATGTATCAATATTTATCCATATATCCTTATATGACACAATAATATTGTAAATTACCATAAAATGGTGATGAAAACACACATATGTCCTCATTATTTTAATAAACCATAAAATTAATGAATATATTTTACAAATCCAATAATGATATAATATGAATGAATGTTAAATATACCAAATTTCATGAAATCATTATTCATATCAATATTCATCAAGACTATGCATGTTACCATATTCATATCCTTAATCTCATTAGACCAAAATCATTATCTCATGTTTAGGAACATATTATGTGTTATATTTCTTCCACAAAAATTTCTGAAACAATTCATTATATTTTTCATAATTCTTGAATTAATTTACATAATAAATATAATTAATATTAACCACCATAAAAATAACATTTTATTCAATAAAAATCAACTTAAAATATGAAATATGTATCATGAATTGATTTTCATAAAACTCTATTAAATAATGAATCTTATTTTTAAAGTAAAAAATATTGTTAAAACAAACATTTCCATTGACATTTCCTTCATGATATCTTCACTATTAGTAGTATAACCATTTTTCATACATCATTGGTAATTGTCGTCATTATAATTGTCAGTATTATATAAATCGTTATAATTTCCAAAGAATATAAATTTCAAACCTTTATAATTTGCGGCCAATTTATGGATCAAATTATTTTAATTAATTCCATTAAAGTAATTGTAACAACTCTAATTTTCAATGTACTTTTTTTTATATTATATGGATTGATTTTGATAATAGGTGCTTACACAGTATCGAATTATGAGGCTCATTCTTCCAAGAATAATTTTTTGGAAAATATTAAACAATTTAATAGAATGTGTGCTTGATTTTTATGGATAAATTATAATAAATCATAATTTAGTTTTCAGATCATAAATTTGATGGCACATTTGATCTCAGAAAGGCAGCATTACCCTGGGTGTGACTGAAACATAATCATTTTGGGTCAACTATCCAATAAATTTAACATAACATAACATGGATAAAATTATTATTATAAAAAACATTACTTGACACAATGACATTTTTTAATATTCATTTTTTAAGAATTTAGAGTTATCAACATAAAACTACAATTATTCAGATATGTAGAGAATAACTATAAAAAAAGAGATGGATTGTGAATTGATTATCGACGCACAACTGATTCAATAGAAACTCATCAATGATGACAGTGACGTAATGATCCTTCATCAACGATTGATCTGAATCTAGGTATGTAGATTGATTAATTTTTGTCATTCCAAATTTTTTATTTTCATAATGAATGAGGTTCATCCATGAAATTATTAATATGAATTTTGATTGTTATGGGAATGTGATAATTTATGGGATTATTAATAGCCATGTGTTTTAGATTCTAATCTTTTCATATCTTTCATGAGAAGAAATGGATACAGACTAAAAAATGACTATATTAGTTACATTGGAATTCAATGTGATTTATAAATCTACCATTTATCACGTTCATTGATGTTGGTCCTCTAAATACTTAGTTTTACTTTCTATGTGGATCCTATTGTGATTGGATCCCAGAATTTCAATCCACTCAACAATAGAGGTTGGGATTGTGTAGATAAAATCTATGAAGAGTTGAACTATGAGAATCTAAAACCAATCCATCGAAGGTTGCTTAGAGTATGGTTTAAAAGACCACCAAAGAGGGTATGGTGTGATTGTCAGGAGAAGAGTGGTGGAGGAATTAGCATCAATCATAGGTGGTGGTCATGTCAATGACTTGGAGCACAACAAGTATATGTGTGGGAGATGACAGTGTCGGAGGAAGCAGAATATAGTGGCATCTGAGTTGTACATGGCTATAAACCCCATCTGGGGACTAAAAGAAGAAAAAATTAAATTGGAATTGGAATGGTGGTTGGGTGTGACCGGGCCAGATGGACTGAGCAGAGATGTCCTTGTGGGATGAGTGGAGCGACCCAAGAATAACAGGTTGAGCTCGAGATGGGTTAGGCCAGACATGTTGAACCTAGGGAGATCAGTACAAAGCCATGCCACATTCGATTGTGGACATCAACCGTCATCCTATTTCAACCTCGGTATTTAACCACTAACATGGTCGATACAAATACTCTAATACCATAGAAACATGAGGGAACAATGTAAAAGGAATGTCGATCGTGGTATAAATCGGTTGCAACTCCGTTTGGTTGACATCGTCAGTCAATGGACATGGTCCATGTACTAGCCATGTGTCGGTCCATAGGCCCAATGACCCCCCTTTTGAAACATCAAAACTATATAAAATCTCAATAGAGCATCTCATTTCCTAGAAATATACGATGTTGGGACCCTACATACGAGACAGTCCTTTTGGGATATTGTGGTTACAATGTAGTTGGAATGTTATTGGTTGAGAGAATTTCCCTTCATCCTTCCCACATGGATTTAGTATGGAATTTTATTCTCATTAATAAATTTTATTCCCCTCTAGTGGACATTCCCTAGATAAAGTTAACATATTCTTCCATGGAACTATAGGATATCCTTTATCACCCACAGTGGTGTTTTTATATAATCGAAAAAACTGTAAAGAGTCGGGAATAACTCCTCTACCATGGGGGCTACATTGTTGGTTTAATTGTAGTCTCTCATCAGGATCCCCTAAATTATGGCCCACATCTGTACGGTTAGTGGTATTCATTTAATAGGATCCCATACATAACGATCTGTATCAGTAGGGTTATTATTATTCTTTCGGAAAAATATCCTCCATTGTAGGTTGATTCAGATTGGTTTAGTGGTATTTTGTAGGTAGAATCCCCCCTATTTGTAACAAAGTCTTCCTTGAACAATGTGTACCCTATGGGATCCCAAATGATCTGTAACTCATAGAGAGTGTCTTTGATTGTATCATGGCTCGAGGAGTGAGTTCCCCAAAATGAGCACACATCGAGCAGAATATGGTGGTTGGTACTTCGTTATGGATTAACATTAAAATTTTTATCATGGATTCAGTATACCTTGATATTCAATTCACATGTTCTATTTAAATATACCTATGTATAGATAACTGGTAATTACATTATGGGTTTGGATTTATGTTTTTTCATTCATTTTATTTTATTTGTGGTTCGGATGTGTCCTAATGTGTATTGTTTTTCTCACAACAATATGGGATTTTCTTGCATGTTGAATGTATTGTGAAGAATATTTATTGTTTGAAGGAGGCCTATGTTGACCAGGACTAGGGAGGACATAGTGAGGCAAGAGAGATGATTTATGCTCTTGAGGATTGAAAGTTTATTCCCTATACAATTTCCTTTTGTTTGGATCATATAGTATTATCTGTGTATGAGTTTCATGAAATTTTTCATTCACATTAATCGGCTGGGATGATGTGGGAAACACATCAACATGATTTTTTTGGACATCCTTACATACACATTTTGGTGGGGTTTATATGGGATAACTGTACATTTTATTACATTCACTATCATACTATGGTTGGTGGATATAGTGGTTTCCATTCATTGTTTTCCTATTATTTTAACATTTCATCATTTGTGGCATGAGGATATGTGCATTTTTACAGGTACATTAATTTAATTCCTCCAAATTGTGGGATATTCTTAATTTTTTCTTGTCACCATCATATGTCCATTTAGATGCGGGAATGGGGTTGTCGTCGAATGGCCCCCAAAAACATGGTAGTGACTCAATGATATAAGAAATTTTTTTCTACTATAGTACAGGGATTTAGTAGGGTTGGTTTGGGGAAATAGTGACAAGCATTTTTATTTAGGCTTTCAGGATAAGGTCTTTAGTGTTAGTGTGGATCCATACTCTAGGACTCTGACTAAATTTTTTTACTCAGAAAATTATAACACTATTTTCAAGGAAAAACAATATTACATTCATCATACAGTAATGATTTTTTTCCATATTCTTTTGGTGTCAACTCTCTCAATATACTCTATTGACCATGGTACATTTTGTTTTATTTCATGATTCCTCTATATAGATAGCTAACATATACTATATTGTTTGATCATGAGGATGATCCGCCTTGTGATAAGAAATTATTATAGGACATGTACCAGAGATTGAAAATATGATTGGTTTACCAGTTATACCAACACCCATTGTGAAGAAAATACTACCATATCAACTAGTTGACAATGCACATAGGTTTGTAAAATCCATGAGATCTAGAGGTAGTGACCTCTATTGTTTGGGGGTTATCTATACCCCCGTTTTATGTGGATTGGATAGAGTAAGTCAACCATTTTTTCCCATATGTGTAAGCTTACTAAACATATGGTTATCCTCACGACGAGTCATATTTAGCGAATTACAAATTGATGTTGGATCAGGCTGACAGAGTCTCATGATGAAACAAATCTCTCTTATACAGGCATCAGATTTTTCTTAAGGGTGGTGTTCTATCCATCCACATGGCTATCGATATACATACATGAGTTTTTTCAACTAAAGTTGGGTTGTATGATCGTGGTATAGTATTCAAAAAAGATTATAGACCTTTAACACTAATCAATAGATATAGTATCAGATCTATTCTTTCAATCCCAAAAAATCAATATCGGCCTTTTCTAGAACATCATAGGAACAGTGGAATCTCGTAGAGTACATACTTATTCTTTGTTACATGAGCGATCCCAACGGGTGGAGAATTTTATTTTGGAGCATAAACTGGTTGTCTGTGATAGTAGTGGGAACCATGTACATATACCATAGAAGATGGTATTTTATTAGAAACATGGAGACCTAATAATGTCAGTCAATTTAGTACATGGCCCCATGAATCTAGTTTATTTATGCAGGTATATGAAGTAGGATTGATATTTCCAAGAGATAGGTGGTGTAAAACATGTGGATGTTAGGGACATTTGACATTGTATTTCCTGATCCATCCTAAATCTATTCACAATACAGGCAAGGGACCGGCATGGAATTGAAAAACAAAGGACATTCGTCATCCATAGTGATTTGGATATGGAATATGAGCATACAGGAAAGTAGTATGTGGTAAGAGGTTCTAATCATTACTACCACCACCCCCAGTGGTCCACTCTACACTGAAGGTGCTGGTGGATATGGATGAGGGCAGATAGAAGTGATGGTGGCTTATAACCGAGGGGATCCAATGGTGATTCAAGGTACAAACTATGTAATTTACACATTATCTAAAGTTTTTATAGAATCATTTTATATTCATTCCATTCATACCATGTACCTCATTTAGGTTTTGTATAGTATAATTAAACCGTTGAATAAACCTTACACATAGACACTCTTATGTGAGATGACCTGATTATCACAAACAGGTTCCAAGAGTGTGACCTAACTCTTGGATACAAGGGATTAATTTGTGGTATGTTGTTCATGTAGTCATGGTATTATGACATTATTCATTTTGTGGAGTGTTTATCCATAGTTCATGATCAAATTTATAATTTTACGCGTAGTGTGTTTTGTGTCCACTGTGATGGAACTATGTTTTCCATTGCGGGTGAAAAAGAAACTAATGCAGTACAAGATGGAATAATACAAAAGAGGGAATTGGTGATTTTCCATCTATTCACAAGCCTCACCCTTCTTGTAGTGGATGATACAACTCCTCAAGGTTCTTTTATAGAGGAGAATTTTGATGTTGTACTCTATGAATATGATTCATGTTTTTCACCACAAAGTTCGGTGGTCCTTAATATTGATCTAAAATCCAAACGACACCGATATCTAAACCTACAAAGCGGAAGGATCCCATAGTGATTCACTATCTGAAGAGGTAGTTGGAGGAATTTTATACAAAGGGATTCATGAGAAAGCATTTCATCTTGGGCATCCACAATTTTGTTTTCCGAGATGTTGTAAATGAGCATAATGATATGTTTGGATAATAATATCTTCAACAAGGATTCCGTTATTAACAAGGGTCAACTACTAATGATCAATGCACTCATTGATCAGTAGAAAGTGGAATGGTAGTTCTCGATGATTAACCTCAGGTCTGTAAATCAACAGCTACTATTCTGGGGTGAGTATATACTCAAAACAACCTTCTAGTGTCTTAATGGTATTTTATGAGTAATGTTTTACACCATTTTATTTGAATAATTCCTCAAAATTTTACATGTCTCATTATACTGATCATTCGGCCTTACATATACTGGCTCATGGTTTCCATTATCAACGACATCCTGGTGAACTCATCATCAAGGAGGAGAACATGAGACACTTATGGATGGTACTGGATACACTTTGAGAGGAACGAATCTATCAAATTCTCTTGAAGTGCTAATTATATATTCAATAGGTCCATTTTATGGGACATATCATCAATGAGGATTGACTAGTATTTGATCAAACGAAGTTTGAGGCGGTGCTTTCTTGGAATCCACCCTAGAGTGTTACTGAGGGATAAAGTTTCATTCAATTGAATGTGTACTATCATAGGTTTGTGTCCACGTTCTCATGATAGGATGCACCCATGAAAAATTTACATGAAAAGGTTCGCATTCATGTGGATAGAGCAGTTCCATAATTTATTTATGAGTTGAGGAAGATTTTGATTAGCGATCACATCATTATATTTCAAGAGGAGGGCATCCAGTACATGATGTTCTACGATTCATTAGGGATTTGGATTGGTTTTTTTTAATGTAGGGGAAATTATTGATTTCCTATGGATTTATCTAGTTTATAACAGATGAGAATAATTATGCAACAAATGAAATTTAGCTAGAAGTGGCAGTGTTCAAATTGATGATATTGAGACACTACCTATTAGGTAATCAGTTTATCATGATCTATGATGACAATAGTCTCAAGTATATATTATCTCGAAAGCATTTTAGCACAATACCTATGCAATGGCTTGATTTTACGAAGAATTATGATGATTATTTTTTCTATACTCTACTGATGGGGAACATTGTGGAAAATTATCTTTGCAGGTGATCCAGTTCGCAGTTGATGAACGACCCCTTTGAGAAGTGAGCAATGTTGTAGTAATCCATTATGGTTGGAGATGGATAAGCTTACCTATAGTCACTGGTTGTCACCCCTATATTCTTACAAATAATCAGAGAGTCCCAAAATGTATACATCTACTATATGACCCTACTTTATCAGTTACGTACAGGGAATCCCCATGATGTATATTAAAAAGGTGTGGAGCATGTTGTTAATATATAGGGGCACATAGAGGTAGATGATACCTAGTAGGAGAATGTTTTGAGGGAGTTTTAGACACCTTATATGGATGTACATCTTACTATGTATCTTTTATAATAGGACCATTGAAATTAGTTTTTGTGACCAAGGTTAATGAAGGGAGTTGAAGTGTTCATCTCCAGATGCCGCAAAAGTTAGAATGTGAAGGTAGAAAACCATGATTGAAAGCATTTATCCCAACCCATTGATGATCAATAATGGAAGTGAGATGATATATTGATGGACAATATAAATGGTTTACCACATACATCTGATGTGACATGATTATATCTGAGTGATTGTTGATCAAGTCACCAAGTCATCCCACTTGTTAGATTTACAATATTAGTGTTTAGTATAGAGTTTGGGATTACTCAAAATTCAATATATTGTTAAAATCCATTGTGTTTCATCAAAAATAGTTTCATGTCATGATTATCTCTTTACATGCCAGTCGAGTAATGTATTTCTGGAGGCGGTTGGGACTCAGTTTGTTTTGAGTACATCAATTCACCATCATACAGTATACCAGACTGAGAAGACCATTTAGATTCTGCAGGACATGTTGTGGGCTTGCATGTTGGATTCATTCTATATTTAAGAGGATCACCATCCACAATTAGATTGTTAATAAAACAATATGTTTCATTTGACAATTGGTATGCCACCATTTGAAGAATTATATCGTTGACCCTTCAAGTTTCCACTTTGATTGACTAACCAATAAGAGACAACACTCATGGGCCCAATGATGGTGAAAGATACTATAGATAAGGTTCATAACATCCAAGATTAGAGGATGACTGCCCATGGATAACTAATTTCTTAAAATTATAGGTAGTAGAGTCATTTATAGTTCACGAAAAGAGACAATTTGCTCCTTTTGGAATAACCTTGAAAATGATTACATTGATCTGGTTAGGCAACAAGATATCACTGTGGTTCATCACCCCTTTCAATAATTTTCATAGAGTTGGTGGTGTGTCATACCATTTTACTCTACCAACACACATAGATTGGGTACACAATGTCTTTCACATTTCATAGTTGATAAGGTAAGTATATGACCCATCACACTCCATCAAAAGGGGAGATATGGACATCAAAGATGGTATGAATTTTTATAAGTACCCAGTTGAGATTGGGGATCTACTTAAGAGGATCCTATATAGGTGGACAAAATTTCAGTTTGTTTCCTATGGTAGCATGGGAATATCTTGGATAGAACATGGGAGGGGGATGCTCAGAATCATGCCTTGTACATTTATTTTTTTGAGTATCTATTGATTTGGATTTCATGGACGTTATGTCATGGTGGGGAGAATATAACATCTCATAATTTTTATTTATTAGTTTTTTGTATTTAATGAATTTATTTTGATAAAAGGCACTAAGAAGACAAGTCATTCCCTGGGCTGGTGTGTTGGGAAAAAATGATTGAATATTATTTCAGATTTTAATATCATACACACAAAAGTTTCATGTAAAAATGTTATATAACGAAAATTGTTTGCAAATGTAAAATAAAAAGGTACCACTGAGATTAGAACGGAGTCTCTACCCTAGGAATAACATAACCATATTAGGTGTGGATTAGGTCTGAAAATCATGTCACGTTACATAATAGAGTTAAAATAATTTAATAAAAAATTATTTTATTTGACGAAATGAAATTTTATTTTTTATATGAAATTGATAAGAATTAAATGTTATAATTGTAACCATAGAATTATAATGAATTTTATATTAGATCTATCTTGAAAATAGGTGATAGATAGTCAATTAATGATCGACTCATAGCCAATTTGATGTAATATCGCAGGCGACGATGGTGATAAAATTATTCTTTGTCAACGACTAGATCAAATCACGGTAGCAAGGATATTTATCTATGGTCATTCCACATTCATGTTTTTTATGATGAATGTGGGTAAATCCATGAAAATATTGATCAATGTGTTGTCATTATGAGATTTTAATATATTAGGGGTTTGTTAACAAGAGTTTGTTTTGGATTCATTTTCATTATTCGTTATAACAATACTGAATTATGGCTGACATGAACAATGAAAAATGTTCATTCCTTAGACATTCAATGTGATTCACGTATACAATGTTCATCATGTTCATCAATATTTTACCCTGTGGCCACTGATTGAAATGTCGGGTGTATATAAACATGATTGAAACCCCCTTGAATTGGAAGTAACTAGGCATTTGAAGCCGAGTTTGTGTAGATTATAACTTACGAAGAACAAATATATTTTTTTGTTTTGAAATCCAGTTATTGACATTTTCATCATTTTCTATGTATGGTACTACTATCCTGGGTCTAGCAGAACAGTCCGATGACGAAATGTAGAGACATCAGCACCAATCATATGTTGTAGTGTCATCGATGACGTAGTTCACATCGGGAGGCCTCTTCGGAGCTAGTGAGGCTGGTGGAATCTAAATGTGTTAGATACCACATGGTAGATGGAATACGGTGGACACTAGAAAAATAAAAGGACACAATTGGTGATGGAGGAGGCAGTGTGGAATGTGGTATGTGGGATGTTTTTGGGCCAGTTGGGCCGAGTCGAGTGACATAGGTAGGCCAAATAGAGTGGAATGGGATGACCAAATAGAGTGGCCTAAAAGGAGATGGCTGATAATAAGATAAGACATGCCACGAGGGAAAGGTCATGTGGATGGGATAGATGGTAAGGACAATACAAAACTAACACGAAACTAGGATATATAATAATGTGTTGGTCGAACATGCCCCATGGTTGATCTAGCTACCGTATGACTATGACTGATGGTGGAACAATTGACCGTGCTTGCTAACTGCGACCTCCTCATTGGAAACAGGTTCTGGAAGTCAACAAACATAGTCTATGGAATGTCCTAGATTTAGTCTGTAGGACACATGACCCCTTTCAAATCATCAAAAACCCATAACTTATAAATAGAGCATCCAATTTATGAACAGTTTATGACTTTGGAACCATAGAAAAGTGATGGATGTTTTGAGAAAATGGGTCAAGATTTTAGTTGGAACAATATTTGATTCGAGTTTTCTCTTTTTCCTTCCTACGAGGGTTCATTATAATATTACACACTCCTTAATGGATTTAGGTCCCCTCTAGAGGCCTAGTCCTAGAAAGGGTTGTGGTATTTTACAATGGGACTAGAGTGAATATTCTATGTCACGACCCGTCCTAGTGGGGCCCGAGCTGCAACTCCCCTTGCCCACCTCCAATAGGTCAAGGGATGGTGACTAGCACAGAGTAGGAATGCTACTAACCTGGGACGCATTTCCTATAAACCTATACACACACACACACACACATCTCCAAGCCCAAAAAGCTGAAAAGTAAAAATTACATAAAAGAAAAGATGTATGCATACACTAAAACCCAACCACATAGTACGACAGGGATGTAAAGAACAGTAAAGTAAAACGCTGGGCCAAAAGTACAAGCCCACCAAAAAGGAAGTCTGTAACAAAGTCCAACCCGTAGAAAAAGGTACTGAGACTATAACCCGTCGCCGAAGGAACACACCTCGGCCTGTCTGATATCACTGAACACTCTTCGGTCTTGGTCCGCCTAGAATCCTGTCAAAGGCTCGCTCGTCTGCAAAAGGCACGACATGTGCGGGAAAAGCCCGTGCAGGGGTGAGTATAACAATACCCAGTAGGACAACCCGAAAACCACAAAGGAAATACAACAAAGGAAAATACCACAAATAAAGGTACATTCATCTCTACCCAGTATATGTCTACGGAACATATAACAATAATATCAAGATATACTCATACACAGACGACCATCGCGAAGATCGCCACTAGGATCCAGCTCGAAGATTACACTAAGCATACCATCGGGAGGACATACTCCTAGGTCTAAAGAGAGAGGCAGGAAGTACTTCTTCCAGGATAACACACTCCAAAAGTACCTTGGGAACAAGATTCTTAGATGAGGATCACATCCAAGTCATGGGGTGATTCCGACAACTCAATCAGAGGTAATCCACTAAGTAGAGGATCGTCGCCCGGGTAAAGATGGTCACGTCGATACAAAGAACTCTACCTAGGGTTCCAGGAATGAATTGAGGATCCGAATCTAAGTCTCACATAGGGGATTCCAAAAACTCTTTTCAGGGAGTTCTGTTGAAGGGATCATACCCCTGTATAAAGGAGTTGATGCCAGAACTTTCAGTGGATTACCAAGGGTACGAACCCTAAGAACTAGTCCAAGTCACTGAAGGAATGTGGCTCAATCCATGAAGAAACATTTACACGGCTTGTAGTATGGTTACTCGCCGTGTTCCTAGACCCCAGGTACTGCCCGTGTAAACGGCCCGTGTCCTTTTCTCAAGCTGTCCAAAACCAAACTACACGACGTGTAGTAAAGTACACGCTGTGTTCCTTGACCCCGGGTATTGCTCGTGTAAACAGAACATGTCCCTAGGCTTGTCGGATATAAAACAACTACCCGACATGTAGAAGAAATCACACGTCGTGTTCAAGCACCTGGGCTTGCTTCGTTTACGCTAGCCATGTTGTCGTACACGGTCTCTGCCCGTGTCTGTGTCGCCTGCCTGTGTACTAGAACACGGGGTACGCCGTGTATCTGGCCGGGTCTGGCCGGTGAGGGGTATAGACGGCGTGTCCATGTCTGTGTGCCCTGCCCATGTCCGTGTACTCCCGGAGTACATGCCGGGTAACCCTACTGACGAACACACGCCGTGTAGCACATACTACACGGCATGTGGTTGGGAAATTTACCAGAACCGCGTCTTCGTCTGCGCGCCTCAGCCAATCTTCTAGATCTCAATTCAGTCACATGTTCGCTGCGAAACTCCAGATACTAGGTCGCCTTGTCTCCGTGAAGCCGAATATGTGGGTTTCAGGTCTTCAATCGGCTCCAAAATCTTATTCCGACCTTTCGAGCAGAAATCATACGAAGAATGATTTCTTCCGATCCATTTAGATCCATCCTCCGAAATAGTCTTCACATCTCCACAAGACTGCTGCGGTGTTGATCCTTCAATTTGGGATCATTGCGTCTCATAACGGATGCTCAATGAACCGTTATTCATCGCCCCGCAAATAACGCAAATAAAACTCATGAAGAACGCAAGAATTCGAGGAAGAAGACACAAAAAATCGAGAGGGAGAAACCTCAATTGATTTCTGTGTTGATCATGGTTCTTCACCATTAGAAGGTTGAACGAAACCATACAAATATCCAGAATCAAATCCCCAAAAATCCCCGCAAAATCCCATCCCGCAAGAACAATCGATCTGCGGGATAATCTGTTAGTGGATTAGTCCACGTTCATCATGGAAATCAAAGACGGGAAAGAATTAAAATCACAAAAACAACCTATGTGGATTCGCAGCATTTTCCGGCAATGATCCACTCTCCACGTCTTCATCATGGTCGAAATCTGTTATGAATGTCACCGACGCCGCGTTGGGGGTTTCCTCCAGAGCAGCCATGGGTTTTCAGAGATATGAGGTTTGTAACCCTAGACCCTAGAAAAAGCCTCTATTTAAAGAGGATAAAAGAAAGAATATTTAAAATATCTTGCTATAGAAAAAAAATATTTTTATTAAATATTTTATTACCGTTGCGTCCAAAAACTAGATTTCACCACTAACCCGCACCGACCGAAGCTAGGCCTCACCTAAGGTAAAATATCTATTCTGAATGCAACGGTGCCCTCAAATTTCTGATCTGAGCACCCGTTCGGGAGTTATCCACTTTTTCAGGAAAACCGCACAAGCACGAAATTTAATTATTAAATTAAATTCAATCATTTGGTCCAGGCTCACTGGGCCTCGGAACTGCACGCCATTTCAGGGCTTGGTCTCAAAATAATTCTCATATTATCTTGAAAATAATACATGGAAAAAATCTGAGACAATAAATCACACCCACCTTAGGGCTTTTACATCCCCAAAAATCCAAAATAAGGGCTACTCAAAAAGGTGTGGGTACTTAACGAGATTATGAGCCTGCCTCTCCCACATGCTCTCCTGGAGATTCTCATGCTCCCACCGGACACACACTAAGGGATTAACTCGTCCATGAAGCATCTTCTCTTGCTGATCCTTGATCACCATTGGGTACTTAGCAAAGGTCGGTCCATCATCGATGTCCAGCCCACCCCAGTCGTTGACGTGCGATGGATCATGCACGTACCTCCGTAGCTGTGACACATGGAAGACGTTGTGTACCCGGTCCTTCTGAGGAGGTAGAGCCAAGAGATATGCCACCTCGCCAACTCTACTCATAATCTGAAAAGGGCCAACGAACCTCGAAGATAGCTTGCCTCCCCGGCCATATCTCTGCAATCCCCATCGAGGTGAGACCTGAAGGAACACATGGTCTCCCTCCTCGAACTCCAAAGGCCTCCGCCTCCAATCAGCATAAGTCTTTTGACGACTCTATGCAGTCTTCATCTGCTCTTGGATGACCTGAACCTTCTCTGTAGTAGCTCTCATAATCTCTGGGCCCATGAGTGCTGACTCTCCCGGGTTAGTCCAGCAAAGTGGCGACCTACAAGGTCACCCGTATAGAGCCTCGAATGGTGTCATACCAATAGTGGAATGATATATATTTTTATAAGAAAATTCCACCAGTGGTAGGTGATCCTCCCAGCTATGACCGAAGTCAGGTATGCAAGCTTGTATCATGTCCCCCTAGACCTAGATTGTCCGGTCCGTCTAACCATCAGTCTGGGAATGAAACGAAGTGCTATATAATAATTGAGTCCCAAAAGCTTCCTGCAATCCCTTCCACAACCGAGATGTGAAACAAGCATCACAATCATAGAGGATCTTGGATGGTACTCCCTGAAGATGAACTATATCCTGCACGTAGAGGCGTCCCATTCTCTCTACCATACTCTACTCCCGTATGGTTGGGAAGTGGGACAACTTGGTGAGTTGATCGATGACCACCCATATGGCATCGTGTCTATAACGACCCATACTTTACATACATTATTAATACTTCAAAATTTAAGCACACTTATTACAACATATGACAAAACCACAAAGGACCGTATAGGTATAGTGTCTTTATAAACTGGGAAACATAAACAACTGGTTCATAAATCTTCTACAGTGTCTCCCATTTATTTCATCATATCTAGGGTCCCATTTAGCATATTCTACTTAATATCCATCTTCCTGACCTGGGGAAAAGAAAACATAAAAGGGTGAGCTCAAATGCTCAAAAAGGGCAAATAAAGGAAATAAAAATCATATCATATCATTTTGAAAATCAAAACCTGCAAAAGAGATCATAATATCTTATCATGGAATAAATCATAGAAGTGAAAATGAGATCCCCATAATCATAACATAAAACTTGAAACTTTTTGGCATGCACACATAATCATGGAAAATCATTTCTTGTTAGTCATGACTCATTGCCAAGACTATCTTAGTGGACAAAGTCCCTTTCTGAACCGAGTTCACTCCTCGTTTCAGTCCTGTATCACTGAACCGAAATAACCTTCCGTTCCAGCCATGTCTATATCATGAGATATAAAATCTTTACCCAATTAATTGGAGGGAGATATAGGTCCCACCCATCTTATAATGAATCCTTTCTTATGTGTGCCACATAATCATAAAACATACATCATCGCATAACACATGTAACAAAAATGGGATTCTTGAAACATCATGACATCATAAATCAATTCATATAAGATAAAGGAATTCATACAAATAATTCCATCACAACATGATCAAATCAATGTAATAATATGGATAAAAACAGAACCCTTTATTATCTTAGATGGAAATTAATTTTGATAAAACACTTGAACTCCATTCTTGAGGAACATATCCTTTCTTCTTCAAAAACATTTTTCCTTTCATAACATATCATACAACTTTAAAATAAAAGAAGTTTATTAAAAATAAACTTGAAAACATGTAAAGGATGCTTCTTGGAAATAATGTTTTAAAAATCCATTCATGTCATATAATTTAAAAAAACATTCTTCGTACTTTTGTCGGAAAAGTCAAAAAGTACCCCGTACGACAAAAGATTCCTTTCATAGATATTACTAAAAACTCACAGAAGGGTAAAAATGGATTTAAAAAATTGTAGGTGGATGGAAATAATATTACATATTGATGAAACATGGATGTGGATGATAAAATACACCCCAGTAAATACTTACGAATAAACAATCTCGGATAAAAATGAGATTGTGATATTTCCCATACCTTAGGTCCGATTTTCTTTGTACGTGTCTGAAGCTCCTGTATAATGGTTTAAATAATGTTATTGACTTATTACAGAGTCATACATATTGATATGATATCATATATGGTCATATTCTTAGCTTCTTGTTAGTAATATTTCATTGTTACTTGTTACTCGGGTCTTTATTGCCTTTTGTTCTTATGCGTGTTTTGCCGAATAAATTCTTATTATTATTTTAAGGTTATAGATACCTTATATCCAGAATGGTATTAGTGTAACATATATAATATTTATTCATTCAATTCATTTATATAATTACTATGTAATGATGATCATGTAGAACGAGTCACATCACATCGTGGAGACGGTATTCCGTACGTACGCACGAGTGATGATATCATTCCTATGATCATGGAATTGTATTGGAGTGTATATATATTATTTCAGTATCAATATTACTTTATAATAATCATAAATAGTTACTCATTACACCATTATACCCATCCTTGTAAAGTGATGGTGGAAAATAGATTACACCACGGCGTGGAGACGGTATTCCGTACGTACGCACGCGCGGCGATTTCATTTTTCCGTAGGATGGATAGAAGGTGAATTAGGGTTGTTTCATATTTATAATAACATATCAGTATGTAAGTAATACTGATGTTATTACTTTATTATGAAACAACTAAAGAAGAAGAAGTTGAAGAAGAAAGAAATTGAAAAGATCGGTAATGGATATTACTTCTTCTTTGGAACGCCTCTTTGAATCCTCCACTTAGGGAACTAAGATTGGTCATTGAAGAAGACCAGGACCTCTAGGATTATTATAGGGAAGTGGAGAGGAGAAAATGGCAGGGGTTGGCCGAGCTTGAGTTCTCAAATTGGAGTTAGGAGGAGGGGGAGGAGGTGCCCTTTTATAAGGGAGGAGAGGGGCACCTTAGGAATATCTCAAAATATTATTTTATATTAAAGTCAAAATCGGTTTATAATGGTTCCAAAGGGTCTTATTTCGAAGCTAAAGCGGGGATGGGTCGAAATCCTATCATCCAATAGGATTTAGACAAGTTTAGGGTATTATTTTAACCTTATCAATTAGATTTAACTCTAAGTTAATTAATTTAACTTTTACCGTGTCTTTTTGTTTTCTTTCACTATATGGTTAATACACTTACTATAACATGCCAAACGAACCCCAAATTGTTTATTATTAATATATATATCCTTATCTAAGTTAGTTGGCCGAACCTTAGATTTTTAGGAATAAAATAACAATTAATAATATAATATTTGATTTAAAAACTATTTTGTGTCAATTTTGACACTATTTGATATATGATTTTTGTGAAAGTAATAAAAGAATTATATGTTCGAACCAAGTTGCTTAAATCAACATTAATATATCATAGTAACCTAGAAAAATATTGGAATTCATAAAAAGTCTCAAATTACATTTATATTGGTGTTTATAACATCAATTATGTCAATATTTCATTAATAAGATAATTACTGCATCACCATTGTGTCATAAATAAATTAAATTATTTAATGTCTAAAAATTACAAATAAAATACCATTATGTGGGAAATATTTTTATCTTTCTAATGAATATTTATAGTAGAATTTATCTTATGTATAACCCCATATTAAAAATGATTTATTTATTTAACATTGATTTTAACTATTTTAACCCTTCTTTAAATAAATTAATAATAAATGTCCTAATCTAATCCATGTGGGCCCAAATGGTCATATTTTATTCCTAAGTTTGTTTTTGGTCGAACTACACTTGTCAAATAGAATTAGGACATGTGTTAGGGTAATAGTAATATCATATTTACCCTTAGTTACCCTATTTACTATTAATCGTGGTAAAAAAAAGTAAAAAGTTGCTATTCACCGAAAATTATTTTCATCTCATTGAACCACATTTTAGTCCTTGATATTAACCGTGTCTGTCGGATTTTTGAAATTCCATTCAATGAAGCGGTAAAATTATGTTTTATGCAAAATTCAGTTTTTAACCTACCACTTAGTGGTTTCACTATTCAAAAATTGAATGTTTTCAGAAAAATACCAAAATTTCACCCTAGGCTAATTTCGATATTCTGAGTCCAAAAATGAAGTCCATTTTGAAAAATAAAATTTATGAAATTTCAAAAAGTGGTTATTACTATTCATAACGGCTAGTTTTAATTGCATATTGTTGTTTAGTGAAACTCGGTATTGCGTAAGACGCAAGCTATCGAGGAAGGTCGCGATTGCGTGTAAAGCAAGCCAAGCAAGTGTTGTGTAGAAAAAGATTCTTTTGATGATTTATATAACATAAAAGTCTCAGGTGTTACATTCTACCCCCCTTAAAAAGAATTTCTCCCTCGAAATTCGTCACTTTGTAACAAACAGATGAGGATACTTCTCCCTCATCATATCCTCAAGCTCCCATGTAGCTTCTTCAAGTTGGTGGTTCCTCTATAAAACTTTCACCAATCGAGTGGTCTTGTTTTGTAGGACTTTTTCGCTACGATCCAGAATCTCTATCGGTTGTTCTTCATAAGAAAGATCTTGCTCTAGCGGTACAACTTCTGAGCTGAGTACATGTGAAGGATCAGGTATGTACTTTCTCAGGAGAGATACATGGAACACATCGTGAACTTGAGAGAGATTTGGTGGAAGCGCCAATCGGTAAGCTACCTTCCCAACACGATCTAGTATTTCGAAAGGACCGATATATCTAAGGCTCAACTTCCCCTTCTTTCCAAATCTCATAACCCTCTTCTAGGGAGATATTCGTAAGAACAATTTATCACCCACTTCAAACTCTAGGTCTTTTCTTCGGTTGTCGGCATAACTATTCTGTCGACTCTGAGCTGCTCTTATGTGTTGTTGAATAGATCTGACCTTTTCTGCCATTTCATCAACGAGATCAGGTCCTAATAGCTTTCTTTCCCCAATTTCATCCCAGCAAGTTGGAGTCCTGCATTTCTTTCCATAGAGAGCTTCATAAAGAGCCATCTGAATACTGGAGTGAAAGCTATTATTATAAGAAAATTCCACCAAAGGTAGGTGTTGATCCCAACCTCCTTTGAAATCCATAGAGCAAGCTATCAACATATCTTCTAGGGTTTGAATTGTTCTCTCAGACTGACCGTCTGTCTGGGGATGATAAGCAGTGCTGAAACTCAACTCTGTATCCAGAGTATGCTTTCGCCAGAACTTCGAGGTAAATCTCAGATCCCGATCAGATATAATAGAAAGTGGTACTCCATGAAATCTTACCACTTCC